>CAXIVR010000009.1:36159137-36759137 GCA_964035755.1 Teleogryllus oceanicus
CCCCTTCAACTTCACCATTTGCCATTGTTTTTGAAAAATATTATTTTGATAAATATCGACTTTGATCTGCCTTTTAGAGTTAGAAAATTCTATGTCATCACTTGGCTTAAATCCATCTTTGGCCACCATTTCTCTAAAACCATCGTCAACGTTCCACTCTACTGGGTGTTTTGCAACTTGTAATATGTTTCTGTTATTCCATGTTCACGCTAATTTATTGTTTGCATGTATTGTCTGGCGATTCCGCTGGTAGCATGCTCGAAGAATGGATGACGATAGATTGCTATCAGCGGAAGATTTTTTAGTGCTTGCTGAGGGGAATAATAGGCCAATTTTTAGATGTCTTCTTTATGACCTCATTTTCCCACTCTGATTTTTTTTCTTTTCGTTCTTCCTATTCTTCACACCACTCGATTTCTTTGCAACAGTATCAATGCCATCACTCATAGTTTCTTCTTATAAACAATTTGGAGCTATTTTTGAGAATATTTCGAAAATGTCCGAAGGTCTTCATGTAAAGTACCCCCAAAAATTAATGTTTCTCAAAATTGTAGAGCATTGATTCAGGGAAGATCGAGGGGGGTTTATTCAGTTTGGAAAAAATCGTACGAATAGGTCAGGAGCTAGTGTTGTTCACATACACCTGACGAACGGACACACAGACGAATGTTTTTTGGGGAAAAAACAACACTTTTTGGTGGCAGGGGACTCCAAAACGTATATTTCGTTGAAATCTCGAAATCGACTTTCCGCAACATTACATAACTTTATACTATGTATATTACTCCGTATACGCTCTCGTACGGAGTTTTACGAGTACGTATTTTTGGTGCAAACAATAATATGAGTTTTCATTAAATGGAACATATTTTAATGAAAAGCAACATGTATAAAATTATACCAAACAAAACATACTTCACTCGACTCTTTTGCATGCTTGGTTGCGAATAAGCTCAACTCTTTTAACGAAATAATACACGCCCACCTGTTACGTGATTGGTTAGATTAAAATTAGGAACTCGCCTTAATGTTAGTCTAGAGTGTAATTACATTAACAAAATTAAAATATTTTTTTTGTCTATTAAACTATAAATATTAATATCTACTATAAAATTTCTCGGTTAGGTGAAGGTACAAGCAAACTCAAAAAACAAGAATAAGTTAAGTTTCTGAAATTCTAGTAGGTCAACCAACACTTGCAAGTACACGCAAGTCAAGTTACTTTTTCCTGGAAATTTGGGTTCCCTAAATGTTTATTAAAGTGTATGAAGTATACAACTTAGGAGCGTCGTGTTAGATGTGCATTAGATATTGTCATCACTGGAATGTTGATATTTTAACCTACGGACGAAACCAACAGATGTCGCTATTCTCAGTATAAATATTAAACATTTTTTGTATTTAAAAAGTATCGTATGTCATTTCTATACGTAGAGACAGATTTTTTCGATGCATAATCTTATATATTAAACAACTGTAATACTGATATTAAATATGAGCATCACAGTAAGGTAAAAATTATAGTCATGACAAATAAGTACCAGAAAATTAGTCATCAGTCAGTGTAATTTATTGTTGCAATTTCTTGAACAAAACTGTTTAAAAACACTTTTTGCAGAAATGAATACGTGTTAGGATAAGAAATGTGTGAAAATAAAATTTAGAATAAATATTTGAACTAATTTCTCACCACGATATTTATTTAATAAATACCGATACTTTTGTATCTATTTTATGTGTATATATTAATCGATAAATATATTTATATTCATTCAATATATAATAATGGATATAAATTTGATTAATTCACTCTTTCTTTTAGTACAAAACTGAAAAGAAATATTTCTTTAAACACATTCAAAAGTTTGCCTTGTGAAATTTTGCATCCACTGAAATTCATCCGCCCCCAAAAATTGCGCACCCAGTCTGCAGCATACTCAACCGGTTCGGTAATCTGGCACTGGAAATATATATAGTTCAAAAGTTTCAGACAGATTATCCCTCAGATCTACATCATTGTTTCTCTATTATATCTACGAAGTCCAATGTTTTACACACAACAAATAGCAATCATTTTTTCCTGTCGCCTAGTGATTTATATTTGTCCTCTGCTGATTCAAGGATTCTTTATTGCATTAAAAGTCCCCAACGAAATACTGCGATAAGTAATTCACATTTGTTGAAGAGTGAACACAATCTGCTTGAGTCACTTTTTCCTTAACGTTTGGTAGAGAGTGCAATCTACTAATGGGACCCAACTCACACGGAAGGGATGGTTGGTTTAATTTCGAAAGAGATCTTACGTAAACAAGATTCCTTGTGTCTTCAAAAGTGGCTGTTGTCAGAGAATAATTCAATACCTTAAATATGAGTTATACCTTCTTATTTGTCGGGAATTATTAGATGCGTCAGAATTCTCGGTCGACTATTGTAGCCATAAAAATATACAACAAATCTTTTTTTCATTGAACATACATCAGATTTACTGAAAGCCATAATGTACACAAGTAAATATTGCGAAGATTGACAATATTCATATTTTCCAAAAAGTAGAGCTAAGAACAATTGAATTAATGTTCTATTAAACATCGTGTTAGACTGTAATCCTTGTCTTACGAAATTTGTTTCGATCCCCTCCCACGATCACTACTCATTCAGATCGGTTTACGAAAATTCGCAACTGCCAACTGCAAGTACGATCTAATGAATCGATGGAAGCAATGGACGCTATGACGGCAGAATACCGCATTAATTCTACACCCGCCCGCTGACGTCCAACATTACGTGACCCAGTCAGTTCCCGAAAAGCGCGCGATTCGGCCGCACATGCCACCGTGCGCGGCCGCGGCGACAGTTGGCTGCGAAAGACATCGGCCGTCAGCTGTTTCTCAGTGGCGCGCCGCAGGGATTACGCAAGTGTCCGTCCGGAGGATACAAAAAGCCCGGAAGCAGCGCGCCCCCGACGTGGCTCGCCGTCGCAAGGCAACCTTATCAAGCGCGATAAACCTCGAGGGCGGACATCTCGGCTGTAGGTAAAGCGAGCCTGCCAAGGCCGCCTCTGTAGTGATGCGGTCGGCCCGCCGCGCCGTGCCTGCCCTGGCGACGCGTCGCAACGCAACGCCCTGTTCGTCCAAAGTCCGGGGGGCCCGATTCGATAGCGGCGCCACAGGCGGCCGCATGCTGGGCGGACGTGGCAGGCGCGTGTCGCGTTAACTACCCGGCGCCATCAAAAATATTTGCGGAAGCTCAACAAGGTCGGCAATAGTCGCCGCTACGAGCCTGCGAAAACGTTCCCATCACCGCGCCGTGACGCAACCTTGGAATAAACAGCTTTCATGGCCTCCTGGGCGATCGCTCGCGTGGTTTGAACGGTCTGCGCGCGCGCGCCGGAGGCCGAACGCGACCGAAAACGCACGCGCCGATTGATGCAGTTCAGCTCCCCACTGAGTGAAGTACGCGTGCGTCTTGCGGTAGCGAGTGGCAATGAGTAAGCAGCCGGCGCGACGCGGCGCGGGCGGGAGCGAGCAATGTCAAGGCTACGCAGGGCTGCGTGCCATATGCTCCGCCCTGCACTCGCCACTCTGTGTTCAGGCACGAGCAGCTAATGATGCCAATTGACACTTCAGGCAATCAACAGCGCCCGCTTCGCACGGCTTTGCTCCACCGACTGCGTGTCGCCCGCCCGACACACTGTTACGTAATATCCAATACTAAATCCGCTCGCTGTCGTTGCAGGATAACGATTATTTTCTTGTGCAGCGAAGAGTATTCCCTTACACGTGTAAAACGTCAAATATAATTTAGTGTTCGCTAACCAGTCTACGCATGTGATTGTCGAAGTCTTTGAATAAACAATTACAAAAAATAATAAATGTGGCCTTCGTACTTACCAGCTACTGTGAAATCCAGAAAACTGTCGACGCACAGCTATTATTTTTGTTGACACGTCACCGCAAACACATTTTGTTAAAGAAAACGGCAAAACAACACTTTGCGAATGTCGCGAATTGTTACGCGGTCGTCAAATCTCGCTGCATAACGAAATATATACATCGTGTTCACTGCAGGAATCCGCTCGCCCCATGTACGTCTACAGGTCTGGCGGCAGTGACGTCACTCAAGGCTAGCACGTGGTACCAACTCCCACTGCGGAGATGGCAGCACGGCTCGACACTACGTGACTGGCTACGAATACGATTCAAGCAGTTTAGGGGCCCAAATTTTGGGCTTCTGCCCGCCAAATTGTTAACTTGGTTTCATAAAATTTAATTAATTAACAATTGAACGTATTTGAGGTCTTTTTCGAGTCTATCCGCTCGTGAAAGAAGCGTCAAATGCAACAATACACTGCAGATATGAATTTTGCAATTTAATGATTTTTTTTATTTGCCTAATTTTTTTCTTCAGACACTACTGCCAATGTTAATGGATTCAAAATTAATAGGATAATGTAAATATATTAGAAGTTTATGCAAACTGAATATGCATGGATCTAACCCTTCACAAAAAAAAACGCAAAAAATTGGACTTTATTCTGCTTCTTTAATATATGAATTAAATAGACATTCATACATAACCAGATTACAAAGCTTTTAATTTTATTTTGTAACATAAAATAAGTATAGCCTAATTAATGTACAAACAAAAAGATCATAGTTAAAATATCTTCAAATATTAAATTAAGCCTGCAAAACAGGTCTCTCATGTTTCCCTTCTAAGTTCTTGTTGGTCTCTGCATAACCTGTACCTCCCTGAAAGAACCAAAATAAGAATGTTACTTTAACATGGCAAATTCAGAGTGATTAATTGCTACCAAAAAAATTGACCCTCAAAATAAGAATGTAACAGTTTACCCACTCAACCCCTTGGTGTGCGGTATCTCACCAGTTTTTTTACCACCACGCTTTAAAGCAGAAGCCTCCATGAACCCCCTCACAGTCTACTTGCCACTGGAGTCTTATAATTTGTCAATGATGATTCCTGATTATACTTCTCTAGAAACTAATTAATATTAATTCTAACTCTTATACACTAAACTGATATAAAGAAAAACACAAATCAAGTTCAGATCAAATATATTGCTTTCTACTTTGGTTAATAATTTACTGAAGACAAAAATGAAACTTAAATAAAGAATTCAACAGCAAGATGTTTAATTATCAAAAAATCAAACTGATTTTCAAACTGAATTGTAACATTCAATTTAGTACTAGAATTCAATGCGTCTTCTAATTATAACTAAAAAATTTGATGTCTTGTATTACAAAAAGTAATAAAAAACTTTTGATTAGACACACCGTTCAAAATATTCAGGTAGTTCTTGGCTACTTAAAAAGTCAGTGGTTTCCAGATTCCCATTTGTCAACTCATTTTATTATTAGGTACTATAAAATCAGTTTGTCACATGATCCCCAAATATTGCTTTATTCAGCTTTCCCAATGTTCTATTTTTGAATAATACAATAATAATATCTAATCTGTTTCCTAGTTGTGAGTTTTGTCATGTAATTGTCCTCTAGGAACAGGAATAACCATTTGATTTATTATTCACATGCAAATCAGAATGTGTTATCTCACAAAGTGAGCCAAAAATTTCCTGAAACCGACAACGAAGCAGTTTTCCTACTTCAATAAAACATCTTGCACTTTCTGTTGCTTTGAGACCACAATAAATTATACACAATTAATTAAAGCTCAAAATGATACTGAACAATAGGGCCACAAACTACTGTACTTCAAATGCAGGGGATAGGAACCGTTCTTGTCACATTCAATTGATGAAGAGTACATAGAGTCCGTATTTACAATTGTGTAGAAGGTTTGGGTCTAGAAAATTTGATACGGAAAATCAGTGGTACATACTCTTTGCATTGGAATGAGATCCTTTTCAGTTAGTTTCTCACCAGTAACAGGATGCATCCAATCTTTTTTAATAATCTTCTCTACACACTCCATAGTAACAACATCACCGCTAAAATACAAAAGTGAACAAACAAAACAGATAAAAAGAGCAATCATTAGCTTTAATATTTTTGTGGTACTGACACTTTTAGCTTTATTATTATAGTACAAAAGCATCATTTTATAAACTTACGTTGTGCGAATTACGGCACAAGGCACAGAGTTGCCAAGAATATCATGAGTGATCGGACACATATATCGATTCTGTTTCACAATGAGTGCTTTCTTGTCATCTGGGTCCTTAACTTCTGTGAACTTTACATCAACCAAATCTTTAACTTTTAAAGGTTTTCCGCTCATTGGACAATAAATAGTTTTATCCTGTGGGGCAGAATTACAAATTTTGACATATCATCACAGTTAATAACACAAATTCTATAACAAAATTATCATACAGGTTTCTTAAGATTGGTGTCCTTAGCTTCTGGAGTTTTTGAGGGGATCCAAAAGCTAGGTAGATGCTTGTCACGACCCTCCGTCATGTTTGATACTGATGGTTTTTCTGCCTTATCAGGATCTACAAATGAAAGATGGTAAGTATGTAGTCAGAACTTTCTCACAAGTACTGTTGCTCTAATAATTTAAAAGTAATCAAAGATACCTTCTTTAAAAGCATTCACAGGTGCACTGACGATATTCTTTTCTGTCTTCAGAAAGTCATTCACCTTGGTAACATTTGCAGCGGCAAGAAGTTCCGCTTTCTCAGTCTGAAATTTCAAAACGTCCAATATTTCACATGAGGAAAAATTCAGTGAATATTAGAAGTGAGATTAAAAAGAAACCATAAAAGGTATTGTTATCATATTGCTCAGGACTCTCCAATCTTGCAAAGACGTTGGATTCATGATAGTTCAACAATGTTTAGAATAAGACAGGGGGAGGGGTAAGGATTTAGAAGGTGAAGAAAACATCTGTAAATTCCGCTTCTTCATTTTTTTTTCCATTCAGTTTCCGTTGATTTACTGAGCAATGTAGAGGTGGTGCCATGTTTTGTTTCTGAATTCTAAAGGTAGGGGGAGAAGTGACTTAAAAATGATCGTCAATCAATATTTACTTACTAGTAAGTCTGTTTTCACATGATACAGATATTATCTGAATCTATTTATTTATTTCACTTTAAAAACTGTGTGAGGAACTGTGGGGAGAAGTACAATAGTATAGCATAGTTTCTTGAGCACTGGGATCTCTGTCCTAACTTGTACATACATTGAATAATGAACATGAGTAGTGACAAGCAATTTCAGCAAGAATTGGTATGAAAATATTTACTCCTGTATAATAATTTTTTTTTTGCCAAGGCAAATTAGGTACAGGTTTTCCCTTATCATGCCCTTCATGACAGAATTGACTTACTGCCAAGAGAATTCTTGCTAGTTTGTGACAGTGTTGCTGCTCAATTATCCATTTCTTTAACGGAAATAATGTAATTTGATTTTCATGTCTTATTTACTGTTTGATCTATCATGTTAAAAAAAATAATTGCAAATTACAAAGATACTAGCTTTTCAAATCTGCAATAAGCAATATATAAAGAAAATTACAAGCAAAAAGAAGGAATTTCACAACCTTACAAGACTTAATATTCAACTTGTCTGCTCACCTAAACAAGAGATAAAGTGCATGATACCTCAAAAAGGACTAATTATACAAGTCCAGAAAATCCAACAGAGTTTTTAAAAATCCGCTAAATAAATATTTCAGGGGTACTTTGCTCTAATTAGAAATAATTTAATGATTTTGTGTTTAAAACATTGTTGGTCACCATTTAAAATTATCCTTCATAGTATGATTCACGGACTTATTATCAGCATGAGCACCCACAATACTGTAGGGAATCTCACTTGCAACCAAATCTGCGATGTGAGCTCCATTATAGTTGTGAATACAATTTTCCTCAATATTATTAGTACTACAATCTGTAACAATTAGATATTTCCTTTAGGTCATTCTTTTATTATTAATTACTGAAGTGGCAAACTACAAAATTTAAACCGACTTCACTTACACAATTGTGCGAATAAATTATATACAAAAATATATAAGAGATCGGGAAAAGAGAGAGGCAAGTATTGGGAGAGACAGGGGAAAAGAGGGCATGGTGGAGATGGAGAAAGAGTGTTATTAAGCCAGATATATCTTAGAACTTTCATTTTAGAGAATATTCTATACATAATTTATGCATTAGTGTGTTCATAGACTAATAGACCAATGGTTAGTTTTGAAAACACCACTTTTATGAGAATCCAATTACAAGTATTCCATAAGATACCGATTTTTTTTTCACATTATGAAATTTTCCCTAGATACACACAATGTAAAAGTAACTTATTTTTAATATCTATTTTATTAGCCGAGATGAAATAGTATTAAATTAAAATTATATTTAAAACATTAAATCTGTTTCTGACAGAGAGAAAAAGCCTGAAAATTGAAATAAACTTAATTACTAAAGGCATTAAATTTAAAATGTAAATAGTTATTTTTTCTTCATGTAGAAAGGGTGAGTTGAGTTATAAAGTATAATATACTTGATTTTTTAATACACTCAAGCCTGACAAGTAGAATACGTGATTTAACTCCCAAGGCCTGCACATTTATTTTAAGTTATAAAAAAATTACTACTGTATTCATTAATGTGAAACTTACATATCAATTCGTTTTTACTTGTTACAAATAATGAAAAGTATCCCAAAGAATTTCACCCAAGAACACAGGTGCACCGTAGATCTGTGTTATTGTTCTTTGTTATTTGCCCTTTCAAATTGTTTCAAATGAAATTAGCTTTAGTGGATTTCTCATTTACAGAAAATTTAATTTCACTGATGTTCTCAAATACAGGTATATCAGATTGTTCATCAAATTCACTCCATTCTAAATGAATAATGAGGCTGTTCAATTTGTAAAGTCTTCCCAACAGAAACTTCTGAATCATTATCACTCTCACATTACTATCCTTCTCAAGGTTCTTATTAATAGACAGACCACAAAGAAAATCATCTTGTATATCACAAGAAACCAATTCAGACTCATTATTCAAACTATCATAACTTCTATTTTAAATCAATTTCATTGACAGCCAAATTGGTAGAATTCATTCTAAGTATGAAGAATGAATGTAGTACCAAGAATCAATTTACCAAGACGTATGTTACATCTCAACCATCGGAGTACCACAGTTATCATCTACTTCCAGTCGATCACTTCTTCCTTGAGAAATAAAGGTCTTTCTCAAAAAATAAAACTTCTGTTTAACAGTTCACTGGTTACAACTTCTTAACCTCTTAAAAATTATTACTGCTAATATACATAACATGCATTCATTTCCGCATATAAACTCACATTCCTGTGGATATAAGAATCTTTCAAAATTGTCTCCACAACCTCACAAAGCATTTTGCTTCTTTACTTAGGGCCTTCTATAATACCCCATTGTTAGGAGAAGATAACTCACAACGGTATCCCACTATGTTACTATCTTATTAAAACCACTAACACCTTACAAGTTACAAAGAAGAATCTTTGATTACTACATGGATAACTTTATTAATATATTTTAACAGGAACATCATCGCCTCCAATACTTGCCACGTGTAATTCTCATTACATTATTCTTTTCTAATACAGGTACAATTTTACTTCGAATGTATTTTGTACTCACTAGCTGATTTCCTTGTGTTTTCTGTTTTTGCAGAAATCTGTCACTCTGTCATTCAAACGCAAAAATTTCCAAAATACGAGCAGTTGAAAACATTGGAAACTGACCTCATCTTTCTTCTTCTGCTTTTCATATTCTTTTAGTTTTCGGCTATATTCATTTTTCTTAGTAATTACATATTGAAGAATTGATTCTTTGTCAAATAAATAACCATCTGGACTGGAAAAATGTTTTGACATTAGTACACTTTCGATATACAAATAGTTCTCTACAAAGAGTTGTGATTGTGAACTTACGTGACGACAGGATTTCTGCAAGGCTGCAATGAAAGACAACAACAATCAAAATCTTTCACCGAGTCCTTTCCAACGCGCTGAGTATTGGTACCATATCCAGAAGCTTGTGCATCCTTCTTTTTTTCATGATAAGTGTAGACTGCTCCTGCAGTGCAATTTCTTGCGTGCCTTGTCATTTCCTTTGATTATATTTTACTCAAACTAATATTTGATAGAAATTATACTTTGAATCACGTCTCTATTGCATGTAAGTATAAATACGAAATGAAAGAAACAGATTGACTTTAGACTCAAACCAAAAGAACCATTCACATGAACCGCATCATCCAACAAGTATCTTGGAGTTTAACTCGATTCACCAATCCCTTGTATAAAGAATACACTCCGATCCAATTCCCACAGGAAATCAAGTTTCAAGCCCTCTGACTGTCACAGCCACCGTCTGGCCACCATGAAAGTAACCATTTCAGTTTCACCAACTGTACCATCGAAAAATACTTTCATTTGTTTCCCAATTCAGGGTTCATATATTGGCATTCCTGCTTTTGTGAAAGTGCGTTCTAGACGGGCTGGAAAGATTTTCGGAATCGCGTCAAACGAAGAGTTATCGGGTTATTTTTATCAATTTTATTTAAAAATCTTTTATATTAAAAAACGTATGTGGGGAAATTTGTATCAAAGTCACCTCCGTTAATGTTTAATTGTGAGGAGATAAATTGTAAGGCGGGATGTTTAAAATTAGATTGTAATCTTAAATTTTGTTTCAATGTTTTTACGAGAGTTGATTTAATAAAATATTAATGAAATACAGAAAGAAATTACATTGAAATATAAATTTTTCTAGGGTTTTCAAAATTTCTATTTCATACTTCATGATCAATTGCAACTACCTGTGTACACACTGGCCAAAAGTCATGTTCTTTTCAAATCTAGAATGCCTTCATTCTTTATCCTCAATGTAGGCATCTTTAATCCACTCCTAGCAGATAATAATTGTACAATATTCACATAGTTTTAAATAAAGAACTTTTATTGGAAACAAGAAATAATATTAAAAAAATATTCTGTACTACATCATATAATGATGAAACTGTTAAATATTCATAATGAAAAAACTTCAAACATCATTAAAATGATCTTTAGCTTCTAACAATCGTACCGGGGCTCTAACTTAGCCACCACACTTGTAGCGGTGTGGGACACACAAGCTTGTCTAGAATTACATATGGGCTTGATACCCTTAAATTTCAAAACATAAGAAATTTCTGTTAAAAATAATATTGTATTAAGGTGTGGGGATGGCTTCACTTGCTTATACATAAAATATTTTATTGGTTATATTAACCTGCACAAAGCAAATTGCTAGGTTTATGAAATCTGTGAAACAATTATACTTTGGCCCTGTGAACACTCGCGATTAATACTGTAAAACATTGTACTCTGTGAGAGAAAAAGCCAACCTAGTTTCAGATGAGTGGGCAGCATGTTCCAGGCTAGCCCAAGCTTGCAGCAGTCTGCATGGAGAGAACGGGCACTCTCACTGGCTGCTGCTCACAAGCGTATGCTGGCAGGATTGTATTGTGCTCACAAAGACCCCTACTTGACCCTATCAGGACTACCTAATCCTAGAAGTGAATGAATTGTGAAATAGCAGTGCCTGGCAACTGGAATCTTCCTCCAGTTTGCATGTTCAGATAGCCTCACAACCAGTGAATGAATTACTGCCAATAGGTGCTTCATCCACCTAAGGTTCCAGCCCAGTTACTCAACCAAATGGCATGGCAGATCCCCATTAATAAGTAACTTTATGAAATGTCTTTATTCAGAACTTCTAACATGCCACATTACACGAAAACTTTCCCGCCCAAGAAATTGAAAATTTTCAGCACAACATTCCTAACTAAAAATTTAATCTTGAACCTTTCAAAAACTCTGGTTATTGTCTACTGTTTTTATCATTTATCATAATTTCATATAAAATATTTAGCTACATGGCCCCAAAGCATCACACCAGAACACAGGAATCAGGCTGAAGATGTTGAGGTGAAGCTCTGCTATTATGAACAAGTTAAATTGCAGTGTTTTAGTATTCGGTTACTACTTCCAAACAATGAATATATTCAACTCTGTATGTTTAAGATCTTTTGTTTATTTATTTATTTTATTAACACCCAAACTTTTGACACTTGGTTGCTTGTTTTTACAGTTGTCGCTAGCTTGCAGAAAAAGACGGAAAGTCAGAATGAAACAAGAAGGAAACAAGAGGGATAGTTATTATTTAAAATATTTACAATGTATAATAATTAAAACCGTTAGAAGCAACTTTCCAGCCTGCTTCTGCAGCCAGCTGGGAGGGGCTGGGCGGGGGTCTGAGAAGCCCTGCCGTGCCCCATACCCCCCTGTCCCCAGCAATAACAAAGACCAAATGTAAGATTTGTGTAATGACCTTTTGTTTTAACAACACGGCAACACTAACCTACTGCACATCTAGGTCTACATATCCAGTTGCTCAAGCATGGGACTTGTTTGCTATGTATACTGTGGCTCATTCCATACACCTTGTCTGTGATTGCTACTCTAAAACTCATGACTCTAGGTATGTTACATATTTTGAAAGAAGAAAGAAAAATACTAGATAACTTACAGTCTTCAGCAAGGGAATTTACATTTAATACGTTGATGGACTTAGTTGCTTTGTTTCAACAACTTGAAATGCAACAGACAGGGCCAGTTCACACCAAGCTTGGAAAACAAAATTTTAAGAAACTCATATAATAAAGCTGATACACTTTTACATGAACGTTGTTGTATGAAGTGTTGTGAGTGTTGATGCATGCGTGTGTGTGCTCTATACCATGAAACACCTTCCATTAAGGCAACTGTTCTGAACTCTGGAATGTCGTCTCCGACTACAGACTCGCGCGCAATGGCTGAAGGGCTCGACACTGAGTGGCTACACAGCAAGCAGTTAGAGCAACCTTCAGTTCAAGGCTGCCAGTACACACACTTGCTCGCCAGCTTGCATTCATGCTGATGAATTGGTTGTACTGAGTTTGTACAAGGCAGTACACTTAATTGTTTACATTGGTGACAGATTTTCCTTTTTTTTTCAAAATTTTTATATCTTTTTAAAACTTTCCAACATACAACTCTATAATAAATGAACATTTTCTCTGTGTATGTAGGTGTTTATATAATCTTAATATATATCTATAATTATACGGTATTTACTCGCTCTTATCCCAAAACATTCAAATTTCATTTGCTTTTTTTTTTTTTCCTATTCCACTTTTTTCCAAAAACAAAAACAGAACAAAAATGTCGAGGTGTTTTGTTTCTTTACAAATGCATTGCTAGTGATGTCCTCACCCGGCCGGCTGGAGACGGGGCAGGGCTAAGACTCTAAAGGTTGAACACCACAGAGCCTATCCCTGACCCGTCGTCCACTAACACCCCAGACCCGCCCACCCGCCCGCAGGAGGCACTGCTCCCTGCCCTGCATGACAACCTCAACAGTGTAGTTAGAACCCTGATCTAAACAAACTAAAACAAGTTAGAAGTGTAGATTTAACAGCAGAATCATATACATCTTGCAGTTATAACAACCAATTTTTTTACTCTTATTTCATAAAATACTTCATGATGAAACAGTCTAGCAAAAAATGCTTCATGGGTGTACCAGTAGCATTGGGTTTGCACTAGCTGTCTACACAAGGTCCTACAGCGGCTTCCACCGCCCGGTGCCCGTCTTCCGCGAATGGGCATGGCAGTCTGTCCACTCCATCCTAGCGGTTGCCTACTAAAACGTGGCTCCTTGAAGCGTTTTTTATTCATTTTTATTTTCAATTTTGAGAAATAACGATTTCGGTGCCCAAGAGTTCCTAGTAGAATGCTGCTGCTGCTGTTGCTGCTGTTGCTATGACTTTGAAGATGGACACAGAACAACCATCACTAGAGTCTGGGGACCCGTTGCCCATCGCAGCGTGCACCCACTTGGCCTGCTTGTTTGCCCAGCAGCCCACAGCCGCTTAATAGTATGTTTCTTGCTCCAGCCAGCCTCCAGGGTTTCGACGAAGGTAGAAGCGTCGAACTTCATCATAGATGAAGATGGAAACCATGAAGGGCAGACCAGGGAGCCACCACACAAACCTGAAATTGAAGGAGTTCACATAATTATTTGTTACATCCTCTTCATTCTGTGCATCGTCATAATTCCACCTTACAATACAATGAATTTACCATAGCATCATTTTATTTTCGTTTCCACTTATTCAAGTTTCAATACAGTGACGGAGAGAGTTCAATATTTTGATACTTAACTTTACCTGTAATCCTCTAAAAATATATTTGAAACCTCAAAAGTTCTTTCTTTGGTTTTAAATCTTTCTTCATGTGATAAAATGATAGCAAAATAAGACTACTGAATAATTACACCAATGTCATTACCACTACCATAATTGGATTATTGTCTATCACTTACTGTATTTCCACAATGCCATTTAAATACTTATTCATTAAAGAATCATACAATTTTTTGATATAATTAACTTGAATGCAATAATCAATAGTTTGGTTATCTTCATTTCAAATTTGCTGCGGAATAAAAAGAGCTTAAGACATTAAGGAAAACTCACTTCAGAGGGTACATCCTAAGGCCTTTGTCCATTCCTGGGCAGTAGGACAAAAATGCAGCAAGAGCAGTTTCAAATACAAGACCAAAGTTCAGAGCCCAGTTCCTAAAAACAAAGACACAATTAAAAAAAGGTTCTTTCCAGGAAAATTTATGATTATTATTATTTTACTTAATTTTTTTTTTCTACAAAATCAGCACACACCTCATTCCCTGGTGGATGATGGAGTTTCGTCGAGTTTTGCAAATGATCAAATCAGCCCACTGTACAATAACAATAGTCACGAAGAAAGCAGTGTGGCAAGTGTACTCCAACTTCTTCCGGTCACGGTAGGTCTGAAAAGAAAATAATTGCATTAAGTGTTTTTAATGAAGTGAAACTAAAACAATTCTTCACAAAATTCTCATTGTAGTATCAAGATCATACCCATTCCTGGCCATAAGAGTCAGTTAGATCATTAACAGCCTTGGAATCCCAATGTTTTCGGATGCCAAACAGTGAGAGTGGCAAGAAACCATTCTCTGCCATGATGACAAAGTAGACAAAGAATCCAGCAGCTGCCTGGATCATGCCAATTTGTCCATATGCCATCGAGATCAACCTAGGAGTCAACATCTATTTAGTATCTGGAAGTTCTAAAAATTCATATATCTGAAAAATTTATTTAATCCATGCAGAAGTGCCACTTTAGCAATTAATACTGTGTGTTTTCATAGCAATATTTTTGGAAAATAGAATCTTATTTTATCTAAAAATCTCTCTTAATATTCATTTTTTGAACACTCCTCCACACAAAATATTAGTGAGTGAGTTAATTAGTGATGTTATGTAACACAGAACATGAATTGAGTTGATGACAAAATTGAGAGCACTTGCACCAACTTCTTTTGTCACAGACAACATATATGCCCATGGCAAGTAAAGCAAGCATGCACATTCAACATTAATACTTACGTTCTCCATTTTGAGGTTAGGAAGCATGCGAGGCTGTGAATTTACCTGCAAGTTCCAGAAAGTTTGAATCCTGGCTACAGTCTTGAATGAGTCCTGGGAGGAAGGGAAGCTACCACACAGACAGATCATGACAAACACCAAAAGAGATTTTGGCACATTTGCACCCTTCTTGCTCCAGTCCTCATGGTCAAACCAGGAACTTGAGCAATCACATATCCAGTAAGGTCGAGCGACTCGCATCTACTAGCAACTATACGGCACGACTTATTTCCCTAAAGCAGCTATTGATATCTAGCACAAGCACGCAGCTGTAATCAGAACAGACACTAGAACCATTTCTTTAATGCCTGTTTGTGAAAACAGCTCAGGTACGCCCAGTCTTCTGGTCAAGTTCTAAGTCCCACTGGTCACAAATATTTCAAGAAATTTAATATCTAAATGCTAATAGTGTTGGATTGTATATCTATTATCTATTGTTTATCTACACATGCACTGTCACTACAATAATGTACAATTTTGGTCCATTCTTATTTTGTTCCAATTTAAGAAGGAATAATCTTACAAACTTATGAAAATATATTTCTACTTACAAAAAATATGAAAATATGTCAGAAATTCTCTCTTCAGCCAAATTTCATACAAAGGCAACCACATTAAACAACAAAAAAATTCTAGAGGAAATAGGTTATTTTTTCTATCTTTTTGCTTTCAAACATGGCAACAATTATGGGGCATCTACTGTAACTGGCATGTTATATTGCTGATTTAAGACTAACACTAAAGGAATGTTTCTAATGGCTGAGATAGGAATGAACATCAAATACTACTCTGGCTGGATAATTTAATCCCTATAAATGAAAAGAAAGGAGAGCATGAATAACATTTTGAATGAAAACTTCTACTAATTTAGGAAACTTGTTTAATGGCGTGACCAGTTGGGGGACAATTTGAACTCTTCCACGTCTTTGTACTTCGTACCAAAGCTTGCACTTTTAGCTTTCTTATCAACACTAATCAACAAGATAATACACGGCTTTTCACACAACTAAACACTTAGTGATTTACTGTTAGCCACTGTAGCCACTACATCTAATGTGACTACACATGGCAACATCACATCTATTACCGTGCAACTACAACCGATAGCTAGGTGCACTGTCGTGCGAGTCTTCCGGCTGCGACCTGGCTGGTCTGCGGGCGAGAAGGATGCCGTGGCCTCCAGTCCAGAGGGAGAGCTCGGCAGGGAGGCTCCCATGCAAGGGGAGGGGAACATCGACACTCAGCTAGTCCGCTGCAGCTACAGGCAGGAAGAGGAAAAAGACACCCACCTGCGGTTCACCAGGTTATCCCTGTATGGGTCACGAGGCTGGCGTTTCATAATGTCAGACTCTGGAGCTTCATAAGCCAGAGAAATAGCAGGCACCTATAGTGTGGCAGTGTTAGTAACAGTAGAAAGTTAGTCAAATACATGCAGTGGTCATATTCCCTCTTCAGCACAGAGCTCTAAGATGCCCTGAGATAGACCCTAGCCATACCAGAGTTGAGAGATCAAAGGGAGAAATGGGACCAAGAGTAGGCAGGCAGAGCAAAAAGAGGAGGAAGTGAGGCTGGAGTGGTGATTGTCCAGAGCTTGAAGTGCGAACCAGAAGAGGCGATGGCTGAGGTGTGTCTTTGGCATGCAGGGATGAGACTTTATGAGAAAAAGAAAGCGACGGCAAATTACTACGAAGAAAGTAAATGAGATACCGAGAAAAGAGGAAATGAACTGCAGCAGACAAGTGATTTGGGGAAGAAGAAATGAACACAGTACTTACCTGCAATCAACATGCCACAAGACGCACAAACACACATGAACAAGGGTTGCAAATCAACAACACACATGAATGCAGGGAGAAAGTTTCAGAGAAAACAGGGTGGCGATAAACAACTGGGCAATCCAGTTGCCTACTGCCACAGGCAGACAGACAGATAAGACAGGAAGGTACCGACACCATTGAGAGTTCCAGCAAACAGTATCTGAGGATTGTGTTAATTTACCTTTCGTTTACGAGTTTATCTGTGAAAGGATTTCGAGGCTGACGCTTCATGATATCTGACTCAGCTTCTTCATAGGCCAGGGAAATGGCAGGGACCTAACAAAATGGCGCAATACGATGAAAAAATACAAACAAAATAAAAACTTAAAAAATAATGTCTATCATACAACAGAAGAAGTACTCTAAGTAGGAGGACTGCTGGGGCACTAAGTCTATGCAAGACACAAACTGCAGGGGAAAAATAAAACACATTCAAGGCAGCAAGTGCAGGCTGGAAAGGGTTAGCCAACACTGTGCACAAGGCACACTTGTACATTGTGTGGCTAGGGCTACTCTGGGAAGGTCAGGGAACCTCCACTAGTAGTTTTAATGTTAAATAGAATCGCTATTCTATATTATTATCATCTCAACCTATTCTATACTAGGAACAATAATCTCAAACTTCCAAGGGCAAATATGGAAAACCAAAGGTCATCCAGAAAAACAAACATTAAACATGGTTACAAAAAGGTCCTGTCAAACCAAATCAATTAGTGAAGTAATGATAATGCTGGACACACCAGTTAATGGATTAACCCACTCTGGAGCACACCACTGATCTGAGTACCTTTCATTTACGAGTTTATCTAAGAAAGGGTCCCTTGGGGGTCGCTTCATGATATCGCTCTCTGCGCTCTCGTATGCCAGCGAGATGGCAGGCACCTATGGAGCAAGTGTCACCCCAATTTGAGCGCTCACACTAGTCAACTTGGCAAGACTGACAGAAGGAGCAGCATTCTTGCCCACAGATATGCACTACAGCAACAGCCGTGTTTGTAACTGGAGCAAGATAGCTTCTGCTTTTGTCAAGGACCAAGATCAACTCAAATAAAATGTCTACAGTAATATTTAAAGGTAATTAATAAAATAAAATATTTTACAAAAAACAACAAAATGATTCCCTATTCTTTATCTACTTTTACAATCTATAAAATAAAAAGAAAATTACAATTAAATCACAAGGAATGTAACAATTGAAATTGCACAATGGTTCAATAAAACACAGCAGGTAGCTACGAGAGATTCAGGATTTGACATTGGTACATAGCAAGGAACTAGCCTAAGTGAGACCAATTCTGCAAATTGCCAAAGCCGAATCATATCTGGCAGCTACCTGCTGAGCATTGTTAAGAACCATCACAAACGTTTTCAATTCATCCCTTGCACCCCCTCATTTCCCACTTCTTCTCCAGTTACAAGATGAATCTGAAAATGAATACACATAATTTCTGATGCTCAGCGGGTGTCCTCTGCAACTGCAGAGCACTTATTTCTGCTTTACATTCTAGCCAGGGCTACAAATAGAAAGGTGTAATCAATACTTCAGCAGGTTGGTCATTTCTTTCATTTTAACTGAGAAAGGAAGATTCGAGTCAGAAATCACAAGAAGGAAAGCACCATTCTGTGCAATGTGACAGCCAAAGTAAGAAGAGGACAGAAAAAAAGAAACAAGGGAAAATGGAACTTACCCCACTTGCCCATGGCAGGACTGTTGACCTTGGGACTGGGCAGACAAAAAGAATTGACTATGAGGTTGGAAATACATGCTTCTTCCAGGAAGGAGAGAGAACTAGGCTAACATTACCAGGAATATAGAAAAGCACATAAAATGGGAAAGGTCACATTACTGGCATTCTTCCTTCCATCCTCCCTCTCTCTTGCTTTACTTTCATAACTGCACAGTGCATTTCTGCATCCACAAGACTAAATAACCAAACACTCCCCAGAAACACGCTAACCTGCCCTTTATGGGAGAGCTTCTGCAGGCACACAAGTGCTTATTCATTCACACAGGGAAGTATGTTCGAGCAGCTGCATCATCTACAGAAAGATGCAGGGGATCAAGGCAGAGAAGAGAAAATCTAAAAGGAGAATGTAGTATATTCAAACGGTCCAAAACTTGCAAGAGCTGAGAAGACAGGATTGCTGACACCTGGGTTCAGTTACCTTTCATTGACCAAATTATCTTTGAAAGGATTACGTGGGCGACGCTTCATAATATCAGACTCAGCCTCCTCGTAAGCCAGGGATATAGCAGGCACCTGATGATTACAGAAAGGTGCCTCCATATTATCACATTACAACAAAATATTTGTCAGAAAATATAAAACATACAATATCCCAGAGGGCATACTGTAACACAAAGTAAATTATGATGTTTGAAGGAAGATGAAAATATTTTCATTAAGTAACTTTTGAGTGAGAGTCGCATAACTAAAATCTTAACAACTTTATATATCTTTACACTTGCCTGGCAATTATAATACATGTGGCTGGTAAGAAAAATTAGTTCTCAAATCATAGGCCCACTAACAGTCAGGTGAATGAGAAAGATCTCAGAATTAATGCAATATTTTTGAATGAACTGGGAAAATTTAAAAAACAGACATCCAAAAATATTTCACAAAAGTCACTTTCCCATGTCTCCCCTTGCAAGAGACCTATGTGTGAATGTTTTAAAACAGAACAGAATAATAGAAGAGTGAAGTTGACTAATTTCAAACTCCAGGGTGGATTTTGAGATGTGAATAATCCACATTGAAAGAAGGGATTTACTGCTTCATCTACAATAAAATAAAGCAAGAAATCCAAAATGATCTTCCAGTAGAATATTCAGGAGCATATCCTGCAACTTTGCATGCCTAATTAGGAGAATAGGAATGTTGACTATTTTCTCACAAACTCCAACTTTTGTAAAACTTTTGAATAGCACAACACAGCAAGAAAGAATATTCATTTATGAAATAATGTCAGAACTTCCGCTTTTTGATTATTCTGTAAAAAAAAAATAAAATGAGTTCTCTCCCACCATTTTTCAGCAATCTGCAAAATAAACCAGTGTTATGTTTTAAGTATATTACAGTTTAAATATATTTTCACAGCAAGTTCCAAAGGCATAATTTTGAACCTGTGGAATGAATGAGCAAGGCAAGTGCTAGCAACTATTAGAAGACTCACCATGTCAGTTCCCAAATCAATGCACAAAATAGTGACAGTGCCCAGGGGCAGGGGAATGTCACAGAGGATGAAAGCCAAGAAGGGGGAGATCTCAGGAATGTTAGACGTCAGAGTGTAGGCAATGGATTTCTTCAGGTTGTCAAAGATCAATCTTCCTTCTTCTACACCAGTTACAATAGAAGCAAAGTTGTCATCCAGCAAAATCATGTCAGCAGCTTGCTTAGATACATCAGAGCCAGCAATACCCATAGCAACACCTGTGGAAGTACAACATGATGTTAAAAACAAAAATAATATTAACTGACTTAAGAATGAAGCTTATTGCTTGCACACCCACCAATATCTGCTTTCTTCAAGGCAGGGGAATCATTCACACCATCACCAGTCACAGCTACAATAGCACCCATTCGCTGGCAACCTTCTACAATAATTAGTTTCTGTTGGGGAGAAGTACGGGCGAACACGATCTCAGTGTGGTACCTGAAAATTACAACATGAATATTAGCTGTAGCTGGAAAAAATCTTTCACAACAAATTTTTCAAAAAAAAATTATTTTCAAAAAACTTGCCTCAAAATTTCATCAATTTGGTCAGAATTCAGATCCCTGAGTTCAGTTCCATGTACAACAGCAGCCTTAGCTTCTCGAGGGTTTACTTCAGAGACAGGGATGTTCAAACGCTGTGCAATATCTTCTACAGTCTCGTTACCTAAGAAAGTAAATGTAGTTTAATATCTTGCTAGATATTAAATATGATATGAAATTATTTTCGTGTCATTCATTTAGCCCACTCACCTTCTGAGATGATACCGACAGACTTAGCAATAGCTTTGGCAGTGATAGGATGATCACCAGTAACCATGATGACCTTGATACCAGCAGATCGACATTTGGCAACAGCATCAGGCACAGCAGCACGAGGAGGATCAATCATAGACATGAGTCCCACAAAACGAAGGTCCTTCAGAGGGAAGTTAGGATCGTCACAGTCAAACTTGAAGCCAACAGGGTACTTGTCAGAAGGCAGCATAAAGTCACAGAAACCTGCAATAATTTTTTGGATTATGTCAAAATCACATCTAAAAAAAATTGTGATAATTTTTTTTTTTTTTATTTATTTATTAACATACCCAACACTCGCTCTCCAAGACCACCAAGTTCAAGATAAGCATTATTGAAGGCTTCTTTCATTTCCTCATCCAACACCTTTTCCTTTCCACCAATGAAAATGCTTGAGCAACGATCCAAAATCCTCTCAGGAGCTCCCTTCATCACCATCAGATGGCGAGGATCATTTGCATCTTCTGTTTCATGAATGGAAACCTGGTACTTGTTGGTAGAGTTAAAGGGGATTTCACACACTTTCTTGTTGCGAGCTCGAATGGACATAACATCACCAAGAGCAAGTTCCATACATTTCAGCAAAGCTGCTTCAGAAGCATCACCATTCACTTCCCTGTTAATGAAAAATGGTAGTAATTAGCCTTTACTGATTCAGAACTAAAAGCTTACTATACTCCATTTAATATGCCTGATGTATCTAATAAAATAACACAGTCGTACTCACTTCTTCAGAATAGGTACTCCATCCTGGCCTGGCTTGAATTCTGCACGGTTGCAAAGAGTAGCAATACGAGCCAAAGCTTTAAATCCAGGGCTTGTTCTATCATACTGTACACCTGAAATAACATTTTAAGTTTAAATATTCTCTATGCAAAACACTCAACCACAATTTTCTTAACAACTAGTATTATGAACATTAATTATAGACAATCTTACCAGACTGATCTTCAGTGGTATCTGCCTCAATAATTTGGTTGTCGAACCACATGTGAGCAACAGTCATACGGTTTTGTGTTAGGGTACCAGTCTTATCTGAGCAGATGGTTGATGTGGAACCCAGAGTTTCTACAGCTTCCAAGTTCTTGACCAAGCAGTTCTTTGATGCCATTCGCTTGGCAGTTAGGGTGAGACACACAGTTACAGTGGCTAGCAAACCTTCAGGCACATTTGCTACAATGATACCTAGAGGACATTTAAACACAACGGCATGAGTAAAACTTTTCTGTAGGCAAGTCATTTTAGTGACTTAAATAATAATCATTGATTAATCAGTCAAAAATATAATTATAAAATTAATAAAGAAATTATAGAAAATATTAGGGAAACATTTACTCTTTATGATTTGAAGTACATAAAATATAATGCAAAAGCCCAGAAAGTTACTACTTACCAATCAAGAAAATGACAGCATCCAGCCAATGGTATCCCAAGATGAAGGCAATGACGAAGAAGGTTACACCAAGAAACACAGCAACACCAGTGATAAGGTGGATAAAGTGGTGAATTTCCTTGGCAATAGGTGTCTCACCAGTGTCTAAACCTGATGCCAAACCAGCAATACGACCCATTACAGTGTTGTCTCCACAGCTGATGACCACACCCCTTGCAGTACCTGTAACAGCATACAAATTTTTTAATCTCCCACTTGATTCAGTTTAGAATCCAATAAAGAAAATTTATGAACATATTTTGTTTTCATTTTTACCATAATTAATGTGAAGTATGCATCATTTAAATATTCTCATCGTTTACTCTTACAATACAAGAATTTTACCTTCTACAGCATTGGTAGAGAAGAATGCCAAGTTCTTTGTTTCCAGGGGGTTTTCATGAGTGAACTCTGGTCCACGGCTCTGAGGTTCAGATTCTCCTGTCAATGAGGAATTGTCCACCTTGAAGCCTCGAGATTCAATGATACGGATATCAGCGGGGATGCGGTCACCAAATTTGACTTCCACAACATCTCCCAGCACAATGTCTTCAGCTCGAAGTGTGAGTTTTTCACCTTCTCGAAGCACTGTTGCAAACTGTGCAAAACATTTGAGATTATAAATAAGGCAATACATAACAAAAACACTTAAATTTTTTTAAAACCATTTCCCAGTGTTAGAAACCAATTTACTTTTATTCGTCAAATCTATGTAATAGCATTTCTTAAAGACCTACTCTACAGATCTGCTGTTCTAATTTGAAGCACTGTGTAGAGCACACAACAGCACACTTTAAAACTACATTTACTACAATGTTTCTACAGTGTGTCTACATCATCTAAGTTAGTGCTCTCCATGTGTTCAGCAAACTAACTGCCTCTATATCTATCTATGTAGTGGAGGCACTAGGCAGTGCTACCAAGCTGTCCAAATGTGTTCCTACCTCCGATGGTTCCAATATGCTGGACAGCTTGTTCCTTTGTTTTACACTACATAAAACATCCATATTGGGGCAGCAGGTAGAGATTACGACATTCAACATTCACAAAAGATCATCGGCCTTGAGACATCAAACACTGAACACGTGACACCGAACAGCTGACATGGCAATAACTTTCATGCAGACATACAAATACTCTTACCATGACCATCCTACGTACTTCTTGGGTAAACATCCAAAAGTGAGATGCATTTAACAAGTGTAATATGAGAATGTATTTTGCATACAGTAGAGTAACACCCATTTGTACAGAATTAAAAGAAGTGCTCATTTCATTAAGTCTTTTAGAAGTACTAGAGAGTTTTGTAGAGAAACTACTGGATGAAATTTCAAGAAAAAGAATAGACTGTAGAATTTTATCAGCAAAAATAGTTTTAATAATACAAGTTACATATGAAGTAGGTCTATTAAAGAGACAATGAGACATTTTCTGAAACCGGGCAAGATATTTCAGAAAGCAGGGGCTACAGAAGTGATAATAGTGTACTTGGTCGGGGCATAAATGAGATGAAGTGTCCTACAATCCTGACCTATCTCACAAACTCACCTGAGGCACCATGTTTTTGAATGATTCCATAATTTTGGAGCTCTTGCTCTCTTGGTAATATGAGAAGACACCAGTGACGATGACGACAGCCGCCAGCACTATGCCCAGGTACAACTGAAACGCGATGTTGGCAGAACTTTGAGACACTGAAGTCTTTACTAGAAATCAACCCCTTGTGACTGACGTAACCTGGTAATGATCCTTAGGGCAAGTTGATTCAGCAGCACCTGTTCATGCAGAGGCTAATAACCTCCACAGACCTGGTTTTTGTCTGCAGAGGTAAGCAACAAGGAACAGAGGGTGTATGTACATGGGTCAGGCAACATTACGCATATTCATTATGACAATTGAAATTGGAGAAAATGACACCTGAGAAAAGGAGTCTTGATCTGAAATAATTAAAACTGGATTTAACAAACATTTATGCAGAAATTTCTCTCTCATGAACAAAAAAACTCTTAAAATTACTTTAACCAAGTATTTGTTTAAAATTTTGTTAACAATCGATGATACTTTAACCGAGTATTTACGCATTAAAATTTTGTTAATCAAGTCCAGTATATAAATCAAAATTACACTCAAAAAGGCCAAAAACGCCTAATAAATATAAAAAACAAATTTAAAAATTGAAGTTAAATTCCAATAACATATCATAATGAATATTTTATCTACTGGGAAATAGGATTTCACTACCGTACTACATGAGGAATATCAGGGATGAGGTTCACAACACCGATACCATATTAGAGCACACAGAACACTGATATGAACTACAGCGGTACAGACACCTACAGCACCTAGTGGCAAATCAAGCTATAGCCAGCTGCAAGCTGTACCTAGTTCATTTTGTGGCTCCTCTTACCTGAGGAACCATGTGCTTAAAGGATTCCATGATCGCAGAGGACTTGGCTTCTTGGTAGTATGAAAAGCATCCTGTGACGATCACGACAGCTGATAACACCACTCCCAAGAACAACTGTGTGCGTTGCCAGGGAAGAGAATATTGGTTAGATGAATGCAAGGTTCATATCATGATACATGAAACTCAACAATTGCCTTCTAAAGGTTCAAAGCTTCATTGAAAGTCCTATTCTAATCAAAGAAATAAACATTAAAAAAAAAATTAATGAAAGGTAAGAAACTTTCAGAATTTTAAAAAATGTCTTGTTTAACATTCAGAGAATAAGCTTTAATGTTCTCTTTTCACAATGAGGGCATGTAAAATTACGTAAAATTATTTTACTTAAGCAACTTCAAGCAATTTCTTTGAGAAAATATCACTAAGTGAAGAACCATAAACATTCAAGATAGCATTTTCGCATATGCAAAACTATTTCTCAGGGAAGATCATGAATTATAGTTATGAAATCATGTAAACATGAGAAAGAAGACTGAACTCTTCAGCCAGCCTTATTGAGAACTTTTTTTGTAATGAAGTGTAGGAATGGAAAAATCATTAAATTATTTCTTGATTCTTTTACCAATTCATTTCACCAAATAACAAAAAACATGGGTTAGGAAGTTAACAGAGGAAAGGGACAAAATAGTCAAATTATAACAAAAACAGAACAATATCAATGAAAATGACAAAAATTTCCATGCTGTGTAATATAGATAATTTCTTCTCCCCTGCAATCTGCAACTTTCCAGCTCTGTTGAAATAAAAAGACGTCATTTGAAAACCAGAGAAAATACCAGATATTTTGTAAAATAAAATCCAAAATAAACTCTTTATACCAAACTTTAGGGGCAGAGCAGGTTCTTCCTTTCATTACAGAGTTTTGTTGATGTACCTAATACAATCTCCATAGATCATGAATGTTTTAAGATATATCAACAGAATTCTAGGAAAGCCTAGGAAGAATTTTTTGTAATAAAAGTTTGTTACAAATAGTTTACACTGTGTTAAGCAATGCTGTTTTTCTGCTTTTATTTTATTTTCATAAAAGTGTCTTTTAAAAAAGAGAAAATGGAAAAGAAGATTTCAAAATATAAATTATACTAAATAAAGCTGCCAGGTCAATATCATTACCTCTGAAAAGAAATGCCAAAGTGTGGAGAGAGTACAGAAAGAACACATTTCCACATGAATATTCTGGAAGAAATGGTGCAGAACTTTTTTATGCTTAAAACTTCTGATCCAGAACTTTTGATTTAAAAAAAAATGTAGTTTTCTAAAACAGCAGAAATCCAGCAGTCTTACACCAATAGAGATTCAAACACAATGTTTTTTACAAGAATCAATTTCTCTCATTAAGCACTGGGGTGCTATTGTAGTTATTATTTGAAAACTAAGGAAAATATTACATTTTTAAGACTAAGGCACAAGTCTCTTCTTATTTGTTTAATTTGTTTTGTAGTTATAAAATAACTTGCAATTGCACAACAGAAAAAAATATTAAACTTTATATTGTTTGGTTTCCAAAAAAAGCGCTGTTGATCAGCCTTGAAAAACCATCACAATAATACAAGAAAATATAAGGAACCCAACAGAGGAGTCAGTTTCTTCCTTTTAACACTACCAATTTTCCAGCACAAGGGCTGAAGTTCCATTAATTTAAAGTCCCAAAATTTGACTCTAAAAAATAATGGAGAACTCCCATTGTGTTTAGGCTTTCTTGAAAGAAAAAATGGAGGAACACACTACCCATACACCAAGGAATTAGAAGCCTCATTATTGGTCGTGAACTATTTCTTGATATTGACTTAAGGCTTAAGACCATGCTCATTGTCTACTCAGAAACTATCCTGTATCTATTATAGGAGCTCAGAGTGAAATACTGAGCTGGACCCCGATCACTAATATCAAGGAAATTTGTGAGATAACTATTACCAATTTTATTTGAATACAAAAATTGCTGCAGCTTATTGCAGGTAAGAAATAGACAAGAAAGAAGATAAGGTTTTCAAAATAAATATTGTTCATACAAATTTCTTTGCTTAAATGAACAATTTGTAAGATTAGGAGAACTTGTGATTCCTTAGGGGTCTCAAATGCACATTGTCCCCTTTGTTGCCTATTTCAAATGCTCTGCATACATGAATTTTTAAATTTACCAAAACATTGTGAAAATTGGATAGCTAGTCACAGCAAGAACACAAATCAAGTCAGCCACCAAATCTTGTTACCTATTTATTTGACATCTTAAATAAAATAATGGAGGGAAGGAAAACTTTTCAAAAGGAAAAATCTTTGATAGATTAAAAATTTGTATATTTAATAATTAAATAAATATATTTATGTTTATAAATACACACAAAATTTAAAAAAATTATACAATTATTATTCCATTAAACTAATTTTTTATTACTGTAAGAAAGGAAAATTACTTTCTTCAAAAAAATTCTTTATACCATATTTAAGTTTCCTTCTTTTAAAGAAAATTAGAAAAAGTTTATTAAAAATCGGCATCTAAAATAATTTACTAATTTTTAGTTTAGTAAAAAATTGTTATTGTATTAAAAATTAATTATTTATTGTATTATTGTTTTTATCATTATCATTCGTAAATTATATAATAATATATAATAAAAATAATATCAATAACAAATCATCTCTATCCCCACCTCTGTTGAAAACCTTGACATTGCCCATGGTAGAGAGCATGTTCAACGTTGCGAAATTAACTTTTCGACTTCGATGGGGCGAATGTACCTTGATTTGCGAACTCGCTAGTGAGAAGGAGAAAAAGTTTTCTCCGTCCCTAAAAATCTCTATTTCACTTCTTAGACGTTAAATGCAAGAATCTCGTCACGGGGTCGGGACAGGGTGAAGGGCACTTACGTTGTCGTCCGACGGGTCCTCCACCGTGCTGGCCTGGATGGAGTAGGCGATGAAGCAGAGGATGGCGCCGATCCACAGCAGCAGGGCGAAGCCTCCGAAGAGGTTCTTGCAGAACTTGACCCACTCGGGCGTCTGCTTGGGCGGCGTGAGCGCGTTGGGGCCATCGCGTTCCAGCACCTCCTTTGCTTTGGCGTGAGTGAGACCCTACGGCAAGCGCAATTCCTCAGCAAAACACGCAATATTACATGTACATTAAAAAATAATTAAAGGACTTTAAAAACCTACTTCTCGTGTAAATTCTATTCACAATTAACGCAGCATTTTTTTTTTCAAATTTAATACTTGGCACAAAATCAAACTAGGTTTAGTAGGAAAATCAACCATGAAAAACGGGATCACTTTGTTCCAATAGTCGATCATCCAGTAAGAATTTTTTTTGGAAATTTTTGCAAGGTGCGTACAGTGGCGAGGTCTTGTGGAATCGCTAGCTCTACACGATCTTGACATTACCTTTTGGACGCATTGTTCAGACAGTTTTCGTTTAGAATTAAGTAATACCACACTGCCAAAGTAATCTGTTTCATGATGGAAGTACTAATAAAAAAAACGTCGATTGGATACTTTATAAATTAAAATAAATCATTTGAAAGTAATGAATAAATTAAATATTACGAAAATAAATTCAATTAAAAATGCGTTTCTATTAATCTATAAAGTAACATCCTCTTAAACATGTTCTTAAGGTACCCTTGCCTCTTAGTCGCTGGCAACAATACTATACTCTTTTTTCGTTTCAAGATCTTAGCAAATCTGGCTGCCTTGTACGAGCCCAACCGATGTTATAATCATCACTTCAAGAAAAGCTTTATTTTCATCTAAGATTTCACGAGGCAAAAGAATAAAAAGTTTATTTTACTTCAAAATTTATTTCTTTAGTTTTCTACGAGCGAGTACACGTTCACAACAGATTTTATCTACTCAAACCAAACTCGTTTGCCGAAGCTAATAGTTTTTATTTTCATTTTACACGCGAGTTAACTTTTGTGGTCATGAAAATTTCAACAACGCTCGTTGCTTCCTTATTCATAATTCAACTATCTCCTCCTTATGACACCACGCTAAGAGAATATATTTTGAAACACCACTATACAAAACCCCATAAATGTGTAAAGGCCAATTGGGGCTAACCTCTGTCTTGCGAAGGAGAGACATTTTTAACACTAAACCAGTAGAATTTTACAGATCTAAGAAATATGACTGGCGCAAATGCAGCCTGAAACGACGCTTCAACACCCATTACCATCGTCATTTGAAAATATGTTTTCTATTCCCTTAAAATCAGATTGTGTCCTCTGAGATACGAGATATGTTATGCCACTATTGTAAAAATGAGACTTTTTAGGCGTTCTATTACATTTTTAGAGGTTCGCTCCTCTGGGTACCAACATTTCGCAGAACGAGACGTCACTAATGCCCTAAGTTGGGTTCTAGGATGAAGCTATTTTCACTTAAACTATTATTTAAAAGCGGGGAATGTTCGCGAAAGTTCAATTAGAGTTTTGGAAAAGAGAGCAGAAATTCCAGAGCTCAAAACTAAGACGAAATCCCTACATGAATTAGTGAAATTTATGTTTTTTTGGTCGACAAAAATGAGGCCATGAACATTTCAATATGAGAATGTTAAAAATCAATAACTTTCTTTTAAAATCTTCATTATTTCGCAATACCGAACATCTCCAAAATCAAATAATTAAATTGAAGTTGAATTACAATACTAACGATGAACCATTCAATGGAAAATAAATAATAAAAAATAATTCTAAAGAATTTTGCTTATTGATACGAAATTTTGTTTTCCTTCAATAGGTATGATTTTGATACCTGCCATAGCTCGCCAATTACTGTACACATGATTATTGCCTACAGAAAGGAGAAAAAATAGGCGTTGCTTTGCGTTTGCTTGGTGCGCCGTGAGGCAGGCCCAAGAACGAATCCCCCACGCTCAGCGAGGGCTCCAAACAAAACCCCTCGCGCATTGATAAGCGCGAAGCCTTGATAAGGCCGCCTCGATCTGGCGTCTGTTACGACAAAGAATCTCCCCCTGGAATTTTTGCAAGATCTTAAAACATACTAGAACTCCAATTAACTCTGAATTAAACGGAGATCGGGCCGACTCCAGATATCTGAATGCGGATAATGCGATAAAGCTAAGAAATTGCGTTGAATATAATGTCAGACGTTGAAAAATTACCACAAAACCACAACTTACGAAAATGATACCAACCATCAAGGACGACTGTAAATATAATAAAATGTACATCAAAAGAAACGAAAAATAAAAATACTTGTGTAGATTTACTAAATGCAGTCTGTACTATGGTTTACAATTATACATATATGAACAATAACACGTACACACCCTATTTTAGTTTTACCACCCCAAAACGAGAGCATTGTTTGCAACTAGTCAATGGAACTATAAAATAAAGTAGGGCGCGTGGAAAAGTACTGAAACCCACCCCCCCACCCACCCCCGCCCGCCCAAAGGGGTGCGAGCAACGGGTGGTGGAGAGAGGAGGGGGGAGGTCGGTCTGAAATACGCCAGGTAAGAGGTCCTTCGTGCGTCACAAGACTGTGCTTTTCCTCAACGCCTCCCCTCCCCCACTGTTAACCTTCCCGGAAGAAAACATTTAAGGAAGCAACTTCGGCACATACCTGTATGGGCTCGAGGAGCGGCGTTACATTTCTGCAAGAATTTACTTTCCAAAACACAAAATTTTGTCCTATCCAATAGAATAATTAAGAATATTCAGAAAAATAAACCATTCGCCGGATTACCACATCTCTTACGTCTTTTACATCTCTTAATTTTTACTTCGTGCTAAAAAAGATATCGTGCAAACGCGAATAAACTGCCAATATTTATGTCAATTCCTAAAGAACCTGTAAGGAAAAGCATTGGCATTGGCAATTTTCATTTGAATTCAATATTTTGGAAGTTTTCCGTTGATTTTCAAAAAGAGTATACCAAAATTACGTCTAAATACACTGTTTAAACACAAAAGATAGGCAAGAAATTGCAAAGCCACTTGTATACTCACTGTGTCGGGGTTAGTTCCAAAACGTGTGTAGAGTTCCTCAGGGGTGATTTTGTGGTAGTCGATATCCAACTCCTGTTTCAGATCATCTAGGTTGTCTCCCTTCCGTTTCGCTTTCACATTGGTTCGACGAGACTGCAACAAGAAAAAGAAGCACCAAATGAATAAACTTAAGCACGTCAATGGCCTCGTGGTCAGTCATCCACGCATCTCCAACCGTACCCTCGTCACCTCGCGTTACGTGTTTTGAACACATCAGACCAGTCCGATCGACAGGTCACACAGCCATCAACAAAACGAATGTTCGAAGTTTTTAGAGTAAAGAAAGAGAGTTCTAGGACCTTGCTCATTAACAGAAGAATCTCGTTACATTGCAGCCCCATATTTCGTTCATATATTAAAGCCCGGCAAAAGCACTCTTATAACATTCTTTTATTCAAGAAAAAAAAGTTTAGGGATATTTGAATAATCTTGTTTGGACATCGTTTTTTAATCCTGATATTTTACTTTAGTTTTATTGCATTTTTGTTCACATTTGCTGGAGTGTTCCTCACCAATTATGGCTCGTGCGATGAGATCAAATGCCGCTCACATGCTGTAAAGGTTTCCGAGAAGTCCACCCGGTCATAAACTCTTCCTGTTAATTGCAGCAATAACGACGCACTTCGTTTAATCCGACTGATCTATCACAGCACTGTACACACATTTTACACAGACGCACGTTCGGAGGCTGTGAAGAACAAAATACTAACAGTATAGATATCTCGTCAGAAAAAATCTACAGCTTCCACGATTTCTTATCTAACACCAACTTTTACTGTTCGGTGAACAATCACATTAACAATGTTAATACCATTTTATAGAAGTTTCTAGTCCACGCTTAGAGGTTCTTTGCACAATATCTTAAATCAATCGTATTCGGAGCGTACAATGCCAAAATAACTTCGTGATGTCACTAATATCGCAGAAATATTGTCTGATACTTCCGATTCTACGAAATTTTAAAATCAGGAGGACTTCCTGTATTGAGCAAGTTCTGTATCGATGGTTGCATTGCTTCCACATGTAGAGTTGTGTCATCGGAAATAATCATGGAGGAAATAACATAGCAAAGACCGTTCATAATAGTAGTAGAGAGGAAGTAGTAGAATAGTAATAGAGGCTCTCCAATATTTGAACGCACTAGCAAAACTGATATTCTTCACTGGAAATGTCTCAGCCTGCAGAAACCTCAACATACCATAAACTAATGATCGAAGAAATAAGACGAGTCGCTCTGGCGTAATAAATGTGGACTTTGTTCCTTGTTATGAAACTACCACAACTGGCTTCGCAAAAGTGAAACAAAAAGGAAAGGACATACAACTTGAGTGTTGTAAAAACGAGATCAGATTAAATTCTTGGAGTTTAGGAAATTTACTCGTAAGAAAACGACCCAGACTTTAATTTCCTTCTATATAGTCGTTTGTCAATTGGATAGTTCATTCTTAGGCTGACTGCAGTGTAACTTTGACTAATTTATTGTGTAAAATTTTATACCTTCATCCCTACGCGAAATTATTGGATTATTAACGACGTTCAAAATATTATTTAAAAATTCGCGAGAGATAATGCAAATTACCATGTTTATCAAATTCAGTACGAGAAGCGAGTTCGAGTTTATCAAAACGTAGTAACTTTTGTGAAAAATTATAATGAGTTTTTATTTGGTCATCGCAGTAAATTTAATTTTCATCTTTTGATATTGCATTTACGCATCCTCCAATTTTTTTATCTCCACTATCTGCTGTCCACATATTACAATATCACTACTATCCACCGTCTACCATCCACGTATTTAGATCGTACATCGGATGCCCACATTTTTCTGCAATACCAGATGGTTATGATTTTTGTATAAATGTAGCAAACAAAATGGCAACGTTCAACCTCACGTCTATAATAATTCCGTAAAATGTAAGCGATATCTACTCGCTGCCAAAGAACATTTTGATTGTTCGAATATCAATACATGCTAAACTATTCTTGAAAGGAAGAACGTACCATCTGCGAGTGAGACGTAAAGGGAAAACATTGAAAGCAAATTTTGGCCTTTATTTTGCTCCAAAAACGAATACGAGAAATTCCATTGTGCGTGTGTTTGGTGTGGTCCGTGGGCGCCAGAGACAGGAAGAACGGAGAGCGAAGACGCCCGCGGCCAAGCCGACAGCGGCGTCGGCGCTGATTTGCAGCACTTAACCCGCTCGCCCGGTCGCGCGCGAAGGGGGAGGGGGAGGGGGAGGGGGCGGGGACGGCAATCTCATGAAGACGCATGGATCCGGCTCCACGCTGGGGCGACCGGCCGGGCGGCAATCTTCGGCCGGCCCAACGCCCGCCACCAGCGCCGGCGCTTGGCATGGGCAAACCGGGCGAACGCCCGGAGTCCGATGATCCGGCTGACGTGCAACTCTCGGTCAAAAAATCGAAAAAAATTAAAACTAGAATAGCCTGATGTTTCATCCAATTTTCAATTACTTTTTTTTATCTTCAATAGTTAATTATAGTCATTAGTTAGAGATAGGATTCTATGAAATAAAAACGCCAGAATTCTCAAAATTTTACAAAACAATGCTGTCATTGAAAGGTTTTCAAGCCTTCAAATTTTCTCCTCTTAACATCCAACATAGTTGAATACATATTTTTGTAAAATTATATTTCTTTGACCCTGGTGAAAGGGCCAATAAGTAAAATAAATAAATAAATAAATAAATAAAAACTAATTTTACATGGGTGCAAAAACAATCAAACTAATACTGTAAATCAAGGATAAACGATCTTGAAACAAAACCTACACAGAAATAGTTTTGTTTCAATATCACCCTCGTTTGAATATCATTAATCCCTAATTTAATTCAATCCAAAGTTGTGTTTGCTTTCCTGTAAAATTGAGTGTTTATGACTTATCAGCTTATTCGCAGGGATCAAAGATTCATTGTACAAATAATGGACATTTTTTTCATTGAATTTTAGCACTGATTATCTCGAATTGTAGATGGGGGGGGGGGGCTACATGACCCGGGCCCAAAATTTTCTAGCTCCGGCACTGCCCGCCACGCCATGCCATGCCGTGCCGCGAACGCTTCCGCGGAGGCCACGAGTGCGAGAGAGCGAGCGCGAAAGGGGAGGGGCGGCGGGGGAGTGTGGCTCGGCGACCGCCTAACGAACGTAATCGGATGAGCGTGATTCCTAGGCCGCGTCCCGAAACGTCCGTCTTGTGGCCCACCCGACAGTGAGCGATGCGCCCGGCCATCAGTTCACGCACGCTTCGCCGTTTTCGGCAACTCTTCCCAGGCGGCACACGCGAACCGCAGTAGCACTCGTGCACAAGGAAATGATCGAGGCGTCTTTACAGTACTTCCAATTTTATTCTTAATTGACAACGCACATTATTATGTAAATGATCTTAGCTGTCCAGGTGACGCCGCGTCGAAGGCTGTGTTGCCGACGTTTCGACCATCTTGTCGTGGTCTTTCTCGGGACTGTTCTTCAGGTCAACAGCCCTGAGGAAGACCACGACAAGATGGTCGAAACGTCGGCAACATAGCCTTCGACGCGGCGTCACCTGGACAACCAAGATCATTTACATGACTCTGGCCGAGGAAGCCTACGACCTCACTTAACACACATTATTACTCCACATTTGAGAGAGATCGAGAATCTCGAAAGTTTTGTTAAAACATACCGAAAAAGATCAAACCTGTCGTAAAGTTTGTTGGAAAGTATTGTTTCCGAAGGCAAATGTCCGTTAGCATAGAAGGCAACTTGAGTTTATTATATCTGGGACACGGGCATCCGGGGTAATTGCGTCATTTGCAATGAAGTTAATAGTATGCTAAGACGCTCTTCATTTATACTTCAAGTACAAAATACTGGAAAGCTTTTACAGCACGTGCGCACTCATTTAATAAACCATTTTGTTTTTCATTTTGACGTCTGTATTTCCTCCCCTATTTATGATTGTTATTTTAATATATATATATATATATATATATATATATATATATATATATATATATATATATAAAATTCCTATCTTCCCGAAATTCGAGAATATGGATCAGATACATCTACTGTTATATGAAACAAATTAATGCTCTGCGAAATAAACAACTCTTAAGATACTATTGCGTTCAAAGTTCATCTTTATGAAGTCATCTGTTCATTACACGTGCGTCACAGGATGTTCAAAGTCATCAGACACAGCGGCATAGGCAGGATACTAGAAGTAGTGAACTTGAAATACAGGTTATGAGTATTTTACGATATGTGCTTACTACTGACCTGAACCGCAGTGAAAAGTTGAAAAAATCCGTAGGTACCACGAAAAAAAGCTCTAGCTCCACTTTTTAACTGCAGTATAAGAATCCAAATCTACTCCCATTGCCTACTACAGTTACCGACTTTTTAATTGATAAATTAATTAGTTCGTAAATGTAATGTATCATGGCTCGAGCGAACCAGTGATTGGGAGGTCGCGAATCCGATCCCCGTACGATGCTAGGAATCTGCTTTTTGTGTTCAACTTTGGCGAGTTTGTGACGCCTGCAGTAATTTTAAAATCGTAGGCCTACGAATGGTATCTGTCGTTTCTCTGATTATGTCCAGGCGAATGCACGAGCATCCTGTACAAAGGACCGAACGCGGTCTTCGCCATCCATTATGGGGAGCTGTGGGGGATTGTGTTCCGTTCTAAATTAGTCATAACCGACATACACCGACAGGGATGTCTCTGAAAATTTAACTGTGAAGCACCCACTGTGGGGAAAAAATCTAGTAAAACGCGCCTTCTAACAATATTCACAGAAATTCATAAGAGTTCAAAACTGCCCATTAAAAATAGTTATTAATATTATTATTTATTAATATTATTATTAAATTACGTAATTCATTGTATATTAAATGTTTGTATCTTGGACGCACATTAGGAGTACAATTTAATTTCAGGAGGTACGAGTTGAATTAATTTGATTTAAAGAAAGAAAATGGGTTAAGTGGTTGGTGTTAAAACAACGAACATGCAACTCCAAGAAGCCATAATAGGTTCTCCATGAATTAGCATAACAGCACAAGCTCGATTCTAATTAAGGTTCTGGATTCCATGCTACTGTCCTCTCCAATGCCTCTTACCGATCAGCATCATTGGTTGACAATTCAGCGTACGAACATTATTAAGAGCAATGCCTTCCAAAAAATTACGTCAACATTCAAGAAAATATTAAAGTGCATGAATTTCAAAAAGCTGTTAGTAGTTACAGGTAGACGTTCTATATTCATTCCTTACATAGCAAATAAATTAAGGCCAAGTAAACATTTCGTGCACTCACGTGTTCACTACGAAATTCGCTGACTAATTACATGTAACCCATTTAGGTGACTAACGTTTATAACGTATGAATTGGAACGTTAAGGGACTCCCGAAATAATTTGACCAGTTCATTCCATTTTCTTATACATTAATTTTGCTACTGAAATGAACACCTATTCCACAGGAAAATGTGAAATTTGCTGCTACGGAATATGAAATCCGATTTCATCGCATTGTGCGTGCTTCACAAAGACTGAAGTATGTTGATATTCACAAAACTAAATTTACGAGTCGAAAATGTCACATTCATTGCGACTTGAGAGGTAATGTCATGTAATTTGAATATTCATTACTCACCGGGATAGTATTTGAATTACTTTCAAGGAATGATTACGTAATGAAATTGTAGCATTGACGCGTTTTAATTACTATGCCTTTCCACGTTGTTTGACTCAAGTTACTACGAAAAGGTCAGAAGGGCATGACGAGAGAAATTCCAGATTCGAAACAATTCTTTACGTACAAACTTTCACATGGAATGAAAAACTTATGAAATCGAGACCGGTTCTTATTTGATCCATCTATTCTACTAATAATGAGAGGCTAACTTTTGAAGGTCATTCATTCATTGTGATTTAAACATTTTTCACGTATACATTCTTACAATTTTTAGTAAACATGTATTAACTGTCAAGAAGATTAGAAAGATTCCAAACCTTCGTTCCAGCCGAAGAGACCAAGAACGAAAAACTACAAAAAACGTTTACTGCAAGGAAAATGGTTTTATGTACTTTTCTTTATAGTATGATTCTATACATTTAATGCGAGAGGCATTTTGGATTAAATAGCGGCTCCGGAAAAGCCAAATTCAATTGTGTCCTGGAAAAACCTAAACGTCTTAATACAATTTTTGTGATGGCTACGTGATCGTCGTCGTACGAGGGCTCCCACCTTGTTGCCTCCCGTGAACACATTAACACACAAGTGGTGCTGCAACCACAGCCGTTAATTTTTGGCACGGCATAATAATTTGCACGTAAGTGTCAAGTCGCTGGCGAGGTGACAGAGGTGCTGATCGTCTTCGCCCAAGGCTCGGCCGAGACGAGACGAGCAGCATGCAGGAGCAGCCCCGGGGCACACAGCAGCCACGTTGTTAATGCCGCGATGCATCAAAGCCCGCCACCACAGAGCAACAGACAAAAGACGCTGCGGCGACATAGACGTCGAGCGGAGGGTGAGACAGAGGCGAGGCACAGAGAGAGAGACGAAGACAGAGAAAGGAGAGCGGAGCAGAGCAGAGCAGAGCGAGCAGATAGTGAGAGGCGCGCGCGCGGTACCTTGAGGCTTCCGTCAGCAGCCTTGTTGTCGTCCGGCGTGGCGGGGATGGTGGCCACGCGGTAGGAGTCTGAGCGCCCGTGCTGTAACAGGGGCTAGGGTCAGGCAGGGCCACACAGCAGTACATACAGCGAGCGGGTTGGCGGATGGGACACGGGGAAGGGGAGGCTCTTGAAGTCTCGTCTTCACTCTTCTTTCTTCGATTCTGTAGGCGTCACCAACAATTGCGCCGAGAAGAGCTCGTTTTCCACGTCTGAAGTCTAACATCCAGGCCAAAGACTTCGTAAAAATTCCTTGTCAGAACTTCACGAACGAGAAAATTGTGATTTTGCAGGAGTTCTTCAATGTTTTTACTGCGTGCCATCATTTCCACATTTTTTTCGCATTTATTCCTCTTTATTGACTCTTTCTCTGTATTCATCATGCACTCCTCGTTGCGTCACGTTTTAACGATAATTTTAGATAACCGGCGTGTATAATGCCGAAATGAATTCTCGGTCGAATTGAATGGAATTGTGAGCGAAAGTAGTAAACGCTCTGATAGAGTGAGTTTCTATATTCCGAGTGGATTCGATACGATACACTTGACCTCGATATACAGGATCTTCTCGAATATCTATCGACAGCTAACCCCGATGAGTCAAGCAATGACATCACTGTTACACAGCGTGAAATCCATTTTCCAGTTCTCAGTTCTCTTGGAACTGAAACAATTCTCAGCACTAATGAAACGATTTTGCTTGCTCTTCATTGCCATTATCTTGAAAGCACACCAACAAATTTATTGCAAACTAATATTTGACCTCAGAGAAAAAAAATTGAAACGATTTATATGATTAATTAATGGATAGAATTAATTAATAATGTTTACTTTTAAATTCTAATTCAGACGAATTCTAAACAAGATTTGCAACAAGCCGACGCAGATAGAAAATGCCGATTATAATCTTCATTTGCAAACGATGCCCTCTTAATAATGCGAAGATTTTTTCTCATTTCGTTGAATCTCACTTCCGTGTAATTAAGAGCAGTGGAAATGCACGGTCATTACTCGAAAACAAAATTTAAAGAAACACACCGCTTGTCTTCAGAGATCTTCGTGGTCCTGAAGTGCTCTTCCACAATCGAAGCTGTGGAGGTAAATTTACATGAGGTATGGGGAAGGGAAATCGCTCAATTCAAGCAAAAAAACAAAATATATACAACACAAGTCAAACAAAAGCACTACAAAACAAAAGAACACTTCACTAGGATATATACAAAAACAATTCGAATAGGGAAACCAAATAAACTCCAAAACAATACAGTGCTAACGTTTCGACAGGAAGGCGGCGGGGCGGTTGAAAAACAGTGGGAGAGGGGGGTAGCGTGCAGGGCGGGGAGCCGGCGCTGCGGAAGTAGGTGGGGATTGGGGAGGGGGACGTCGGACCGGCGCGCGCTGGTGTTGAGTGGGGGGTGGGGGCAGTAGCTGGACGAGAGACCTCGTCTGCTGCTGTTTATCTGCTCGTGTCGTCTGTCAGGCTACCCTGCCACCCAACTGGGCGCCAAACAGTCTGATGCACTCACGTGACACGAGATGGTTGAGAAATAACCCCAAGTGGGAAAGTAAAAGCAACTTATCAAAATTGTATTTACAATAAGCTTACGCATTAATCTGGAGAATTGAGTGCTAATAGGAGAATACATGTATTAAACATGTTTACAATGTACAATTTTCACAATAAAACTGTAATCAAGTTTGCCATCGGAAACTGCGTACATCGCAATCTCTGATAACGTCCGTGACAAGCTCGGTTCTGGTGTTAAATGTCACATGGTCTACAAGAGATGTGTAGCATAAGGTATCAGGGAGTGCACGTGTCGTGTGAAGTAAAATTTAAACAAATCAAGGACACAGAAGAAAGTGACCGAGGAACAAAACAAAATCAGCACGATCACCTACGTTTATCCCCAAGACCTCTTGTGAAAGACTAAAGGCGCTTCATTTTCACTGAAATGAATGATATGTTTCCAATCACTTTGTACACAGGTTGTAAGTTTTCGACATCCATTCACGAAAACATAACACAACTTATTAGGAACTAAAGAAGTTAAAAAAAGAATGTACGGTAAAAAGTATCTTAAAAGCTCTCATTTCTCAACAAATTTGCGCATACAAACGGAACTAGCAAAAATTTTTTAAAAAAATGTTCGTTATGCCCCTCATTTTATACTTCCTTCTTCCGATATAAAGACATGTTTGGTTCTGGATTCAGGCATGTACGGGAGATTTAATATCCCGTGCCTTGGCGTAAGCCATAATTAATTAGGATGAAAGGGAGTATTGAACCGAGCGAGCGAGCCAGCCAGGCGGAATCCGGGAGAGCTGCGACGGGCGCAGGCCAGAGGCTCGTACGGCGTTGACGGACCGCAACACGTACTTCCGGCGTTGCGGTCGCCGACAGCAGAGGCGCGGCGTGACAAAGGGTGCGGGGAGTGAGGCGGTGGGGCTGGGCGGGGCGGGGAGGCGGGCGCGTGTGTGGACAGCCCTCGCGTTGCGTCACGGCACGTAGGAATGCGAGGCGTCCACGCCGCTACGAGCGAGCGAGCCAGCCGGGTAGGCGAGGCCGTACCAGTGGCAGCTTGTTGTCGAAGAGATGTACGGCTAGGCTGAGATACACGAGCTACACATACGTAGGCGTATTGGAACTCCCTCTCAAACAACATGCGAAGCTTTACAAACTATCATCTCAATCCTTATTTTAATTAGGATAAGATAATACCTTTTATTCGTGAATTAGTTTTTCATTTATCTTAATCTAAACTTTCAAATTTGCCACATTGTCCTGACCCATGAACAATCTCGGTATTGTTCAAATTAATTGGGGCGCTTTACCGTAGAATAATTATTCCTAATAAGGCAGAAAGCCTCTGACGATATTTCCCTTATTATCTTTCCCCTCTTCTCTAAATTTTCCTACTATACAACAAGAAATATTTCCGCAAGGCAGGGCGTTCATAAATTAAATGTCTTACGTTTACATTTGATGTCTTTGAAAAAGCAATTTCTTCGCAGTATATTTTCCTCGATCAATGAATAGAAAACGATATGTCCAGCAGTTCGATTCACAAACACATCTGGGTAGTATCGTTTACGAAACTAAACTACACTGAAACCGACAGCCTATCTTCCTTTATTGCACAAAAAATATTTAAAGATCCATCTCGAGAGGCACTTTTGTATTAAATATAAAGCAGTATCAATCCACTTAAAATCCTTAACCGTATTGTTTCATAATCGAAGAAAGACGAAGCTATACTGAACTTCCATTTCCCTTCAATTTAGGAGAATAAACAGCAGTGGATTAAACTGTCAGATTTATGAACGCCATTACACAAACTTATGGGAAATGTCAGGTGGATAAAATCCAGCTCCGCTCAATAATTCATGTCTGTAAGTATACGCCATTGAAGATAACATTTAGGCGGAAGAGATACTTAATTGCGCAAGTTCCTCCCTACAAAATAACATATTCCTAGTTTCTTGTTGAATATTAAAGTTCCCAAAACCTACAAACCAACTAATGAAAGAGCCATAGCATTAACATGTAAAATTAATTCACTTCGAGTCCCTAAGTCTATCACGCAGCAAACTTAAATTATTAAAATCTTGAAGAACGAGATTTGCCACAAGGAATGAAAGTATTCTTTTTTTTGCATGCTTCATATACACTTATTTTCTTTTCGGTCTCACCCCCAAGTATTAGTAACCTCTGCCATGAATCGTCACGAATTCTACTCCGCCACTTCTACAGCGAACAGCTAGCGCAGTGAATCCCAAAAGATCATTCAAAAGCTGCAATCGAACACATTTTTACGTCGCTCATGGTTTCGTTGTAACGCATTTTTGAACTCTGCACGAATCATTTTCATTCAAGTCCACAAGCAATGTCATTATCACAGAAAACACGAGTTTCAGCTCGATAAAGTGCGTCCTTAACTACATGTAAAATCAATAATCTGAATCGCTTTTCTATTAAAAAAGTGAGAAACCAGGGAATTTACATACGGAAATGAAGTGTTTTATTACGCAAGCCCGTTCTTCATATGTTTCAGGGGAGGCGCCGCCCCACTGTCCCCACCCCCCGTGTGAACGTCAATGCAATGAAGTTTATCGAAGTGAACGTGTACGTGTCGTTTAAACTATTATGTTACTTGTGATTGGTTGCAGGTCATAATGCAGAATACCTAATTTCTTTCGAGCTACTATTGGTTTTACAGTGTGTCAATTGTCCTGGCACCGGTTGCACTCCGAGCAGTTTTGTCTGACGGCCACCTAACACCCGAGAGGCGAGCGAGAAGTTCATCACCCGCTGCCCCAGTTCCCCTCGGGTCCGTCGCCCGCACCCGCGCCGCCCGGTCAGCCCAGTGCAGAGGTCGGGGGGTCGCCCCCCCCCCACGCGCCCACGCCCACTCCAGCTGCAACGGCCACTGCTAAGGTCGCTGCCGCGGAAACTCCGAAGCCAATTCACGTCGCCTCCTCCCAGCGCTGCCAACTTCACTCAAACCTTCTGCCTATCGCGAGCAGACTCGTTTAAACACCACCCATTCACAAAGCACGCCAGTTTGCCAAAATTGTAAGCGTCCTTATCGAAGAAAGTGAACTTTTAAAACAAAACTCGCTTCACTGCCTGAGCCGCCTCCGGCAACTTGACAAAGACTACATGGTAGGAATCTACACACGATCTCCAGTTTGTGTGTCGGGCGAAACAATAATCGCGGACAGATTCAATGAAGGTCATGATTACGACTACGCGTTTTAGATCCTAACCTATTACAACGTGCGACTTCAGACCAAAACCTTTCCCATACACCTAAGACGCGTGATGTATGGAAATTGTGCTGGCTAATGCAAAACCGAATCACATTGTGCTGGCTAATGTGATTTCCCTGTCTGTTCTATTTCCAGGTGCTATGTGCATTAGTCCCAGGAATATGACCATTAGGCCCTCCAGACAAGCTGAATTGTACCTACTAGCTACGTAGCTAGAGTCGAATATTCCCATCGTTGATACGCGAACTTTAGAACCTCCGGGCAAAGGATACCGCACCAGCTACAGAAGTTGTCAAGCCCAAATTAACTAATGTATCACTTCGTATTACTACTACTGAAATATGAAGATAAAAGAAGCGGAGGCATCATATGACAATGTTAAAATTAAATAAAAATAACACATTTGTTAAAGGCCGTTTGTTAAAGGCCGATTTACAATTAAGCAAATGAAACGCGTGTCACAGGACCTCTCCCATTTGAAAGTCATCGTTAACGTATTCGAAAACTGTCAGCGACCCCTGTAAGGGACGAAATCCGAGATCTAACCTGTTTAAAATCGACAAAATTCTAATATCGTCACAGCGACAGATTTTTCAGGCACACAGTACAACCCACAACACATCGCAGAGACCGGGTGAGAACTGATTCCCCGAAGACCCGTTTCCTGCGAGTTTCAGAAATGTGACGTTTATTACCGGCTCCCGGTCTACCGCGTCCAAATCTCGGTTTCACTCCTTTAGCAGGCCGCGGCCGCAGCCACTACGCCAGTTCCCGTTGGCCGTTCTGCTCGGATGCGGCTTCTCCCACGCGCAGCGCTGCGGCCTTTGAGGCCAGCGGGGGTCGATGCCCCCGCCCCCTCCGCGCGCCAAACCCCGACAAGCGCACCTTCTGTCATGTGAGCAATCACTTTTACACTCCGGCCCGCAAAAAGGTAACTAAAGGGGCCGTCTGCGAGTAGCATGAAGAATCTAATCGTATTTTATTCCAGAGACTTGTGCTGGGGGACTGTGGCCCCTACCTCTTTGTTTGGTCGATTTGCCAACTAGAGAAAGTTCATATGAATACATTGCATGTGGTTAGAATTGAAGAAAAATGCATTTTATAAAGTTTTTATTTCCAGAAATAAAATTTCCTTGAATTACTCTTTGATTAGACGACATAGTATACGGCAAGTTTAGTTGAAAGGATATAATAAGGTGAACAACGCGGACTCTTTGTGTGGCGTCAGTTTATCTTTGAAATGCATGCTTTGGCCTTTCAATTTTTCTACCAGAAGCTTATTAAAGTTCTCTATACGATTTTCGAGTTTATTATACAATTTTTTTGGAGACTTTATCGGTACAAACTAAATAAATCCTATCCACGCACTTAAATGACATTTCCAAGGCATTATCAGCAGCGCTCCGGCTCTTCTGGCTGGCGGAAGTGTATTTTCTGTGGAACATTGCGATCTTTGGCAATGCTCAACTTGTTTTAGAACAAAAATCGGTCGCTGGTATGAAACGGCCATACGTATGAACACTCCTAATTGAAAACTCACACCGCCCACACTCAACGTTCCGTGAAGGAGTGGTCTGGCCAACGTTCCAAGCACGGCACTGGAAAATACAGGAGGCGGATTGTTCGCCAGGGCTTCCTCGAGAAGCGAGCATAATAGTTGCACGACCTCATGTTTGTAAGTGCTGGCGTCGATGGGTTCCAGGAAGGCTGGGCGCGCCTAGAAAGCCGACTGTTTCGAGGTAAGCCTTCGCGCATGCGAATCACAAGGCGGCCTGCAGTGCTCGTTCTTTTACCTTTTGCATTTTGTTCTGTCTCGCAACAGGTTGGCCAAGGCGGGAACGTTCTAGTTTAAAACCCTCGACTCCCATGAGCTGGGAATTCTAAAACCATTTTGAGTATCGAAATAATTAGGCCTACTGTCATAATTCGATCATTTTATTTTAATTATTCCTAATTATTAGGATCTTTGACACTGTCATAAATGCGACTCGCTTCGCTTCAGAAGAATCCTTGCGCTATATCACACTTCTGGAAAATAATCATTATCATTATCATTAATAGTTTAGTACATGTTGCAGCAACTTGCTGAATGATACTGCACAAGGCAGGGGGTAAATTACGAAAACTTAGCTTTCCCGATGAGAGTCAATGTAGCCTTCTAGAAATCGAGGCATTAGTAACTCCGCCCCCCCCCCCAATGGGAGACTATGGATTACGCCAGTGTAATTATTACTATAAACGTATTTTTGGAGACAACTCTCGATAAGATTCACTACTATTCGTAATACACAACTCCGCAATAACTGGATTCTTATATCACTTATTGGTTATTGGATATAATTCTTTCAAAACTACCAATTCCCAAACAAACACTACCTGCCATGCATAATCGTGTGCGGTAACAGCATTCTAGTAAGGAGGTAACCACCACCCCAGTCAAATATGATCAATTTCCTTATCGTTACCGAGAACATCACGCCGGCGGCCTTGGCTACAGTGTAACTTCGTGGAACCAAGGGTCCACCGGCCGGCCGCCTTGGCTACGGTGTAACTTCGTGGAACCAAGAGTCCGCCGGCCTGCCGCTACGGCCAGGCTGGGGGGATTCACTTTCGCTGCCCCAACGCAGCCGCGCGCCGAGTGGAAAAAATGCCGCCCGCGGCAGCCGATGACCTTGGGGAACATGCCCGCGCGACGCGTTCTCGGCACGGCACACGCAGGGAAAGGATTGGCGCTTGGTAACATCGGTAGCCACATCCAAGGCTAAATTTTAACATCACGGGTCTCAAAATTTGGTTAGTGGCAGGATATTCTATCGAGTTCTTTAGATACATTACAAAGGAACTGGAAATTTGTTAAAAATGTCAGTAATGTATCTCATTTTTATTAGCTTGTAATGGAAACGTTGCAATTTTTGAGCAAAAACGTTGCAATCTCTAATGTGACTAGATATTACATTATTTAACAAATTTTAGTTTTTTACCATTTAACAAGGTTCTCATGAAAAGTATTAATAAAATATTATTTCAATAACTATAGTTAATTGAATCCAAAATTGTCTGCATCGTATATAATTTGTTTTTCCATCCATTTTCTTATGTTTAGATATGGTTAAATGAGCATATTAATATCGTTGAATATATTTGTTACATTTATTACTTGTTATACAATTCCGCATTTTCATGGATTTTTCCCCCACAAAAGTAATAACCAAGCTAATTTTAGATGTAAAATAAAAAACAGGCAGTTTCGTCAAATGTAAAAGTGCAACATGAAATCAACCCGTCATATTGGTTTTGCCCCCAAACTTGCACAATGGTGGCTTACAAGTAAGGAATGGGTTTTAGAGTACTTTTGCCCACCTTGTAATACCGAGAGTTATATAAAGAGCGGCGTTGAAAACTCCTTCGAAGCGAGGGAATTAGTTTTCTTTGGCAGCGCAGGAGTGCGACGAGCCAAACGAGAACCAATTTGCCGCCGCCGCCGTGCGGAGGTGGCCATCGAAGGGCGGGTGAACAATCGATCTAAGAGAAGTTCAAGGCGTCGAGAACGGCTGACGTCACGAGCGAGGCGCACCTCCCACGCTTGTTATCGAAAGTGAAACTTACGCGGTCGATTGTTCAAAAACAAACCTGCCTCGTGAAATATCGTTCTTAACTAAATGAATGCAACTGAATCATTCCTGGGAAAACTTTCTCTCATAAGTGAAACTAATGACAGCACGAGGAAGACTAAGTTTTCTGATTATTCACATGCTACAGAGGCTATATTAGCATGAAATATGCACGTAATATTAGCATAAAATATGGAACACAGCCAGCTGATAAATGTCATCTCTGCCACTGCCACTACACAACTTGTCATAAATGGCAAAGGCTGCAAATTTGACGGGATTGGAATATTAATTTTCAAGTGAAGCAATCGATGAACGACCATTTTAGCACGACAGTTTAGTTGCCGAGATTGCATGAATCACGCGAGTGTGTCAAACAATTTAACAGGCTTATTACATTGTGTAACACCAAAACCAAACCGCTTTCGAACACACACTCACCGAAACCCCCTTCCCGTGATTTATTTCTCCGAAAGATCCACAAGCAGAATATTTTATTACTTCGTTCCATAGCCCAGACGTGACAGGTATGCCATTACAAGAAATAAAACACCTGCAAATGATCATAGCTCATAATGTTAGGGCATTATCTAGTTTACAACATGAAACCTTCACATCTAATGATCGATTCATGGACTATGAAAAATCCTTAAGCTAGAAGACAAAAATCACGAACCGACAACCTTACCACGTAGTGGGCACGAAATTTATTGTCATTGTGGTGAGCGAGCATCCAGGGTGCCACGGTTCGGACTGCGAGTACCCAACAACACATTTCGAGTCCACGCTACGCTCGCATCCCGGAAACACGCACGCACGCTCCACGCACACGACGCTTCCCCCGGAACTCCACAACGCTGCGACCGCAGGGGGAGGGGGGGGCACTTCTTCCACAACACGCGAAACATTTGCGATACGATGCATGTTCAATCGCATTTACTTGACAGTTATCGTACAGGAAGCTTTAAACTTGTGCCAGCGGAGAGCGGGAACGCAAGTCACAATCCAACTATCGACGCTAGGGAGGTGAAGTCAAAAATTTGGTTGTTTTGGGTAATGTGAGCAAGTTCGTGTCGTCTACCGGAATCGATTTCGTAATGTGAATGGTCCGATAGGTGGTTTTACCAACTACTTACAAACAGTGAGAAGTGTAGACCTACCATCCCCCCACATAATCAGCAAAAACTGGCGAGAAGTGGCAAACGTACTAAAATTTGTTACTGAAAATTATAAGATAGTTCCAAAAGCCGTTCGTTCGTGTCTAAATACTAATGATCTGAATTTTTCCGGGTAGCGATAATGCACACGTTGTCACTTCCAGTCTTTTTCACTATTTACATAATTTTATAGAGTATAAAAATTAAGATGCTGAGGCACCTAAACACTTACTAGAACTGTTTCTTGGACCTGACGTATTCCCAGTTTTGATACTTCCTGTTTGAAACTCTTTATTATTGTGTGTTGCGGGCGCTTCAACTGTTGTCATTAATTCCGTATGTGTATTGCACGATTTTATGTTTGAGGTGGCAGTGTTCTTCCGCTGCTGGATGGTGAGATCCAGCGCCGACCACCCCGTCGGCAATTGGGGTTTTCTCACCCAGGCATCTCCCACCAGCGGGGCACCGCAGGGACGTTCTAGGTCCCGACCGGTCTCCCGGCATGTCTGATAAGTGTAGTGCATGTTGGTGTAAGTGTGTGTATAAGGGACGAGGATGGGACAAGGAAGAGGACGGAAAGGTCGCGTGCGGTCCGTGGCCCGTTTGGTAGGGTACTGCTCCGGCATTCGCCTGGTGTTGATCGGAGAAACCACGGAAAACTACCGATCAGAGCAGCCGGCCGCGAGAATTCTCCCTAGGACCTTTCCGTGAGAGGCACTGCCGTGCCATCAGTTGTTGCCCTGAGCCACGACAGCTGCGCCGAGTGTCGCTAGGCCGAACCGCCGGGAGCAGTGCGCCGTAGAGCGCGACGCCGTGCGCCGGGTGCGGCGGATGTGTCATCCGCGTGGAAAAAAATGCGCCGACGCAGCAGGAAAAACGCGCTCGCTCACGCAGTGGTAGCGGGCCCCCACGCAAACGCTCTCGCAAAGGCCCACTGTGCCTCGGTGCATCCGCGACCACGCGGCGTGCGCGTTTTCGCAACGCCTCCCACGCACAATACGGGACCACATCGATGCCTTTGTCCAGCATCGAAACCACACGGAATTCGCAGAGAGAGAGATCCAACTACTGAGTACTTACTATTTTAGACTAATTTCCCCTAGAAACTGTTGTATGAATCACACGAACTGGTCTCAAAGAATCCACAAAAAAAATCTAAGTGAAGTTAGTAAGACAAGACAAATTCCCAAATCGAGTTTATTTTTCAATTAAGGTTGCCAATAATTTTTTATTAGTATTTATACTAAAGTATTTGCATACACCCAATTTTCAGCTAATTATCACATGAAAAGTTCAAGTCCAAATTGCAATAAGTGAATGAAAGCGATGTAAAATTTTCACGACAAGAAAAATCTGAAAATATTTAAATGCATAAAATTCGCACATATTTAATAACAAATGCCTTATTTACATATTTCCAACCGAAAGAACAGTACTGGAATTTTTATTTATCTATTTATTTACTTATCACCTCACATATCTTCGTATCGAAGCACGTATTCGCAGGAACATTAAAAATAAGACAGGACACGTGATTACGTACAATCTCTCAAATGCGCGACGCGTACCAGCGCCAACGGCGGCCGCAGCTGTTAGAGGAAGTGGTGGTATTCGCAGAGGACCGAGATGCTGATAAACCAGTCGCAAACCGGCTCATTCCAGCCTTTGCCTCGCCACTCGTCTCTCGTGCTCAATTTGCAATAACTCTCGTTTCTGAACTTGCCCTCTCGTTTTACGTACTCGCTTCTCAAGTCCCTCATGATTTCATCTGAATTAAATGTTTCATTTCTTTAAAGGAGATTCTAAAAAGTAACCATTACTACTATATCGTACTAGATGTCTGACTAGACGTCAATTAATAGCATTTTACCATGTTTAAAAGTCTGTTCCGGTGAACATGATTCTAAGCCCAACAGTCTGTAAAGATGACTTGCGTGTCGCATTTCGCCCTTGACATAATTTTCAAGTGACTGAATGATGCAGACACCTTTAGTAGAACCTTCACTGTGTTAACGTTTTTGATTAAGGAGATTTGAAAATGATTGTCCTATTCATCTCCATTTGCAGTATCTTCATTGCAAAATCACCATTTGTAATAATGAAAATATAATGTACTTTTCGTTCCGGGTATAAAAATCTAGAAGAGGTGGTGATTTATTTAGGGTTTCACGCATGTTGTGACAATTCAATTTTTGAAACAAAGTTTCAAGAGGGAATAATGAAACGTTTTTAAAGACGCTCTCTAATGCATTTTCCACTTATGAAAAAAAGTGACTTTTCAATGAATTTCAGCAAATGCATGCTTATTAGTGTAGTTTCTCTTTGTCATGTTGCACAACTAAACACCTACGGCAGTGGTTTCTATAACCCCTTATCCACGTCTATGGGATGGCTAATTTAACGTCTCGTAACGTCAAGAATCTGTGATCCTAATCTTCATCTTCACCGTATGAAAAATTGAAGAAACTTTTCCTTGCAAATTACACAATTACTATGCATTCACTTTCAATCCTCCACGTCTCTTCACTAGTTTCCGCACCTGACAAACGAGGCCACTGTATCAGACAAGCAACCGGGGCATTTCACGACCGAAGTGTTCCAGACAGGACCGTCTCCAACACATTCGCACGTCTCGCAGAGAAACCACGGCTACCACGGTAACAGCACGTGCTGTGTAACCTTTCTGGCGCCCTCGTGCTCTTTCCCCGGCGCAAGGCGTGCTCGTACTCGTGCTGGCGCGTGCAGCCGGCGGTGGCGACGGTGGCGACGCACGGGCAGGCAGGCGGGTGGCCTCGACGGCGACAAAAAGACGACAACGGCGGCGATGGCGAGGGAAGGTGCGCGTCGCGGCGTCGCGTGCTGCCACCGCCGCTGCCTCGTCACGTGGGCGGGAGACTGCGATACGCACGCGCACACGCATACACACACACACACACACACACACACACACAATCTACACGCACACACGCAGCGGCGCAAACCGCGTCGGCTGTACACACTGATACGACTCTTGGGTTTAGGCCTCCAGCGCAACACGAGTGCAAGGAACGGGACATCAACCCCTGTCAGTATTCGTCCATGGTTAGACACCGACACAACTTAATAAATACGAATTTCGAGTTACGTTTGTTTAAAAACATTTATTATAATGAAATACATTTTCAACAAGACTCATTTAAAGCTTCTCAGCAGCAAGTGTGCGATATTATACGCGCGTTATATTTGGCTTCCTACACAAAATTCCTTTTCAAGATCAGTAAAATTACGAGTGAAAAATAGCAAAGAGCGTAATCAACATTTGATAACGAAAGTTAGTTTTTGATTCAATAAAATATAAATAATTTGCATCGAAAATAACCAAACTTCACTTCTTTCCCATGTAGCGAAATGTGAACTAAAGAAAACTGTGCGCCAATCATATCTGCATTTCAACGGCCAGCGGAAATTTAAATAATTTTGTCAAAACTACATTTTTTTCGGATTTACCGGCACTGCAACAGACGAATGAAATTTTTCCTAACATTTATTAACAGAATAGACAATCCATTCGCAATATTTTTAACAGTAAGTAAAAGTGGATAAATGCATTTCCCAGAACCACAACACAAAGGAAGTTAACTTCTAAAATTATATTTAACGGTGAAATAATACATTAGATTATTATACACGTAATTCAAATTTAAAACCAATAACTTCTTTTTCTCATACTACCAACACCTCAAAAATATTTACAGTAATTTAATGTAATGTAATATACTGATTTACGCTTGGCTGTTGAATTAATGCACCTCTATGCCCCTTCTTTCGTAAGCGACTGACCTAACCTCAAAGTCGGCCTTCGCTGACACCTGTGGCTTTGAGTGGCCCTACTCATGGCCGTTCCTTTTGCGTAAGCTGCGCAAGTGTTTGAGCGACATAAGTCTTCCTCGTATACAGCCATTCGCATCTGACGATAACAATGCCCGAAGGGTATCTCTCATGCAAAACATTTGCAGCACTTTATCACTACGTCCAGACTACGTCAGCTATCCTTCGGGCCAGAATAAACCATTACTTCTGTCAATATTCCTATTCTTTCTGCCGCTAATAAAATGCCCTGCTACACGACTTCCTTCGACATTTATAGACAATTACACGATACTGATCGAACGTGCACACAACACTTGTGTATTCATGTGACAGCAGATTACTCAGGAAATGCAAAGAATTCCTCTGCAAGACTTTGCGATCTACGACCACACACTGTTACAAGTATTTGGAATGGAGTCCCAGCTGTGATTGCTCGAGAACGATGGGGCAAGCGCCCGTCGCCACGACGTTGTGTACTCTAGCACACTGAAGGCCGTGGCAGCGCGATTCCGACAGATAAGCAGATAAGTCTACACACACGCGCGCGCGCACTTACGCTGGACGGCCGCAGGAAAACATATCGACTGTTCAAACGAGGCAGGCACTGCCCGACGCACGACAGTTACGAAATGAGGCAAAGCAGATTAGCTAGAATCACGCCAACACTTTGTCCTGTAATTAGGGTTGCCAACAATGTGCAGGTGAAAGGGAGGACACTCGACAAGACCAAAAGTAAAAAACCATCCGCATCAATTCTTTTAATAAATTCAGATTCAGACTAACTTCAGATTTAAATAATTCAGACTAACATCAGCTCTATTTATTCTCTCCATTTGCGATTGAAGAGAAAAGATTCGTTCACATAGTACAGATTAAGATGGTCTGAGTGTGTCTATTTTTAATTTTAGTCGCCAGACACAAACACTACCATGCATGTGAGTGTCAGCGTTCAGAAAAAGGCTATTCATGTTTTCTATTCTAAATTACACAAACGATACAACGTACCAGATGTTAGTTATGTGATAAAAACGGCAACAAATGTTAAAAACGTACTAAAAGGAGAACATTTAAAATACAAAGGAGGACGAGAGGACAATTTACGTCAATGGAGGACTCCTCCCAAATGAAGGACGGTTGGCAACCGTACCTGTAATGCTTCGCGAATGTCATAAATACATTAACAGATTGTCCCCACCAACTCTATTTTTCTTAGAGCCTGGAACTATTCGCTTGTCTCAAGCGACACAATTAGATGAAACATTTCTAACAGCGTACGCAATCGCTTTCGCGTGCTTTACGTTCGCGAATCATTAAAATGCCTTTTAGGAGCTGATAGCGAGGAAATGTGCCCATTAAAGCATTCTTGCAAAGGTATGTCTACGAGGCGCAGTTTCTCCTATTCTTCTCTTACGACACAGAAATACCGCTGAAGCAAGGGGAGAAATTTCCATACCAATGATCGAAATAAGGGAAATTAAATTTTAAGTTCGAAACGCTAACGGAAAGAAAATGCAAACCGTTGCATTTGTGGAAAGCCGCATATTCATTACTGCAATGCTATTTTCTTGATTTTTGACAACTAAATCAGTTTCTCCCGACTATTTCTCTCTTGAAATAAAAACAAATAGTGTTTAACTAACTATACTTATAAAATGCCCTAAGTAGAACGATCTACATCAACAAAATTATAGCTTTTTCTATCCTATTTATCTTACCTCCTCTCCCTGCTGGCCAATTTGCAAGCTGCGACTCTTATCTTAGGGGGCGGTATAAAATGATATGTGTATTGACGTGCAATAAAACTAGTATGTACTATAACATAACCTCTTTGATTTTAACATTCTTCCAGTTATTTTCAATATTTGGTGCATTTTGGAACCCGGTTGGACGTAATTTCATTCATGGAATAGTCCTATGAAATACCACTCGTGCTTTGGAAATTCTTAGATAAATCCCCTCCTCACTTCGCGAGTCTGATTTATCGACCATTCCCAAAGCACCCGCGTAAATGTACTCACGATAACCACGTATCTACAAGATATTAATTTATTTTTAATATTCTTTCGATATTTCACAAAAAATAAATTCTGATCCTATATCGTCGGCGCACCTGACCAGAGAGATCTCAAAAATTTAGCGCGCATTGGAAATCAGTAATATAGATACAGTAAACCCTCCTTGGCACGAACTCTTAACAGGAATTTCGCCATAACGCGAACAAAATGTCGGCCCCGGTAATTTGGACATTTATAATATCCAAATAACACGAAATTTTAAAACACAAACTCCCGATTATATTGGTCCCTTGGAATTCGTGTTAATGAGGGTTTATTGTAGTTAAGAACGTCGACAACAATTTATAAAGCAACCCCCCCCCCTCATTGGAACTTTTAGTTTCTTCTAGAATCGTTACACGCTGGTTGGTCACGAGTTACGAGTTTCGTCGAACGGGTACGAGGAGGCGAGAGCGCGCTTCAGGCAGGCCTGCCGTATTGTAGGGCGACCTTGGGTAGAGCGCGGCTTGCCCAGATTGAGCGGCGGGCATCGAATGGCGCCCATTGGCCAGGCGGCCCCCATCCCATCCCGTCCCGTCCCGTCCGGGCCCGGCTCGTTACGCAAGCCGAGCCAACGCGAGCGCGCAGGGTACACTTCCACTCCCAGGCGAGGAGGACGCGGACCCCACTGGGGACGGGCGCGAGGCGAGGCGAGGCGAGACGCGACGCGACGCGACAGCGGGGCAGACCGAGTCGCGAGTTATCTACGCAAATTGGCACCGCCGCGCTGCCTGACGTCACATGCCGGCCGATTACGCCGCTGGGGCGCGAGCGAGGCGGGGATGCGGGCGCGGGGCCGATGCGAGGCGAGCGCAGGAGGCTCAAGTGACGATATCTACTGCGATGGCGACGGGGGAGGGGGCGGGGGTCACTCACTATTACCATGACACCGATCATAGCCAAGGTATCTCTTACAGTTGACAAGCTGCGGGGAAGGGGCGGGGCTCGTACGCTAGCGCGTGTGCTTTGCACTGATAGGAACCGGGTTCGATTCCCGGCCCGGCGATGCCAATATGACGACCGATACAGCGAGCTCTCGGCAGATTTTCTTGGGGTTCTCTCGTTTCTCCGCCCCTTTTTCAACCATTGCTTCGTCGTTTATTATCGTTATCTACTAGGATTACTTATGGACCTAAATGACCTGAGCACTTGCAGTTCCCTAAATCCAAATCAAATAAATAGGTCTGCGGTGTCAATTGTGATGGCAGGGGCTTATGTAACATTTGTAATCAAGCATCCATGACTAAGTATAATGTTTTCGGATTTACATTTGAAGACCCAATTCAAACTGATAACCCAAAATCTAGCGTATTTACGCGCAAACAACAGTGGCGTACCCAACGATTGCAATTTCGAAGATTAAGTTTATGATACCATTCGTACAAAGAGACGTTCCTCCAGTACTACAGATCTACTGTATACAGATACAAGACTTTCAATGAAACAGCTGTGAAGAACGTCTGTCTTATTCAGATATACACACGCGCGCAAACCGGGGAGGGGAGGGGCGGGGCGGGGCGGGGCGGGGAGGGGCGGGGCGGGGCGGGGCGGGGCGGGGCGGGGCGGGGCGGGGCGGGGTGTGTTGCGCGCTGCCCAAGCGGGTCACGGGGGCAAGGCCGGGGGACAACGGGGTCGCGGGCGGCGGCGGCTTTCTATCTGCGCGTTATCGCCGCCATCGACGGAGTCGCGACCGCCGCGCCGCGCCGCGCGCCCGTTGCCTCACCGTCCATCCGCTTATCGGGCGCACCGGCTCAGAGGCCTCTATCGCCCAAGGGCGACGAACTTGAGCGATGACAAACTATGCACGCCGCTCCGGCTCAGCCACTCTGGTCGGCGCAGCAGATTATGAAAGTGGCCGACGTGGTGCGCGCAGAGGCGGATCAAGAGGAGGAGGGGCATGGGGACCATGTCCTCCCCCCCCCAAACAAAGGCCTAAGTTTTCGTTTATTGTCTTCTTTTACTTGGAAAAATTGATTTAAATATTTATTATGTTACAATTACGTAATTATTAAAAATATTATATAGTATTATGTATACTACAAAAATAATATACAATAACAAATGTTTACTATTATTAATTAATAAAAATCAATGATGTCACCCTCCCCCATATGATCCTCTGGATCTGCCCCTATATGCGAAGAACAAGTTCTTAGCACTATTGAGCTCAGAACCTCTTAATACAAGTAGCTCCGTTTCAAATTAAGAGCTTATTTCGAAATCTCCAACAGATACAGATTTTCAGACAGGAAGAGTAATCAAACACACAGACTTTAGTTAAAGAGAGAATTAAACTATTTTTGAGTACCTTTAACGTAGGAGAAAGGCCATTTTTGTACATAGTATTCGGCAGCATGTTGCAGAAGAGTTAAGAATACATTGATATGTCAAACTAGGAAACAAACTGGCGGAGATACGTCCATTTGGAAATAAGATCTTCAATTTGGTGACCCGCGACGTAGAGCTCCGTTATACAACTCCTTCCACCTCGAGGTACCATGGTTGAAATCCCGGTCGACGTATCTGGTTTAGAGGTGAACGAGGGTTGGCGGTAGGTTTTGTTGGGGGTCTCCCGCTCTCTTGCGTTTGTACCATTGCCCCCATCGTTCATCACACAAGACCACCCCCCCTATCGGACACTTACGATCCTCGGTGGCCTATCACATCCGACCTTACTTGTAATAATTGAGATTTAAGTTCTCGCATTTTCGCCACATCGAATCAGTAATGTGGCGTTTATGAACAAACTTCACTGGCGCAGTAAAACTTTTTCAGGCCTCACGGAAAGTTGCTGTTGAGGCGAAAAACAGAAAAAAAAAGTGAGAATCTGTTTATGTAACCTGTGATAATGATGCAGGGAATGACTAGCCCTTGCAGCTAATCATACCTTTGAAAATAACGACATTTTTTCCAATTTCAAAACTGTGATCATTGAGATACACTTCTCAAAATTCAAGCAACTGGGAAAAAGCATGAGAATCAGTTTGTTACGTGCATCATTAACACATCTGTTACTATAGTAACCTAACTGCAAAATCTCAACTTAGGAATGCGATGTCTACTATTTGCATTAACACACACAACACGCGCGCAGAATGTTATCGTTTACGTAAAAATGAATCAGAAGCACCAAGTCAGAGCACTTTTGCAGGCAGTTTCATTTCGGTCATTTGGTTACATCACGGTATATCATATGACATAAAAAGCCGAGCATTTTCAACACTTGAGAAGCAGCACGATTTATAAATAAAAGATAACACTAACTACTCTGCGTCAGGTCTCGCACGTGGAAATTTCTGAATCGACTTGCGTAAGCGCGGCAGAGATAACGATCAGTTCGTGGAAATTTGCTCAAGATCAACGAAGTTTAATTGAACCAGAGCACTTAGTGAACAGATAACATGCCGACAAGACGTCAAGAGGAAACTACGCCTTCTCCATGTTGCCTTTCGGCTAATTGCGAAGCCGAATCTGATGGAATGCCTCACTGTGGACGTTGCAGCCGCGCCGAGCAACGACCTACGAGCTCACCCCGGCGCCACGCCGCGCCGTTCATTCAGTTCATTAGCGAAGTACTTCGCTCGTAAACTAATCTACAACTCACTCGGTGGCACTTCGTTATCGTACTCCGTCAGCTCTTTCGCAACGCAATTGCAATGCGAGTGCAATTGTTAGAGACAACTCTGCCAATTGTGCGATTTCGTGTGCCGTTAAGTGCACAACAGCAATCTTATAAGTATACTTTGGTTTTTATAACATGGCAGCTGAGGATATTATCTCCAAGATGGAATACGGCCCGACTTTTTGCGTCTTTCTCGGTCCCTTCGCAAGATATTGCATGATCGCGACCGTATCAAGCAGTGTTGCAAATCAAGCGACTCTAGCGGTACGACCGAGAAAGACGCGAAAAGCCGAGCCATATTCTGTCTTTAAGATAATACCCTCAGCTGCCTCGTTAGAAAAATCGAAGTACAGAGACCGGAATAATTTGTAGTATGAAGCTTCGTCTATTGATATTCGGGAGCGTGGTTTTGCAGCCAGACTAGACGCAATAGATATCGTACAAACTGGCTGTATCTACGACCAGGAAATAATGATTGCATAGTAAAGACTCATTGAAGTGTTACACGTCGGCGATCGCCAATGTTTCTCCGAAATTAAGGTTAAAGGTCACGAACCGCGATGTCAGTAATACTTTTCACACCTGTTGTGTAAAAGTTCCTAGTTATTGACCCGTACTTCCTGCTACTGAGATAACTGAAGCAGGCGCGCTGGACTGTGTGAACATCACGCGTCTTCTCTTTGGGTATCTGAAGTAGACAACACGCAGTAATAATGGGAGGGGGGATGCTGATTTTTTAAAATACTTTTCATAAAAAATACGTAATAAAATTGAAGAAAATAAAAAATATTTTGTGAAACTACCATAATATTTAAATGTATAATGTAGTACCAAATGTTACAAAAAAAATTGAGTGATGTGTTAGGACGGCGACGTTTCGCTAAGAATACAAATTTGAAAGCGGTAAATAGAAAGACAAAAAAATATGTAATTACATAAAATTTCGGTCTACTTTTAAGCGTGGGGAAAATATTCGTAAAACTATTTTTTTTCTGTTCAAATTGATAATTCGGACTACAATACTTCGCTGATCCTAGAAAAGAAATTAGCGTCTTCCACTGATACCTTCCAGATAACCCAAATCAATAGTCAACTTTTTAAGCCCATTTTTGTTTTCCCTGAGGACATTTCTAAAAACTACTTAGAAAGAATCCTCGAAGTTTTTTCTTAGGGCGAACATTCTGAAAGTTGTGTTCGCTAATCTTAAACTTACAAAACAAAGAATTCTTTCGTAATGAAATGAAAGAAGAGGGTTTTGATGAATTTGCAACTTTACTACTTGCACAATCTCCTATCACATTAAGAGAGATAACTGAAGAAGTCAAGAACATTGATCTTCAACGGCGCTTCAGGTGGAGAGTCATAAATTCGCACAAAAAACTAACTTTGCCACAATCCCATTACATCATGCACGTGATCTATTATCTTATCTGCGAAAAGGCGAACCGAAATGTTATGCCACGTTCATCTCCAAATTTATTGAAATTACCACACGCGCTTCTTAATTTGTATCAAAATTGGAATAGAACGAACAACATGACATATTCCGAATGGCGAGAAGACATGCAGTAGTAAAGTGAAAACTGAATCAAGTTAAACGAGTTTGCCGAACTACCAGCTCTTTCGTGTACCTCACGTGAACGCAGTTCGCCTTTATGGGTACGAGAACGGGTATGGTTAGGGGTATGGGCATGGAAAAATTTTAAGAAACAACCAACAAAGTCTCGACCACACTACCTTCAAGACATTCCTCTACATCAATGTACGGAAAAACCAAGCTTCTATGTTGTTGTGGCTACAACGACCGGCTTTTCCTGCACCTTTTAACCTAGTATGTAAATTTAAAATATTTTTCAATACTTAAAAATATGTCTCGATAAGTTTACCAAATGATGTTTCAAATCCATCATTTAGACTTATTATTTCATAAAGGAACGTGAACGATTTGTCCCGTGAGAATATCTGTTCTGAAGGAATGACCTGTATAATCCGCGCACGTTTTCTTAAGCGCCCCCCCCCCCCATTTCGTTTGAAGCGAGAGTGCGAGGGGGGGGAGCATTATATGAAATCGGTGGCTCGTTTTTCTATGCAAAATAAGTTCTATTACAAGTGAGCGCGCATTCCTGGTTATCATATTTTTTTGCAATAACGCTCGTTGCTATCATTTACCACCGCCCCAACCGGGACAAGCTCTAAGCTCCCGACCGGTCTCCCGGAATATGTGGTAGTATTGTGCAGGTTAGTGTAAGTGAGTGTGTGTTAAGGGAGAGGATAGGACAAGGAAGAGGAAGGACAGATCGCGCGCGGTCCGTGGCCCGTTTGTTAGGATACTGCTCCGGCATTCGCCTGGCGTAGATCGGAGAAACCACGGAAAACTACCGATCAGAGCAGCCGGCCGCTATACTTCTCCTCCAGGCCACGACTGAATTTGACCTAGCTGAAAAGCTAGTGTCGAAAATCCTGTCACCGTGGGGAGTGTAACCTCGGACCTCCCGGTCAGAGGCGCTGCAGTGGCATCAGTTGAAGCACCGAGCTGAAGGAGGTGGGAAGGGTGACGACCTCTCGCAGGCGAAAGCGCCCGATCCGCGCACCTCAACGTAGCCGCTTCGCCGCAGCGGCGTCGTAAAGAGGTTGGCGATAGCGCGGGTCGTAAAGGGCCCGGGGCGTCACTTGCGCGGAGCGATGGCGGAGCGTTGGCGGTCTGCGCCGGGGCAGGAGCAACGACCCCTGGCCTCGCCAGCCAGCCGCCCTCTCCCCCTCCCTCGCGGTCGCGACCTGCATGGAACGTCTGGGCCGGCCTTCCCCTCCAATAAACAACTATACGGCCCTCGTAAGCCTGAAACGCCTATCGCTAGTTTTGTTGTGTATTTTTTTTTAGTAATGATTGCGAGGTATTATAGGCGCACGTTTTCTTGAGCTCCGGAATACCTACCCCCACTCCTTTGCCAACATTAGTTGAATTACGAATACATTATAGCAACGAGCATTGTGGACAAAATTTGATAACCCGGAATGTTCGCTCCCATGCAATAGAAACTATTATGCATCGAAAAACGAACGACAAATTTGATATACAATTCCTTGTCAAAATAACCAAACTCCCCACTCCTCGTGCAACGAGCAAAGCGAGGGCTGAGCTTGCGCGGATAATATCCGATATTTCGAAAAGCGAGAAAGTCGTGTAAGTCCAAGGAAGTCGAAAATTATTTTAAAAAAATATTTTTCTCATATCTTAAATGGACGTAAATGTTCGAAAGTACTCCTAGCCAATAGTTTATTTTTTTTGAGATACCCATTTTCGGTTTTCCGGGAGCTGAACAATGGGCCTAATTCCTACAGACTTTCACACAACTTGAAATTTTTAACATTTATTTACCGAATGTAAATGCATGAAGATGACAATACAAATTAAACACTGTTCTTGCGTTTTGAAGGGATGTTCTATTTTGTAAACAACAATTCTATCCATATTTGCACCTTCATCGGGGTTCCTTAGCTCAAGAGATCGTCAGACAGCGTGGTGGGGTACCTCACAACCATCTTTCCCAAACGCAATTTAAAACTGAAACAAAGGCACACAGGCAAAATAGAATTACAAATTAAAAAATTACTCCAAAACGCCAAACTGGGTTTCATTTCAGTGTAGAAATATTCAATATGTAGTGAATATTTAATATGTCTTGGGCTTACATCAGCTTCCCACCGGGATTTAAATCCCGGACTATCCAAATACAAAAATAGTTTTACACGAGTTAACTAGTATAATCTAAACATTATAAAAATATTCTCCACCTGCGTTGCTTTCGGAGAGTTGTTACAATTAATTAACTGGGAGGCCGCACTTGGCGCAAGAATTAAATTGAAATTGCGATGAAAGGTCCGACTGAAGACTGTCATGGGCACTACCGGTGGAATATTCCGTTTGAGATTTTAGTGGATTGTTTTTTTAGAAGAGTAAATGCGAATTTTTAGGTCAGTTCTAAATTTAATTTTAACTGGAACTACTGCCTTAATATTCTGCACACGCCAAGCTCTTAAGGTTCTGCTTTTTTTTTTTTTTTTTTTTTTTTGTTGTTGTTGTTGTTGCTGTTGTTTCTCTAGACGAATTCTTACAGTTTATCAAGTACATATTAAATCTTGCACGACATTCACAATGCGCTTACTCTGCCGGGATCAATATCAATTCGTTTTCGATAATATTTTTATTTTTGTCCGGTAGAGGAACACGAAGTCTCCAAATTCAGGAGGGTCAATTTACTGAATGACGACAAATACAGAATATTTACATTAAGGAGAATACGTGCGGATACAAATATCCCGCAAACTCGAGGCCTTGATCTTAGATGGACTTTTTAATACACATCATGAACAACATCCTTAATTTATTGCAGTCTTACAATTTTCGTAATAATATTTAAACCATTCGCTCTGTTCGGCGACGCTCACCGATCCCTTGCAAACTCCTTCCGCGAGATGGTCCGGCGCTCCCATCTCCGCAAATAGCCCTGACTTGCGGTATCCTCACAGCGCTGCGCCAACACAGGGGGCCGTTCTTTACGATTCATGAACGTCGTCTTAAAATGTCGGGGGGCGCTATTTCAGATTTCGAGAGAGTTCCGGAACACGCGCAGGCTGCGAACAAACTGCAGCCGGGAGCACGATGCAAGTTCCGCGAAGCTCTAACGAATACACAAACATCAGGCTACTAACGCATTGGAGGATCGGGTGATTCTCATTCTGAAACTATGAAGTAGGCCGTAACCAAGGATTATCATTATCTAAGATTATTACCTCCCCCTGCAGCGCCCGAGTGCGCAATAACCTTATCAGAAAGAGGACTCAGAAACCTGTGTTTCTGCTTGGCAAGTAATTTTAGTCTAAGATAGCGAGCTTCCTTGTAGGATACATCGCAAAAGTTGCCAATAAGAGGCGGCAGGTGACTTTGTGCGCTATGAGTTAAAGAGTTTCACAAGTGGCATTTCCCTGGTGCTTCGAATCGTTTACTCGTGAATATGCATAAGACACATTAATAAGTTACAGATTACAGAAGGACACTCAGTTTATTGCTGGTAGTCTTATTTCCCACACCTTCAATCAATCCATGAGAAACCACCACTGTCAGTTTGTTTTACGACTCGTTTTAATGCTATACGACTATAGTTCAAGATTTCTATGCAGATCCTCGTAAATAAACGTAATAGGTTTTCCTAATAGGGTTCTTAAGTCTGCCAAAATGTTTTCTTTCTCAACATTCTGCATTTGCAATTCCGCTTTTCGTGGATCATTACACACACACACACACACATGTAAAACTTCAGAGACAATTTATAGTGGAAACATTTCAAATAATGGAGAATTTAGAGTAAGGGAGTCTTCCACTTCCAACTTAATGACATTTTGGGGACACCTTCATAACAGGTATTTCCTCTTTCCGAGAGAGACATTAATGTGAAGTCCAAAGAAGCCAATATAAAAATGACGACTTGACTGTCTCGAAATTAGTAAGCACTTATAGAAACTCATCGGAATTTGACTGTAACCAACTGAGGAAAGAACTACAGAAGAGATGCTCCTTCATCTTCAAACATACAACGCTCACAGACTTTCTCTTAGCAAACTATAACCTCACTTTCATACGCTTGCTCGTGCCAAACGTGGAAACGTCGTTTTCGATATACCGATTCCAACTTTAAGAAAAAAACAAATGACGGCAGATAGTTAATTCGATTAGTTTTAAGATATTATTCTTTGGTGTATCTATAAAACAGGCTAATAAGAGCAAGGAATAAGAACAGGGCTCTCTGCATTTCATTTAAGAAAACAGAATCACGAATATTGGTTGAATAGAAAGCTCAAACGACGGAAAGAAAAACCCTAGTTTTAGCCGTATTGCGAGCAACACTGTTGGTGCGCGGCAAGCGTACGGCAACGATGACCCTGCCCAGCAGTGAGCGGCGCCTAGTGATTGCAAATTTTACCAAAACATCAATACACCGATGTTTTTCAAACATCGCTGAAGGGTTTTTGATGTCTATGAAAACATCGACGAGAAATTGTTGATGTATGAATTATAGACTAATAAACATGCTATTTTCCTATCCATTTTTAATTACAGTACTTAAAAGTGATACATTCTATTGTTTGGTTACCAGCATGTTAGTAGAATGTAAAACTTATTATCGAATGTAAATAATAAAATTAATAATAAAGAACATCGTGTTTTGCTATCGATTTCGTGTTTCACTGTCGATTCAGGCAATGACACGCTTGGCTATAACATACATTCATAACACGAGCAGCTCCCAACTTCCTCAGATTGCAAACGCGAAATGTGCAGCGTGGTAAGAGGACATAAAACAACTATGTTGCTGTGGATTACTGCTACTCTACAAGTGCTTAAACCCCTTTATTTAAGCAAAAAATAAAAAATCTAAAAAGTTAAAAATTAAAAAAAGTTTTTGCAAGAAAATGTCGATGTGAAGAAAACATCGAAAGCAAAATATCGATGTTAATATATCGATGTTTCAGGTGAAAAACATCGATTTTTTTGTTGTTTATTTTTTGCCATCCCTAGCCGCGTCGTGCCGTGCGCTTGGTCGTAACATCGCCGGGAGTGTTTACACGCGAGGCACGGCGGCTGCGGCGAACGCAGCGACGCGACGCCAGGGGCGCGTTCCTATTCGCCCCACGCTCTCCGGGCGGAGCGCGCAAAAAAATCCGCGAGATCCCAGCACGCGTGCGGCTGTCGGGGCGAGCCGGGCGGAGGCACGGGAAGGCAGGAGGGGGAAGCAACCGGTGCTGAAGAAGAGGAAGGAAAAAAATCGAGCGTTATCGCTGGGGGTCCAGTGTAAGAGGAAGAAACACTGCGAGTTCGCCGCGAAACCTGGCAACAGCGCCCTCGCCTTTCGCAGATCTCGCGCGGCCGTGGCGGAGGCGGAGGCAGCGGCGGAGGCGGAGGAAGAAGCGGGAAGCGTCGCTGAACTTGGCCCCGAGCGGGGCGAGCGGCTGCGGTGTCGGTTAAGAGTAATACAAGAAATACTTGAACACGCTATTGGGAAGAGGGGAGAAGAGTTGGCAACTTTATTACGATGGGAGGGAAGTAATTTAAAACCTTAAGGACAATCCAAAAATCAGTTCGGGGGTTTTAGAACGAAGGACGAAAAAATCTGGAAAATAGTTTCACCGAAAGTACAGTGTATTAATTACGTTTCCTTTATACACCGCTAAATTATTTATTTTACAACGCCTATTATTTGATCGCGGATATTTAGGTGAAAACCTATTTTTTTTTCCTGGGTACGTCGTACTAAATGAAGTTTTATATATACATTTTAGGATTATATGAACTGAAACCTGAAAATTTTATAGAACCTAAAGGAGCCTGTTTCAACATTAATACCCATTTGTACCTATTTTACGTTTAAAAAACTAAAATGAGACTAATTTGCCTAATTTCTTTTGTCTGTTGCTTCTTTTAATTTTTTTCTTCTCTGTCGGCACAACCGACCAGGACGATATTAATTTTAAGATACAGATTAAGGTAGCGAGAAATGAATATACAGGGCAAGGTTCGTGCGATAAAAGTCTCCATGCCACCACTTCCTGAATTTTGTGGAAAAGCCTCCCTCCGCTTCTGTGATACAGCGATTGAATTTACAGATTCAATTCTGTGATGGAGCAGTTGAAGAAAAGTGATTTTGACCAATCAGAGACATTCATTCCCTCTTGAAAACTTAGAGAAAGTATTAGTAATTTTTTAAGATGCAAAATATAGTACGAATAGTTCTAACTCGAGTTGAAACAATTTAACTTTTTCATAAATAGTATAGTCGCAAAATATATAATATTGATTCTACATAATACTGATTTGTGTTTCTATCTTTAGAACTATTTATAATCAATTTTAGAAACTTGTTTTTTGTAATTTTCTTGCTTTATTTGTGCCTATTCTACCTTTAAAAAAAGTCTAACAGAGATGCTGGAAGAATCTATTTTAGGCATCTGAAACTCATTAAAACCTAAAAATCCGCGGTTCACCTATTTTATGTTGTAACACTCTCAGTTGTAAACAGAGAGGGGGTTCTTGGTGTGTATGTACGTGCAGTGGCGGATCCAAGGGGAGGGGCATGAGGGCCATGCCTCCCCCCTAAAGGCCTGCGGGGGCATTTTGCGGACGCAATCTGCGGACGCATTTTGGTCAAGAAATTTAGAAGAAACAGTTTTTGCATTTTAATCTTACATAGCACAATTATTAAATGAAGTATCAATTTCAAGATATGAGAGACTTTCCCGAGAGAAAAAATTGGTCTTACCGTCATCGGTCATTTAATTAGTTTTGGAACTATTAGGAATAACTTCGTATTTCTACCTTATTACTTTTGCGTTTATTCCCTTGTTTGTGACAATAATACAGACCTTTTGTTGTGCTTTTTAAGTTCCAATATTGAACTCTCTCTCCTTTTCAGGTAAGGCTCTCTTCAACTGAAAATAATGTTCCTCTTAAGGAATCTTTGAATAATCTGGATATGACGCAAGCGGTGAGAAATGTCACGGAAGCGATGGTATTTACGTATTTTATGTTATGATATAATCTAGATTCTTTCCCAATATAGTTTCTAAATAAGCAAGCGCATTACGCGGTTGCGAAAAAAAAAAAAAAAAATCTACCGACTTCCGCGTATCTTCCAAGACGGCTGAAGTCATTTGCCTTAAGTGTCAAGTTACTCATCAAGAGGTTGGTCAGTGGTGTCAATTTACTAAGAATGTCTTCTGCACAATACCGCAATATTTCTCTTTCTGAAAAGACCCACATCCGTTTAATACAGTGCAAATATTAAGATAGTGATGTCGAGATAGAAGTACCCGGTATTTAAGCAGAGTAAACAAGTTGGCAAAAAATTAATAAGGACACGAAAGTTCTATACCCTGGAAAGTTCTAACGTGCTCTAAACCGTAGGACACCGTCCGCAAACGACCGGTGGCTCGCCATATCGTTTCTTCTAGCTCTGGCAGACCCTGAAGTGAATGCAGTTCTTTTGTATTTTTTGAGTTGTTATTATCACTACAGGAAGGTAGTACATGACAAAACAAAAGCGCTCACATTAAGATAATCGTGGCCATTTCTTGAAATGCACAACAGGTGAAAAACGAGACCAAAATATAATTGCGATAAAAAGTTCAAACGCAAGTATAATGCTTCTTCCCATTTTTTTAAAAATGGGATTGGAATCGGTACACTACCTTTATCTCTTGCATGCATGAAACCTGTACGTTTGCCACTGGCGTAATTTACGGGGAATCGACAGAACTAAGCCTAGCATCTGAACTGGTCGACAAGATCTGTTGTTCAACGAAGACGCTCGCCGCTCGGCACTTCGGAAGACAATTCCCGTTCTGTTTATTTCATAGACGTGTTCGTTTATAGAGGCGTGGGAAGCCTAAAACTAGAGGGAGGCCACTTTCCGGCCCCCTATGCATTAAACGTCAATTTCCAGGCCCCCATCTACTTACAAATATGTTTTATTTATTAACGACATTTTACTTGTACAACTATTTTCAGCATATTTTTAAATTTTGAAATGTGTTTTTCGGTGGATGTAGGAGTGATCGAGTCCATCTTGGCCGAATGTTTTCGGAGTAATTTCGTACATTTCGACAGTTTTAGCTGAGCGATTTTACACTTTTTGAAGCATTTTTAGGGCGCTGCAATCCCGGCTATCCAGATTAAATCGGTAGATTCGAAAAAAAGTCTTCATCTTGCACTTAAGGCCCACAGTGAATTATATTTTCATTGGTTTGAGTTTATGTTTGCATTCCAATTTATCAAATCATATAAAAATTTCATAAAGTTTATAAAATGTCATGGAAAAGCGCTCTCAATGTTACGAGTTATTTTTGGGGAATTTTGGCGTTATGTACGTCTTTTTTTTTTTTTTTTACAGAGATTTAATATACTTAAGAATATAAAGACGTTTATTACGTAGATTACAGGGGGGGCTTTTGAAAATTTAAGCAGAGCACCCCCCCTTGTGCGCACTCTTATGTTCGATTAAGGTATGTATACACACACGATCGAACCCTTTCTCGCGTTTTTCTGAAGTTTCTTCGTACTTCACCGACATAACTTAAATTCGGAATTGGTGTTTTACAATTTTTTCCATGCAAATGTTTTCGCTTCACTACTTAAAAACGTTTTGGGTTATCTAAATTGATAAATAGCTTCAAAAAATATAAGAGGTCGATGCAAATAACGAATTATCCATTTTTAGTGACTCATTTCGCAGATATTCTATACCATACAGTTTCATTACGAAGCTCGCGATCACTCGTACGATGCCGACATATGCTCCCTACTTTACTTATTACTTCGGTGTTTCGAGTAACAGAGGGTCAACCAAATCCGTGTTATCCTGCCTGTTGCATTCGCATTCCGGTTAAAACCAGTCGTGGCTCTGATTGGAGCCGTCTATGGGAGAACAATCTGAGAGAACACAGCAACCGAGTCGCCGTCGCCGCTAATCGAGCCAGGCGAGGATGGACAGTCCCTGTGTGTAGACTGTTCGCCAGCGCCCTGCCTTCGACGCATGGCCGACTCAGAATTCCACGGGCCACGGCCAATGTGGGCCGTGCTTTCCGAATAGACACCGCCGCCGTTCCCCGCTCTGCCCCGGTTACTTAACGCAGGCGAAGGTTCAGGTGCGCTGGGGCGCTGCCAGCGGAGAAGACAAGCTCTGCGGAGAAGGGGGGGGGGGGCGTGCTCGTGCCTAGACACAATCGAGAGCTGTCTCATGAATTCAAATGGAACTTCAATAACAACTTTATTATTTACCGTCTGTACACAGGGAAACAAATCCCAAAAATAATTTCACAGAAGATTTTTATCGCGAGATTTTTATCTATTTCGTCACAAAAACTAAATCGTTTTTGTTTTAAATTTTTTACCAGCAGTAATCCGTCCAAAAATACGATACGAAATGGAACTCATTAATAATTTATTATGATATATTATAATAACTAAATTTTAATTTGTTTTCCCATCAAAATATTCTTTATCAGTAACAAATTGGAGTCCGTGGGCTTCCAGGAGACTGAGAAATTATTCTAGAGAGAACCTGAAGGGATTTCCAAGTGAAACTTTCACCTATTTGCGATTGTTGCTATGTCCGACGGAAAAATCCAATTCAGTTCCTGTGATATTTGTTATCGTCGTTAACACAACGCGTTCTCGGAATCTATCAAATATTAAGTCCACTTGTGTTCCTAGATGTCTGCATTTTATGAAGAGTCAACAATCAATTGCGTTCATTTACACGATTATCTATTTATCCTTATGAAGTATATCTATAGCTTTTTGTCTTTATCTCTGATCTTCAATAGGATGTCAAAAATGTTTTACTCAAAGTGGCCAATATACTTTTAGTAATAGTTTATTTAAAAGACTTGCAGGGTAATCTAAAAACAATGAAAGATATTACAGCCACGCAAGACTTAAGTAAATTATCCAACTACAAATAACAAAAAAATTTGTATCTTGCTACAGTTGCCCGAACTTTACTATACAATTGCGGGGTACAGGAAATTACATTATAGATACCGCCTGCTTAGCGACCAATCATTACACTACTAGTAAAAAATTATTATCTATACATTTCTTCATTTAGGTAAAAAATTACAATTTTTGAAATCTTTCCCTTTTCTTGCCCACCAACGATACACAAAAGATGTCCACATCCCTCTCCAAACCAAGTACAAGCCTCCGAAACATTATGGGATTACTCAGTACGAGGATATGAACCATTTTTCATTAAGATTTCATTATCGTTTGTCACCTGTTCGTAATATGACCTATAGCTTTGTTCAGTATGAGAACCACCACACGAAGCCAATTATAAAAATTTACAAATGTAGGAAGCCTGAACTTTGGATAAGTGGAGTCATATTTTCATTAACCAACATTCCAAGCTGGTTTTTTTCCTCTATCATACAAAACACCCTGATTGCCCTGTTGTACACACAAATTACAAAACAGAAATTCATCCAAACGGTCTTCAATCAGAACAACACCTAACGAACAATCGGATCTTCCTGGGAAGCATTCGTTTCGTCACGAGCTATGTTCCGGTGCGGCAGACCCTTTCCAACTGCCGCTTCGTTTATTTTCAAGTTTCAGAAGTTCTTGGCGCATGCCGTGCGTCCTTGATAAACTATTTTAATACGACGGGCCTCAGCTGGACTGCCTCCGAGCGCGGTCGGCCGGCCGGCAGGCATGGCGCTTCGGCGGGCCCGCTGGGCGACTTCCGCGCAGCTGACGCATTTCCCGGCTGCAACTCGAGAGGGAGCGGGCGGGCAGCAGGCGGAGGGCTCGACCGCCAACTGGTTCATACTGGAGAAACTTTGCAAGCCGTGCAGCATGATCTCACACATGCCAAGCATTAGCTTCGGAGCACGTGGGCGTACTCTAATGTTACGTTAGAGACCAATGCATTTTCCACCTGATGTATTATCTAGTCGCAAAGCGTGAATGATGAATATGACTTGTAATGGAAGTGGTTCCAAGCGTGCAACGGTATTGTTCAATCATGAAAACCAACAAATCCAAAATTACTTACGTAGCATTAAAAAATAAATAAATAAATGTGCGATTCTGAGAATTTAGCAATACCAATTCCAGATAATACTGCCCTTACAATTTCGATCAACTTGTATTATGGTAAAGTCTTGTAAGAAAAAGTCATGAATCAATTAGCTCATGAATCGTTAAATGGTCATGTGGTTGTCTGTTGGCTGTTCAGGCTATCCAATTTCCCTTGCAAAAATCACCTTCTGGTATGCGAACACAAAATTTTAAAACTGTTCATAAAACGGTAGGATTTCACATTCAATATTTCTTCAACTCTTAGTAACATTCCGAAGAATCTGGAATTTACCATTGGAAAATGAGCAATTTTGGGGGAAATTTAAATATTATAATGTTGAACAAAAACAATGATTGTAATCAGTGTTCAAAATTCCGAAATGATCATCAGATTCACTTCACGGGCCCTAATATCACCGACCTATCACCGAATTCATTGCATTTGCTTCCAATGTGAAATTAGTTACTTGCATCACGTTTTCTTCTATATTTCATTTTCGAGTTTCCTTAAACGGTAACCACTTGAGATGTAAAGAAAATGTAGGTTTGTAACGACTTTCACCCCCTCACAATTTTCTTCGAAACCACTTATTCCCTGTGGCAGAAGAAATTGACATCCGCTAGCTTTCGTCATTTGGGAGTTTCCTCTGAAGTCTCCAGTAGATAAAAATAGCGAAATCTCCTACGTTATTCATCATTTTCGGGGTCCCATCACGTCAGTGCGCGAAACTAGAAGCGTTCATTTATTTATTTTGAGAGATGGCACTCATTACTCAATTTATAACGTTCTATAACCAGAGATGGATTTATGTAACGAATTTTGTACGTAACCGTTTCAAGCACATTAGAAAACGCAAAGAGGGCCTACAAAAGGGCGTTACATAACTCTCTCGTATGCTCCACATTGGTTTCGGAAACGGGCCAACGACTGTTGGTCCCCCTCCAAATGGGTCTGTCCGCTTCACAATATAATAATAATACCTACGCAGTTCCACGCGAAAGATGTTCCGATTCGCGGTTCGGGCTACACAAAGCGCTTCGCACACAGGAATTTCCAGGCGTTATTTCAACCGCGACCCACCCCTCACTTCCTGGGTGGGGAGGGGGAGAGTGGGGCGGGGTGCAGCGGGGCGCGCCGGCGTTGGGCGGACAGACACAATTAGGTCTGGCGGCCGGGGCGTCGCGACGCCCGCCGCAGCAGCAGCGGCGGCGCTGGGGCGCGTAAAAATAACCGCGCGCCTCGTCTCGCGCGCCAGAGCTCGCGTCGCCCGGCATCGCCCCGCCTCGCCCCGCGATACCGCAGCGACGCCAGCTCTGCCCACCACGGCGAGCGTCGCCACTGGCTTTACCGACGCGAAACCACTATTTGCACTAAGGGGAGGTTTAGATTTGGTTCATTTTTCATTGCCAAAACACATGCTGCGGCTCAGGTGGTTAGAGCAACCCAACGGCAATCAGAACACTCAGGTTCAATTCCGAGGCGAGGTAAACAATAAATTTGAATTCAATTTGAACAATAAACCTTTGTGACTAATCATTGAATGTTCTACTAGCAAAAATTGCACGAACACATGCTGTGGCTCATGTGGTTAGAGCAACTGAACGGAAACCAGGATACTGAAGTACGATTCTAGGACGAGGTAACCAATACAATTTGAACAATTGAAAGCCTACCTGTCTTTTCATGTGTTTATCGTCGAAGAATCAGTAAGTATGACGGAGAAAGAATCTCCTCGCGTTTTCTTGACTTCTGGTGGCACTACCCACTTCGCTTTCACTAAGACTTTGAATAATCAATAAAGTTAGCATTGAGCGTTTTGTCTGAGTTTGACACCAAAGTATGTTATTTTCCTTGCAATAAAACTATTTGCATCAGCAAAGAAGCTATAGATTTCATTTGAAGGTCCTGCTGGCTGAATTACCCCTCCTCTCCACTGTTCCCTCATCTAGCAAAATGAGAGATGAAAAAAACTTGCGCGGATAATAAAGTTCTATACGTGATTTATTATCTTAATAATGTTACATAGTTATAGAGTGAAGTGAATACGTTTGTCGCAGCGTGATGAGAATGATGAGTCTTAATAGTGCCACAGCCGAAACGTCCATGCACAGTGTTTGCTTCCGAACGGATACCCAGGCCATAACACATGATCTTCGAATCTTATGTAAAGGATCAGAAGTCCACGTAGAAGTCTTGTGTGCAAAACTACTGGAAAATGCTCTATTAAAGATTATCGAGTGCCCAAAATCACTTCGACGGATGAAATCTGAGAGGAAGGATTATTACCGAACTGAAGCCATGTTTTGTCACATAAGTTGCAATGTGCAGTGGTCTGCACAGACACTCAGTCTGGCAGCAGTCGGGCGCCTGGGGATCAGAGCAACCCCACCCCGGCTGGCAACGCCCCCGCATCGCGGCCGAGTGCCCCGACGCGTAGGGCGCGCTAACAAACACGCCGCCCCTTGAGATGCTCCTCACTTAATTGGAGAGTGAATCAGACTGGACCTTGGGATCCGGAGCGCGCGTTAAGCAAGGCGATGGTGCGACGGGGCTCGCGTAACGAGAGTGCGAAAGTCCACAACGGATGGGGAGTCCACGAGACTCTCGCTCGTCGATGTTTTACATAATCGAAAGGAGGACCGGGAGCGGTAGCTCAGTGCATCAACTGATGTCACTGCATCGCCTCTGACCGGGAGGTCCTAGGTTCCCACTCCCCACGGCGGAAGAATTTTCGACACTAGCTTTTCAGCTAGGTCGAATTCAGTCGCTGTCTGGAGAAGAATTCTAGCGGCCGGCTGCTCTGATCGGTAGTTTTCCGTGGTTTCTCCGATCAACACCAGGCGAATGCCGGAGCAGTACGCTACCAAACGGGCCACAGACCACGCGCGATCTGTCCTTCCTCTTCCCTGTCCTATCCTCTCCCCTTACACACACCCTTACACTAACATGCACTACACTACCACATATCCCGGGAGACCGGTCGGGAGCTTAGAGCTTGTCCCGGCTGCGGCGGTGCCCCGCTGGTGGGAGAGTCCTGGTTAGGGGGGAACCCCACTAGCCGACGATAGGTCGACACCGGATCTCGCCATCCAGTGGGGGAAGTTCACCGCCATATCCCGAGTGAAAAAACATGCACTACACTAACTGTACTAATGACCAGAGCAGTTGACGCGCCCGGAAACACGAAAAAAAAAATCAATCGAAAGGAGGCTCCACACATTCGGCTTTCGCCGAGCAGCGAGCTACTGCTCGCCCAATCCCGAACAGCTGACGGGTTCGGCGAGCGCCGAATATTCGTCACTTGGCAAATAGTAAGCAACTCGTCCACACTTCGAGATTCGGCGAGGGGTTTCTCGCTGATCGCCTAATAACGAATGTGCGGAGCCACCTTAATACGCAGCAGGGATCGTCGCATCAGTTTTGACGAAAACTTTGGGAAGCATAGGACTCGTCCAGTGTGGCAAGGCAGAAAAACCCACGACATAGTCTGCGTTTATTTTTTCAGCTTCTGTTTACATCCAGGACCTTGGTGTGGTTCTCCGAGGTTGAGCCCCTCTCCACTTCTTCAGCTGATATGCTGCATATTAAAAGAACAGGAGAGGGAATGATCATCAATATTTTTATGTATTAAGAATTCATTTTTAATACATTCAATTATTAATCATCGCGAGCTTCGTAATAGTGTTTTTCTAGAAAAAAATATTATGTAACGTAGTTTCATTGACATTTCAGTACTAATAATAAATTTAGCAAGAATCATTTAATGATTTTGGAACGTTTCGACTATATGAAAAATCGTTGCTTTGAAATTTCGCAAGTTGAAGCTAAACGTGTCCTCTAGGCAAATCCTACATATTCATTTGCGTACACTGTTTAAAAAATATATTTAAATAGAAAAACATTGCATTAGATTATTGGAAACAAACAACTTTTCATTGTGTGAATCTTTTGTAGGGGATGAAAAGTTCAGTATTCCTGTTTCAGATGCCCTCTCCTTTTCCTGTTCTCAGAACCTTTTAGGGGCAGAAGCTCTGCGCATTTCCCGTCAGAGCCCATCGCTTCGGCGCCTGAAGTAGGTCACGGAGGAGCCGCAATTCCTGAGGAAGCAGGGAAAGAAAGAGAAAGAAAAGCCAACATTACCGGCGCCGGCCTGAGAACTCGACCACCAGGAGACAAGCTATATATTGCTCTACCACTCTCAAAAAAAAAAAAAAACAACTTCCAATGCGCATGCCCGAACGTGGCCTCTCCCTCCAAAGCTGTTAATATTTCCCCGCCTGCCTGCGCTCGTTGTCACAATATAGCTCTCCCTCTGTCTTTCTCTCGTGGGTCGTGTGGTAATTCAACACTGCGAGTTTGGTGATAAACTGATGAGTGAGAAGGATCAGACGAAAGGCAGCTTTCGTGTTTCTACGGTAGGGGTTGTCCAAACGCTCAACAGAAAATAAGCTGTCTGAGTTTCGGTCTGCAGTCCCTGTTTTATGCTTTACACAGTAACTGCTGTTATTCACAAAAACCTAATTATTACAAATAATTCAAAGTATATCCACTGAAAAACGATAGGCCGTTGATCAAATAATCATTGAACATGGCCACATTGCATCCTTAAAAGAAAAGGAAATGTTTTGCAGAGAAGAGTTTGCACAATACGGTGCTTAACAATGGAAGAAATCCTGCGAGCATGTGTAAGGAATAGAGGCGACAAAATAATTCAGATAATGTGATAGACCAACACATCTATGAATCCGTCATTTCTTTGAACACTCTTGAGAGTGGGAGTAGTTGTTCTGATGACGGGGGCAGTGATGACGAGTGGCGGTCAGCGCGATCGCTGCGTCTCGCAGTCGCCTCTCCTTCTCGCCTACGCGCTTCCTTCATCGCCGAGAGGGGAAATCTCAGATGCCGCAGGGTGGGGGCAGCCTCTGAGACTTTACCAAAGGTACGTCGGCCATGATGTTTTTTTTTTTTTTTTGCGAGCGGTTCAGCTATAGAGTAGCAGCGGGGGGTCCACCATCCATTTGCTGAAGTACAATTCCTTCCTTTTCTCTCCAAACCCCCTGCTGGCTGCACGTTCCCGCCGCCCGGCCAGGGCACAAGGAGGTGGGGGCATTCCTCTAATGACTGAGCGCAGTGGTCGAAGGCGCGGGCGGCCGCGAGGGCAGTGGTCACGGGCCAACTTAATTACGGCCGACGCCCGGCTCCAGAAAAACAGCTAGTTAAAATTAATGCGGGTTAAAAAGAGACAAGCCGCCGGATTTTCTCGCGAATCAAGGAAGCTGTTTCACGGCTCTGGGCACGAATCTTGAGGCATGGCTCCTTTTCAGCTGCCTCCACTTTCGCTTTATTATGAATGGCCATTCCCCTCTTCATTAGAGAAATACTATTTAAAAAATTTACGAAGAGACCCCATTTTTTTTTACTATTCACAACTAAAAAACTCTCAAAAATTAATTGGGGTTCTTTAGCACTCCAAATTATAATTCATCATATAATGAGAAAATACATGCGAGAATTGAAGGAAATGGAGTACAGAGTTTAAGAAAATTGAAGGTTTTTCACGCGTTTTTGTAAGATGGAAATAAATTGCGAAATTAAATCAGATGTCAAGAAAGTTCGGAAATCGATATAAATAATGTTCACTATTTGGGGAAGCAAATAAATCTTTCAGGTGTGTAGTCTGCGAGAATGGAAGTATGAAGTTTTAAAGAAACACACTCTCACTAAATCGTGTGTGTGCGAGCGCGCGCGAGGTACTGATATGGGCAAAGCAGCACCACTTCCGCACACCGGGCAACGCCGCACATCGCGATTCCACTGGACTCGACTCGTTCAGCCGATTAGCTATCGCGCCCTCTCCCTCCCTCTCGAACGCTCCGCGTGGAAAGTCACCACCCACGCACACGAGGGCCCCCACTTGCAGAGCGCTGGCCATTGTCGTAATTTTGGAAACTCACAACTGGCATTTACGCACTAATTACACTAGTAATTTAAGCTCTAAAATATTTCTTTATTTTATACCAACACTAAATTATCTATACTACCTGTTCCTGCTCTTTGGCTCGACAGCCCGCTAAGAGACTTGGCTGACCAGCGGTGACCCAGCCTCTCAGCCATGGGATCAGGGGTCCCCTGTGGTTAGCACAACGACATCCCTTCACCGTATATACAGGTCTTCATAACTTTAGGGTGGGCTTTATCATCGCTACACAGCAATAGATACTGGGGCATTTGTAAGGAAAGCGCACAGGTAAAATTTGCCACGGCCGGGAATCGAATCCGGGGTTGCACCATGAAAAGCGAGCAGGCTCACCAACGAGCCACCGCGGGAGGCAAATTATACTACTGCAACTTGAAGACTTGGTGTCAGACTACATGCGACAGCCGCAAAATATGAATACAAAATTGAATATGAAACCAATGAGAAAACAAACGGGGCGTTCGCTCAATCAAACAGCAATTGAAATCAACTGGAATATTCTAAGACAATTTTGGAGCGTTAAAGAAAATTGAGAGTTTATTAGAAACAAACACGAGACTAGTGAACAGAACGGAACTCGCAATCACGGAGACACTAGGAAGAGAGTGCATCAAACCTCACAAAATATTACTGTCAGGTACAAAATTACTGTCAACCTAAAAGAAACTAAACAGGATAATACTAACGATGAGTTTAAAAATAGGACTTAACATGTTGGAAGATATATTGAAGATATGCACAAGGTCATTTCTGAGCTAATTTTCCTCGTGCCATATTTAAATGGGTGACTTATTTTCCGATTCTAACCTATTCTTGATGAACATACAAGAGATTAGTTTGATCTGATGATGGCAGGCCCCTTGAGTAGTATCTTCATTGATAACGCAGAAATATTACGTCAACTTTTTGTTTGTTGGGAGTTCTCCACACTCCACAACGAAACTGGGTCGATGGGATGGGACAACACGAAAACGCTGACCCAGAAAAAAAAATTTAGTGTCAGGACCACTGGAGAAAACCCACATCCGAGGCAAATCAGAATTGCGCATTTATGTCCATGAAACGCGAGGTTAACTCCTACACACAATGCACACCCAACCCTCCAGAGTAAGCAAGAAACTGGCAGGCAGCGCATGGAACAACAGCTCACAAGGAAAACAGATTTCTCTCGTCACGCTGTAACGCGAAGCGCGTAATTGCTTGCGGCTGGGAACTCTTACTTTCAAGGTTCTCCGCGGAACATTTCCTTCTGCTCACCTCGTTTCACACAGCCCAGCCGTCGGCCAAGGAGTTATTAACCAGAATTGCGCGAAGCGTTGCGGATTGTGCATTCTCTTTGCTCGCGAAATCGCGCAACAGTCTCAACAGACTCGCGCCAACGGCCCGCACAGCTCGTGAACGAATAAAAACTTTTCCAATGTAGTTACGATACGGCATAAACTGCAAAACAGTCCGTTCTATTCCCCTGGCATGACGCATACAATTCCAGGTTCGACGGCTTCCGAGAAGTAAACAGCTTCATGTTAACGAATGAGTAAATTGGGAAACGGCAAGCAAATTTATTTTCCGCTGTCTATACTCCCCCCCCCGTTCCCCAGAATACGAAGACATTCAGTACAGGCTCATATCGCGTAGAGACATATTACACATTATAGTTCATCATCCTGAACACTGAATAGAATACTGGGTGAACAAATCTACAATTTTATTAACAAAATTTTAACAATTATATCGGAAAAGGTTCGCATGAAAACTTAACTTCTAATCAGGTCGTTGTTTACCGACATTCGCTCGTCAGTGACGAGACCCGCAATTGTCTACGTGACGGAAGTCAGCAGCCCTTAGATCTGCCTAAATACTTTCTCGGGAGCGGGCCGTTGAACCAGTTGGCCGACGCGTTGCTCGCCAGGCGCAAGGTGTGTGGCCCGCGCCAAACGCTCCCGCGCGCGCGCGCCGGTATTTGCGGATCCAGTGTTTGCGCTCGCGTCGCGTCGCGACTCGCCCCCGACGGCGATAACCGCTTCTGGCCAGCGGGAGCAGGATCGCGGCGGTGGAGACCGCCCGCACATGGGCGAAGTGGGGCGGGCGGAGACCACAGCCCGGAGGTCGCTGACGCCCACGGCCCGGCACCGCCCCCCCCCCCCGCTCGAGGTGAGCTGGCAGACGAAACCCAACCGAGGCACCCACCTCCTGTCGACGCCAGCACACGGCGGCCCCGGCGGCGGGCCGGTTGCTGACGCCGCTTCGATACCGACGGCTACAGATGCGCACACGCTTTTTTTCTTTTTTCCTTTTTCTTTTCTTTATCAGGGCAGCCTACATCCTTAGCCGCGACGCGAATTTAAGGTTCGCACAGTTCCCTCTATAGCGAATGAGTTCACATTAGATGGGTGGCTGCCAACCTTGTCGGACCGGCGGTGCAATTTTCATCTTCCGAGCTCACTCTGAGTACCGCCGGAGCATGAAGAGAGGTTATGGGTGTCTTCTCGATCAAAAAAACTTTACATAACAAGAGTCGTATATATTGGCAGTATTTTTTATAAATCACCACTGATCTTTTGGAATTTCAGATTTGTCATAGAGTAAAATAAAATATTAATTTTTGATGGGTTGTTTGTTTTTCAGTGCAGATGAGGTACTTCACATTGAAAAGAAAGTTATTAATGTGAAACTTAAACAACGTAATACATTTATCGCGCAAAAAACTTAAACGCGAATCAAGTTTCTTTTTCCTACGTCTTCCTGCGCATTGTGTTGGATTCCTCTGTATACCACTACAGGAAAAACATTACACCGGTTTAAGTGCATTCGATCAACCGATTTCGAGATTTTTTTTTTCTAACAATGTAAATACTCTAAGAATTACGTAATCTATAATTTAAATTTATCCTAAGACCACCTAACCCCTAACCACCTAGAACGTTTGAAAGATTCAAGCTACGACGAAGCTTTAGAAATCATGTTTGTGCATCAATAAATGTGCTCTAACACGTCCAGTGCACTTCATATATAATTAAAACTATTGCCAAAATTTGCTTATGCTGAAATGATCACATGCTACAGTTTACCTTGCCGACTGACTTGTCTTATTCTTTGACGGTAATAGTAAAAAAACATTCCAAACTGAACTTACAACTTTAAAAAATACAGCATAGTAATTATTAGAAAGACAGTGAAAATAATTTCGTGTGGGATGGTAAAAAAAATCTATTTCTAAATCTAAAGTTTCTACTATTGATGTTAACACATGGTTCGGGCGGAAGAACATATCGGATCAAACTGTGAAAAGTATTAACTTTACTGGATGGAAGCCACAACCGACAGGTCCTTATTTATTGTGAGGTTTCTCTTACTAAAAGTTTTCCGTGGGAGGTACTACATGCTCAGATGGAATTGGAACAAAGCACTTTATCACACCGTGCGTCGTGCGTCATTTCAGAGCACATTCTTCTCATGAAGAAGGGTTAAGAATCGACAAACACCGGATAACGAAACGGACCACCACTCCAGATGCACACTGAATGGAAAACTACACCTGCTCTCCAAGCGTTATCACCGCACCGCCTCACTCCCGGGGAATGTATTTCCCTCGCGGGTGACCCGATTCCGCCACACGTCGCAATGTCTTCTTCGAGATGCGCGGAGGTGACGTTTCCACCGCTCGTTTTATCTGCGTAAGTGACGCAAGAATTCTGCGGTCGCCACCATCGGCGGTCGAAGACGGAAAGTCCTGGGCAGCGAAGGCGCCGTGGGGAGGGCGAACACGCAAGGGAAGCTGGCACAGATGAGCGGGGTGAAGCGGGGTGGAGCGGGGCGGAGCGGGGCGGATGGTGGCGGTCGCATGAGCGGGCTTATCGCACCGCGCGGCGAGCCATGGCGCGGCGGGGCGGGAAGCTGCGGTGAGGCGGGAATCTCGGCGGGGCAGATAAAACGCACAGCCTTTGTGGGTCGTGCTGCTCGCGCTCCCCGGTTGGGCTGTTTGCACGCTAAGTTCAACCACTGATCACGCAGCAGGCAAACGCACCACCTAAAGATATCTTGGCTCTTTCGTTTGAGGACCACTGCCTGTTCGAATCTACGTTCGAGTATCATAAGAGTTCCATAATTTTACCAACAGGCAAAAACTAATAGGAATCGCCCATGTTTTAATTGACCAGTAAAACAAACATCGGTTCTTCGACACCCACAGCTCAACGTCTTATCAAGAATAGAACGAGCACGTATTAAGACAAATATTTCAAAAATCCTTAACCAAATACCATTTAAATTGCCAATTAGAAAGAATTCAAATTATACCATACATCTAAGAACTTTAGACTAAAATGTCGAACACCTTGTACTATACATGAAATATGTGATTATGCAAATCGATGTATAAATTAAAAATTTGCCTTTTTATTTTTCGTTAGTGACTGTAAAACCTTTTTAGACAACAAAAAAAAATTACGTTTCAAAGTAATTTCAAGTTCGTTTAAAAAAATTACAAAACTATTCTTTGGTTTTCAGAGCAAGAAAATTAGTTTCGTTGGGCGCAGAACTAAGAACAACATTTTAATAACTCGCGATATTGAAGTTTCGCGTAATTTTTCTAAGATTGAGAAATCTGTTGGCGAAAAGTTTCGACCCTATTCCCTCTTGAAAAAACAAATCTACATCAGAAAACATTTTCTAGATCGAGGAAAAACGAAGCTCAGAACCTATACGACGCTCTCGCACACTGCCAATTTAATCGCACCCCATCAATTGCTCATCGGTGACGGACGGCGCGCGCCTGATTGATGCTTGTTGAGCGGCATAAGCGGACGGACATTCTCAATACAACCGCCGCAAAATTATTTTACACTGCGCACAAACAGCCACACGAATCCCAGGCAAATGCCTTCCGCTGTTGATTCAGGAGGGGCTAGTAAATAGACAAACATTCGGAGGGTTCTCAGCCCGGCCCTGAACACACTAAAGCCGTAAAAAAGCTTTTCGGGCTGCGTTCGGAGGGACTGTAGAGCGCGGACCTTCCCTTGCATTATTTCGGCCGGTCGATATCCGTTGGCTCCCGTCCAAGTACAGGAGGCCCGAAATTGAGCAAAGAGAGAGACAGACACATCCATTATGATCCTCCACAAATCACTACGAACTTTCAACCATTTATGGAAACGTAGCTCTCCGCGATAAAAACTAAAACGATTATTTCAATAGATTTCATTATTATGTGACACCAGTTACAATCTTTTACTGAAATCTCAGTAAATCGTTTACACTGTTGTCACGAAGATTTTTAAAATTCGGTATGTCCCAATTAAATATATACTTAAAAAGTACCTTATATTCCCACTGAATGTATAGAATGTATATATAGACAAGTTGTGAGAGAGATTAGTTTAACGTAGTCTGAAGAGTCACGGACATTTTTTTAAATTCCAGACAGGGGCTGATGTTCATTAATAGTGTGGTGTGTGTCTTCCCCTGCTAGCAACAACCGTATGTACAGATTATAATATAGGCTAAGGCAGTAAATAATAGATTGGTACCCACTCTTAAAATACATGCAAAACCAATAGAAAAAAATCTTTTTCACCATCTTCATTATCACATGTATGCCTAAATCACATTCAACACTATCTTAATACATTCGATCTCCGAGAGAAAAAAAATATATTCACAAATTAAACATAACCAGTATTCTTGCCAACAGTCTTCCAATGATTCCTTTACAAAAAATACCCTCTTTCAGCGCTGAACTTGAAAAATTGGAATTCAAAAGCTACGGGACAGAAAATATCTGAAAATATGAATCAAACATTAATTTCCAGGGGGCACGTTTGCGAACAAAACCGCTCGGTGGTCAACTTCACCGTGAGGTTCCCCCATTCGCTTTGGACCTGCTAACCGGTCCTTGCAGTGCAACATAATCGTAAGGCCCAGCGAGCGATTGAGTTAGATGAGGTCGGGCCTCGAGCTATTCACTCGAGGGGGAGCGAGAGGGAGGGAAGGAGGGAGGGAGGAGGGGCGAGGGCGCGGGCACTGCGTGGGGTGGTGGCGAGGTCGGGGCGACGGCGGAGGGGGCAGTTGTGCGCGGCGTGGGCGGCGGGTGCCGGAGCGAGCGAGCGGTCGATGGCGGCGTCGATGTAGGGAGGGAGGCGAAGAAAAACGGAACCTTCTAGTATTCACAAGGGAATCAAATTACCCTGATAGTAAGAAAGAATCATTCGAAAATGACAAATAAGTAGTAAATTTAGACGCATAAAAATACCCCTTGTGCATTTGGACACAAAAATAACCTAACGACTTCTTTTATATTTTATTAGACATGTTAAAATAAAGGTTGTATTTTGTTAAAATAGCCTTTTCGCATTGAAAACCGTACATAAACAGTATATATTTTCATTAAGCGGAAGAATAAATGAACCATTTTTGGATTCTTGGGTAATAAGCGTTTTGAAGATACTAGGTATTGTATCTTAAATGTTTATTCCTAAATAAGGATATCATTTCCATGTTCCATTTTCAAAATTTAATTCTCCGATATCTTGGCATACCGAATAGAGTACACTCTCCCCCACACAATCGAAAGATCATAAGATTACTGAAGAGATCGTGAACTAAAAATAGATGTACTGACAACCAATCATGATATAACGTTCGAACTAATTTAATATTTGAAAAATCTTATGAAACTAGTTTTCATAAAGAATAGAATTTAGAATAAAAGTTCTTCTACCCTCATTTCCACTCTGGGGACACCCCTGAGCGAATACTTAATGGCCAGTGAGGTGGGGCCGCAAGACTCCCCTCCCGTCACCAGTCGTTATCGAGCTCTACCCCTATTTCTCCATCGCGTTCTGAACATTGCGGAAGAAACATATCCGTTTTCTCTATGCTCTGAAGTCCTGTGGACGATTATTCTTTGAAGTTGCTTTGCGAAATGAGAACTATTTTTAGAACCCCAAATATCTCCCATCTCTCATACCTCTTCGAAAGAAACTGAACCATCCTCTTCGAAAAATAATTCCCGTCTTTAGGAGCACCTTTTTCGTTCCTTGCTGTAAAGGTCTTTCGGGGAACCCATTTGATTTCTCAAGCGTATAACATTCTATTTATAAACCAAGGTGGGATCGAAAGTAAATAGAGAAGTCGTAAAACCATTCTAGTAACAACGTTAACAAGAACAGTATTGCTAATAGAATATCACCGTTTTTTTCTATAAAATTTGCCGAAAGAAAGTCAAATTCATTTCAAGCACGCGCAGCTAAATACTCTTAGTTTCAGTGAAAGATCGGGAGAGAATGACGAGTCGGGTGAATTGGTGTGTCACAGCCCCTTATCGCACCTCGCATTCCAGCGGCATGCACTGCTAGCTCTGCCATGACACTCCCCACCGCCCCCACCGCCGCCCCCGCCATTCCTTCCACGCCAACGCCGCACACGAGAGCAAGGCATTTTTCATCGAGGATAACAAAGAGGCGAAAACGCTTCCTCAATAAACCCGACACCCTCAAAAGCGATTCCTCTTCCTGCTTTAGCCGACGGCCAACATCCATCGAATTTTCCGCCCGAAAGAATGAGTTCAGGTTAGCCCAATCTACTCGCAGAGAAGGAAAATAATTTAGGTTCTGGAGATTCGTGTTATTCTCTTCCTCTGGGAAAATTACTTCTCACTTACTATAAATCAACCATAAAAAATAAAAATTAAAACAAATAAAAACATCGAATTGCTCACGTACACTTCGACAGATTTCAAAATTTTCCTGCTCGCCTAACTGATCATTCAAATATGGATAAAAAAAAACTAATTGAATGAATAAGGCTCCAAGTAATGAAACGTGCACCGATATTCCACATTTTCCTCGTCATAAATTTAACATTCAGAAACAGGAAACCCAAGAAATCCTACGGAGTAAACAACCTGCTGTCTTGTTGAAAACGGTCGCAGCGGGAGGGCGGTCGGTGGGTCGGTAGGAGCAACCTGCTGCAGGGACCCAGGGGCGCGTAGCACGTGCCAGGGCTTTCAGAGGGCTCACAAAATGCACCAGGGGGAGCTCCCACGGCCCCACGGGCCCCTCTAGGGGGAGTCAACACGAGAACCTTTTCAGAGGAGCCCCGCCCACAGCGGGGGAGATTCTCCACGATGTTTTGGGAGAAGAGCAACCCCTCTTTGCAACTCCTACGGTGGAGTCCACATCTCAAGAATGTCTCCCATCCTTCAACTTTTATCTCGAACATAGAATATAACTGCAATAAAATAAAATGCCTGGGTAAAATCCGAGAATTATAACATTTATACCTCTCTCACACGATACAAAATATTTCTAATGTGAATTATGTAATTAAAACATTTCCATGTAGGAACGACGAAATTAGGATTCAGCTAAATTCTCTCATTCCTAACCTGAACCCAAATTGCAAATCTGAAAACTTTTAAACCTAACTAAACGCAATCCAATGTTCAATATTTCCCATTTTCAATTGATTTGGAGACTAAAAAGCTGCGAGTCTGTGTGGCAAGAGACTCCAACTACGATTTAAATAGCAGAATCGCGAAACGAAGGTCGTACTGTATGCAAAATGACAAGAAATGTGTGATGTGTATAGAACCGGTTTGACGGGATTCAGCAATGTTCGAAACACGTACTTCCTCTCAAGCAAATGGCGGGACATTTGAATCACTAAACGGCCTGGCATAGTACCAAAAATCATTTTTCAAAAGTTTTTGTCTTTTAATAGTACCCCATTTTTTTAGTTTTATTATCAGATCATTTATGAGTTTAATTTCACTTATATCTGAATTTTCCCAAAATAATTTTCATTCGCATTAGAGAAAAGTTAACAAGGCAGTCAAATGAAAACGACCCCCCTTCTTGAAATTTACGAAAAAACTTTGTACTCACATTACAAAAAATTATATTTTATGCGTGAGTGGGGTGAATGAGAACATTGACTTATGGATTCACAATTTACAATGATTTTTAATGAAGCTGAGAGGCGGTACAACGTACGTCCGCCGCGCTAGTGGCGGCAGGGCGGGGATGCGCGAAGCCACAGAGAAGAGGAGGACTTGGCGGGCGGAGAGCGGGGATGGTGATGGGGCGTGGGCGGGGAGCCGCGGGGCCTAAGCAGGAAGGCGAGGGCGAGGGCGACCGTGACCCGCCCCGCCCCGCTCCCTCCGCGCCCCGCCACGCCCGGACCTGCATCGCCCGGCGATCCGCGGGACGCTCCAACGGCCGCAGAGGCGGCGGGGAGAGGCGGGGCGGGGATGGCGGCGGTTACATAACCGGGTCGCTAGTGACGTCACAGCCATTGATTCGCGGCGTGACCGGGCGTGCGGGCTCTGCGAACGCGCGAGGAAAAGGGGGCGGCCGCGAAGGGGGGGGCGACTAAGCGATTCGCGAACGCGCGACGGGAAAAGGGCGATTCCAATCCACTCGTCACGCGCTCGCGACTCGACGTACGAGGAAAACCGGGTCGCGGCACAAGGCACCGAGCTTCGCCTTGATGGCTCACGCAAGCCAAGGGAGGGGCAGCAGAAACACGCGCACGCACAACGCCCGAGGTTCACGCCCGCCGCACGCGCGACGCGTTCTCCACGCCCCCCTCCCCCAACACACACGCGTAGGACGCGTCACGCATTCGGTGGACACTCCGCGCAAGAGACAAAGGAGGAGGGCAGGATAAGAGCTACCGGTTCCCGCAGATACGACAAAACCTGTTTTCTATCGCCCGGGGAGAAGCGGCCGAGAGGCCAAAGCTTGGTCGCGTTTTACAGCCCCGGGCGCTCGCTCTTCGCCAGCAACCGGCGAAGGCGTTCCCTCCCCGCCCCTGCTCGTGTGGGGGTGGCGCGGGGTGGCCGGGGCGGACGAGGCCGCGGAGGATTCGGTGGAGGCGGCGCGCAGGCGGCGGGTCTCGGTTCGATAAATCAATGCGCGAGTCGGGCGCCGGGCCACGGTGGTGGCGACGCCGACGGCGCGGCGGCTGCGGCGACGGCGGCGGTGACGGCGGTGGTGGTGGTGGCGGCGGCGGCGGCGACGGCAGCGGGGCGAGCGCCCCGATCAATACCGCGCCGCCGGCCGCCCCAGCCGTCGCCGTCGCCGCCTCCGCCGCCCCGCGCCGCCCCGGGCGCAGCCGGGCCGGGCCGGGCCGGGCCGGGCCTCGAGGGCCCCCGCGACCCGGCGGCTCGCCTCGGCGCGGCGCGCTGGCCCCGCTACCTGCTGGCGTCAGGGCGGCGGCGCTGGTGCTGGGAGCTAGGCGACCGCGGCGGGCGAGTTATCCTGTCGCACTGGCTGCCCGGCGCGGGGGGGGGCGGCGGGAGCAGCGGTCGCGGGTGGAGCAGCAGACGAAGGCGTCGAGCACTAGTCCGCCTGGCCGACCTGCGGACGGCGACACACACGCACTCAAAGAGGTGGTCGTCACTCGCGGTGCTGCGGCAGCCTGGGCTCCTGGCGAGGGTGGTCGTTACGTTCACACCGCGCGCGCACAGTCCCACCAGCACACTCCCGGCGCGTGCAGGCTCAGCCGGGCAAGCCTTCGGACTGCTCGCCTGCACTGCAATGGCTTTATCGAGCGAGCGCCGCTGCTGCCGTCGCCGCGCGTCCGAGCGCTGCCTCTGACGTCACACTGCGTCACGGGGCCGCGATGGCGGCCGCCGGCGCTCGGGCGGCGTCGGCAGCGCTCGGGCGCGCTCGGCGCCGGCCGGCCCGGCAGCAGGTGCACGGCGGCGCCGCCTCCTTCCTCGGCAAACCCGTCCTCCCGCGTCCCCGCTCCTCCCCGCGCGGGCGGCGGCGCGGGCCGCGGGGCCGTGAGGGCCGCCGCAGGGCCCGCGCTGGCCCAGCCTTTGGGCCTCGGCGCGGCCTTTGGGCCCTTACGTAAGGCGCTGGGCCGCGGCCGGGAGGAGGGCGGGGATGGCAGCGGGGCGGGGGCGGGGGCTGCTTTAGAGATGCACGAGTCGGAGCCGCCGCGCGGAGCGGCGTCGTCGGCGCGCCGCCCGAGATCAATAGGCGGCCCCCGGCGCCGCGGCGGCGCTGCGCTTCTCGGCGCCGCCACCTGCACCCGCCCCGCTCCCGCCCCGCTCCCGCCCCGCTCCCGCCCCGCTCCCGCCCCGCTCCCACCCCGCTCCCGCCCCGCTCCCGCCCGCTCCCACCCCGCTCCCACCCCGCTCCCGCCCAGCTCCCGCCCCGCTCCCCTCACGCCCCGCTCCGCTCCCCCCCCGCTCCCGCCCCGCTCCCGCCCGCTCCCGCCCGCTCCGCCCGCCCCGCCCCGCTCCTGCCCGCCCCGCCCCGCTCCCGCCCGCTCCCACCCCGCACCCGCCCCGCTCCCACCCCTCCCGCGCGGGCCCCGGGGGCACTTGTTCGCATTTGAATGTTCGACAGTTCGAACTCCTCGCCCTGTTCCAAAAACTCGTAACACCCTATCTGAGACGGACTTGCAAGTCGTATCCTCTGAGTGAAATCAAAGCAATCATAATTAAAATTGGGCGTATTTTTATGCATATTTTAACTCCTTTTTTAAAATGAAAATTTGAGTCAACTACATTTGTATTAATTTGAACATAATTTGGTATTATAAACAAAATACGGATCTTAAAGATAATATGCATTGAAAAAAAAAATATTTTGTAATATTCGTTAAAACACAACAAATAATGAGGAAAACATTGTGGAAACGTTAATTTTTTATCATTTCCCAACTTCCATCGTTCTTGTTACATTTGTGAAACTCCCTCTCCCCTCCTCTACAACCCAACATTTTTGTAATAACCGGTGAAAATCTTAAAGAAATCGGCATTGCAATAAAATACACTGCTTATCCTAGGAATTCCCAACCTTTTCTTTCATCGACTCTTTTAACAGAATTGGTTGCTTCATCGAGACCCTTACGTTTTCTCTATACTTTACAACATCCATAATCATGACACAAACAATTGCACATCATTACTTTAAAGGCAACAAAGTCATAATCAACTAATTCTCACATAAATATCTCAATTTTTAATAATCGAAGACGCTTCCACTTTTGAGTAGCTGAGTTCGCTCCTTCTCTTCAAAGATTACAAAACGTTTTTGCGAACTGGCTGTAACATTTCTCCAGAGTGAGTTGCTTGAGCAATAGAGTTATTATTGTGAATACATTGTTATATCTTGAATTTTCTGAACATCTTGCAATGGATGAATGACGGATACGAATCAAGGGGTGCAAATTTGCAATTTTTTATTATTGTAGGTTTTTTCCTTATATCAGAAAACAATTAATTTCATTAATTTTTTGTAACAAATGGGATGTTGATTATATCTATCAGGTGTTGGTTCATATTCGACTACTGACCCCCAATCGACCCCTTCATCATCATTGACCTCTTCAAAACTTCATCGACCCCCAGGGGTCTATATCGACCCCATTTGGGAACCTTGGGTCAGGCAAAAAAAACGAATAGCGGCTGTAAAACTGAGGAATTCAAAAACCAAGTAAACTGGAGTGCAAGAAGAATGCCAATTATTGTGCGGAGAGTCAGGAATCGAACATAAGTCATTTGATGTGGTTTTGAACACGGGATTCGCAACCCTTCTTACACTTTCATTTGATGTGGTTTTCAACACTTCCTTACTTTGATTCCGCTCACGGTATTGATAGCACTCCAATACTACCCCTGAATCACCCATTCCACGATGCACGATAATGTGTTGTTTTTTTTTCTTCAAATACTAGTAATTTACACCTCATAAGTTTTACTTATATTCTGCACATCATACGTTTTGGAATGAAGTCGATTGGAACACTTTCCAACTCAAGTCGCATCAACAGTCCACAGACGGTAAATCTCATATTTCGCATGTGACTAAGCTACTTGAGACTCCAGGAAGTGAAGTGTCTCGGGAGAAATATTCCTTAGTCTGAAGTATTTCTTTGTGATAGAAGATTCCTGAGAAGGGATCACATTTCTTTTTCCCATGAAACATTACTAAAGTGGAAACATATATCTAATACCTCTTTGAATAAATATCGCGTATTCTATTTAGATCACGTGAAAAAACAACTAAATATAATACAGAGGTATCAAACCTAACCCGACAGGGCAAAGAATGCGAGAAAATTGAGTGGACGATGTGCTTAACAAAAATTCTCTCAGGACAGCGAAGGAACACGTAATTTAAGTAAATCGCAGGAAGCAAATGTGACCTCGACCGAGTCGTGCCGTGACCTCCTAGTTTACACCCAGCTGCCCTATTGAGTAACAAAACGACCAAAGGATGGAACATGTTCTTGCGTCCGTATATTTATCGTATTTAATACTCCCCACTGTCATAGTCCATTATTTATAGCAAGTCAAGTAATCGTGTCGAGGTGATATATGACGAGATGAACTTACTCATTGAATACGATTTCATGCTAACACGTTTACAACATGGATATCAATTACTGAACGAAACAAACCGTCTGTCGTATTTGACTAACCATAACCGCTGACAGAGTGGTCACAATTAAATGGAATTAAGTGTTACCTCAATTCAGTGAGGGGAGGAGGAGGGGTGGATGGCGAAAGAGCTGGCACATTTACCTTCTGCTCGGGCCCGGGCTCGTTCTCCGGCCACTCTGTGTGGAATTGGTGGTAGAGAAAGCGAGTTCTCGGGAGGTTTTCATAGGGTTCTCCCGTTTTCCCTGACCCATTTTACCACTTCTCTTACCATTCACCTCATTATCATCATCGCTATTATCTCATTACATCATTCCTGAGTCTCAATTATCTGAGCAGTTGACCTTAGTAGTTGAAAAGTCCCCAACTTCTAGTTAAAAAATAAAATCAACTCGTTGAAATGAAGATCAAAGAGTAGAGCATTTACTAGGCAATTAAAGGGCTTAGTAGAACAAGAGGCTAACCCACATAGTTATGAAATTGAGTTATTAGCAGAAAATATAACTTCAATTATTATTTTTCAGTGTAATGTGTTATTAAAACACAGTATGGACATACACGCAAGTGTACTGTGTTTAAAAGTTAAAAACTCCACTGAATTATATTAAAACCCTCAATGTTTCAAAACTAGGTCAATATGGGATAGCCTCTTGTTCTACTGAGCCCTTCAAATCATTTGTAAAATACTGGTTGGTTGCACATACGAGTTTTATGTGACTTTTATAAAAGGTTTGGTGAAACAAGTTGCCCTGTGCAAGGTCAAATTTTTCAGAGATGTTTTTTATCGACACTGCTGAGGGAATATTCTGAACCATAGAGTAAAGATGTACTTTAGTCTATGTCTGAACTAAGCTGTGCGCGGTAATATCGGTATAATAAATTTAGCTGAGCACTTTCGTTCGTTGTCACCCCACTTGATGTAACCCAAGTGACGTTTCTGCGTACCACGCCCAACTTTGCAGTGATCCCTCAAATCGGTAATGGTTAAATTAGCTGAGACACTGTGGAGAAAACAGAGGAATGAGGAAGAGCATTAGGGGAAACAGAAGAAGAAGAAGAAGAAGAAGAAATATAACTATTGATTTCTCCTAATATTGTGTGCTTTGCAGTGTATTAACATAACGATTCATGAATATGTAATTCTTGTGACGCATATCAGCGCCATCGCAGGTTCGGCCGATTTCGGGATAACTAAAGACAGATTTCTTGGCAAAGAACAGTCCAAACCAAAAGTTAGCAAGTTGAGTTCACTCGAACGAATAGAAGAAGCCTCGATTACATCAGTAACGTATCCAAGAGCCTGAGTTGTTTATCCGAACTGGTTTTGATGAGATTTTTTACATCAATTTTCTTTGGTTTTAGGGCATTTTTAAAGTTTTATAGGAGCATTTTATTGACCATTTTTGGCGATGTTTTAGGTCATCAAAATTCACCCTTTAATTATTACACACAAATCTGGATAACTTAATATTCATCGATATGTATACGCTTACCCTCAATAGCGTAAAACCAACCACTGATGTTGTCTGATGATCTTTAGACTTAACGACCTCAAAACTTTTCACTCTAAACTAGACTCTGTGTGAATGTTTAGAACGTGCATTTTGACCTTCTAAACATTTCAATGATTCACATTAATTTTGATTTCAGAAACCTTAGAGACAATTTTAAATATTGAAGCAGCAACTATGTCATTATTTCAGCTTCAGTTTTCCAAACGTTTTTCGAAGATTTATTGGGCTGTGTCGTCGATACACTCGTTGAGTGTTTTCAACGGGTGGCGCGAGAAAACATGTTAGAGTATCTGATTCGTTTAATTGATTGATTGATTGTTAATGATTCCTGGCGCGTCAACTACTATGGCCATTAGCCCCGTAAGTGTAGTGCATGTTTTTCATCAGGAGGTGGCTGTGATCTTCCCCCTGGCTGGCGAGATCCGGCGCCGACTAGCGGGATTGTTCACAACCAGGTATCTCCCACCAGCGGGGCACCGCCCCAGCCGGGACACGCTCTAAGCTCCCAACAGGTCTCGCGACAAGTGTGGTAGTGTACTGCATGCTAGTGTAAGTGTGTGTGTAAGGAGTGAGGATAGGACAAGGAAGAGGAAGGAACGATCGCGCGCGGCCCGTAGCTTGTTTTTTAGGGTACTGTTCCGTTATTCGCCTGGTGTTGATCGGAGAAACTACGGAAAACTACCGATCAGAGCGGCCGGCCGCTAGAATACTCCTCTAGACAGCAACTGAATTCGACCTAGCTGAAAAGCTAGTGTCGAAAATCCTGCCGCCGTGGGGAGTGGGAACCTAAGACCTCCCGGTCAGTGGCGCTGCAGTGACATGAGTTGATGCACTGAGCCATCTCTCCCGTGCGTGTTCGTCATGAAAGAGCGTTTGTCATGCGTTGTGAGTGGCCGTGAGGAGCCCGCTGTCAGGTCCATGCACTTCGGCGCTTGATTGAAGCTTATCGGGTGCGGGTGCAGGTGCACCGCCGCGTGGTGGCGTGCGGGAGGGGGGAAGAGGGAGGGTCGTGGGCCAGGTCAGGCCGCCGAGCACGCCCGTCCGACGCGCTCCGTCGCCACCCCCTCCTCCTTCCGCCCCGCCCCGCTTCTCCACGGCGGCGCACAGTGGTGCATTTTGGCGATTTCCTGGCCAAAACCTCTGAGAGCTATAGTATGTTTTCTACGACGACGAAATTTATTTTGGATTATCTTTATAATGTAAGGGAGCTCGTAACATAATACCAAAATAATGCACTTCTTAAATCTGTGAAAAATAAATATATACTTTCTATATAAACTTGGTTAAATTTTATCAATTCACAAAATTGATTTTAGAAAACCGTAGGGATTACTTACATATTAATTGATAACATTTGGCATAAAGAAGGCTGGTATTAATGCCATCTGCCCTCTGTCAGAGAAAATTCATATACAGAATCCGAAGAACCGGAAAGGAAGATCACATTTTTCACTAGGGTACATTTCTCCCTACGGTGATATTTGGCTCAGGCAAATGAGACAAAGCATATTTGTTCAAGAATTTTAACTTTCTTTTGGAAACATCCCTCAAGTTGGAAATGAAGGAACAGAAAATCTCAACAGGCGATAAAACATCTCCTGGACTGGCTGCAGTCTTGAACATGTTCGCGGAAATCCTTCTCCATACCACCTTATATCTTTGTGAATAGATTCTATGCATGCATTACCATAAGTATTCGATTATTTCTGAGGATTATTTAGATTTCTCAAAAAAGCGTCATGCTGAATTTCGTTGCTATTACCATAAGCTTGTTGGGAAGCTCTACATTCAGACCATTTTTCTTTGAATTGCATTTGAATAAGTTTCTTGACCATATTCAAACTGTAGTTGCAGTATTATTTCATAAAAAATAATATAATACTAATTTTATAACAATAACAATCTAATATGAATAAGTGTTGGTATGTAACTTAGGAGTTAAGTAAACAAATATTACTTTACGATCAATTATATTTTTGATTTATTTTTGAAAGGTGGTATGATGAGTTTCTTTGATATCACGTACGTATTTGACCTTTCATCGAGCGCACACCCTTCCTTAAGACGAGCTTTGATGACACATATTATGTAAATATTACTTTATGTACAATTTTAATGACATAAAATGTGCGTAATCCAGTCGAGAAGGTGTAATATGTACATAAATATTATGTTTATGTAATATTAGTAAATAGTCATAATCTGTTACAAAAATTAAAAATATTAATTTTTTTGTTTATAATATTAAGTAAATTTGTTATTTCAGTAAAAGGGATCCAAATTTTCCGCTAGAAACAACATTGTAAAAGCAGTTTCAGTTCTCAGGATGGATCTCGACGAGTCATATTCGGCGGTCACGCGTATTTCACGAAAAGTTAATTCTTTATATTTACTAATGGGGCAAGTTGGGGCATGATTTTATAACTGGATTCGAAAGAGGATAGATTCAGCTAGTAAATTAAATTAGAAACATCGCGGAATTCCGCGAAATTGGTAACTTTCAGCCTACGTGAACTTATGAGTAATTAAAATTATTGTATTAATTTCATGCATTTTAATAATTCATCCCACGTCGGTATTATGCATTATTGCATTATAAAACAAACATGAAAATACTCTACAAACCTTGAGGAAGAGAATACATACTGCCAGTTCTCTCTGCACAACTTTGTATGGCCCCCACATACAAATGAAGACGGTCTCTCTATGTTACTCTCGCACTGCAGGTCTACCGAACGCCGCGAAGGGTAAGTTCGGGTGACTACTGGTGCCAGGGGAATTGACCCAGAGACACGAAGGGGGCAGAAATAGATGCCCCCAAGTATACAGTGTGTCGTAGTATTTGCAAAAGTTCAGTAAACGCGATTTCATTTTTGAGGTTTTGGCCAGGATTTCGGGAAAATGCACCACCGTGCGGCGGCGCGGCGTCACGCTGATTCTCTCCCGCGGGCGACCAAGTGCGACGGACGAGCACTCGACACCTGCGCTGGGCTGCGACGCCCAGCGCCCAAGAGCAACAACATCGCAAACAACGAAACCGTCTCGTCGCTTCAGAAACATTCCTCGTTGCTCCATTTTATCGGAAATGAGCTTACTTCTTACATCTGATATATTCGTTCTCAAAGACGTTATATGCATATATATATATATATATATATATATATATATATATATATATATATATTGTTGCTTCAAAATGTAACAGATTTTCTCGTGTAGTTCTCTTTGGAGTCCGGGCTTCCTTTTAAGTTTTATCCTACTCCCTTCCCGGATGCTAACTATCGGCACCTAAGAGATCGAACAGGGTATCCTGTGTTAACTACCTATTCTTTTTAGACAATGCCTGTCAAACGTTTCATCCAACTTCCCGAGCATTACCCAGACATAGCTCACAGTTGCTTCTACGTACTGTTCCTTTACATACATTTCCATGGCAGCCCGTGAGGTCACCTTGTTTGTTGTTCTGGTTGTAGGGAGGCAGTTCTTCAATTGCAGTCGAAAGGCTGACAAATTGAGCACATATCTCTTCCGCTGATATCGTTCAGAGCAAGAGAGAGTTCAGGGATTAGGGTATAGAGGTGATATGGACGGGACCGTGAATGACCCCCATCCCACAAACACAACTGAGTACATCCAAGCCTTAAGCAGGATTCGAATCCACAACCTTAGTTCCCGCGTACGCCATCTCGTAGATCAATACATGAAGTTTCTTTTGGTATACTCATAATCACATAAAACGTGGTAAGTCTTGACATATTCACTATTAAAATACATTTATATAAGGGGTTTAACATTCAAATATCACAGAATATTGAAAATGCGACATTTATCGTTATTTACCCAGTCTTCACTTCAGCATGTGCTAGTTTAGAAGAACACTGTTTTTATTTGTTTAGATCTAATTTTTTCAAAACAATGGTTGTAACGACTTTTACTCTAAGAGCTTAAGGTTATCCTTTAATTTTTTAGTATTTTCTTGCTGATTTCCATTAATGAAAAGTACGCATTTTTTATGGGTACTGCTAACTTTAGACCCAAATTTCACAGAACAAAAAGTAACTAAAATGCGGCAATGCGGCACTTAATTCCTCTGAAATTTCCATTTAATTTCCCCTGTACGGCTCCGTTGTATTTCGTTGTTTGAGCGCTGATAGATTGAAATGGTTCCGCCCGAGGCTACGGCAGTCCCCGCTGGCGACATGACGCGCCGTGGATGTTGATATTGGTGCGTTAGATTGATCATGTTCAATATAATGTTACCACCACCCATCATTATCTATAATTCATGATTAAGGGCAGGACTTTTAAATTTTCTTTTGTTTTCCTTTTACGCTTTATAATCAAAAAGAATTATTTAAAAATCATATTTTCACTTTGCACATTGTAGATACATCTAATATGCATATTCACGTTTGAATTTCCGAAACACTCTCCTGCATATCTTAAATCTTTAACATAATATTTATTTTAATTTTGGAAAAATCTTTTTAAACTTTTAACATTTGTGAAAGAAAAAAATAATATGTATTATATAAGCAAAGGAAAATGACATTTCACAAAAAAAAAAAACAAAAAAAAAACACGTTCAATAAGTTGTTTGCACGTGACTCCCGTCAATAACACCCGCGGTTCAGTGGTAGTTCCTGGGCGACTACATGCTTGTACTTCAATCATGTTACTTCGATCACTTTGTGATTATTTTATTCGACCGTTGTCTACTATAATATTAGTCAATTTTCTATGATTTGTAGACTGATTATTATCGATTAAGTTGAGTAAAGTTGCGTCAAATTTGTTAGGTTAAACTTAGGGGAGGGTACCTTCTCAATATTCCATCAGAAAACTGATGGCGGAGAATAGTTTGCAAATAGAGTAAATTGAATTTTCCCTTGAACCAAATTCATTATATTGCTGACACTTATAACTGTATTAAATTCATTTTTTGCACCAAAAATGTCAATCTTCTTAGACAAAAGATCTATTTTTCCCCTAAGTGATATTCTAACAAAGAACAGAACACATATTTATAATATTTATTATTCTTTGCATTTCCATTCCCTTTCCATTGCTTTGAATGTTCAATTCGAAACTAATAAAACAAGTAAAGTAACAAATTTGAAATGAATAAGATTGCTGGTGAGGTTTATTCCTTGTAATAATTTGAGAAAAAGATGGTTAGTATCAATCTTTTTAATACATATTACAAAGAAGAAAATATTGCAAGGTATTATAATGCATTACGAATTAAAAATAAATAAAAAAGTTAAAGAACTTTGCTATTCAGAAAATCTAATAATCAAAATGATTTCCTTATTAGTACACGGTAATTTCCATTTATGAATCAATGATTTAAGTCAATTGAATCAAATTATCGCCACCTTTCTATTAAGTTACTCACGTCACAATACTACTCTCCACAGCCGCGTGTCGCCGTCAGCTGCTAGTTGCCGCGCTTAGATCCCTCTCATAGTCGTAACGTCTGATGAACAAATACAAGATAATCAGGCCACCAAATGTTTATATGAGAAGGGCTCCACACGTTCATTATCAATGTTTTCTCGTGTGTTTCAGATCACACTCCCTTGTTTTTCTACCCACGCGCTGTTATCACGGATGCCAGTGTCCTCTTGGGTTGGCAGCCGTGTTCACACTCTCGCGGTCAGTTTGACAGCTCTCGATGCCGAACGTTATCTTTCCAGTGAGAACGAGTCGCGGTAGAGCAGCTGACTCGGCGCCGGTTGGCTCTTCTCCCGTGATGCGCTGTTTATTTACTCGTATTGGGCTAATGTAGGGTACGCAACTGACACGTTTCAATGCAAACCAGCATCAAATTTAGTTAATGGCTTTATTTACTCGTATTGGGCTAATGTAGGGTACGCAACTGACACGTTTCAATGCAAACCAGCATAAAATTTAGTTAATGGTTTTATTTAGCAAACCAGCATACAATTTAGTTAATGGTTTTATTTACTCGTATTGGGCTAATGTAGGGTACGCAACTGATACGTTTCAATGCAATATATAAAACCAGCATGAAATTTAGTTAATGGCTCGTAGGTAAATGAAACAAATAATAGTGATATGACACGTTCGTAACTGTGTTAAAAATCGCCCAGCTAATCTATCACCGGCCAATTTCATCTCTTGTCTGAATAGTTGTCACAATACGGTCGGAAAGTACATTTTGCCTGGAAAAAGATCATAATACTTTTTTTGCGGCGTAGAAAGTTTCATAAGAAAGGATCAATTAAAAAAATGTTTAATTTTTTCATTACAAAACAAGGTTTAACTATCGATATTCGGATGAATCATGTCATAATGATTCGAAAGAAGGTCGAAAACTTGGGATTTCCTCTACTGCCTGAAACAATAAACATACAACTCACCCAAAGAAAGAGTTTTTGTGACCCTTTTTCAGGAAGCCTTTTTCAGTACTTGTCGACTGGATTATCAGTTTTTTTTATCAACATGATCATTGGCAAATGGTTGATAAATTAACGCCGCGAACGTCTGTCAATTGTTTCGAAACAAAAGGCAACCCGCTTGACGGTTATGCGTTTCACTATTTCGTGTTGCAGCGACCCTGCAATTTTTATGTATCAGTAATATCAGCTGGTACCATAGAGTAAAGATGGTACCTCTTTAATCTATGCTGGTACACAGGGGAGGAAAACGAGGCTAAGAGATAATGAAAGAGGAGGAAAAGAAAGAGCAGAAACAAGAAGGAAAAGAAAGAGAAGAAAAATAATAAAAAGAAAGAGAAGAAACAAGAAGTATAATAAGGATAAGAAAGAGAAAAAAGAAAGAAAAAAATACACGAATGACAAGAGACACGAAGAAGAAAAAGAATAAAAAGATGAGGAAGAAGATAGAATATAAAAAATGGAAGAAATAGACGAAGAAGAAAAGAAGAAGAAAGAGATACAAAAGGTAAAGGATAAGAAGAAAGAAAAAAAGGGGCCGAAGGAGGAATAAATTAGATCTTCCGAGTTACCGTAGATCTAATTAATGTGTTCTATTTTTACGTAGAAAATATTCCAATTTCTCACTTATGAAACGCGATTGCAGCGGGGCTAAAGCAGTGAATTGTATAATTTTACAAACATTTTCTGTCGCTATCACCCATCATATTCAACCGATATTTCAATAGTATCTCTGAGCGCAAGGAAAAAGAAAGAGGAGTAATGAAAAAGAACGAAGACAACGAGTGAAAGGTAACGTTTCTTCTCCCAGAAGAGAAGGAGTGAAACCCATATGTTGATGTAGCGAGTGCCCTGTATATATATAGGGGACAGGTGTGCTCGTCGCTGTTTCACTGACTCGCTCAGTTATTGAGTAATATACTTTTGAATAGAACCATGTGAAGCAGAACGACACATACTATGTCACCCATTCGTTTTATGACCTCGCTACTTACTGCAAGAAATCTAACACATGTTCGTATTGTCATATTCAAGGGCACAAATACACACTTTCACACCTCTGATATAACGACCATGAGGCAACACATGCTCAAAGTTTTTCGAATTTCAACTGATGATGCTTCTCGGGTTCCGAGTGATATATTTCTTAATAGAACCAGGCGATGAGGAGCGAAACTTATTATTTCGTTCAATACTTAGTTGCGTAACGACCTCGCTCTTTTCTGGAAGAAATCTAACATCTGCATGCTCTGTAATAATACAATAAATAGAAGTGAATAAAAATAATCGAGTGTAGCTTTTTGAAAATAGATCCTCTTAAATACTTTTGAGTTGCTTTTGGCGTCGTCGCAAGTTTTTCTTACTTTTAATTTGTAAGAAACATACTTTATGGATATAGTAAGAATAAGTCTGATGCCAAAATATTATGTAATATTTTAGTGATTTTATTTTGAATAGAACACTTGTCTGTAATTAAGGCTACACAAAATATTAAATTATGATACTGATAATTATTTTACATTTTAATTTACATTGTAATATTTGTATTCATTCTAGCTCTATGAAAGTCATTTAAATATGCATAATTAACTTTTCATAATTCTTTCGTAGTAGTTTGGAGAAACTTTCTTTGACGTCCAATTTGTTAAATCTTTCAACAAATTATTTTCTGCAACTTTTTTATGAAGTTGATATTTTCAATAAGAAAAAAAGACTCATTAAATTCAACTAGATTCTGAAAAATATTTCGATTCGGCAGCAGAGTTGAGAATTTGTGCATCCGTATTTTTTCTCATGTTAACTTGGTAGTGAGCGTAAATATTCTTTAAACTTTTATTCGTAATGTGAGTTGTCATGTTTTCTAGCAGTTTATTGGTAAATAATTGGACGAATGCGAAAAAGCGTCTTAATGTACATGAGCAAGAAAATGAGCCAACGTTAAGAAAGCTGGTTATTTATTTAGGTATAGGAGCCCTTTCGGAACGAAGGTCATTCAGGTCTATAAATAATCATGTAATGAACGATAATGATGACGATGTAAACGATGATGGAGCAATGGCGGAATGAAAGGCAAAGGAAGCGGGAAAATGACCAGAAAATCTTCCGAGAGCTCCTTTCGCCCATGATAAATCCTCGACTGGCCGACGATAGAATATGGGTCCCAGCCCTGGAAGACGTGTGCGGTAGCCATTGTAGTGTGCGAGTAGACTTCACTCCTTCCTGAAGTGTATTGGCATTAGGGACGGCAAAAAATCGATGTTTTGAAAACATGGATGTTTTGATGTTTAGCGTTTGATATTTTCTTTTAGTAAACTACCTTATAGTTGTATTTTTTCCAGAAACATCGATGTTTAAAAAGATTCTCATGATAAAAATAAACTTTTCTGTATATAAATGTTTTGTGGATTGCTCGCAATCCACAGCATTGAAACTGTAACTGTTGTCGATCTCCAGGCGGCAACGAAACCGAAACCTTTCTCCCGTATTGTCACAGATTTTGATTATTTTGTACGTGGTAATATCGTTAAACGGCATTTTGAACCTTGATTACATAGAACAATGATTAGAAAATTAAGATAACAGTCAAATTTAAGGCAGAATATCCCTCAAACTAATACTGACGTGTTATATAGAATATTATAACCAGGACATTTTACTTCAAAATATTTCATCATTAGAGCCCGGAAGTTTGGCAAAATGCCTTATTATAATTGTTAAGATTTTATGACTTTAACAATAGGAATCCCTTAATTGTACTTATGGAGTTGTTTTAGTAGATTTTTATTTTGCTTTTTTTGCCTATTTTAGCTATTGGTGCCTATTTTTGGCATTTTGCCTTATTTGTGGCCTTTTCCGCCTTTTCGTTAATTTTTCCCGTTTTTCTCTCCTGGCACAAATCTCTATACCGTTGGAAACATACTTGCTATCCTGAAAAACATGAAGGTACGGTCGTGTTTTGTCTTTCTGTGGACGCGGAGGTTCCGAGTCAAGGAAAATGATACCAGCGAAAATTTTTGATATTTTTCGTTTTATTTAGACTTCTTCGCTTACAAATTTCATCCTGCGTTTATGTACGGCCTCGGATCCCTTTTGAAGTCAGAACTGTCTGTACAGGATTATATCCTTCTCAGTTCCTTCTTGTTCACTCTTCCTTTCTGAGCATTACACAAGTGCGAAGATGGAAATCTACATTTATTTTCACTGCTACCATTTCAAGATTCAAAAGGGAGTTCACAATAATAACATTTCGTAGAGACAGGGTCACGAGAAAATTAATTCGTAGTCGTCAACCGGATGATAAAGAGTGATCAAAATTGCAAAGAAAAGGCAGTTTTCTTCCACGTTAGTGCTAATGTAAATTTTAGAGTTAATAAAAATGTGAATCATTTAATTATAAATTTTTCACACTAGTTACTTTTAAATGGTGATTTTTTTTAAATATGTCATGTATTTGCCCCCTACTTTACTCAGAGTAAATGCCTTTTTTGCAAGTCGATTTTAGTAAAAATAAATACCATTTTGCCTGCCTATTTTAGGTAAAATAAATGTCTGAATTTCCGGACTCTTACTTAATTATCATATTATAATCATACTTAAAACATCGATGTTTTATGTCGATGCCGTTTTCATCGGCATCGAAAACCTTGTGGTGATGAATCGAAGTATCGATGTTTTGCTAAAATTTGTCATCACTAGTTGGCATCGTCCCTGGCTTCTCGGAGCTCCTTTCCCGCCCCTGGGGCCCACCTGCCTTCCTCATCCCCTGCCGCCCCCGGGCTGCCATCATTCGCTCATTTCCGCGACCTCCGTTTCCTTATCGGCGGGCGGCGACGGCGGGCAGTGGGCGGTTATCACCCCGCCGCTGACGCAGCGCCTCCGGCCGTCGCCCCTAAAATATTTACGGCTCATAACCGGCCGAAACAAAACAGCAACAACCGCCAGGAGCCGCCGACCGCCCCCGCCTCGGCCCCGCCCCCGGCCCCGCCCCGCCCGTGCACGGGAGGAGGGGGCAGTGCTTCACAAAGTCTCTCCCTTGAGGTGTGGTACCTCAGCCCAATTATTTAACTACTACCTCTCCGAAATCTTTAAAAAATTGCGCCGCACGGGTTGAAGTCAACCATAATAGTCCGTTCGATTGCTTCATAAAAAAGTGAGTCATTGAGCCATATTTCATCATTTGATCACGGAATCTGTAGTGTAAACAAACCCAAAACAATATCATTGGTTTTCCTGTGGCCCAAGCGAGCGGTATGGGCTCCAAAATCTTGCAAAGGAGAATTAGTGATGTCATGTCCGAAACTTTGCAGGTTCATTTAGTAATAATAATGATCCAAAAGTTCTTGTTCTTTCACGGGCATTGCAAATGCTCTTTCATAGGCATTGCAAGTTTGTCGGGAGGTAGATACACCAACCCAAAATACTTTCAAGTGATTTCACTCAATACTTTCAGTATGTGATGGAACAACGGCAAATTAAATTGTGCTCTAAAAAAAGTAAGAAAAATGATCTGCACTTGCTGCGACCGCCCATGGGTTCAGGATTCGCGAAAAATTCAGGATTGCGTAATCTTCTGCGGTGTTAAAAGCATCTGACTCCTAAAAACCAGTATACAGTAAAACTTGCTCAATGCAGAATGTGTATAATGCGAAAATCTGTCTAATGCGATCTTAATTCGCGGACCTTCCAAATAAAAATTCTTTATTATTTAATTGCATCACGGAAAAAATACTAGTCCCTTGAGATTCCGCATTGAGCAAGTTTTACTGCAATTTTTGAGGGATCCGCCTTGTTTCTTTTACTGTAAAACCCTATCTGAAACACGAAACAAGGTCGAGTTCACTGTAACAGTTCTTCAAATTTCAAATTGTTATCTTCCATTATCCGTTATCTACCTATGGCAAAAATTAATTGTTGAGGGGAAAAAATTAATTTCTTTCTGAGCTTTGAAGTGAATATTGACTCCTCGTTATTTCCCTTATTATTCCTTTCCGTCTGTGTTTGTAACACGTAGTATATTCTGTGAAGGAACAATAATTACAAAAAAAGTGATGAATTAAATGTCTGTCTCTAGAAGAAGAGAGGGTGTAAAGCCCTATGCCCGCAATGCTAAATTTTCAAAGTTTGTGACCCGTTTTCTCAATAACTATTAATTGGACTTAAACCAAATTTGACATGCTGATTGAGACACATCGAGTACATTTACGGACTTTTTTCGATACCTATCTATTAATGTAACGCTTTAAATGAATATTAATTGAATGTATTTTTTTCTGTTGCATTTTTTGACAATCTATATTTTATTCCATTGCCATTCTTGCTTGAAAAAGGTGAACACAAACTCAGTAGATGATACTATAATAGTACAACATTGTGTAAAAAACCTTTGTTTTTGGATGTATTGTTTCTGAGAAAATGGGATATTTGTACCAACAAAATTTGTCGTTGTCGTCATTCACCCATTATCGTTGCGTCTGTACGTGCAGTGTCATTGTTGGAACACTCAGGAAGCAAATATTTACAACTTTTATCTCTAAACAACTGTTATGTCGCTTAATTATACTACTAGAGCGCTCCAACTACTACTACTAGAGCACTCAACAAAAGCTGGTGTATGAGAAAATGTCATTTTAACTCGTTTGAAAGGCCGTAATGCAAAAAAAAAAAAAAAAAGTTTTACATTACTAAAAGTTCAAAGAATAGAAAACCGACGAAAACCGAAAATTTTCATCCACGTGACTTAACACCTCCCCTCAGGTCAAAATATAATGTACGATAATTCCACATTCCTAGAAAGTGCATGTCCACACATAATTTAAAAATTAGTAATTTTCCACTCTTGGGTTCGTTTTTTCTGCCTGACACTGTTCACAGTGGCATTCTGCCAGTATTCTGTCTCTGACTCCCCAGTTCGTAACGCGGTCAATCAATGTTTCGGACAAGGCAGATTTGCGGCAACATTTCTTGGTGGCCTTCCTCTTCAGTGACAGAATTCATTCATCATTCTTTGCCTCAGCAGCCACTCTCCTTGTTTGCCCTAGAGCGCCGAACAATGTCTTTTGCCATTCTTTGTTTGTTCTACTTATAGATTTCATATCCATTTGGAAACGCTACAAAATATGAAGCCGTGACTGAAGCTATATTTGTTCCAAGTCCGCCTACAGAAATCAATCACTACCCTCTGCGCATGATTATTATACATGTTTTTGACGCAAAATGAGACATTACTTTGTCATGAGAATAGTAACTCTACACCATCTCTCGTCAGCATTCCTTAAATCGTACTGACGTAAATATTTTTTTGCAAAACCTCAGATTATCTATGATCTGTCCTCCAAAGTGTAATTGGTATCGATTCAGGGAGCGAAATCGCAAATACTATCTACTCCTTTATCTGGGAGTGTAATCGGGTAATGCATTCACGCCAGCCCTGCTCAGTCAGGAGCGATTTCTGAATCGCGTTTCCTTCGGAGAGGTCACGTGACCCGAGGCCGCCACGTGCGCTCGGCGCCTATCAGGTGTTTATCTAGTGCAGCGCAGGGAGGGGCGGGGCGGGCATGGCGCGGGCACGGCCTATCTTGATATACGGCGGCAGCGGGCGGCAGGGCTTAAAGCCTCTATCGCCTTGATGAGCCGTTGATCCGGCGCGGTCCGCCTTCAACTCGATCCCGCCGACGCCGCCCCCGCCGCCGTCCCCGCCGCTGACCCCACCGCCGTCCCTGCCGCCGTCCCCGCCGCCGCCCCCGCCGCCGCCGCCTCCGCCCCGCCGCCGCCCGCCCACGCCCATGCCCCCGCCGCCGCCCCGCCGCCGCCCGCCCCGCCCCGCCCCGCAGCCGCCCCGCCGCCGACCTCGTCCCTGCCGCCACCCCCGCCGCTGTTGTCGCCGTCCCCGCCCCTGCCGCCGCCCCCGCCCCCGCCACTGCCCGTCCCGCAGGCCATTCTTATCCAATCGCAGCTTCGTTTTGCGCCGCCGGGGATTCGCCCTGAGGGTTTCGGAAGTCCAGGTTTACTTTCGGGCTTCCCGGGATTAGTGGGCGCGACAAGTCCTCGGGATTGGACTTTATCGAACTCCTGTTTAGGGCGACGCACTGTGTGTTGCCATGGCTTCGAGTGATGGGGCACCATCTTTGGTGCGTAACGCCAAGTTCCACAAGCAAATGTGTGACCTTAAGGCTAATTTCCGATTCTTAGGGTATATAGAATATTGAATGAATGAATTGGTTAGTGACTCATAACTGCGGACTCTGAACGAACAAAGCTATCTCTAATCGTGGCTTCAGTAGATTCATACGAGGTGTATTCAGAAAGTAGGTTTCCGTGGGTCGTCAAGAAGAAAACAATTTAATAGAAAATCTTTAATGTAGCTGATACAGCACATTCCGGTCACCCGCTCTGCCCGCTGTCATATCGCCCGCTCTACCCATTAAGCCCTGCGCCAATGCCGTCCATTGCGAATTGAAAGATTTCTAGTAACAACGGGTGGTGTAATCATATTTGATGTACCTTTTTGGGGTCGCGAACCAACGTATGGTTCTTTAGGCTTCTCTAAAGTAATCTTGCAAAAAATTTAGATCAATCGCTCTATTGGTTCAGAAGATATTTTGAAACAAACACTCACACATGTAATGCACAGACATCCACTTTTATTCGTTACGTGTCCAAATGAAACAATACATATACACTAATTAATACTTCATATTGTGATAATAAAAGTACATTACTCAGTACCTAATAGATTTCTGCAGTCACTAAGAAATTGTCGTGAGACCTAACAATCAGGTACTTCAAATTTTTTACCGATTTTATGTTATATTTTCTACAAGAAAAAAACATTTTTTAAACACTGAAAATGATATCTACGTACACGTCAATGGACGTTATTGGGACATACTTCAGCAGTATTACGTGTGCATCAGTACCATTTTAACAGCTCCTTATGAATCACTTTTGTGTTTTAATAGTTGAAAATACAGATTATTAGCAAAAATCCGCATATTTTTTTCTCCGTACGTCGTAGAACTGAACTGGGTCAGTGCATTTTGTTAATAACGTCGTCCACGACATTCAGTGAATTCCTAAGGACGCTACGAACGGAAGTAAATAAGACGGCCTTATTGAAAAAGAAGCGAATTGGGCATTTATCAAGTGTTGTTTTACAATGCCGTTTAAATAATTTTATGTTAATCTCACTAATGTAGTCATCTAAAGTCTCATTTAACTTCCCAAAGATAAGGAATGTGGAAAGAAGATGTCTGTAAGTTTTTGAATTTATGTTATTTCCTTAATAATTTTGAAGAAGAAAAAAAATCTGTATTAATTTTGTCCATAAAGTATGACAAGACCAATCTGTAACATAATTTCCTGCGTCTTCGAAATTGTATCATAAAATTTGAGCAACTCATAAAGCGAAGCAAGATAGAAACTTGTTTTTTGTGCATATTATTACTTATAATTTAAGGACATACTGCGCAAAATATTTTTTTTCGGATAGAACGTCTTCATTAAGCAATGAAAAATTGAATACCGAGTGGACCGCTATCAAATGTGGTGCAAACAGAACGGCATCTGACTGTAATTCGGTAGTTTTTGTGGCGCGCAGTTCATTTTCGCAGTTTAAGGGACTGGTGGGCGGCAATCGTTCTTGCACGTTTGTGCAGTGCACGTACACCCCGGAAATCTCAAGCTTCGGAACTCGAGATCTAGGGAGGCAGAAGGTTTACATATTCCTGATCACGATGAGCGCTAGGGATGTACAACGCTGATAATTAGTAAGGAACGGAATTTATTGTAATAAAAAATGCAAAATATGTACGTATATATGTAATTATTTTTTCCAAAAGATGTAAGAAAAAATAGAAAATATGTCAAATAAAAATTCAATAGTGAGTTTAAAATTGTTCTCTACAAGCATTTTGCGATCATAGAACGTCGCCGATCAGTTCTTAAGGATTTGGAGTGGCTGAAAGTAGGTTCTGTGTCTAATTAAGTAATTGTACTGTAGACTTTAGCACATATAAGAATTTTATTCGAAATATGAAATATGTTTATAGAATATATTACAATGTTTACGAGGAGCCGGTGTAGAAGTGAATATGGGTACCGTATAGCGAGTGATGGATCCCAAGGGTAGCAGTAAGCGGGGGCAGGGGGAAAGTTTGACAATTCATGGCAGATATATGGTGGTAATAGAGGCGCAGCAGCATTGCATTCGATTTGTAAGAAAGATGATTCCGTAACGAGTATTGCAAACGCGCATCCTTTTCGACGTATAAATGTATTAAAATGTAGCGAAAAATAGCCCAAAATTTCACTTGGCAGCCTCTTCAGGAACTTCTTAAAATCGTTTCGCGATCCCTTAGGGGAGTTTGATATCGTCCCATTATTTTGACGAGTTACCTCTACCATTCCTAAAATAATAAAATATATTTCATCTGCAATAAATCTGAACAATTGAAAATCTGAAAATAATTAACACGAGTCATTCCGTAACGGTAACGCGACAAAGCCTAGGCGGATTAAGCTGTTAATATAGAAAATCCGTTACAAAGGTATTGATTAGCATTACTTAGAAATACGGACAGAAATAGGTAAGCTTATCTTTCACAACAGCAATATTTTGATATGATCTAATAAGTTATTTTTATGGTATCTCCAACAATACAATATAGGTGTTTGCATAACATCAGGTTTCTAGCGATAACGATGACAAAACGTACTGCTATTTTTTTTTTATCGCGGCCAATTTTTCAAATGTTTCTATGCCAGTGGTAACGGGAACGCGACAACTGTGCATACTGTGCAGCCTAATCAAGTGCGCCCCGCTCCAATTGCGAATCCGCACACGCTTATCCCGGATTGCTCTTGGCGTGGCCGTGGCGCGGGCAGCGCGAACTCGCCCGATCTAGCGCCGGCCGGATGCTGGTTCGCGCGTTCGCGGAGCTCGGAACCGGTCCAGAGGAGTTGCGGAACCCCAAGATCGCCGGCGGCTGGGCGCCGACCCGCGACAAGGGGCACCCTGCGCCGCCACGCCTTTCCCTCGGTCTAGCAAAGCGCGGGGAGTCTTATCCCGTAAGGTGCCGGGAGCGGTAGCTCAGTGCATCAACTGATGTCACTGCAGCGCCTCTGACCGGGAGGTCCTAGGTTCCCACGCCCCACGGCGGCAGGATTTTCGACACTAGCTTTTCAGCTAGGTCGAATTCAGTCACTGCCTGGAGGAGAATTCTAGCGGCCGGCTGCTCTGATCGATAGTTTTCCGTGGTTTCTCCGATCAGCACCAGGCGAATGCCGGAGCAGTACCCTACCAAACGGGCCACGGACCGCGCGCGATCTGTCCTTCCCATTCCTTGTCCTATCCTCCCCCTTTACACACAAACTTACGCCAACATGCACTACACTACCACATATCCCGGAAGACCGGTCGGGAGCTTAGAGCTTGTCCCGGCTGGGGCGGTGCCCCGCTGGTGGGAGAGTCCTGGGGGAAACCCCACTAGCTGACGGTAGGTCGGCGCCGGATCTCGTCACCCAGCGGGGGAAGATCACCGCCAACTCCCGAGAAAAACATGCACTACACTAACGGGACTAATTACCAGAGCAGTTGACGCGCCCGGAATCACAAAAAAATTAATCAATCAACCGTAAGGTACCCCCGCGCAGAAATCGACTCCCGACTCTGCGAGATCGGAGACTCGAAGCGGAGAACGATACCCGGGAATCATCGAACGAAGGTATTTCGTAGACTGAATTCTGTAATTTGATTTCGTAATAATTACGTGTTTGAATTTTGTACGTGAACGTGTTATCTCAGTCAAGAAACCGTTCTAAAAATTCTTCAAGCCTGTAATATTATGTATAAAGAATATTTCGACAGAGCACCAGGTTTTTATTTATAGATTTCAAGCCTTACACGACATTTGTTTCTTTCTCACATTGATTTTCGATGAGAGCTATAACTCGCAGTTTCATCTCCATGAAAGCAAAATTTACATTTTTTCTTTGAGACAGTGATTACGATTATTGCGTAAACATTTGACGGCAATGTAATTTTAAAGATTTGCATCATGACTCTAAGCTATCCTGACCAGTCCGAGTCCTATTCAACCAGTCCGAGAAAAATGACTTTGAGGTTACTAAGAGAAATCAAAACCACTATTCAACCTCTTATTGCGAGGCGCAGTTCGATGCCGAGTGTTATTATATGTTACCGCACTTTTTCTTATCACGTTAAATATAATACGGTTTACGAAGAATATCGTTACCGATCACCATCTTAGAAGCTGTTACCGTATTTCATTCCTAGATTCTCACCGATTCCATCTTTCCCGCGTGCACTTTATAGCTACTAAAGCTTCGCAAGAATTGCGGTTGCAGGATCGTTGGCCTCGTTTTGGCAAGTTCCAATCTTTATCTCACAACTTCCCACCCGTTCGGGTGCACTTAACTTCCCCCATAGTCGTCCCGCCGAAGGGGCCGATAGCAGAACGGCCCTCGCTGTGTTCTCAAACAAACTTCTGAGGAAGTTGACTGCTCACGGGGACCATCCGCACAAAATTTCGTAGTACATAACCATGAAGAAAAGTTACAGTGAATAGAGTCATATTTCTAGACTAAGATCTGCACCTGAACACCTTTCTACCTCTTCTCTAGGCACTTAGGCACTGATGTGTCAATACAAAGAGCACGTTACGAGAGAGAAGAGACGTCATCTTTGCAAACTATTTGCGCCCATATTAAAAGTTACTTAAATTATATTGCTTTAAATGTTTTTATGTTTTTGACTTTTAGAAGCAAATATAATAAAAGCCTAATCCTTATTACTAAAGAGAGATAGAATGCATTACCAGTGATTTGAAATGAAATAAACATGTTAACCTAAAATAATTGAACAGTAGAATGCAAAATATTATTTACCTCACAAATATTATTTGCCTGTTTGAAGACGAACTTCCGCTGAATAGATCTACGGAATATTAAAATATCTAGGAAAATACAAAATATTGTGGAATTTTCAGTATTTACTCCCATCGAATCAAGAAACTCACTGACCCATTTTCTTCTTGATAAGGGAAGTTTTAATGCAGCTGAAACTCAGAGAGGGGGATTTCGCGACCGAGAATTTGCGTTATTAGTTCCTATCTATTCATCTTATTGCTCTCTTCCACATCTAAACTTGGAAACCACTTCCTCTCTTTCAGTACTCTAGGCAAATATATTCTGGAAGTGAAGATAACAAGTAGCAATATTTATATACTTCAGGATTAGATGAGTTCTCTTGAAACAAAGCAAGTAACTCCATATCTGAAATGTCGATATAGGGCCAATATTATTTTAATCAAGGTTATGATCGTTTTCTTCAAACGTATTATCATGAGAGCAGAAGTTTCGACAGCTTTCGGTAATCCCTTTGATCACCTACAATAATGAAAGATATTTGGAGAAAAACGAAAATAATAGGAAGGGATCTGTGAATTACTACTTGCAACAGAGAAATTATTTTTCTTCGTGTTAAATTGAAAATGTTTTCTAATACAGTTCAAACTAAAACGTACATTGTCAAAACTCTTCATACACGGAGAAGGCAAACATTTTTTGGCAATTTTCTTGTCCCTAAAATTAATTTGTAAACAGCTGATATTTAAATGAAGGTAACACTGGGACAAAATCATTAGACTTTTTTAGAGATACATGTTATTCCCTACGAACTACTTTCTAACACTTCGTTAAACAATTATCCAAATTAACAGTTTTTAACTCTTTGCAATTCATTTAGAAAACTGTTCGCACGTTGGATCTCTACATACTTTGTTGCACGCATTTCGAAAGTATAGTTTTCTCTTAAACCTAAGCCGCTAACTCCAAAAATGTACCGAGGGAGGAAAACCTATATATGCATAATACAACATCCGTATAATATTCCTTTACAAAATGCAAAGCTTAATCGCTATTTTGGAATTTGGAGATAATTATAATTTGGTATTAGTAAATGGTCGTTAATAACGATAATGTCTTAGTATGTGGATTTTATGTAGGATGTGCACAGGATTCATGAAACATCCATTTCTGAGGTTTTGTTGTTGTTTTGTATCTCTCTGAATAAACACATAGTGTGCCTCTGAGGAACCATAGGTGATCGTTGCATCGCGGATGTCGATGCTTCTCAAATATTTTCTCGACGAATAGGGCAAGGACTGTATTAGAATAGTGGATAAGCCCATCGCTCGGTCGCACGGAAGGATGTGACCACTGGACGGGGAAGAAAGGATTACGCGTGGTATCCATATCCCATTGTCTAGCGCTTTGTCATTCACCTGGAATTGATTGAAGGATTCCATGGAAGACATTAATCCGAGCATCCTATCCGGCTCTCTATGAGATGCAGTTCTCGTACAGCCAGTGGTGGGCTGCTGCCCATCGACATAACCAGTAAGGAGAATCCTACCAACAGTTGGGACACAAAGCTAGGACCTCTCGGTCTAGAAAGCTTTAGATGCTGTCTCACACCTACGAGTACATATTGATCGATATAAAATGGACATTAAAAACATTGTGCGAGCTATACACGCCAAATCACGACCCTGTATTGACAACATTCTATACTTATATATCTTAAAACATTTTTTTTAAAATAATACACAATATTATACAAATACAGTCGGACCTCGATACATCGAAACTCTATATATCGAAATATTCTATACATCGAATTATTTTTTTGTCCCTTGAAAATTCCGTTTAAAACGTTTCTACATATCGAAAATTATTTATATTTATCCAACTCATTTTCTGACTGAACTATATTTTTCTACGAAATAAAAAAGTACTGAACATATTGTAAATTATGTTCAACAATTTAGAAGGCTTTTCGATTGAGAGAAAATGTACCAGATGAAATGTTTCAGTGGGTTAACAAGTGTGAACAGTATTTTAAACGGAGTGAATCGTACGTGCAACAAAATATTAGATTTTTTTTTGGGGGGGGGGTGAAATTTCAATTTATTGATTTGGCCAGGTACTTATGTACTACTAATTTCGTGTAACTATTCATATGTGGCACGAATGATTAAAACATTCAATAATTATTTGTTGTTGAATTTTCCATTTTACCCATTTTTTCCAAAATTGTTTAAAAGCATTTGAAAAAGTTGTATAATTACTTCTATACATCGAAGTTTCTATACATCGAATATATTCGATATATGGAGGCCCGAGTACATAATATCTATTTACCTGACCAACATCCCATTAACTATATAGAATTCTTTGTGGCCCAACAATATCCCGGTTGCCAGGTCCGGACGTAGCGGAATGGTAGCGTTAGAGGCCACGAGTCGTCTCATGCCGTCGAACCAACCGCAGAGACGTCGGCTTCGGCGCGCAACACGTCACACCGGACGCGCCCTCGGGCCCCACGCGGCCGGAAGGGGGGAGGGGCGGAACCGCACGCGGAGCGGGTCAGAGCAGGGAATCCGCTCCGGCGACGCGGCGCCTGGCCACCGCAGGGGTGTTCCACGCCAGGCGACATCCGCCACGCCGCTCCGGCGTCCATCCGCACGCGCACCCGGACAGAAACAAGGCCACCCGGAGCGGCTGCTGACGACAGTTCATACCGGCATTGCAGGAGCCCACTAGCTCGGCCGAAACCCCTACACACTGAGATACTTATTATTTCTGCTAAGAGGTTTTATGCAACCTGGTGGCAGAACGCTATCATTTATATAGGAGGTACAATGTAAACGACACGTACACAATGAACAACAACAATAATAATAATAATAATAATAATAATGATAATAATAATAATCTCTTCTTTCTTTCTAGGGTTTTTATCCAGCCGACAGCCGGTTACCCTTTACGTCCCGATGGGACGTATATTCGTCCATACACTAGACACCAACACACTTGCGGGCTCCTCTGATCTGGGGTCAGCAGAACGCGAGGCCCTCCGCGACAACACATACATACAAAGACAAGGGACAAACAACCATGCCCAAGGCGGGACTCGAACCCGCGACCCTTCGGACCCCGCGAAGCGCTTAGTCGGTACTCGCTCATAGCCACCTCGGCCATCCAGGCCTGCTAATAATAATAATAATAATAATAATAATAATAATAATAATAATAATAATAATAATAATAATAATAATAATAATAATAATAATAATAATAATAACAACAACAGCAACAATAACGACAACGACTACTTTAAAAGCGAGATCGCCATTTCAACAATGCTACAAACACAAAAATCACTTGCCTATTTCGTGCAAAGCTCAATGACTGCATTCATGGGCGCCATTTGGAATGAGGGATTGTCCCCATATGATAGAATTTGCATAAAAACCTCTTAGTTAAAATGAATAGTCCTTCGGTGATGGGAAACGAAGGAAAGTGTCTTTGCATCACTGATTTATGGCTACCTGGTTACGAAGAGTCGACAAATGTATTTTTGCAAGTACCTCATTCTGAAACTCAAGAAAGCGTGCGCAAATGATTTTCTCCCCCATACGTCACATACACTTTTTACTGATTTTTGATGAAATAAATATCTAAATATCTACCTCTATGAACACAAAATTTTGATGTGGTGTGGACGATAAATGACAATTCGCAAATGAGTAACGCTAAATCTTAAGGTGTAATATACATTAATAATAGAAATATTTCTCAATCTTCATAATTTCCCCATTTTTTGATAACTGTTTACTTTCAACAGTTCACCTGGTCCAGGGTGTGATTTTTGTTTTTCATAACGAATAAAAACATCGACAAAAATAGATATTAAGCCAAAGCACGAAGGATCATACCTTAAAAAACTGAAGAGAAGCCCGACCAATGAACACTATAGGGAGGAAACGGCACTGATAATTGAAATGGATGCCTTCTTGTGTTCGCTCACATCAGAAAGAGAACTTTTCGAGAATGAATTTGTAACTTAAAAAAACATACACGGAAAATGTCGACCATAAATACGTGATAAGTATTTTACTTTGGGTACAAGACTTTACGCATCATTCATTTCAGTGTAATAGCTACTAAAACCGTATTATCGTACATCTCACTTATTTGTGTCAGCAGGCACAGGACATGTACCAAGTCACCCCCTCCGTTCAAAGGCTTGCGGTACGAATTCCATTTAAGGGCATGGGCGATTCTGCGTTTTCCTTTGCACTGAGTTTTGGAGAAAACCCTCAGGCGTGTTGATCTCACAAATGCGCCTTTTTATGTTAGTGAATAGTATATGGTTGATTCTCCGTTCAGGGAGTGGCATGGATAAGGGTCTTCGTATAAAACGAAATGAGAATTTGCAATAATATGTTCGAGGCTATATAATTAATTTAATGATCTCCAAAAATCTGAAAATGATTTTCTAGAAAGTTTGTTTATTCGAAAGTAATATAATTTGCATTTACATTATTTACTATAAACTGAAACTTTATACACCAAAACTGAACGCAAAGTTTGTAAAGGAAAATACATTTACCGATCAGAAGTTAAGAAATAACACTTTCACTCTTTCCTCCTTTATACGATAAAGGGAGAAAGCGAAAAATGGAATTCGGATGAGTGTCAGTGACCCTTAAAGGCTTGCTTATCTCCTCTTGAGATCATAAACGGAATGTATTTTTCTTCTTAAAGATTTTTTAAAACTAAAAATAGATATTTCTACTTATTATTTCTTGATGCAACTTGCGTACCCAGAACTGTTTAAATTATTACTCGTATCCTGAAACAATTTGCTTCAAACTTTGCCTTCGTTCGCAACGAGACGTCCTAATTCGCCGAGATAATTATGACGTCGACAGAGTAACCCCACGCAAAATTTACTCACGAAGCAGCCCGGGCTAACAACCTATCGACCGTAATCCAACAAATGGGTCACAATCATTTAGCTGTAAATTACAAATTACGCAATTTTATACAGTAGAAAATAAAACTAATGTTAAATAGAGGAACTCGTCCAATGAATTCTTTTTCGACAAATAACTTACGGTTTAAAAAATAGAAGTCGCAAATGTATGTTTAACATATATTTTTAGTGGTTCACAAACATTAAGTTAACTAAAATGATTAAAGAGAAGAGAAGAAAGTAGTGTTACAGATATTAACATCATTACAAAAATAATTTCTGTATCTATGGCTCCCTAATTTGTTCGTATGCTGATTGGCTTCACTGGCGGTTTGTGGGCTAATTGTGTATGTTTTGAACTTACATAATTTTTTTAAGTTACTACATTAGAAGAATTCATTTATACTTCGAATATCAGAATGTATTATTTTAAAAATATGAACAGCAAGGAAAGAGACGTCAAAGAAGTAGCTTTAATTTTCGTGATTTCTTGTCAAACACTAAGTGATCTCTTTTCTTTTAACACTTGAGAATAATATAGAATAAAACCCATAAAATTTGTAATAATAAGAGTTGAAATAACATTATGAAAAAATGGTTGCTAAGACGATAAACGAAAATTCACAAAATTTAGTACAGCTCGACTTGGTCGACAGTTCGGCTTCCTCGATGAATCAATTCCGATTGAAAGTTCGCAGATATATTCAATCGATAAGAATTATACTCACTTTTTCTATTTATATAATGAAGAATCTGCATCAAAATGTTTGAAATACCAATATTATGTATCAAATTGCTGATACAGCGTGATATCGAGAAGAGTTAGATAATGAGAAACATTCTGTACGGCTGCACGGACCAAAGGCGCAACACGCAGCTTCCATCCTGGGGCTCACCGAAGTGGACTAGCCGCTAGTCTGAGATCTGTAATTTCACCCCACCTCTCTTTGCAGCGCCTCTGACCGGGAGGACCTACGTTCGAGACCCGACGGCGGCAGGAATTTCGACACCAGCTTTTCAGCTAGATCGGGTTCAGTCGTTGTCTGGAGGAGAAGTCTAACGACCGGTTGCTCTGATCGGTAGTTTTCCATGGTTTCTCCTATTAACACCAGGTGAAGTCGGAGCGGTACCCTAACAAACGGACCACGGTCCGCGCGCGATATTTCCTTCCCCATCCTTGTTTTATCCTCATTCCTCACACACACTTACATTAACATGCACTACACTTCCACACATGCCGAGAGACCGGTCGGGGCTTTAGGACTTACAATAGTCCCGGCTAGGGCGGTGACCCGCTGGAGGGAGATACCTGGTTGGGGAAACCTTCGTTAGCTGACGGTAGGTCGGCGCCGGATCTGGTTATCTAGCGGGGATAGATCACCGCCACATCCAGAGCAAAAACACGCACTACACTTACGGGACTAATGATCATAGCAGTTGAGCCTCCCGGAATCACTAAAAATCACCCCACCTCCCCCACCGTAAGGACCACGGTCACAAGCTTCGAGGGAAACTACAATGTCGGAGTACAGTCAAATGTATCCCTCGTGGATTCATTACAGTCGAGAAGTATCAATTAATTAGTCCGTACGATGAACTAAGGGCAGAGTTGTTTGTGGGTTATGTAATAGCAAGTAATTGTCTTTTCATGTAATTTGCTCTGATCAGAAGTTCAGTAAATTCTTTCAAAAATTCTTCTGTTTCGGTTTTGCCTATTCAATTCATTAATAAAATGAACTTCTCTCTTTTTCTCTCGAATCACTTACTTTCTCCTTAGCCCCGTAGAAATTCCATAGCTATAAAGTTAGGGCAAAACCAGCGAGTGTTTTGCTTCTGTATCACCGCCGCTGAACTGCTGAGTAGCCGGTCAAGCTTCTTAACGGACATCGGGTCTTCGGACTCGGGCGGAAACGTTATATGTGTCGAAGTTATGATTTGATAAGAAATATTTAATGTCTATGATTGCCAGAAATAATTTTTGGCGTTTAATCGAGGCTGAGGCTGTTATTCCATTGCACAAGAATAAATGTCGTAGAAATGTCACAATACTGTTGTCATAGGAAAATGCATGAAAAATAAAATTTTCTTTTGATACGTCGTTTAGAAGAATTTTAATGGTTATGATTACATGAGTGACGATGACACCCACCCGTTTGTATAATTGCTGTTAATATATTCTCACCAATTTGTATATTGCTCTATAATTTTTGGTCATTTTTGGTCATTGTTAGTCGATTAAAATTTTCGAAGCTGAAATTGTTCCGTAAACACTGAATCCGTATGTTACTATATTCGAAAATCCCACTAAAACTGTACGCAAATGTCTTTTATGTCAAGACTAATAACCTTGGTTTTCGTCAAACTTTCGTTATATCTACAATGGGAATTGACAGTTTTCCACAAAAGGGACATTGAAGGGGAAGGGAACGACGTCCCCCCACTCCAAATTGGAGGCAAATGATTCGATACGTAAAACTAAGACTATCATCGCTTAAGCAGCCCACTCTGTATAAATTCTACGAATACTCTTGAGACAGATTTCTTATCCAATTTCTTTGATTTGAACTCATCAAAGTGAGTAAATCATAAATGAGTCACCTGAGTATAGAATAATCTGGCAGTTATATTTACCCCCTTTTGGGGCATCCCCTGTCGAATCGCACGTTGATTCCTTGTCGAGATAAGCGACGAACGGTCATTGGCTTTCTGCGCTGTCCCCGCGCAGCCACTCACCTTGTGCGCAGCCCCGCTGCGGAGGGTTCCCGCTTGCGCCAAGCGGGGCGCAGGCGCAGTCGGAATGACTGGGGCTGCCTGGTGCCGATACAAATCGAATCGGCCGCTGATGAAACGACGCGGCGGCGAGGGCGAGGGTGGAACACGGGCGAGGGCGGCACCGGGGCTGGGTTTTATTCCGGCCGCCGCCGCCAGCTGCCCGTCGGCAGCGGCGCGGGGGGAGGGCATGACCGGGTCACCGCGGCAGGCAGGGCGGGGCGGGGGGCGGGGGCGGGGCGGGGCTGGGCGGGACGTGGTGGCGCTGGGCGGAGTGGAGCGTGTCAGGGTGGGTCGGGGCGTGGCGGGGCGGTGAGCGGCAGGGAGGGGCGGACGGGGGGGACGGGGCGGAGCGGAGCGGGGCGAGGCGGGGCTGGACTGGGCTGGGCGGAACTGGGCAAAACTGGGCGGAGTTGGGCGGGGTGGGGCGGTGAGGGAGCGAAGCGATGGGGGTGGAGAAGATGGAGGGCGGCGGCGACGTTTCCGCCCCCAGTAGCTTGTTTGATGGCGCTTCTCGAGGGGTGCACAAAGAAAACGGGCGCAGCCAGTAGGATTTAGTGGCGGCGGCCGCGAATGAAACTTCAAGAAGACAAATGTTTTCCCTACTCTGAATACAAAGCAATTCTAAACCACCTTTTATTATTATTATTATTATTATTATTATTATTATTATTATTATTAATATTAATAATAATAATAATAATAATAATAATTTTAGTGTTTCAATTAGTACATAAAATTAGCACGAAAAAAATAATTTTATTGAAAATTATCTAAAGCACCTCGGCATTGCCGCTCATCTTTATCGATTATTGCTAAAATGAGTGTTTACCTGCTAAAATGAGTGTTTTTGCGCGCGTCAAATTCTACAGTCATTATTCTCGTTAGTGTACTGAATGTTTTTCCCGGGGTGGAGATGTTCCTCTCCCGTTGGATTGTCAGATCAGGAGGCGGCTTACACGCGCGGGTATTTCTCGCTCCGGGTTTCATCTCCTGCGTCACATCACTGGAACACTGTTAAATTTTCCGCAAAATTTAATCTCTGATTATGGAAAACATACATTTTTAGGCACAGATATAAAGCCTTTGAGACTTTGAGCAGGTATGGGTAAGAGATAAATTTATTAATATATACTTTGCTTGGAGCCGCGGTGGCTTAGTAGTAAGGCGCTAGCCTAAGGGACCTGGTGTACTTTGGGATTCGAATCCCGGCGTAGATTGGGATTATTATCTGATAATTTCCATTCAGGGTTCTGAGGTCGACTCGGCCTCCTTTCCAAGTAAGTACCAGGATCTTTCCTGGGGGTGAAGGCGGCCGGAGCGTTGTGCTCGCCACACAACCTCCTCCCTGTGCCGACGGCGACGAGTAGGTGAAGCCCTATCTTCACCTCCCTCCTGAGCCATATCGGCCTGTGTGCAATTGCACAGGGTACCTTTACCTTTTATATTTTGTGTAGTTCTAAAAGCGAATGAAATTAGTATTATATTTTCCAGTTGACGTAAGCCCACGTTGATAAGAAAATGAGCCACTAATTTCATTTTCATTATTTTTGCTAACGTCTGTTTTCAATCTAGTAAATTCTATAGCAGACACTAGATATCTTTAGTTAATGGGATGAGGAATGCATTTCCTACGCACGGTTAGTTGTCGATTCGGTGATTTCATCATGATAGATTGTTTGATATCAAAATATTTCACGGTGTCTACTTGATCAAAACACAGCAGATCACAGTTTCCAGCAAGCTGGTATGAGCATATCTACACTGTTATATCAAAGCTGTTCTAAATAGAATGTAATCTAGTCGATTTGTTCTGCAGATATTCAAGTTATCTCTGGAAGCGGTGGATTTGTGTGGTACTTGTACTACATATTGGACAAGCCACCCTAGTCTTCAGCAATTCCTTTTTTTTTAAGAACTACGAATATTATGAAGTATTCCTAGTACTACGACCGATGTACATTAATTCAACAATAGTACAGAATATTTTTATATTTTATAGAATTTTGTAATCTAATATTTATCCTATACGGGGAAGGGAAGGGAAGATTTTTGATGGGAAAAGCATGTCCTCTGAACTTGTCGCGTATAATTCAAAGATGAATTTAAGCGTGGGGCCGGCGCATGCTATTATCAGTTGCAACGATAAATTGAAGGATATTAAGGTTATCAACACTATTTAACGATACATGCTACTGAGATAAATGCAGAAAAGTAGTTTATCGCAATGGATGGATTTGTGTTCTAAAATCTTCTCACATGATCTTCAATACGAAATTTCGTGTCATCTTGTAGAGCGCGGATCTTCTCAAGAAAGGATGAAGTAAATCTATTACGTTTCTATTCATTGTGGCAACGACAATAGACACTAAATCATGTTAACGGGAAAAAGAATTATGAAGAGGAAAACTATAATAGTTCTTATGTTTTCTCCTGTTTTTAATGAAACTTTTGAGGGTTTTAAATAACGATACGATTTGTTGAAACTTTAAAAAATCAGCAAAATATACAATCGTACTGTAACTTCGTCTAAATATCTACAAAATATCAATGATGAAAATTAATGAAGAAAGAAAATAAATGCCATTTGACGTGGCATATGAGTGCTTCAAGCGAGTCTGTACGTACAGAATATTCATACAGGCATTTAAGATTGCAGAACGTAGAAAATCTTGAGTGCCTTGCGCTATTCAGCAAAATTATTGCACAGACGATAATACAAATCATACGTTAAATTCTTGGTTTGCAACATTCAAAGATTGGTTTTGTTGAGAGATAGCTTCTGTTGATTTTTATGTGAAATTAAAATGTTTTAGCTGTGGAGGAAATCAATACTTCACTCAATAAGACGGTGAATAATATGATTCAACATTACATCGTGTGATATATGTAACACTTTTAACATAAATTTTATTGTGGAACTGTAATCACGATTCATTTTCAAGCAACTCTGTGACTTTCTTCTAAATTTTGACTCTCTTTGACGACTTCTAATGCAATGTTTATGGCCTTATGTGCTGCTTTCCCCTCTCCCCCTGAAATGCCTGGGATGACGACCTCGTAGGGGATATGACTTTTTGTGCACAACCTAGTGCCGAGACCCTTGGCCTCTTACATTAGATCCAGGGACTATTAATTAATGAAAACTACTTCTCCTAATTGTCCCTTGCGTTTGTGCGCATTTTGCTGAAACATCCTGCTTTTACTTTGCTTGATTAACATTTTTACAAAGAAGTGTCTTGTCAAGCTACCTCTTTGCCATTTAGATGTATGAAGTGCGTCGCTCTTGTGTTCTTGTACCTTCGAGACGAATCTAAGAGCTCAGAACAAAAATGACTTATCTCCATTAAATTCAATTTTTTTAAGAAGGAAAAATATTCACGTACATCCTGATAATTCACCATAGAATTGAACGGTTTTCGGATACCGTTTAACATGAAAAAATTCAATTTTTGAAAACAATATTCGACAGCATGATGGAGGAGAGTTATAGAAATATACTGATTCTAGCATACCCGTGCGAGAACTCTCGCATGTTAAACCCCACACTCTTCCCTATTTTTCCATTTCCATATTAAGTCTGTAATATATCTTTCTTCAAGACCCTCTTATCCTCTGTCGCTTGTTCTGTATGTCTCCTCGTAATTGATAACAATACACCCATGTCAATACAACTATTCTTATTTATTACCGAGCAGAGCAAGTATAATCGTGTAATTCAGTCGCATAGAATATTAAGTAATTATTTTAATTTTACATTCAGTTGCATATTCTGCACGTCTCTGAGCAGGTGGGGTAATATCGAGATGCATCGGACCAACAAAAATGTAACAGAATGTTGAAGAAGATCTCATCCTGTAGATTACGGTCTGAGGAACGTGTATTCGTGGCCTTTGGCTTCAAAATTTTACTTTTGAAGGTCCTAAAACACTTCGTTTAGGAGTTCCTGAAAAATAGAGATCCGGCAGAGTGTTGCGGGTTGCATTTGACATGAATATTTGTATGCGTTTTTTAAACAAATCCTTCATATTTTTAAAGTCAAAGTGCAATTCGTCACGTTTCCTTGAAATTCTCCTTTTTAGATACCTCATTTATAAAGAATGGTTGCGGGTGAGAGCCGTAAAAGGTGTGTGTGTGTGTGTGTGTGTGTGTATATATATATATATATATATATATATATATATATATATATGTATATATAGATATATACATACATACATATACATTCATACAACTGAAATAATATAGGAGACGAAACGCTAAAATACAAATTAAAATGGAGATATATCACTTAGTACGTGCCACTTAGTATTTCTCTCTTCAATTAGAACGCTGTGGCAGTGCGCTCGATCCCCCTGTCTGGAACAGCGCGCGCCACGTGAATTAGCAGGTTACGAGGCCCAGCGTAACTAGGCGGGAAGGGGGAGGGGCAGAACCCGGAGGTGCAGGTCGATTTGCACGAGGGCGGCGATGAGCAGCTGAGGCCGCGGTCCCTCCGGCCAAGCTCCTGCAGCGGCTCCGCGGCTGAGTGGCCCCCAGGTTCCCGCAGCGGCTCCCACCCGGACACAGTACGCGAGACGACCGGGAGCGGTAGCTCAGTGCATCAACTGATGTCACTGCAGCGCCTCTGACCGCGAGGTCCTAGGTTCCCACCCCCTACGGCGGCAGGATTTTCGACACTAGCTTTTCAGCTATGTCGAATTCAGTCGCTGCCTGGAGGAGAATTCTAGCGGTCGGCTGCTCTGATCGGTCGTTTCCCGTGGTTTCTCCGATCAACACCAGGCGAATGCCGGAGCTGTACTCTACCAAGCGTGCCACGGATCGCGCGCGATCTGTCCTTCCCATTCCTTGTCCTATCCTTGCCCCTTACACACACACACTTACACTAACATGCACTACACTACCACATATCCCGGGAGACCGGTCTGGAGCTTAGAGCTTGTCCCGGCTGGGGTGGTGCCGTGCTGGTGGGAGAGTCCTGGTTAGGGGGAAACCCCACTAGCTGACGGTAGGTCGGCGCCGGATCTTTCCACCCAGTGGGGGAAGATCACCGCCATCTCCCGAGGAAAAAAAATTCACAACACTAACGGGACTAATGACCAGAGCAGTTTACGCGCCCGGAAACACGAAAAAATCAATCAATCAACCGAGACGAAAAGCTAACGAAAATATTGTATTACCATATTACCATATGAACTACAGAAAGGCAACTAGTACTACTTTTCAGAATTTTTTATTGTCAGGAGGGGTTGTGGACAAGACGATACATCATTTAATGCAGAAAAGGGACTTGGCCGCACGATAGCACAGACTTAGCAATGCTTTCAATTCTCCCTGAGTTTATTTCCTGCACTAATTATACCTTATTTCCTGCACTAAGGGTCCTTTCCTGCACTTGTCAGATCCCTTAGTGCAGGAAATAATCTAAATTCTACCAGAAAACCTCTCTGAACGACGACTCTTTCAAAATACCGTGAATTGATCTTCTCAGCTGAAACACCACATAGTGTTTAGTGCAACTTGCATATTGGTGGATTGATGTTGGACTATTTTCGGCTACAAAATAAAAAAAGTTGAAACACAAAGTACTGTCTATAAACACAAAAAATAGATGACCTCAAGAAAATATTGGTCTACATCCCTGAGGGCAAGATGTAGTTTTCGCATTCAATCACATTATGGCCCATAACAATGACATCTAATGACGATGAAGAAGATTGATGAGCATTTAAACAATACAAAATGTACGATTTTTTTCTAAAATGTTTAATAAATGATGTTTAATAAAATAAAATAGTTTTATGTAAAATTATATTTTTTGAAAAGTATTTTAGCCCAATAAATCATTTGGATTACCGAGTCGAGCTTCGAGCTTAGCATCAATAGTGTAACTTCACACATAACCAGGAGCTCTGGGACACATTTAAAGGGTACACTATTTAGAATTATTCTATAGAATTTAGTTTACAAAATGACGAATTATTTAATATGAACGATACTGATACTAATACGAACGTACTATATTTTTTAGAACTTAGACAATTGTAAGGATTAACTCCTAACGTCACGTTAAGGATATTAGGGAGTTTTAGTACCAGGCGTAAGCAGACATCTTTACACTCTATTGATCACGTGACTATCGAGTTCATAAGGTCGTAATGAACAACGTTCAGAAGAGGTTTAGCAATTAGGACATTGCGTTATGCAGTGAACAAAGAAGTTGTCATGAGTCAGGAGTCATGAGTCTGGAATTTTGAATCGGCTTTTCTTGAGAATGTGAGGAATATATTAAAACAGCGTTCGTTTATGAGCATAAGACATAACCTAACCCGAAGGTATGATTTCAACTTCCTTTTCGAAAACTTCTTACCTGTCACCTCTCCAACATTTTCCGTTAATTCTTGCCAGCGTTGTGAAGTTGGTAAGGAATAATTGTAACTGCCTTACATACGGGAATCGGTTTATTAGAGTTGGCAAAATACCACCTCTCCTATTTTTGGGTGGCCAGTTTGCGGATTGTAAGGTACTCATAGAGACTCCTACAGGCGTGCACTATTTATGAATGTATAAGGTCGTACCTTAGGCCTAAGGTAAGACGTTATAACTTCAAGGTTCGTCACGTGACTGTTAGGCACAACATCGCTACCTTACCCGTGGCGCTAAAACTCCCTATTATTAGACCAGACTATTATTTACGATTTAACGGTTTCTCTTGCGTGAAATGAATGAACGCGATATCAAGCGTAACAGAACCACTTCTGGAACCATGCATCAACTCTGAAAAAATAATGAACAGTAATTAAAGTGTATCGATCACGTTTTCAAAGGGGGAGTGATTTTCTGCGCGAGTTGCCATGAGTAACATTTTCAAAACCAGACGAAAATGTATTGCCTTGCAAGAGAAAAATGCAAGAATTTCTCCATGAGATACGGATTTGTTTATAACCAATTTTATTTTAAAAATTAAGTACGAGCGTTTTGCATGGCTAGGCAAAGACAAGTGAAAAAAGAAAACGTTTTTTTTGGAATATTTTCTTGTGATCCTCAGTATCTACCCGCTTCTGGGCGTTCCTGGATTGAATAGTTTTGATGCATTGGTCATGCGTTTGAGATGTTGATAAACGTGATAGATGATTGAGCATTGGTGGACTGAGAGGTAAAGGAAACGAAAGAACCCTGCAGAAACCTGCCAAGAACCACTCATTCTACTCGCATTTGAACTCGGTACTTAGAGGTGTATGGTGAGTGATAGAATCACAACACTACGGATTGCCATCAGCGCAACATTTAATAGTAAAGAAAGAAAAGTAAGAAAGGGCTCCTAGCTCGCAACGCTTAGGATCACGTAATTGTCTCTAGCAGCATTTGAGCGGGTAAGGAGACCTACAAAAGATGATCCTCGCTGTCTTATGTTCGCCGGGTTGCGGCAGCCAGGCCAAGCAGCACAAACTCCTCATCGCGTGTGCCGCTGTTGGCGGTTTGATTGAATATATTGTTTTTCGGCGTGTCAACTGCTAAGGACATTAATACCCATAAGTGTAGTGCATATTATATCTCGGGAGGTGGCAGTGTTTCTCTGTCGTTGGAATGAAATATCCTGCCCCGAATTACACCTCAGGTTTTCCCATTATCTAGTATCTCCGCCAACGGGACACCGCTCCAATCGTGACAAGCCCTAAGCTTCTGATTGGTCTCCCGACATGTGTGGTAGTATGCTGCACGTTGGTATGTGAGATCTGTGTGTTTGTAAGGGGAGAGGAGAATCAAAGATTAGGAGGGAATGATCGCGCGCGGACCATAGCCCGTTTCTTAACGGACTGCTCCGGCATTCGCCTGGTACGGATCGGACAAACAGCGGAAGACTAGCGATTAAAGTAGTTGACCACCAGAGTTTTCCTGAAATAACAAAGCGGATGGATGCCATCCAGCGATCTAGAAGGTGTCGAAAATTTGCCACCGTCGGGACTCGAAACCTAGAAACTTCTTCTTGAGAGACAACTGTTCTGAGACATTTCGGCTGGGCGTCGGGTTACGGAAACCTGTCCTCGCAGCAGCCATACTCCAGCGCATGCATCGCAGTCTTCGGTTTGATTGATATATTGATTGATTGTTAGTGATTCCGGGCGCATCAACTACCGAGGTCACAAGTCTCGTAAGTGCAGTGCATGTATTTTCATCGGGAGGTGGCGGTGATCTTCCTCCGCTGGATGGCGAGATTCGGCGCCCACTAACCGTCGACTAGTGCGGTTTTCCCTAACCAGTACTCTCCCACCAGCAGGGCACCGTCCCAGCCGGGACAAGCTCTAAGCTCCCGGAATATGTGGTAGTGTAGTGCACGTCAGTATAAGTGTGAGTGGAAGGGGAGAGGATAGGACAAGGAAGACGAAGAAAAGATCGCGCGTGGTCCGTGGCCCGTTTGTTAGGGTACTGCTCCGGCATTCGCCTGGTGTTGGTCGGAGAAAACCCCGGAAAGCTATCGAGCAGAGGAGCCGGTCGCAGCCTTCGGGAAGCAGCGGCCGCGGAAATGACGCCAGACGGCGGAGGGCACGGGCAGAGGGAGAGCAGGAAGGAAGCGGTGTCGCGCAGGAAGCGTCCCGCGGCGGTGGCACTGTGCGTACGCCACTCGGTTGCGTCCTCGGAACACATCACAGCCTCTGCCCAGCGTGGAACGAGATAGTGGAAACCGCGAACCGACAACCACATTACCATTTAACATTTTGTGAGCTGATTGTGCGTTGAGTACATCGTTTTCCTTCTGCGACGTTTCTTTAAACTTGTTTCGAATTGTAAAAGGTGCTGCTCTAAATTATCAGGATTTCATTTTTTATTGACTTGTGTTAGGTACTTGTGTTCGTTTCATGCCTGTTTGCTTATAGGAATAGTTTGGACACTCTGCTATTAAGAGTGGCAACAGCACATGAAATAAGAACTAATGGTGCTACCGAATAGCACAGACTTTCTCGAACAAGTTAGTTTCCTATTTCTTTAGTTTTGGTGTTGTGCTACTCTCTTCGCTGCTGCTATCTATAGGCGTCTAAAATATTTTTTAACAGCTCATAGTAAAAGCTGTTACTTTCAGAGCATGCAATGCTTGCTAAAAGTTCAATTTTTAGCATTAAAGCTACAAGTTAAACATAGCTCAAATGTTTAGATAAATCTGTGAATACGGCAAAAAAAGGCAAAATACTTCCGTCTGATAGCATCAGCTACACCTTAATGCGACGTAGTAATTTTATGCTTGAATTAAAATAAAATGAATGTCAGTAGGCTGTCTAAAAGTGGCTGAGGAGGGGAGGGGGAGGAGGCTGTGTTACTTATCGAAAAAGAAGCTGGCTTTTCATTTTTGCTCAACATCGCTAGTCGAAAAAACAGTAAAAGCACTAGATCACTCACCTTATCGCAAATATAGATTTAAAATTCAAAACCTCACGTGATAAAAGTGATTTTATTTTGCTCGCAGAACTGCGACACACCTATCGGCCTTGTGAGGGAATGTTTCCTATTCGCAAAATAAAATGACACTTTTACCAATCGTAGCATAAAAATATTTTTTTCTACATTTTTTTTCAATTTTGCGGCCCCCTAATAGTAAACTTGAAATGTTGATCAAGGTATTGTACGTATTCTGCACAAAATAATGAATAGAGTTCAGCACCGTTGGTTCCGGTATCTCTCAGTAAAATTAGTTGTTTATGGAGTTGCACTGAGCCGGGTACATATAGAGTTTTCTTGTTAACATATGTATGTCAATTTTATTTTACATCATTGTTAATTATCGGACTGAACTACAGACACTGTAGTAAGAAATAAGCCTGACTGAGTAGTTTGAATGGGACCAAGTCTCCTTCAAGCCGCAGGGTTAAAAGTGACTTTTTTTTATCTTATGTGATAATCAAATTGTTTGCTCTGTATAACACAAGAAAAAATAATTATGAGTATGTTTATTTTATAGTTGTAGAAGGATTGAAAGCAGAGCTAATTCATTAGCATTGGATAACTTGAAACAGTTTCAACAAAAAATCTACAAGTCTGTCTATTTATGAAACTTTTCGACTTGTTTCTATGTTTTTCGATTATTTCTAAAATTAACGTAAATTATATTCGTATATAAAGAAGAATATATTATTCTAAAGGACCAGACTGACAGACATTATCATGAACGAAATCCTACATAAATGTATGTTTTGACACGTTATTTACTAAATGTTTCTGGAAATCCACTTGTCACTGTATTATACTAATCACCTTCCTCACCACTTCAAGAAAGAGATATGACTGAAGGTAGAGGAAGGTAAGTAATACATTATACCACCTCAATATAGCATAGTTATAGGTACTACACATCATTCGATATGTTAGAGACGAGTCGATGTCTTCAAACTATTAAGTATATTTGAGAGGTTCAACGATGGTCTACAAGATAACAATTTCATTTCCTCATATATCTTGTCACTTTAAAAGCTTCATAGCTGAAATTACGTTTATTTTGAAAAACTTCTTTCTCTGTTTCATCTACGGCAGGTTGATCCCATTGCGGATGCAGGGTCCTGTTGTTCCACACGTGGCCAAGTGACCACTGCTGAGGAGGGGAGGGGAGGTGGCTGTGTTATCTATCGAAGAAGAAGCTGGCTTTTCATTTTTGCTTAAGATCGCTAGTAGAGAAAACAGTAAGCACTAGGTAACTCACCTTATCGTAAATATAGATTTAAAATTCAACAATATTAAAAATCCGATACATATTACTTTAAAAATAAAATAATAAATAATTCGTAAATAATAATCGCTTTCAATCCTCATTTACTTACTAATTAAACATACGCGTCTTAGTTTTAATGGAAATAGAAATCGATTCCATGGCGGCGGTCAGCATAAGATGTCATCAACAATCAGCATCAGCATCATTTGTCTAAGTAGACCGTGGATGCGTCACGTGTGGACAAAGCGTGCAGCAGTAGTATGCTCTCTGCTTTTTCTCAGATTATGGCGTGAAGAAGGGCAACATCTGAACCTGCCTACCCTGGCGTTCGCGCAGAGACGAAATGAGAATAATAGTGAGGGCTCATGTTATGAAACGCTTGAAATGGGAATAAGCTCGCGTCAAGGTAATGCAATGCTCATTTCTTATTTCCAGAAGAAAAATACAAAAACTGTGAGAATCATTTACATTTCCTTTACGTGTGGAATGTATTAATCTAGTACATATTCATCAGCACTTCCTACCATGCCTTCTAAAGGAGCCGCCACTGACTGATAACAAATAGTATAACATTGCCTGTTAAGTAGACGAGACGGCAAGCATCTCTAATACATTGTAGTATAGAATAGAATAGAATATTTATTTTGCAACTTAAGAATACATAGAATACTTCCGGTGGTAGCGTTTTCTAAGAAATTTCTAAAAATACACAAAACAAAAGTCAAACAACATTAAAATATTAACGTTACCAAATACAATTTTACAAAATTAATCTATTAACCATATTTACTTAGTGTAATTTTAAACTTTTTGACATTCTGAGGGAAAGTCTCCAGCACTGCAGCAGGTTATTTGTTCCAATTTGTATCGTTCTGTTTACAAATGAGAATTTACTTACATCTGTTCTGTGTTTTCTTTGCCGAATTTTGAAACCATGATCCTTCCGCGCGACGTAAATTGGTTTTGATAGTATTTCCCGTACTTCACCGCACGGACGATCCCCTCTTATTGATTTGAATAATGCACAAAGACGCGATTTCTCTCTGCGTTTTTCCAAATGTTCCCACAATATAAATTCAGAATTTGAACGTCCTCTCGTAAGAAATTTTGCAGCATATTTTTGTACTTTCTCGAGAGATTTTGTTTGCTCTAAACGATAAGGGTCCCAACATATGGAGCCAAATTCTAATATCGGACGTACTAGAGACGTGTACCCTAATTCCCTTGATTTTCCACTTCCTTTTCTAAGTATTCTAATTACGAAGTGTAATGTCTTCCACGCCTTTTTTACTACATAATTTACGTGTTCTGTCCAACTCAGATCCTCATTTAGTACAATTCCTAAATATTTACAGCAATTAGCCCTCAGAATATCCTGAATTCCTAATTTATCTATGATATCGTCTGTCTTTCTAGAACGCGCAATCTAATAAACTTGCACTTGGGTTTATCTAAATCAACCTGCAATATTTCTATATCACTTGTGTTCTTAATTTCCTGATAAATTATACAATCATCCGCAAAAAGACGTATTTTTGATTGAATTCCCTGCCAAATATCATTAATATACGCTATAAATAACAACGGACCCAGGACACTTCCCTTTGGCACTCTGGACGTTACTTCCGCCCTCGAAGAGAAATTTGACCCGAGGAAAAAAATTAATAAAATGTACTAATGATTTAAATCATATGTTTTCAATTAAATTTCAAAGTTTCTTTGCGAGCATTCGACCGACATGCCTGCCACTTCCCAAGCAGACTGCTCCCTGCTTCGGCCTTCAGGGACACTGAATAGAACTGTCGTCCTGTGAACTTTGGAGTTCACCACGCGTCGGCAAGGAGTGATGATAGCAGAACTGTCGAGGTGGCTCGTGGATGCCCTTTCATTTGCGCCTGGGCAGATGAATTGGAACAGCCTGATCCAGAGTTTGTGCGACAATAAACTTTGCACAGCTCGTCACATCCCCAAGCCTACTCTTTTGAGCACACCGGTGGGAGTTCCGAAGGATAACGGGAGCAGCATCTTGGGCGGTGAGGCCGCCCAGACACTGAACCCTGCTCCATTTGGCCGGGCAGCACGGGTCGAAGCGACGGCGCCCCCGAGGCCCCGACGGCCTGACCTGGCTCCGGCATGCAAATCCCAACACCCCGCCCCGCCCCGCCCCGCCCCGCCCCGCCCCTCCCCGCCCTGCCCCGCCCCGCCCAGGCCACCCCCGGCCCGCCCGTTCCCGCCCCGCCCTGTCCAGCCCCTCCTCGCCCAGCCCCTTCGCGCCCAGCCCAACCCCGCTCAGCCCCTCCCCACCCCTCCCCGCCCCTCCCCACCCCGCCCACTCCACCCGTCTGCCCCCCCCAACGCCCCGCAGACGCCGCCCGGCCGCACGTCGATATGTCCAACTTTTCCTCCCCTTCGCCCCCGCCCCCCCCGCCCCCACCGCCACCGCAACGCGCGGGGAGGCGCGGCGTGTCAAAACGGCGACGCTAATGAAAATTCCCGAGTTGCCCGCCGCCGCCGTCGTCGCCGCCGCGCAAGTTTTAGCGAGACAAACATTCCAGGCGAAAACTCTGCGAAGCACGAGCCCCGCCGACGTGCGGAGACACATTCAGGGGACGGGAAGAGAAATTAGACATCTCTCTCACCGGCGCCGGCATTCTTTCGAAGAGCGCGATCAGATGAGTATAAAGCAGTTTCAGTTTTTTGTGTACACTTGTCAATCGTACTTAACATAACTTTCGAGGTCACACAGATAGGGATTCTGGAATAACTATAATTACTTGCTTGAGAAAACACGTCCAATGAAACATCATTAATAAAATGATTTTATGGGAGAAATAAAACCAATATTTCGAATATGTCGTCTTCATTCGTCTACGACTTTAGGCACTTATTTTCAGTTACTATGGTATAAATTTTATCTACAATAACTGATTCTGCAGTATTGAAAAAAAATTGGAAGCGACTGCGAGTTGAATATTTTCCAAAAGTTTCTAAATAATTCTGATAAACGGAATAATATAAGTAAAATCGGAGGTTACCCTAGAATCATTGTAGGGGTCCGTATTGAGAAAGGAAAAAACTAAGTTTTCTTAACTAAATAATAGAGTTCTCTTTTAAAAAAATACAATTCACATTTGAACATCACGCTTGAACACACATGTTTCGGGAAGTTTTCTTCATTTTCAGTATTCATTTTTCAGAAATTTAACGAAACATGAGTAAATAATGAAAAAGATAAAAAGAAGAAAAGTCATAAGAAATTATACATTATACGACTTGATTACCCACTTGATTACTCGTACTTAATTACCCACGTAACACGGTTATGTTTTAGTGACTATTTTACGCATGCAACTTTGCGGTGACGATTTTGTGCACTGGGGGAAGCTTTATCTGGAATGGAGACGATCTTTTTTTAAAAGAGACTGTGTTTTACTCTATTTTGGCCATTGGATCAAGAAGCTGGAGGAATTTTTACCAAATTTCCATTTAGAAATTTTCTAAGACATTTACAAAATTATTACAAAATTTAATTAACAATATTGGCATATCGTGGAAAATTCGTCAAGTATTTAAGACGTAGAACACACTGAAAGTGTTGGGTCATATTAGTTTCATTGAGTCTGTTCAATTCTTCCACTATCAAGAATGTAACGGACATAAGATGACACAACCAAACACAATTTGAGATCATTTTCATTGCGCGCATACATTTTGCCTTCTGTGGGTTTAGGACTCGTTTAGATTGCGCTTTTATGGAGCGCGTGTTTTTCAATCATATTACTTCCTAACGATGGTAAATATTACTACTTGGGTTGGTCCATATCTTGAATGAGTTTTAGAAATCGAAAACATATTGTCGCCTCTGAATGAAATTCGTAAGAATATACAATTTTCTATACCTTGCTATTGTGCCGATTACAAATTTAAATAACAATATCTGTATTATTTCAAATACTTTAAAACTGATTTAAAATATAATTCAAATATTAAAAGTAAAATAATTTACCATTTTGAGTTTGGAAATGAAAGGAATATATATAAAGAACAACCATACATTTATCATGTTTTACTCGAGGCGTATTAACATGTAATAGCATAAATACATAATTATTCTAATATTTTAGAAAAATTGCATGTGACAAAGCCATGTTTTTTCAAAAATGCTTTGAATATAATTCGCTCTGTATCATAACTAGAACAAACGATGTAGTATGTTGTCGTATTCAAGGGTTTGAGTAGTTAAATAAAACTGCCTTTATATGACAGCAATCCTAAGAGACCTTCGATCCACTATAGATATTTAAATCAGCCATTCCCGAACCCAAACATTATTAGTAATTACACGAATCTTCTAGAGGAAGTTACAAACATATGTATCATTAGAATCAATCCCAATGATCTGTCAAAATTTCTCAAAATGCTCGGCGTAGCAACCAATATGACCGTGACCTGTCGATAAAATTATGCAATACTACAAAACCTAATTTACAAGAGTTTAGTTTTGTATCTGACCTCGTGTTAATAGAACAAAGTGCCACGCAGCCTTGGGAAGCCAAGGAGCCCAGTTTGCATTATTGCTAAGTGCATTGCCCTTTGAGGACATCGCAGGGCGCGGTGCAAATTAGCCCTCGGACGTCTTTGCTCTCTCGATGGCCGCGCCGAGTCGCCCGACCTCTCCTGCGACCCTACCCCATACCGTCCACGCCCCGCTCCCTCCCACACCGCCCTGCATCCCCACCGCCCGCGCACCGCTCGATGCCGCCCCGCGCCGCCCCCTGCCGCTCCGTGCCGCCCCGCGCCGCCCCGCGCCGCCCCGCGCCGCCCCGCGCCGCCCCCGCGCCGCCCCGCGCCGCCCCGCACCGCCCCGCGCCGCACCGCGCCACCCCGCGCCGCCCCGCGCCACCCCGCGCCGCCAGCGCGCCGCCCGCGCCGCCCCGCGCCGCCCCCGCGCCGCCCCCGCGCCGCCCCCGCGCCGCCCCCGCGCCCACCCCGTTCCTTCCCCGGCCCGCTACCCGCATGCTTCCGGCGGAATGCTCTCAGGGTCCCATGGCGACCTTCTTATCCTTACTGTTCGCTTTATTTCAAAAATTAACTGAATTGGGGTATTTAGTTTGTTTATTTCTCAAATCTTAACTTGATATACGTACGTGAGATGCTACATATTTAACTAAGGACATTCTTTAGATTTACTGGCATGGATTAATTAATATCAATTGTGGGTGGAACCATGACCTAAAAGCCCGTAGTATAAGAACTGCACGATGGACACAAAACACATTGTAAAGTTTACAAACTCAGCCTAAAAGTTTAAAATGACGAATAATCCAACTTATGCACTATCAACTGTACGTGACACAGTAAAGACGTTTCTCAGTAACTTGTTTTCTACATTTCTATTAACGCACAAGTTTTTGATATTTCCAACTGGAGACTTTAGGAACCATTTCTGCGGAAATTACTGCAACTTAGACTTTGAAGAATTGATACGATAAATTGGCACGATGGTTGAAGATGATCGAAATGGAATGACACATATTATAGGCTTACAGCTGAATCAGATGTGATTTGATCCCGCAATATTTAAAATAACAATTATTATTAAACACTAATCAATTATTAAACATTAAACTAATCATACACATTTACAAAGATACAAACTTACTAATCAGGCAAGTTTCTCGTAAATTATGATCGTAGAAGAAACCGCTGTAAACATATTGTTGTCATCATGCACGTACTTGCTTTTGCGTTTCTTGGTCACGTGATCTCTTGGACTGGTGTAATACGTGGGTCACGATTCATTACTTTATGAAATTATTAGTTAGATGTTGGATTTTCCAGAAGATATGTTCATAAACCATTCATACGTTCATAAAGTTTAGAAATGTACACATTTACGATATATACTTGTACGACTTGTTGGATTTTGATTGTATGTTTATTACATCTTCATTGATCTCACATCTAAAATATTCAACATAAAAATAGTTCCTAAAACTTGAAGATTGAAATTAAATAAGAGTTAGATCAAAATTACGCATCTTACAAAAATATCATCCATCACTGAATATCGATTTCAACTTTCAATTGGTTTATTTATCCCATGAATACGAAATATCCATGTAAAAGCAACTTGGTTGATGCTCTCTCCCATGTTGCTTCAGCGCGTAGAGAGAAAATTGGAAAGAGAAGAGTACCTGCAATATCATGTGTGCTATCGCGACGTTGAATGAAAAATGTAGCGTTCTTTGTGCGTGCTCGTGTAAATACGGTCTCGGAAATCATGAAACATCGCTCTTCTTGACGGAGCTTCTTTGTGCCCAGGAGCTGTTGGCGACGCAGTAAAAGACATGCCCACGTAGCTGGGACACCAACAGAATATTTCACGCAGTTTCCTTCTTTCTCCGGTGTCAGCACAAAACGCTTAGGAGATGAGACTGCCCTCGCTAAAGGTAGCGCACATATAATACATTGTCACCCGCCATCTGGTATCCTTAAGAGACAGCAGTTTGGCGTATGTATCATAAAACATCGTTACAAATGTGTGTTCCGATAAATAATACCAAAAACTATATGTTATTAAAATTGTTTGTTGGTACGTCAAAAGTATAAGAAATCTTTAGGCTTTATTTGCTCACACAATCACAAAAGAAGTATTTGAAAGGGATCTCCTGTTACTTTCTGGTTACGCTTTCAAATAAGCAATACATATATGGGCTTGGGTGGAACACGACGGAACGGCGTTCCGGTACCTCGGGAATAATTATTAAATTATATTATAAATATATAACTATTTCTAATAAATGAATAATTAATTTGGGGCGCGTTTTGGAGCCAAAAATTTTATAAATCAAGCAATATATATACACATCAAAAACAAAGCACGGTTTATAACGCTTGTTTTGTAGCTGCTACTGCCGACGCCACTCAAAGGTCCAAGATGGTGGATGAGAATATATTTACAGTGCCGAACTGTAAGTAACCCCTCGAGATGAGTGGGAGACACCGGGTGAGCTCGGATCGGGCCGAGCCTAGTCGGAATGGGGTACCTCCCCACGGCGGTGGTGGCGGTGGCGGTGGCGGTGGTGGCGGCGGGGAAGATGGCGCTGCCCCACTCAGAGGTATCGACCCGTCGCCTCCCGCCGCGATCGACTCGAGACCTTCCGCCGCCGTCTCCGTCCCCCTCCTCCCCGCCCCCCGGCCATTCCCATCGGCCCTCCTCCTCCACCACTAACCTCTCGACCCCTCTTCACCTCCGAGCGGCTCAGGCCCTGGGGCTGTTTTCCGATCGCCGCCAGCGCTGCTCCAGGCGGCCGCCCTGCCCCGCTCCTCCAAAGTATCAGCGAACTCGCGATTACCCGAAGTAATTGAGAACGCGACTACCTCGAAAAAAAAACTCGGATAATCCCGAATTCATTTGGTACAATATAAAAAAAAGTCAACTGAAAGAATCAAATTACAGAACGCAATATAAATTAATGAACGATTTTACCGCACTCACAGCGAGACACAGTCGCGAAGACGATTAACGCATTATTTGACAAGAGAAAACGCTCATTATCAGATTCGGGAATACTCCAATATACCTCGAATCGGTAACAACATTGCCCAGCGCCCTCGTTGGCTGCCTACTATAGCAGCAACTAATTTATTCTCTTTTGTATTCGTTTCTCGATTAATTACCTTTTCCTTCTCCTAAAGGTAAATCCGGAGCCTTGGTTAACCTACAATCGGAAAATCGCCAGTCTACTATAAATACTACGTGTTAGGAATGGCAGTTAAATTCCAGTAAATGTACAGTATGTACTGAAAATAAATGTTTTCCAATGTTTTTGGTTGTTTTAGAACTGTATAGTAGTGTATTAAATGTTCTTATAGAAAAATGTGAGAGGAATTAAAACTGCGGAAGTTTCAGCAAGAGATCATGTCACATTATATGTTATAAAGGTTACGTTTTTAGTTTTTATTTTCTCGTATACTCATGTAATCACTCTAATACAGTTAGTATAGAGTAAGTTACGAGATGTTCGAGAAATCAACGGAAACACATTTTGCAGTCCCCTGATACCGAAAAACTCACAACGCAAGCGCTTTAATTATCTGTAGAATGTTTGTCAGAATGAATATTCCGCAATCGATCAGACTGGACTCGAAGCCCTGTGATTTTGAAAAGAATTCTTGAAAATGTTGTGGTTTCATATGAAGCTCCTGAGACATTTTAACTTTTTTAAATTGCTACAATTTTTTTTCTTTTAGTTTTATGTAAGAATAAAATAATACACGTTTAAGGATGCCAGACGTCCAATTTTCAGAGTTAACATTGAAATTTCGAATACTGCAAAAGTTTCAATTTTTTGGACCTCCTCATTCAACTACATTATTGCATTGGCTTTCTTCAAATGGACTGGATTTGCCACAATTATTAATGTCAATATTTTTTAAAATTAATTTTTTTTAAAGGGAATTTTAAAAAAATACTGCCAAATGCTCTGAATAATATCACATAAACGTAATTTTAATGTATTCTTTTCATTATTAAACAATTAAACAGGTCATTTTTGAAATATTATTTACATCGTTATATTTGCATTACCGGAAATTTGTATATATTGTTGCATTTGTAAGTACAATTGCTTCAAACGATCTCTTACAATGTTTTTCAACAATGATGCTGTCACATCAGCCCGGTTATAGTCCAGTAAACTCAACAACGTAAGAAAATATCTTGAAGAGCTTTCCAGGAAATTTCACAAAGAGGTAAAAATCGTATTACGTCGTGTTAAGAACGTACCATACCCAATTTTCGATTTTTTGTAACATAAAACTTGTAAACCTTGTGCATCTTTTACTAAGTACGCAAAAAAACAATGTTCTTTCTATTAAAATACAAAATATTAGCTACAGTTTCATTTAAATACAATAGTTTTAAATTGACAGTATACTAAATGTTTTTAAATCTATGCCTATCTTCAGAAACAATGTCATGGATGTGTCTCAGGGAAGCTGATAAATGGAATGTGATAAATGAAGAAAAGTGAACATTGTGGTAAGGCACCTTGTTTTCTTAATGAAATCTGTTCTAAAAATAATCTTTAAATATGGTTAGGAATGATTTTTGCTTGATGGAGGTAGTTTTTGCGTCATTGTGAGTATTTAATCTGAGGTTTCTGTGACTCCTGTCAGCGCCTTTGGTGGTTCAGCCGATATGGGGATAACTAAAGACTGAGATTTTCTGGTAAAGAATAGACCGAACCAAAAGTGTGAAAGCTGACTTCACTTGAAGCTGACTTCAGTAGAAGCAGCCTCGATTACATCAGTAAAGTATTCAGCAGCTTGAGTTGTTCATCTGAACTGGTTTTGATCACATTTTTTACGTCATTTTTCTTTGCTTTTAGGGCATTTTAAAACAATTTAAGAGCGTTTTATTAATCATTTTTGGCGATGTTTTAGGTAATCAAAATCCGCCCCCTACTAATTACTTGCGAGGATGCGTATCTACGAATACACGAGTTTTGAATACACCAGGATGGTTTAAGGAGATTAATAAGGAATTTATTTTCAAATATGTTGGTCTTTACTGTTGTTATATTTATTTTTAACTAATGTCGATTAACAGACATTTCTTCGAGATAGTCCAAATATATATTAAAAACGTTTAACTTCTTCGCTAGTATCACTCACATGTCAACTATAACATAAATGACTGTTGGCAATAAAGGATGATAAGCTGCAGCTTCAATACAGATGTGATTATACGATACTTTGAAAATATGGTGAGCTACGTAATTATGATGTGGCATGGCTTGTCTTAAAACTGATTAGTATATTGCTCAACGTACTCAGAGGACATAATCGAGTCAATGCTCGCTTGATGGGGAGAGAGGAACATCGACTTCGGTTATCGCAAGCGTGTAGAACTGAAGTACATAATCATAAAACCATAGCCATTGGGTGGCAGTTTTAGCATGAGATATCCAATGACAGTATTTGAGATGAAGAAAACTAGCAGTGCAGTACTTCTCGTCAAGGACATCTAGTATAGAATTTAAAGCCCTCATTTCATTTTTTTAATATTAGTTTAAGAACCCTTAAACCATTAATGTGATAGAGGTGACAACGAGATAGTGAGGTGAGTGATGGGGGAGGAATGGCAAAATAAAAGATAGACAAAACACGAGAGAACTCCGTGAAAAAAGGTCGAGGGCATCGTTTGTCCTACCCGAATTCTTGAATGGCCGGAAATCGAACCCGAAATCCAATGGTGGAAGGCGTGTGTACTACCCATTATGCTACGAGCTCCACCTGCATTTGTAAAGTTTGAAAAGTGAATTTCAAGAATGTTTGATAAAACTCTGTGGAATCATTTCCACAATTTTGAATTTTCAAAATTTAATTTCGCCCCGAATGCTCTAAAAACAGTTTTGGAGATTTCAAAATTATACAAAACACGGTAAATTACGTGGTTGTTGTGGTTGTTTTTTTACGGTCCTTTTCAGAGCGGTCTTAAGAACGGTTCCTCCAGTTGATCAAGGAGAACTAAAGGGGCCCACATACGTTCAGAATATGCGACAGTTTTACTCCTTGTGTTTTACACGTCCGGGCAAACACGAGTTCCTACAATCGCGTCTAAAACTGTCACGAACGAAACACGTCAGCTGCTGTTTTGTTTCGGTCACGTGATGATGGTTGGCCACATCCTGACCGTCACCGTACCTAATGCTGTTCCTGGTAGAGACCTCTACAGGGCAAGTAGAGATACACACTCGCCCGGCCACAGGCGAGGAACGGTAGAACCGGGAAGGAGCGATGGAAGCCGCTGTCATGGAAATATTATTCATGATAATATTTATTATTTTTCTTTAATATTTTATTATTTGTCAATTTAAAATAAAATATTACTCTTTTATTATATAAAGTGTGTTGTAAAGCGCTTTAAGCGTTTTTACCCGCAGTTTATACATACAGTTCTTCCGCAAATAAATGCTTTGTTACCTTTTCTGCGCCCAATATCTAAAAAAGGATTAAACTTACGAACACAGTGTACGTAATCTTGTATCTAATAATGATTCTTGTAAATTTTACTGTAACCTTTATTCACGCGCGATACTTAGGAGTGAGTTATTAAAACACACACAAAGTGAGATTTTAGATTTACGTATATCCAAACGCACCCATAATGTTTGCATATCCATATTTATAACGACAAAACAAAAGTGTAATCAGGTTAGTAAGAATTTCTCCTACCTCAAATTATTTGACTGGACTACGATGGGAAAACGAGCCACGATTGACCCAGATGACTAAAACTGGGCACCTTCGTGATACGGTGAAGTATGAAGCACAGGAAAAACGGATGGTTAAAACTCTCACTCAAAACGTACCCCGAACGTTTAAAGCCCCCTTATATCTCCCGCCTCGTTCTTTTCTTATACATATTTTTTGTAGACCTCCCCCGGGCTGTGTCCCCGGCAGAACGACCTATCTACGCCTCCGGCGGGGAAGGGGCTGGGGTCGGCGCGTGGCAGTTCTCGACCCGTGACCTCCGCCCCGCCCCCTTGCCCCGCTGCTCAGAAACCCCCAGGGACAGGGCGCGCGCCACCGCGCAACCTCGCGCCGTTTGTTGACTGATTGCCAGTTTGATTGATAGATTTTTTCGTGTTTCCGGGCGCGTCAACTGCTTCGGTCATTAGTCCCGTTAGTGTAGTTCATGCTTTTTTCTCGGGAGATGGCGGTGATTTTCCCCTCGCTGGATGGCGATATCGGGCGCCGACCGTCGGCTAGTGGGGTTTCCCCCTAACCTGGACTCTCCTACCTGCGGGGCACGCCCCTAGCCGGGACAAGCTCTAAGCTCCCGACCAGTCTCCCGGAATATGTGGTCGTGTAGTGCATGTTCGTGTAAGTGTGTGTGTGTAAGGGGGAGAGGATAGAACAGGGAAGAGGAAGGACAGATCGCGCGCGGTCCGTGGCCCGTTTTTTAGGGTACTGCTCCGGCATTCGCCTGGTGTTGATCGGAGAAACCACGGAAAACTACCGATCAGAGCAGCCGCCGTTTGTCTTCATCTCCCTTCACGGTCTCGCCTTTCCACGGACGCACGCCCACCTCACGTGGCTTCGAGCTTGAAGAGCAGGCCGGGGCGCGAGCCATTCCGTTGGAAACGAAAACACTCGCTCCCCTGGGAACAACGCTGCGCGCAAATACTAGGCCACATTTTCTGCTTTCGAGTTACTCGCCATATCCAACCGATCTCGTGCAGTCTATCAATTCAACCTTTGTTTGTGGATTCTAACTGGAGTTCCCTTAATAGTGTTATTTCTTCCATTCAGAAGTTCGAGTGAAAAATTAACTTCACAATTGAGTTTGTAACGTTTTAATTATTAATTCCCAACATTTTTTGTATAACTCGTTAACATTCAACATGAAAATGTAGTACAATGTTGTAAGATTATTTTCGAAGTTAACACAAGAAATTCTATCGAACAATTAACCACAATTCATGATTTAATATTAACTAAATTAAAAATATTTTACGGCTTAAAAATGAGAAATATCATTGAATTTTCACGTGAGGCGCTGATGTAATAGTTAGGCACTTAAAAGGCAGTGCTCTTTGTCCTCAGTATATCTTGGTTGACGGCTATCGCCAACTCTCACGAAGGAGTACAAGCAATGTAACTGATAGTGTGTGATTTGCGACTGATAACAACGATATGTTGTAAATTTGTACTTTGAGGTGACATGGCAGAAAATGTGCGCTATTTAAAGTTTTTAAACTTACATTGTTCATGAAAATAGCACATTCAATGTTTCTATTTTTGGTCCATGGATAAAGTAATAAATTCGTTCATGTTACAAAATTACATTTTGATAATTAAAATAATAATTGTAGCGTTTGCTAGTAATACCAGCTCATTTCATTTGCGATAAGCTAAAATCTTGCGTCCACACGGTGTTGACATGAACGGAAAAATTTCTCACTACATTTTAGGTGCAGGCTGTATTTGAAATTCGAGAGTTTATAAAATACTGTTTAAACTTTGCAAAACAAAAAAAAGTTTGGAAATAAGCTGATTGTGATAGCACATATCTCAGTTAATTAAAATTTACCACACAGATGTAGTAAAGAGAAACTATGAACTAATTTGTCTCCAAACCGTCGCACTAAGTGCTGGTAAATGAGCTAATAACATTATTACATATTATTAACATGTATTTTCCACACTCCCTGGATTACATTCGCTTTAACTTCAGCGTCTTAGAAAATGACAAGGTCACAGCGGCGTTTTCGTTAAACATCTCACGAATTCTTAAGTTGTTGACACGATCAGTGCTGAGTGTTTGTTTATTTTTTGGAATCAGACGCGTGAAGCCGTAACCTGCATTCGCATTTATTTGGAACGTTTCGCTCCGCACATTAACTGTTTCAACCAGCGATAAACAAGATTTAACGATTCCAACTCACGCACTGAGATATTCTTAGCGCAGTGTCTAGGGGAGTAGTTGAGTAGAATACATAGGACCTTTTAAATACTTCATTTTAAAAAGTGAAACACGATGGAGAAAAATATTTGTAAGAGTTTATCGGACTTCTGCAATAAAGAAAATATCTTTCACTCATTTTTGCACAACCTGTCAATTTTTTGCGTTGATGGAGAGATTCGACTTCAAATAAGTAAAGTACGAAATGCGAAGTTCTATGGAAAAAGGAAAATGATTGAAGAGATGAGGTGCACCCTTACGGACGAATATAATCTCTTCATTTTTAAAGGGGTGTTGACCAACGCTAATCAAAACTTTATCACTACGGAAGGGAACTACGTGTAATTGTAACAATTGGAAATGAAAGAGTATCTCCCGATGCCTATCCCAATTTCCTCACATGTTCCCTTCCATTTTCCTGCATGTTTCCCGTAGATTTACCTAGATGAGTCCCATGTGTATGTCAAACGTTTACTTCATGTACTCAATTTTCCTCACATGTTCTTCAAAAGATCCCCTACGATGTTAATCGCATATTCTGCTGCATGATCCTCACACCCCTCCTCGTGTACTCCACTTGTTCCCTCAATATGTTTCTTCTCTTACTCCCACATGTTCTCCTATTTGCTCCTCACATTCCATCAGCATGTATACGCACATATTAATCAGGAAATTAAACTGTAAAATTAAAAAAAAATCATTTACGTATATTTTTATTACGAAAAACGTTTATTGCGTTTCGATAGCAGAGAGTGCCAATGAATTCCCTGCTATATGAAATGGATAGTTCTGAATAGGTAGAGTAGTTCAGAAGAGTAGATGACTCCCAAAAACTGTCCAAAGATTTTCCTTAAATAATTGCAATCTCCAAAACACGTAACTTTTTTTAAAAATCGTTTTAAAAGTGAAAATAGTTTCCGTTTCCCTTACAGGAACACAGAACTGGGATTTTAAGGTCCATGGTTGTATTGCTCTCGAATTACATATCATTATAAAGTGTTTGGCAGCGTAATGTGTATTGCTGATTGCGTATGCGTCTGATTTCCCAAATATGCTATAATCTGCGAAATTCTGGTTTTCGTCTTACAGCTCTTTTATGCAAGAGCAGGGGCAATTTTCCCAGCAGTATTAACCAGTAATGCATTATGAGGTTTCTGCCAAAGGTATCTTGTAGAACTGTCAAATTCGTCATCTATCCTTACCGTAATATATAGGTGCCCAAATTTGTAGAGCGAATTGAATTTTTTAAATAGTACATTTTCTTAATAGTGGAAGAATAGAAACTATTTTGATTTAATTGTTTGTTACAATTTTGATCCACTTAAATGTTTCAACAAATATAGTAAATTGAAAACAACGCACGTATTGTGTGTTTGTGTGTGTGTGTGTGTGTGTGTGTGTGTGTGTGTGTGTGTGTGTGTAGGGGGTATAGCATTTTACCCGTAACATATTGGGCCATGAACTGGATTTGCCACCCCTCTCCAGAGCACATAGATTTGATACATAATGAACAAACATATAAATAATACATTTTTACAACAACCCACCTAATATGTCCTTATTCCACATCTTGTTCACGTACCAATTTACAACAATTTGAGTTTTATTGTGAGCACAGAAAACCACCAAAAACAAGTATGCTAGAGCACGAAATTTGCAGCCACAAGTTTCATGCCGGGAAAGTTCTATGACGCACAACAAAAGGCACACGTGCTGACATAAGCGTTACTATTATGCGAAAGGCGCATCGCATACTAAAAGTAAGTCGCGATAAATCTTGGCGAGCAACCTTGCTTCGAAATCACGCCACGCACCCTGAAATATTTCGCGGTCTTCCTCTCTACGGGAACACTGTCGCTAGGCTAGTGAGTAGAAGGCAGAAAGAGGTCTCTAGGGAATAAATCTGCTAAATTCCAGGGCAGAGAAAATGGCAGAACGTGAGACGAAATTGAAGTATAGAGCTGATCAGATTTTTATGAATAAATATTTTTGAAGCACTAAATATTCATCCTTATGTCAGATTAAGTAGTAGTCTCCATTCCAGTTGGATGAAAAAATATAATAAAAATGTCAATCAGGATTTCTTTTCTTGAAGTAATGTCGACGACCTAACTTCAAGAAAAAGTTGCAATATTGAAGTGAGATAACGAAACAACAAAATGGAAGGGAACTATTATAAGTACACTAAAGTTCATTTGCAATTTGGACTTGAAGGCCAGTTTTCATTTGACTATTACTCTATTCGACTTTTGTTATTAGAGTTGCGCAAACACATGTATACGAGAGTGCTGAAAGACATTTCCTTCACTCGCTGGAACATGTCATCCTCTGGCATCCTACACTCGCTCACAGTGGGCTGAGTCACTGCAATGACCCTGATGACGGTCACAGCAATGGCTCGACGGCATAACATTTCACCTTGAGATAGCAATAAATGACATGTCATTTGCGAAAGTGTTGCAGAATTTCTTAAGCAATACGTGTAAGGACAGTTTCAGAATAATTTATATTTATACATATGTAAGTTACGCCTGTAAGAGAAACGAATGAGTGTAGAAATATAATTAATGAACACATGTTTAACATTTGTTTTTCAAACTATCGTTCAGAAGAATATCGTTCATTCTTTCAGAATCAATTTTTGTTTGTTTTTGTAAAGTAAGATTATCATATGCATTTTCTTTCGCTTACTGAATTTGCACCAGGAATACAAAATATTATCGCACATTTCATCAGTTTCAGATAAGTGCACTTTTCACATAATTTGCACTCGTTATCTAGACGTTTTAACATCCTGGCGTCTTTAATTTTGGGTTTCACCTTTTAAATCTTGACTAAACTGGCGAAGTCACAAGTACAGATCGTTTTTTTTTCTTTCGCCGCGCGCTTTCCGGTCGTGACGTCGAGACAAACGTAAATATGTTACACTAAGCTGCCATTCAGTGAATTTTGTTTTACCAGCCGTGACGCTTGGGCAGGACTCAAGTGTATAGCTAAAATAATTTATAAGTAATGAAATTGAAAATATGGTTTAAAATAATGCATCTTCTGCACGTAGAACGAGAAACATCGTGGCAAAGACATTAAAAGATCATGCAATGACAAATGTGGGATGAGATGTGTTATGAAATATGAGAGGTTGCTATAACGAGGGGACTAGGATTTCTGCGTGTTATGTGATAAAACCTTGGATATAGATATGAGTAGAAGGTATAAACTGAGAAGGCCACGGTTCGAATGGAGTATATACTTGTACGTTTTGTAATCAGCACGTTACTCATCATCATAATGCAGTGTGAGTGTCATGAGAGAAAGAGATGAATAAGAAGGCAAAAGTGAGTCAATGGTAGAGAAGCTACGAGGATGGGTAGAGGGCGAATGAGAGGGCGATGGGCTTTCTGTGTAGAGTGTTCTGTAGGTCGGTTGTTCGCTTGCCAGAGACGAGTGGATGAAATGGAGCAGCGAGGCAACGATGGTGGGGGCGGGGGCGGGGGCGGGGGCGCTGCGGGGAGGCGGCAGGGGGGAGGCGGCGAGCAGGGGGGTGCCGGTGACCGGCCGGCAGGGCGCACCCGGTGGCGGGGGGGGGGGTGTCTGCAGCGTCGTCGTCGGCGTCGGCGGCGGCTGCTCCCCTGCGCTTCCGGCGGCGCCGCGCGGTCCGGAAGCCGCCGTATCGAGCGTCGAGCGCCGCTTCGGGCGCGGCCGGGGGCGGAGGGCGCGACGTGGGTGGCGGGGACTGGCGGGAGGCGGCGCGCTCTTCCAGGGAAGGGGTTAGGCGGTGGGGAGGGCAGGGCACCGGAGGATGAGGAGGTTGGGGAAAGGGAGCGGAGGAAGGCGGCGAGGTAGTTGCACGAAATGCGCCGCGTTGGAGTGGAGGGGCGGCGGGGACAGGGGGCGGCGGGGCGGCGGGGACGGCGGGGACGGCAGGGGCGGCGGGGGCCGCCGGGGCGGCGAGGGTCCGCGGGGCGGCGAGGGCGGCTGGGGACGGCGGGGACGGCGGGGACGGCGGGGACGGCGGGGTGGTGGGGGCGGCGGGGCGGCGGGGAAGGGGGGACGGGCGGCGGGAATGTGTGCATGTCGGGAGCCAAAGGGCGGGTGGGGGCGTGGACGAAATTGGCAAGCGGACGGGCATGGGCAAAGGAATAGGAGGGGACACGAGGGGTAGAGTGCCGCCGCAGATGTATGCGCAGGGTGGAAGAACCTCCAGCCAGAAGGTGTCTGCAGAACTGGAGGCGAAGGCCCAAACGCAAGAACTCGGGAGAAGAGAATAAGTAGTGGTTGAACGCCGGACACACGTAAGTGATTGCCCTGCCTCAAACTACAACATGGAATGTTCAGTATTATTTAAATTCTATGAATATAAATTGGTATTTTTTTAATTAGTCAATGAATTACAATAAACGGCAATAAACAAGTATCGATATGAAATATCATGGAATTAATGTCAGAATAACCTCAAACATAAACACAGAATAACATATATAAACAAATGAGCTTAATAAAACAGCAACATTTTGAAAAAAAAAAAAAAGTAGTTGACGTTGAAATAGAAATGCGAGGAAGTATAAAAGGGAGTAAATAAGAAAGCCCGACAAATCGTTATCTAGTGTTTTCCAATTTTATATCACATCTACGAAACTCGCGAGCCCAAGAAATGCATCTGTTGACCAAAAGTCAGAGCTAGCGCTGAATCTAATTCGGGGAGAAGTCGTCTGGAGGGGAAAGAACAGGAGGGAGAGGGGGGTGGAGTGCGGGGGGGGGGTGAAACTTCGGAGGCCCACATGGCGCCGGCATAAAGGAGTGGCGTTTCCCGAGATTGCTGCATCCATATGGACGCTGCGCAACTGTGGGGCATATTGCCTTGGCGCGCGCGGAGTAACACACGAACCAAGACAGCTCATACGGAATCACGATATGCAACTTGATTTCAATGTGTATGGATGCCTGTATCTGCCGAAAAGTTTAAGCTAGTGAATTGTACCAGTGTGAAGTGAAGATATTTCAACATGAGTATACTAAATACCTAATGTTTTAAACTATTTTCTATAGATGAAAAAAAAAAATTTTTAAAATTTTTTTAATGTAAATTTTATGTTAATATCTCATGCATGAAAAATAATTTCTTCAAGCTTCGCCGTAGGAACTTATTCCTTCAACATTCCTTGCTTATTGAACCCTAGCAGAGGAGCATGAAAACTTGTGACAAGCAGGACGCAAAACAAATTCGACACTTGGAACACCAACTCGGGATGCTAAGAAGAAGAGAATATTGTCATTTCTGTAGCATGACTTTCATTTGTAAAATATTTTAATTTTGTTCTGTAACACCAAGAGATGAACTGAAATCGCAAATATTAATAGGGAAAAGTTGCTGAATTTGCACCATTGCATCATATAAATTGAAACACACATAATTCTATGCGTAAGAGTATTTGGATCATATAAGTTGGCTCCACTTCTTGTGGATGCTCTATTAAAATTGTTAGTCAATTTTCTTCCAATACCTATCGGTTGAGTAAGCAAGGTTAATGTTCCTGGGTTTATAGGGTTTTCGTCTTACTTTTATGTGCTGAGGAAGTAATTTATTGCATATGTTCTGCTGTATCTTACAAATATAGTTCATTAACTTCCGAACACTCAGTGTAAAAGTAATACTGCTGCTTTTGAAGTAGAAGTGCAGAGATATGTTTCTTATATTTGCACGATTTGCCGAAACTGGAACGCAGAATGTTACCTTGATTGAATTGTTCCATTCCAGATGGCTGGTAAACATCATTTTATATTTTTCTTTCACGTCCGCAGAAAGCAGTGGAATGGAATGTTTGCAATTACAGCGTGATATTGTGCGCCGTGTGACTCCGTGGCACTTGTAGTAGCGAATCTAGTTCTAGCAACATTGGGTGAGAAGTTTAAATAAATAATTCTGTTCGGATGATTACATCTATAAACCTAAGAAACAATGAAACTAAAAAGTGTAACAAGACGATTGACACATTTTCTTAAAGCTCCAAAATATCATTTATTGAAAGAAGTGGACAGAAAAGTTTTAGCGAACAGCAATTACGATAATCGAAAAGGCAAAACAAGTGATATCTAAAGAATGACAATAAAAATATACATTTTTCTTCATTAAATGACAAAGAACATTGTGATGATGTTGAATCTGCCTCGTTCCGTACCACATGTGCGAAAGGCAAGGTGCTTTTTTTTTGAGATCCAACTGTAGAAAGTATGAGTCCAAATGAGGCAACTGGTATCCCAATTTCGACCGATGGCTCACCTAGATTTTTTCCATTACTCTTTATCACAAACACAATTTGTATTATGTTTGATAATAAAATTTCATTGATTGTAGTTTTTTTTGGTAAATATGCTGTTTTCATTGAATCTTTACTAAGAGTATGGAAATGAAAAAAACAAAAGGTCTCAGTTAAGCAATTCCCCTCTATTGACTCACAGGTATTCCTTGTTAACCTAGGATTTGTACAAAGAATTTCGTTTGTGATGACTTCATGTATATTTTGAATATATACTCACTTTTGCACAAGTATCAGTCAATTGCTGGAGAGAGTCCGAGAGGCCCAAATGTCATGTACATGACTGAAAAACAAGGAACTTGCCGAAGAAAACTCACTCTCCCACGTTCGAGGCACTGTAGCGACTGGCATTCGATTCTTGGCACGTCCAAATAAATATTACAGTAGAAGAAAGAGATATGCATCAATTAATGCATCTTGACTACAAAACTGACGCTATCACCATTCGATAAAACAATTCATTAATAGCTTGAAAGAGCCATTGACATTTTTCACACCTATAATCTGCTTACGTCAGCCAGATATTTTTGTATACTGTTATCTGCATAGCACACGACCGATGACATAAGATCTAAATCTCCAAAGTACTTTAATTGCATCTATAAAATTTATGAATGCATACTTTTTTCTATTTTCTGTTCTCATACATTTAGACATTAAAATGGATCACACGTAATTCAAGAACCTTACAAAAGCATACCAAGACGGAAGAAGGAAACAAACTGATTATAAACGTTGGTTTTCTCAATCGCTTTTCTTCAACTTTAACTTAGAAAATATGTATGATAGCTATAGTGACTGAATATAGCGTAAGGATTATCAAGTCACCCATTACTTTCAATGTCGGAAATGTAAGCAGATATAAAAATGAGACACTTCCAATAGAAAAAGTTTGCAGAGGCAGGTTTTTGAAATGAAAGTATTCCAGTCACAGGCGTAGCCCAGGTTTTCAAGGTGGAAGTTGGGGTGGGGTCGGGGCAAATGAGAACTATGAAATCGATTATACAAATCTTTGTTTCCTTAAGTTGAATGGATTATAATCATATAGATAAAAATACCATTTTATTTTTATATTATATTTTAACAATCAAACTTCTAAGAAACACTTTGAAAACAATAATTGAAGATTGAAGATTAATAATTGAAGACAATTTTTAATCTATGATCAGAGATCACTCGTCAGTATACGAGTTAGTAATCGTTCGTATATTGTTTTTGCACTCTTCCACCTTTTGTGAATAAAGTATTCTGTTTGCACTCAACACGCATAATCCATTTAGTGTTTGTGCTGTCTTTGTTGATCTTAATCAGATTAATATCCTTCCCATGAAAGAGAATGCCCGTTCTTTACTAACAAGTTATTTATGGGAGAGCAAAAGAAATGACGCATTAGATTTAATATTAGAAGAGTTAATTAAACCACTATAACGTTTTCATTATGAAATGGGTTATATGCAAGGGGACGTAAATTCCGGAAATGTACACAGGCAGCCAACTGCCGATTTGGCTGCGGGGCTGCCTTGATTGCAATGCCGATCGCGGGAGGTGAGTGAGCGCCCGAGTGCATCTCCTTTCCCCTCTTGAGGAGAAGGCCGTAGCGTGATTGTTGCAACATCGGAGAAATGTGCCTATGGTGTCGCCACTGAGGTGTTGTTTCATGATCCTTCTAACTGCAAGACAAGATGCTAGGATAAACGTGTACAAATTGAAAAACATATTTATATGTTCCAATTTTTTTAAACGTGTTTACGCGAAGAAGTTCTAGAAATAAAAAGTACTGATGGTCAACGGCAAGGAAAATGCTGCGGAACAAAATCACACAAAGTGATTTTTAAAAAAGTAGCACGCGACCTCTCACATGACCGGAGGCTAATACTTTTGTCTTCAATTTCTGTGCGCTTTGGAAAGTAGTGAAATAGATTTCCTGCATTAGAACAAATTTTCTCCATAATATAATATTTTAAAAAATGATAGAAATATTTTGTTTTATTATTAAGTAATATGTTATTTATTTTGAACTTTATTTGAGACCTCCCTATCGATAAAAGATTCTGTTTATGAAATTTACACTTTTGTGTTTATGAACGGATAATTTATTATGATGTTGAAAATATAAATAATTCATTAAGAATTATACAGAAGTCCAATTTGCCAAATAAAATTTTTAATTAGAGCGCGAAAACGGTTTTAAAAATTCTTTAATTAGAACTTAATTTTCTAATTAGTACTTTACACAAACTTTAATACAGTTACTGGAAAATTAAGGATGGGTGACTGAGAGAATTAAAATACCCGAAAAATACAAACTCATTCAGCAGTACTTTATCTCTCAAATAACAAAACAATCTGTTACTGCAGATTATTCTAATGAATTCAATTTTTTGACAAAAGCAGTTTTTAGATCTCTTTAAAATAATCTTAATTTCAAAATATTTCAGAATGCAAATCTGGGATAAAGAGAGATAAATATATCTCCAAAAGAAGTTTAAAAACTAACTAAAGCAAAAAGTTTCTTCACCAACTGCACCCCGAGTGTGAGATCAAAAGATGACACTCGAGTTGCTAAAAATAAACTAAGAGCTGAAGACAGTCGATGAGATGGAATTTCAAGCGCTAGATCGGGAGCAAGGTTCATGAACGCTATAAAAGGAACTGAATCAGACAAACAAGCGTTCGAACGCCAGTTGGAACAAGACAAGGAGACTGGCGCAGTTTAGGGACCCCAAATTGGAATTTTAAGTTGCTAAATCTGTTGACAGGAACAGAATGAAAGACCAAAAGTGAAATGAATTTCGAATATAACTGCGGAATATTCTGGTAACCAAATGAAGATTCTGTAGAAATTATAAAATATTTAAAATATAACATAATTATCTTCTCCGTGCTCCACAAAAATTACAGATTATTAGAAATGAAAATTATTATTAATAAATATGATTCAAAATTTTATGGAATCGAGGAGATTCATTCAAGTAATGCTGGCTTCATTGAACTGAGGTCGTAAATAAAAAAAAATTCCCTCTAACCCGGACTCTCCCACCAGCGGGGCATCCCAGCCGGGACAAGCTCTAAGCTCCCGACCGGCCTCCCGGAATATGTGGTAGTGTAGGGCATGTTAGTGTAAGTGTGTGTGAAAGGGGAGAGGATAGTATAAGGAAGAGGAAGAAAAGATAGCGCGCGGTCCGTGGCCCGTTTGTTACGGTACTGCTCCGGAATTCGTCTGATGTTGATCGGAGAAACCACGGAAAACTACCGATCAGAGCAGCCGGCAGCTAGAATTCTCCTCCAGACAGCGACTGAATTCAACCTAGCTAAAAAGCTAGTGTCCAAAATCCTGCCGCCTTCAGGACTCCAACCTAGGACCTCCCGATCAGAGGCGATGCAGTTACATGAGTTGATGCACTGAGCTACCGCTTCTGAGAAATACATTTCTTGGAATGTAATACAGGGCCTCTATGTTGCCAAATTTTATAGGCTAAAGTCGAATTTGTTGAGCGTGAGCCCAATTAAACAATTCTTGAGTTAAATTAGTTATAGAGTTTTCTTCATTCCCGTAATAAATTAATCTCTTAGCACAGCTAGTTCCTTTATCGTCTGCTGACGAGTGAAATTGCAGGACACCGCTACTGAGCATTCAATTATCGCCAGACCTCTCCGGTAACATACCTGATTGAAGCAGTAGCATACAGTTTCGCTAAGAGTGAAGATATTTTTAAAAGGCGCTATCAGCCTTCACACTTCTACTTGTCTCTGGTATCTGTCTGACGAAGTAGAACAGTCATGTTTCAAATGAGTTTTGTCATTCATTATCGTTCTACAAATTTCCAACAGGGAAGTAAAAAGTCAAAATACGATTGTATAAAACTCGATGTACGTAGTACGTGTTTTTGATGCAGAAAAAAATCCAATGAGCGTGAAGCAATTTAAATAATATTTTGCACAAATATTTTATGTATTTGAAAAAAAAACAGAAGAGGTTTGCGATTTAAAATGTTATCCACAGATTCGGCGGGGCGGGGCTGAAGCTCCGTGTAAAATTACTTTAATTTTTCACAATTCTACACGGAATTAATTCCTTTTAATCTAATAGAATGTGATAAATACTCACGTAACGTCGAGATGCTTCATCTTAATATGAATAAAATAGATTTTCCGTAATGTACTACACTACATTTGCAGGTGAACCTAACGACGTGTGGTTGCAAATTGGTTTCACAACCTCTCACTGCAATAGCTTTGATTCTGTTCAGTGTTTCCACATGAAGACTTTTATGAAGGAAGGTCCGGAAGTAAATAAAATAAATTTGAAGTGGTATATACACATTTATAAATTTAATTAGTAATTAATAGCGCAGGAATATATATGTCACGGTCATAGTGATTAATTAGCTAATATGTACAATTTCTAGTCTCATTATGCAAACTAGAGGTCAAGAGCACCAAACATACTGCTGAACAAAATCAAACAAAATGGTTTTCCGAACAGTAGCAGGCATACTGGTACTGCTCGGAACAACAAATGAAGCACTCTCTGATAACACTGCAATACATTAAATATTTTAACAAAAACTTTTTTACACACCAAGAATATAAAACAGTTGGTGTTCCATAATGCAACACGTGAATAACAAATATTTAATGGTGAGCGGCATCGTCCTTTAAGCCTTGCTCTACCATGGCGTTAGCTGGGTCGTCAGAAGTCAAGCCCTGAGTATGAGGATTCACACAGGATGGGCAGTATGAGGATAGTACGAAAAACGCAAACAGATATTAGCATTTATCGATCAAAACTGAAATTGTTTCATTACTTTTTGATATTTCCCGCGTTACTGGGTATATGACAAAACCATACACACTTCTCATAAGGCCGAATGCTGCATTTCTTTCTTTAAATTTCTGCGCGCATTGAAAATTGATATACAGTAAACCCTAGTTAGCACGAACTCGCTTAACCCGAATTTCGCCGCAACATGAACAAAACTTCGGTCCCAGCAAGGGTTTACGGTAATAAAGACATTTATAATACTCGTTAACAATTTTTTATAACACGAACTCCGATTATTTCGGTCCCTTGGAATTGGTGTTAATGAGGGTGTACTGTTGATGTTTATCAAAACGTTTCTCGAATTCCTGGATATCTAATGAAACCATAAAAACCTCTCTCATGGTCGAATGCTGCATAATTTTCTTTCGATTTCTAGAAATTAATAATATCAGCTTGTCAAAGACATTAATTAATCAATTGGTCCAGTCATTATTTATCATAGTGTGATTTTCTTAAAAAAACAATCATTTGCCTAGCTTTTCATTCAAGATGGTTAACGTGGGTTGATCAAAGTAATAATAATTCTGTTTCGTACGTAGTTTGAAAATGTGGGTAAGCCACGCCAGTAAACTAGTCGTTTGGCAGAGCAATTGGCTTCGATGACAGCGCTAACGACAAACCAGCAAACTACCGGCGAGTAGAGTGGCATGTGACGTAACAGAGACTCCTCAACGCACACTTTCCGAGGTCTTTTGAGCCAAAGTGCTCTTTTGGAGAACAGTTTTTTTTGTCTTTTTAACTCTAACAAACTGTTCGATAATAGGGCAGCCACGTGATTCAACCTATGCAGTAATAACTAAGCCAAGTTCTGAAGCTGTGACGTAGATGATTACAATGCCGGAATACCACGTCACGGCAAACTATATACCGAGCCGAGTAGATTAACTAAGTGGGACTAATTTTTACAATCCCGGCGTTTTCGATTCTGGAGCGAATCGTGATAAGGCACGGGAGAAAAAACAATGTAATTCCGAACTTGGATATGTGGATCTTCCATGTGGTAAAATTCTTGTCACGAGTGTCGCGAAACTGGTGATCGCTGCATAGTGACAGTAGCCATGTGGCTCTCCGATCACCATCTGTGAGACGGTGTGATGGCAGTAAGAGACGGAGCTGTGCGGTGGGAAACAGAGACTACCTTAGAGCTACACAACTTGTAAATAAACTGTAAGTACTTTATAGATCGTGCAGTGGCAATTTCTCAGGGTAGGGAAGGGAGGAATGCCCTCATTACATATTTTCTTGTTTTGTATGTTAAGGACCAAATACAATATTTTATTTGATATACTAGAGAAAATGTATATTGTTTTTAGTTTGTAGTTACCGGAAATTATCTTTGAACTGTGCATGCTTTTTAGGCGTCGCGAAAACTCGAAATGGCTTAGAAGAGGAATTCTCAGCGCTTCCTCCAACGCAAGAAGAGAAAGTACTAATTTCATCTCATCCCGTGGCAGGAACGTGAGGTGGCAAAACCTGAAAACCCTGGGTGATAGGGCAAATCGAACCGAATCATATCTCTCTCTCTCTCTCTCTCTCTCTCTCTCTCTCTCTCTCTATCTCTATCTCTCTCACTCTCCCTTTTCCAATCCCAAGACAGCGAACAGCAATAACTACACAAAGCATTTTGATATTCAGTCAGTGAAGAGGGCTTGCTTAGACAAAATTTATTCTTCTTGCGCTCCCCTCACATGTCAGCTAAACTCTGCTGTTCCGACGTTCTTTCCTAAAACTGTTATTTGTTTTTTTCCTTCAGTGAAATTAAACATTTAGGTTGTGGAATTCAGATACACGAGAAATCTCAGGGATATTTTGATTGTTCGCTTAAGTTAACACTTTTTTGTAAAAACGAATATCGCAAGTAAGAGAGTTCTTCTGCCAGTGAAGATACGGCGAAGCCTGTAAGCCGGCTTCTGCCTGTAACGATACCGTAAAGGTAATTTCGTTTATATCTGAATGTATTCTAATTTGTTGTGTTTAATTTAATGTAATTGTATTTGCGTGTCTTCTTTCCTCTCCTTAACAATTCTGCACGAGTCGCCACTGTTATCTAACACAATATCACAATTCTCACTCTCATCTAAGATAACCTTAAAGTCGAAAGTATTTATTGTAAAATTGTTTTATTTCGCAATTAATTATTTCATACAGTGGCTTAGATGTTGAAAGTTTTTGTTTGTTATTTTCTGCCTTCATTCACAAGTTATATCTTTGCTCTTAAGTGTACAGCTAGGCTTTTACACTGCGATTTTATGAAACACTCAAAATAATGGAATCTAATACAGAGGGGTAACTACGTTTTGTGCTTGTTTCTCTCCGGTCCCGCTACCTCATGCAGTCCTCGTCCTCTGGACTCCCACCTCCCTCCGCCTCCCCTCGTCCCTCCCCCAACATTGTCTTCGCCCTCATCTCCGCCCCGTACCGCTCACGCCCGCGCATCCACCTCCGGAGCCATTCGTTCTTGCCCCAGCCCTCGCTTCAGCCCTGTCTCCCCCCTTCCCTCGCCCTCCACGCCATTCCCGACCTCATCTTCCATTAGCCCTCGCCTCTTTCTCTGTCCTCGCCTCCGATTGGAGTCCGCTATCCTGTCTGGAGGAGAATTATAACGGCTGGCTGCTCTGATCGGTAGTTTTCTGTAGTTTCTCCGATCAACAACCGGCAATGCCGGAGCAGTACCATAACAAAAGGGCCATGGTCAGTGTGCGATCTTTCCTTTCTCTTGCCCTAACCTTACCCCTCACACACATACACATGCACTCCACGCCACACATGCCGCGAGACCGGTCGGGAGCTTAGAGCTTGGGCGATTTGCCTGCTGAGGCAGTATCCCGCTGGTGGGAGATACCTCGTTGAAGTAGAAACCCTCTAACCGACGGTAGGGCGGCGCCGGATCTCGTTATCCAGCGGGGGAAGAACACAGCCACCTTTCGAGAAAAAACATGCACTACAGTTTCGGGAATAATGATCCTAGTAGTTGACACGCTAGGAAGCACGAACAATCAATTAATCGGTGCATCAGAGGAGCTCATGCATCCCTTTCCATCATGTTGTTTACGCGAACGGAGAGAATATAAAAACTCTCACGTACGCGAGCGTGCGTGGGTCCAGCGCAAGTGTCCAGCGCTGAGCACCGAGCGCGAGCGTGGCGGGGGGAGGCGTGCTATCTGCGCGTGAGTGGCCGAGAACGGTGGTCGCGCCGCGGCGCAGGTAGCCGCAGCGGGCGAGTGGCGGCCGGCGCGAGCCGGTTACCGCCGGGGTTACCGGTATCCGCCGCGCAAACCGCTTACGTCAGGGCGGCGCGCAGTGACCGCGCAGAAAGAAAGCGCTGCGCTGGAGGCCGACGGGACGGGGCGTGAAGGGGCGGGTCGAGGCGAGGCGGGGCGGGTCGAGGCGGGACGGGGCGGAGCGGGACGAGGCGGTGCGAGGCGAGGCGGGGTTGGGTGGGGCAGGGCGTGGCAGGGAGTGGCGGGGAGGGCGGGGCGAGGCGAGGCGAGGCGAGGCGAGGCGAAGCGGGGCGGGGCGGGACGCGGCGCGGCGGGACAAGAGGGCTTCCAGTTCGGTTGTTCTTGGTCAAGGTCCCCCGCCCAAAATGCTTCCAAAATAGTCGCTCGTGGGAACCGCGGGGTTGGCTGTTACGGCATCCACAGCTACACAATCGGACTGAATTTGCTTAACAGTCCTGGCACAATGTTTTTTTTTCTTTATCAGGTTTCCTGCTGATAATGTGACATAACCAAACGAGAGGGATATGGTTTCTTGCTGAATTCTCAAGTGTTTATACTGGACGCATAAAAAATAACATGTTACTCTGTCTGATGGAGATTCTCTGTCTGCCCGTCCGTCTGTCCGTCCGACCAGCCGTCTGTCTGTTTGCCTGCCTGCCTGCCTGCCTGCCGCCTGCCTGTCCGTCCGTCCGTCCGTCTGTTTGTGGTCAACGCTAGCGCCGTCTGTGGTAAACGCTAAACCGTTCAGCCGATTTTCGCCAAAATTTATCATTTTAAATGAACTGGAAGTCCTCTGAATTTGAAACTGATATTTTGATTTTGGGAGGTACTTAATATGAAACCTCAAGATTTTCAAAATTTGGTCAAAAATTGCTCAAAATTTTTTGTTTAAACATTGTCCTCGAATAGCATAATTTACTCTTAAGAGAATGGTGCAGGTTGAAATCCCAGTTATGAAAAGTTTAACTTTTCGGCGTCTTCCTAGAATTATAATGTTGAAGATGGAGATTTTCTAGCTGAGTGAAATCTGTTATTTAAAGGCTGATCTTGACATAAAGTCATACACAATTTTTCTAAAATAAGAGTCGCTTTCGCATGTTGTGGTATATATAGGGCATTTAAAAACATTTTAAAAGAATTATTTTCTCAAAAACGGCTCCAAAAATTTTCTTTCAATTTTCTCTAGAACAGTAAAAAAATGTTGCTAGTCTCGTATCAGGCGAAGTCTCCTAGTTTCGAATAAAAAAATTATCATTTCGAAATTGCAAAGTTGAAGATATACTAGGTTGTTTCTTCAAGAAAATCTGTTCTAAAAAATCAGCTCTTTAAAAAAGTACATGAACAATTTTTTGAAAATAAGTAGTAGTTTTCGCCATATTTTTGGCTCAAAATTAATGCAATTTATAAAAAACATTTTCTAAAAAATCCTTTCAAATTTTTCCTTCAAATTTTCTCCACAAATAGAACAACGGTCGTTCAACAGAATGCAGCACTACCACTTACCTAACATATTCAGTGTGAACCTACTCGTATATGCGTTTCATGCAAGTGAACATTAAACATTTAACAAAAGATGAAACGACAATGGTATTATTCAATCTTTGTCCAGTGAACACTTCCTTCTAATAGAATTCTGGTTGACAAAAGTTATGGATTTTAAATCATTATTGCGTTCTGTGATTCTAATACTGGCAGAACTGAAAGAATGGAGATTTTGGAGGTATACATGTATAGTTTTCGTTGGCGGTTGAAATAGCGGTATACAACACTCAATATGATGGATTGTGACTTAAGCATTCTCCACAGACTTCATTTGAGATTTTATTATTATTATTATTATTATTATTATTATTATTATTATTATTACTACTACTAGTGAGTAGTAATAATAATGCAAGTGAGTAGATTTTTAGTCGCAGAAGGTGTCAAAGAAAGTGAAATCCAAGGAAGAATGTTGAAAGTGTACGTAACCATTTACAAACGTTCGAACGGAATTGTTTGAACCACTCGAATGTTTACAAATTGGTAGAACAGTTTGAAAGTGGCCGTATACATGTCTTTGACGAGCAAGGCAGTGGATGAATCGTTCGAATTTGCAACTCTTTACTTTGAACTTCGTATGGACGGGTTAATTCCGGACAATAGGCATTTTACCGTAGACATGACAACTGAAGAAGTGCACGCGAGGGTTAGAACTGTCCTTTACAATATTAATAATAATGAGCTGCAGTCTAAGAAAACCTGCGCGAGATGGGTTCCATGACAATTTAGGGACATTCTCAAAGAAACCGCCCTTCATATCATTCAACAGATGAAATAACGACGCGGAATTAAAAAAAGTAGCATTTTTAAGAAGATTGTAACATGTGATAAAACATGGATTGAGCTGGAGACGAAGGGGCAAAGTTTTGAGTTCGAAGCACTCGAAATCTCTCGTTCGGGAGAAATTCAAGATCTTGTCGTTTGCAGGAAACGTCATGCTTACAGTATTACGGGATTCGCAGGCATTTATTTATTGTGACTAGCTCAAAGACAAACAATCTTCTAATTGCCAATATTAGTAATATGCTCAAAACCAAATTAAAGCTTGCCATCGAACGAAATATCATGTACTATCGTCCGAAGGTGTGATTTTACTTCATGACGACGGGCGCCCGCATGCGGTAAATCTAATTCAACGTACACTTCAAAAACTGGTTTGTAAGATCTTTCCACAACCCCGTACTGCCCTGACCTCACCCCATCGGACTTTGTTTGGACCCTTTAAAGAGGCTCCTCGTGGGGAAACATTTTCGAACAATTCAAAAAGTTAAAGATTTGGTGCAAAAATGATTTCGAGATCAACCCGCGGGATTTCATGCCAGATGCACACGCATTACAAGAACGATGAGACATGTTGCTTAGGAATATGATGAAAAATAGCCAAGTTCTGTATTGATTAAATGAACACTTCTTGAAATAAAGCGATTTGTCTCGTTATTAATTAAACGTTCCACGTTTTATTATTTAATGAAGTTCATAACCCAAAATTCGTGTTTTTCCAGTTACGGAAGTGTTGCTAACGATAATTGACATTTTTCAAACTGAACACATTCAGGTTCTTTTCCTGATGAAAGAACAAGAAAGTTCAAACAATTTCAAGCTTCAGGCACAAGTAACTTAAAAAATGGGAGCAGTGCTGGGCTTGAAGAGGCACGGTTACTTCCTTAGAGATTGATTACTCAGATTATTGTGTGTTTCAAAGTAGAAATACACCACCTATAGCAATAGCCTATACAGGATATTTCCTTTGTCTCGTCTCAAATATCCATTTCTCTTAAACAACCACCTGTACAAGGATTTTCGTCCAGTTTCTCTTGATCCACTGACAAAAGATGGTTATTGATATTATTATTGGGAAAATGCTTATCTTGGTATACTTATGGGCATTCAATATATTCTCACTATCTGCTCATGCTCTTTGAGCTTTCGTGGAGCAAGATGGATGCGAGAGGGTTGGGGAGTTAATTATTTAGTCAGCAGTATCTTCAAAACAAATCTGGAGCTTCTCTGCCGATGAGAACAGTTTCTATTGAACAGGGGAATATATTTGTTATCATAGAATGTTGCCAATCGCGATGGTACCTTTATTAATAATTCAACTATTTGCAGTAAAAGAGAATTTAGGGATAGATTTTCCGGGGCTCCGGAGAACTACGCAGAGTGTATCATTTTGCCTTGCCTTACGTCGTTCCCCTTCTTTCAGATCACATACGTTTTTTATGTTAAATAAATCCATTGAAACTGAAGCATTCTGAGAGGACTTTTGTGTCCAACGGCTCCTTCGCGAGTGCAATGCCGTGGCGTTACGCGGGCGTCGAGAACAGGCGCGGCGGCGGTGCGGGCGGCTGGAGGCCTAAAAGCGGCGGATTGATTGATTGATTGATTTTTTCATGTTTCCGGGCGCGTCAACTGCTCTGGTCATTAGTCCCGTTAGTGTAGTGCATGTTTTTTCTCGGGAGATGGCGGTGATCTTCCCCCGTTGGATGGCGAGATCCGGCGCCGACCTACCGTCGGCTAGTGGGGTTTCCCCCTAACCAGGACTCTCCCACCAGCGGGGCACCGCCTCAGCCGCGACAAGCTCTAAGCTCCCGACCGGTCTCCCGGAAAATGTGGTAGTGTAGTGAATGTTAGTGTGTACGGGGAGAGGATAGGACAAGGAAGAGGAAGGACAGATCGCGCGCGGTCCGTGGCCCGTTTGGTAGGGTACTGCTCCGGCATTCGCCTGGCGTTGATCGGAGAAACCACGGAAAACTACCGATCAGAGCAGCCGACCGCTAGAATTCTCCTCCAGACAGCGACTGAATTCGACCTAGCTGGAAAGCTAGTGTCAAAAATCCTGCCGCCGTCAGGACTCTTCACTCAGGACCTCCCGGTCAGAGGCGCTGCAGGGACATCAGTTGATGCACTGAGCTACCGCTCCCGGTCTAAAAGCGGCGGAAGAGGGCCGCTTCAGTAGCTCCGATCGCCGTCGGCGGCCTGATGAACTGTCCGTCGGCGGCGGCAGCGGCGGCGGGGCGGGGCGGGAGGGCGGTGTGGGCGGGGCGGGCGGGGCCGCAGTGCGGCGGCGACGGCGGCGCCATCGACCCGCCGGCCCGCTCGATACGGGCGCGAACCCCGGCCCTCCGCCGCCGCCGCCGCCGCCGCTCGGACCGCCCGCCCCGCCGCGCCGCCTCCGCTGCGGGGAATCTGCGCGCGTGGGCCCGCGGCATCCGGTGGCTCAGGGCTGCACAGCGGCGCGGCGCGGCGAGCGACGGGCAGCGCAGCTCTGAAGGCGGCACACGGCTAGGGTGGCCACGTCGTCGGCTTCACTCGCAATCTCTCGGTTGTTAAGAGATTCCCCGGGTTATTTTTTATAATATTGGGCATCTATTAATTATTCGCAAAGGGTTTATAATATTGAACATTTGAAATATACTTAAGGATAAATTTCACCGATTATTACGTTAAGGTAATTGCATAACAATACAAATATCAATACTTAATTTAAAGTTATTTTCACTAACAACGAAGAATTAGCCACTTACTTTCTATAGAACAATTCGCCCTTTTAATTTATCACATAATTCGCGAAAATACTCCTCCTTCTAAAAATACTCGATGCCGAGATTATTTTAAGTACGATTTTGAAATATATTGCAAAAGTTGTTTTTCTCCTACCTAACTATCTATTTATCTGTTTGTCACTGTCTGAACAACACTATTGCCAACTCGATACACGGCGTTTTTAGCATTATGGTTATTCCGCGATCGATCTGGCCCTGAAAATCTGAAATATGTTTTAATTTTTGAGAGACTTTAGTTCAAGACCCTAGGACATTTTTAAACTTTTCTCAAAAACTGCTCCATTTCTTTTGTGTTTTGATATCTGATTTGGGCTATTTTCAATAAAGTTTTGAAAATGTCCTAGGAATTGATATAAAGGGTTTTCAAACATTAATAGATACGTTTCAAACTCCCAAGTCTGTCGCATATTGAAGTTCGGCCAGATCGTTCGTAAAATATTCGTTTGGGAGAAAATCCTGTGTATAGTTTAGGTTTTATTCACGGACAGACACATAGACGGTCAGAGACACAGACAGATGTTTTGAAGAAAAAAGAAAGAAAAAAGAAAGAAAAAAAGAAAGAAAGAAAGAAAGAAAGAAAGAAAGAAAGAAAGAAAGAAAGAAAGAAAGAAAGAAAGAAAGAAAGAAAGAAAGAAAAAAAAAAAAAGAAAAAAGAAAGAAAGAACGAAAAAGGAAAGAAAAAGAACAAAAAAAACGGTTTCAAGAAATGAGTTTTCCGTCAAACACTTGACACTGATCTTTTACATCAATACACAATTATATCTGTCTATAAACATAATGGCCCTTTATACACGTAAATACAAAACTAAAAATTGATCTCATTATTTCACGTGACATAGCAGAAAAGACCTCCATGGGCCTCCATGAAGTAATTACTCGTATTATTAGGGATTTACTGCTCTAGAATTAATTACATATTAAGTTCTCTGTTATGCAAAACATTGCATTAAAAACAATGCCATTGGCCTCCTATTTCAGTTTCATACATTTACGATAGAACGTAAAACAACTCTAGGAAAAGATAATTCAAAATTCACATATTTTATTTAGTACATTTTTTTATACCTTCCCTCCCGGTCGTCAAAATCTCTGGGTCAGCTCAAATAGAATCGTGTTCACCCTAGATACGGCTCCACAATGCCAGCGCGGCCACAGGCGCAAGCGCCGTTGAGGAAGCTGACAATGGAAGCGACGCGTATGTACCGCCACCAGGAGCTTTAGTGGCGGGCGTGCGAGAGGGGTTGGTTTGGTTTGGTTTTTTCGTGTTTCCGGGCGCGTCAACTGCATCGGTCCTTAGTCCCGTTAGTGTAGTGCATGTTTTTTTCTCGGGAGATGGCGGTGGTCTTCCCCCGCTGGATGGCGAGATCTGGCGCCGACCTACCGTCGGCTAGTGGTGTTTCCCCCTAACCAGGATTCTCCCACCAGCAGGGCACCGCCCCAGCCGCGACAAGCTCTAATCTCCCGACCGGTCTCCCGGAATATGTGGTAGTGTAGTGCATGTTAGTGTAAGTGTGTGTACGGGAGAGGATAGGACAAGGAAGAGGAAGGACAGATCGCGCGCGGTCCGTGGCCCGTTTGTTAGGGTACTGCTCCGGCATTCGCCTGGTGTTGATCGGAGAAACCACGGAAAACTACCAATCAGAGCAGCCGGCCGCTAGAATTATCCTCCAGGCAGCGACCGAATGCGACCTAGCTGAAAAGCTAGTGTCGAAAATCCTGCCGCTGTCGGGACTCGAACCCAGGACCTCCCGGTCAGAGGCGCTGCAGTGACATCAGTTGATGCACTGAGCAACCGCTCCCGGTCTGCGAGAGGGGTGAACCGAGGGTGACGAAGAACGATTCGGAGCTGTGCTGTTGATGAACGTCTGTGCTGTTGATGTTAAGGTCGTCGGCAGAAGCGTTGTTGGCTGAGAGGTGAGCTGTCCGTCGTTGTCTTCAGTGCACACATTCGTAATTTGCGGTCTCAGCGGTCAATACAGTGAGAGGTTCGCGTTAATAGCGTAGTGGACTCCTCCACACAGTCTGGAGAATCGCATCGGGACACAAGAGGGAAGGGAAAACACTGCTTTCAGACTGCGGCGGCTTAACAGCAATGAACCAAGCCTGTAGAACGATTTTTCTAAGGATGGGCCAAAGTGACAGCTAGTGCTGGCAACTTAACTGAAGGTTCTGTGGCCGTTGTGCCATCGGGCCCATCAGACTCCCTTCCTGCATTCGTTCGTTTGCAGTTGGCTAACTTATAAATGGCTTCGAAGCTTCCTTTTGTGATGTCCTCGTCCGAGAAAAATATAGTGCGCTGCGAGAAATAATTGAAATTAGGAAATGCAGATTTATGTGCTCTTCTGTAAAAATTCTTTTTTCTATAAACATTACATTAAATTAATTTTTTTGTATAATAAATATTATGTTTATTTCAAAAACAAGATGCACTGGTGCACGTGTTTCCGGCTTAAAATAATTTTTCTTCCTATTTACATTCGTGGCAGTTTTCTTTTATTGATTGTGAGAGCATGTTAAGAGATTTTCCACTTATGTAATTAAATTTAAATATTTCCCGATCTCGTGTAAGTGCATATACCGCAGCGAAACTCTTAGACTTCTTCGTAGGGATGTTTTTACAGGAGCCATTGAACTTCACGAAGGGGCGTGACTAAACAGCTGTCGCGGCGGAGGGATACGACTTCTCTGAAGTACATGTGATGTTCACTTGTTACGCGAAGTGTCATTTTGGCTCATCCTTAGGAAAATCCTTATATAGTCGTGGTGGAACAGGCTGGCACTGGGATGTCGACGGTGGATCCTTGGGGTGTCGCTCAGATGTGATTAGGATCGCAAAACTAGTGAGGATTACCGCCTGAGGCTTCGAGAACAGGCTACGGAGCGTTTTACGTAAGTAGCACCCATAATACAATGGTAATGGCACTGTTAGCAATGGTGATAACCAGGGGAGGATTTTAATGAAATTTTTTTTTATTTTCACTTCAGAACAATCCATTTAGAATATAAATTAATTTTATGTCATGACAAAAGAAAATGACCCATTTTTATTTGTCATTTTTTTTCATTTTTCGTCGATTTCAACTAATGTCATTTTTTTACCTTTTTTCGTAATTTATAACGCATTCTTTGCTGACCTAATCGATTTTATATAATTTTAATGGTACTTGCTTCAATCAATATTTAAGAGATGAAACAAATGTTCACCACATAATTCCTGAGTACCCTATTCGATTTCTTCAATCATATATTGTAATGCTAGCCGTTGTGAGTACTATGTAATCTAAGGTTACTGTGACGCTTATCGACGCCATTGTCGGTTCGATAAAGGGAGAGATTTTCTTTTAAAGAATAGTCCAAATCAAAAGTTTGCAAGCTAAGTTCCTTGAACAAAAGGAAGAAGCTTCGATCACGTCAGTAACATGTCCAACAGCTTGAGTTGTGCGGGGATTGTGATCTGAAGTGGTTTTGAACATTTTTTAACGTAATATTTCATTGTTTTAGGGAATTTTTAAAGCATTTTAAGAAAATTTTACTGATAATTTTTGTCGTTTTCTGCCACCAAAACCCTTCCCCTGGTGATGACAATCAAAATTGTTGCGTTGATGGCACGCACTCTGGGAATGAGATAGTTCTTGATAAGGCAAAGGAGCGTGGCACTCGCCTTCCGCCTCTGGATACCGGTGATCGAATCCCGGATGATCGTGGAAAACGTAGGCTCGCGGCAGCTTCTCTCGGGGTTGTTCTGTTTTTTTCTGCTTCACATTCCATCACTGCCTCTTCATCATTCATATTATACGACCATCGTCGTTCATCACTTATTGATCAATGCTATGTCCAAAAAGACTCAGATCCTCAGTATCACTGCTAGGTCGAATTCAGTCGCTGTCTGGAGGAGAATTCTAGCAGCCGGCAGCTTTGATCGGTAGTTTTCCATGGATTCTCCGATCAACACCAGGCGAATGCCGGAGCAGTACCCTACTAAACGGGCCACGGACCGCGCGCGATCTTTCCTTCCTCATCATTGTCGATCCTCTCCCCCTTACGCATACAATTACACTAACATGCACTGCACTAACACATATTCCGGGAGATTGGTCGGGAGTTTAGAGCTTGTCCCGGCTGTGGCGGTGCCCCGCTGGTGGGAGAGTCCTGGTTAGGGGGAAACCCCACTAGCCGACGGTAGGTCGGCGCCGGATCTCGCCATCCACGGGGGGGATCACCGCCATCTCCCGAGAAAATCATGCACTACACTTACGGAACTAATGACCAAAGCAGTTGACGCACCAGGAAACACGAAAAAATCAATCAATCAAAAAGTCCTGAGGATCATAACTAGAGACCGGAAAAATAAAAAATATGAAAGTCAAATTATGACCATAAATAGTATGAAAAAAAAAAATAAATTGTTAAATTGAATAAATAGTAATATTAAAAAAAAAAAATATTTCTAAATAAATGTTTAAAAAACGATTTACAAATCATTTTGAGAGTACAAGTTGATGCACGTTTTGATCTTTACAACTTTCCTGTTAGTAATAAACGCTTCGTCTATAGTTAACTAGGATCATAGTTTAGCAGCATAGTTTAGTAACTAGACACAATACAAGTCCTCATACTAACTAACGATATCTATGTTCAGCAAACAATCACTGCAGCGTTCAGCATGCTTATCTTATTGCTTCACGTCGGTGATCGCCAAAGTTTCTTGGAAATTAAGGTTCAAGGTCACGAAACGAGAAATCAGTAATACTTTTCAAAACTAAAGGTGAAAATAACTTCAGTTGCGCACTTCCCGTCACAGAGATAACCGAAGCAGGCTTGTCGGACACAAACACCGACTACCTCTCCATGTAGCGCACCCTGAGTAAATAGCACTTAGTAATCCTGTAGAAAATTTTTTTAAAATACTTCTTTTTATTAGAAATATGTTATAAAATTGAAGAAAACTGATAGATGAAAAATATATTTTGAAAAAAGCAAAATATGTAAAATATGTAATATAGTACTAGACATGTAACGAAGAAATTGATACTGTGTTAGGATGGCGACGATTCGCTAAGATTTTAGTTTTTAGAATGGTAAGTTGAATGACAAAAAATATGTAATTACATTCGCTCTCTAATCATAACACAAAGAACGCTGATGATTTAGCGATATCCTTTGCCGAACAGGCAGGCAGGGCTGGTGGTGGGAAACGCCAATGAGGCTGCGGGTGCTGTGCGGGCCAGGGCGACGACGGTGGCTGCGGAGGGAGCGGCGGCGGGGCGCGGGGCGGGGCCGGGGGGGGGGGGGGGGGGGCGAAGCCCGCGGGCCGCGTGTGTGTGAACCGGCCGCGGTCCGGGGCCTCAGGCGGGGAGGAAATGGCGAGTTAAGCAATGAGCGGCCGCCCGGCCCGCTGCTCGGCTCTGGCGCTGACTCACTGGACGGCCGGCGGCGGCGGCGGTGGCGGCGGTGGCGGCGGTGGCGGCGGCGGCGGCGGCTGTGGCGGCGGCGGCAGACCGGCGGGCGGCGGAGGCGGGCGGCGGGGGCCAGGGCGAAAACGCGTCAGAAGCAGCCACACGCTGCTGGATAACCAGATATCTGCAGAGTCCACGTTGGATGATTAAGGAATCCCTCCAGAGAGATAGAGAAATCGGTTTGCCTCGGCTCTAAAAAGCGCATTCCGGGCAGTCTGTTCCATTAGTTTTCAGAAGGTTGCTTGGCACAAAAGGTTTGACTTCCTCTTTCGATTCGTCGTGTTAATATGTATGAATTATTAAATAAACACAATAAACTCACATAAAAAATTGATATTCCGAAAATTGTTCAGAAAATCAGATATCTGGTGGTTAATTTAAGTCGCTTTAATTCGCTTAATTCCATTTTTACATTGCTTCAAATATGTTTAATGTCAATACCAAACAATTATTCTACAAGAATGATGAACATTAAAAAAAAACAACATTGGCGATAATTATTTTAAAAAGAACCTTTTACATTATTTCCTCATTCTGTGGTAGGGTAATGTACTAAAAGGAAACTATACACTAAATTTTACAATAATAGTTAACATTCTCACTCAGGAAATATTTTACAATCGTTTATCATCGAAAGTCCGATACTACATATTCGCATGTCAAACACACAACTCGGTCCGTTTTAGTTTGCGTTTCCTATTTGCTTATTAATCATATGCTTTTCGATGCTCCTAGCCTGCCGGCATTATACATTCTCTCTGGACTGCAACAGTAAGCTCTATTTGCTGACAAATACTGTTCCTTCCGTATCAGGAAGATTCGCAGGGCCGCAGTATTTTCACGTCGCGTGGCAAGTAGAGAAGTACGCAATCTCCATATCAACTTCCTCTGAGTTGGAGCGTAGCTGGTTCGATTCCAAAGACCATGGCGACGCACGCTGGCGCGGAGGAGGGGGAGAGGAGGGTGGAGTGGGGATAGAACCGGAGCTTCGGATACAAAGATTGAGAAAGCCGTGTTGTAGAATATGCAACTGAAGATGTATATCGAAATATAAAAGTAAATGTGTTAATTGCGATATCTGAGCAGCATAATTTCGTTTGAGGTATATTTGAACTATCGTAAACATTGAAAACGTAATGATAACCATCAACATTTCTGAAACGTAGGAACTCTGAGGATCGAAAGAGGATGGTTGATCCGCTTAGCATTGCAGTGAGTACGTGGACAGATGACAACATAAAGAGGGAGAATGGAGAAAACAGCACAACGCGGGGCACGAAGGCTTCGGCAATGCGATCGATCGGGGTCCTTTCGTTAGTGAATGTTGTACAGCTGCTGCACACTCCAAAGGACCTGTCTCAAATGAGAGCTCAATCGGAATATTAACAATGAGTTTCAAGGATATAAAAATCTGTGCAGTGTCGAGCTTATAAATGGGTCAAATCCGTAGGGGCGGACCGGGAGCGGTAGCTCAATGCATCAACTGATGTCACTGCAGCGCCTCTGACTAGGAGGTCCTAGGTTCGAGTCGTGATGGCGACAGGATTTTCGACACTAGCTTTTCAGCTAGGTCGAAATCAGTCGCTGCTTGGAGGAGAATTCTAGTGGCCGGCTGCTCTGATCGATAGTTTTCCGTGGTTTCTCCGATCAACACAAGGCGAATGCCGGAGCAGTACCCTAACAAACGGGCCACGGACCGCGCGCAATCTTTCCTTCCTCTTCCTTGTCCTATCCTCTCCTCTTACACACACACTTACACTAACATGCACCACACTCTCACATATTCCGGGAGACCGGTCGGGAGCTTACAGCTTGTCCCGGCTGGGGCGGTGCCCCGCTGGTGAGAGAGTCCTGGTTAGGGGGAACGCCCACTAGCCGACGGTAGGTCGGCGCCGGATCTCGCTATTCAGCGGGGGAAGACCACCGCCATCTCCCGAGAAACAAACATGCACTATAATAACGGGGCTAATGACCAAAGCAGCTGATGCGCCCGGAAACACGAAAAAAACAAACCAAATCAATCCGTAGGGGTGTAAAACGTACAATTTTGAACGTCATCAAAAGTGCGATATATAACAATTTAGCACTCGTAAATGAGTTTAGAAAACTAAGAAGAAACTGAGTTTAGATAATTTAGAAACTATATTTAAAAGATGATACTTATGTGGTCAGAAAACATTTAGATTCGATTTTATTCAGAACATATTGAGAGGAAATATCATGCGAGGTTGTTGTTTTTTCAACTACAATATGAGGTCGAGCTCTTTTAATATTATGTAAGTGGACAGAAGTTTCCGGGGCCTTTCGTTGCAGTACGGATAGAACCCGTCTATTCGAGATGAAACTCCCAAAAAAGACAGGGTCGTCAGACTGCCACTGAAGAAGATGATCGTGCTCTGGTGGAAGTCGCAGGATGAACTCGATCCGAGCGTTTGGAACAGTTGGCGCGCCGCATTACACGTTCCGATGAGCGTGCAGTGTTCTGGGGACGATGTGGTTGCAAGAGCCAGGTCACGGGTGGAATTTAGAGAGCACAGCGCGACGAACTGGACTATAAATTTGGAGACGGTGGAGAGCAAATTCGCGCAGTCGGTCCATAGAGCAGAAGGAGGAGGAGGAGGAGAAAGAAGGAAATTTTGTACGAAAGAAGGTTTGCGACACGGGAGCGGCGAGGTCTGAGTTCGCGACCAATGAAAGAGCTGTGTGAGAAATGAGTTGCAGAGACGAATCGGAAACAGGAAACATTCAAAACGTATCAGAAACGAGGTGGAAAGAGATATTATATACAGATTTAGTGAAGCTTCAAAAAAAGTTATGTAATCAGGATTGCATAAACAAGTAGACAACGAATAGGAAGATACGTAGCAGAGGTGTTCGGAGAAGATGAGAAGCTTGGCACTGGAAGAGTTTACGATGATCAGTGAACGAATAGTTGGTTAGAACAGGTCTAATTCCATACGGCATTCAAATTATGGTACTATCAGTGAATACAACGAAAAACATTTAACACATGGAATTTCCGAAGGGAATTTAGGGAAAGTATGTCGCGAAAAATGTAGTGTTTGTCTTACAATTCCACGCGTATGAAAAACAATAATTTACCAGACTTGATAACAGTCACTTATTTAGACATTTCATCATAGATAAAAGAAAAACAATCTACATTCTGTTCATACTTTTCTTAAAAATCATACAATTTGTTTTTCACGTAACTCTTAATGAAGTGTGGGGAAAGTAACTAAAGTCAAAGAGATTTTTAAAAGCTTAATATTTTTAAGAACTTCAGATGAACACAAAAATCCCCAGGGTCAATAAATTATAGTACGTTTCCAAGTATGGAGGATGTACGCTCGAGGAAAACGATTGCCTGAAATTTTGCATTACACAGCCCCAATATCTTGGCTGCTAACAAAATAAATTCTCTGGCCGCGGTAGCGGTCGTCCGGTTTCCCATGAACACCACAAAATGGTTCGTTACATTAGAGTAAATCACATTGTTGGTGAGCTGCTTAGAGGAAGAAGCTCATACGTTGATGAGAGAGAGATTTTTTTCTTCCCGTTCGTTATTCTCAATTTATTCAAGGGTCATTCATTGTAAACAATCCCTGCATGCTTTCATCGCAAAATGGTGTTGACCGCATTGCCTATTTCAAATTACGAAGACCTTGCTTTACCAAATTAGAGAACAGAATCAGGATCTTTTGTAAAAGTGCCAAAATTTTGTTAATGAAGTGTTCCTGTTTTGGCAGAGTTAACTTCACATCGTAGTCACTGAAAACAGCTGTATAATGTAAATTGTATTAGAAGGGACACACTGGAAAGGGTGTCGGTTGAATAAAAGGGTCTATGGTAGCATAGTGGTACAGTGAATAAGTGAAGTGTAGCATAGTGAGACAGTAGCTAAGTAAGATATGTGATTGACTGTGAAGAACCACAGGAATAAGTGAATGGTAGCATAGTGGTACAGTGAATAAGTGACGTACAGTAAATAAGGAGTGATACTTTTGGAACATAGTGGCTATGCTGACAGGAAGGTTGATACAAGTGCCCCAGCGCTCCGTGTAATGATGAACACTGTGAGCAAGAAACTTCCTGAATTGCATGAGGAAACCTTTTTTATGACAACTTCATAGCATTTGCCTTTCTTAAAGTTTTCTCTTCGTTGGAACAAAGCAGTCGCAAAGTGACACGTCATAGTTTGCTAGGATGTAGCACGATTAATTTTCGTTTACTTGGATGTAGAAGCAGTCTTAACTACTTTCGCAGAAACTCGTTATCAAAGCGGTACGATAGCTCAAAAGCCCATAGTGGCCATCGTCGTGGCAAAGCTCTTTAATACCACAGCAGAGAGAACAATCGAGCTAAGCACAGCAGAGCTCAACTCAGTACAGCACAACAAATTTCGGTACAGTGTAGCAGAGCTTAGTACAGTACAGCAAGTGAGAGCGCAGTATAGTGCAGCAAAAGATATCATAGCTCTGCACAATACAGGAAAGGACGGAACACTAGATTGGTTTGGTTTGTTTTTTTCGTGTTTCCGGGCGCGTCAACTGCTTTGGTCATTAGTCCCGTTAGTGTACTGCATGTTTGTTTCTCGGGAGATGGCGATGGTCTTCCCCAGCTGGATGGCGAGATCTGGCGCCGACCTACCGTCGGCTAGTGGGGTTTCCCCCTAACCAGGACTCTCCCACCAGCGGGGCACCGCCCCAGCCGGGACAAGCTCTAAGCTCCCGACCGGTCTTCCGGAATGTCGGAACACTAGAGCTCAATACAGCAGAAAACGCTCAACACAGCACAAGTCAGAGCTGAGCTAAGCACAGCAAGTCTCATAAAGCCTACTGTATGTTCCTATTGATTCAGTGGTGAGGTGTAGTTGACATTTACATAATTGGAATGATTGAAGGCGTTGTCATTGTCAACAATAGTATTTATTTCACAAATAGCAGCTTTCGATGGCTTAGCCATCATCATCAGTTTTCTGCTGTCTGGGAGCCACAAAAACGGACTGCACGCCTTCAATCATTCCAATTGTATGTTCCTACCCACGAGGCGTGCTCTGTTGAAATCGTAGCCACGGAAAGTCAATAGTGCCCAGAAAGCATCGCGATTTCATGCTTTACTACTGTCAACTATTGCTTCCACGTTCCATGCGAGAGATTGTTACGTCATTAGTGTACCTGCGTTTGTTAATGCATGAGAACTTATAAGAGAATGATATCATTACACCACAGATACGGAGCACTCGGTTAATACTGTTTATAGAAACGGCCCTTAGTGCAGCATAGCACAGGCTAGAAAATACCATTAGAGCTCGGTACAGCACTAAGAACACGGTAACGGCATACCAACAGTGTTGGCAGATGGTCTAGCAGAATTTCCAACTAGGTAGCGCTGTGAAAACCACCAAAACGTAAAAACAAAAAACACCAAATTAAAAAAAAAAGATTATTCCACGTTTGTAATATTAGAGTAGGTATGGAAATTAAAGACATACGAAAAACGTTATTTTTTTTTTTTTTTTCATTAAACATCTATATTTGTAAAATATAAAAAAGTATAACCGCTATTCATATAATAATGTACATATGTACCCAATTGTATAAGCATTGTTCTAAAGAGTTTCACGCTGTGTACGAGTTACGTATATCTGTCTTACTCATTATAATGACTGACAAAGATATCAAGGTACCTCATTGTAAAATCTTTCGTTCAACCGAAATAATTGCTTCCATTAATTGTTTATTGCTGTGATTCGTCCCTTTTCATCAAATCTCTTTCCCTGTACTACCAACCTTTGGTTGTGACAAATAACCGCCCAATTTTAAACAAAGGAATTCATTAAATATTGGCCTGCAAGTGTTTTTACTACGCTTAGTTACATTTTAATAAACGTACTTGGAATAATCGTAGGAAGATATTTTTGGATTTTGTGATACAAAATTTTAAAAAAATTACAATGTTAATACAATTTTAAAAGAGTTACCATTTGAAAAACTAAAATAAAACCCCCCAACAAAACCCCCCAAATAAATTTGCCATCTTAAAACATCTACTAAAGACGAAAAATACCCCTAAATTTAGGGGGGAACCCCTAACCTGGCAACACTGCGTAGCACAGCTGGGAGAATGCAGGGGTGGGGGCACGTGCCGATGCATAATACAACAGCCCGGCCCACCGGGGCGAGGCGACCGCAGCTCGTCATTCGGCGCTCGACTAACGAGCACCCCTCCATCGCTCCACCCCGCCCCGCCCGCCCCGCTCGCCCCGCCCGCCCCCCGCCCGCCCCGCCTTCCCCGCCCGCCCCCCGCCCGCCCCGCCCGCCCCACCCACCGCTGCTGTCCCGCCGCCCCGCCCGCCCCGTCCGCCCCGTCCGCCCGTCCGCCCGCCCCCGCCGCCCCCCCGCCACTCCGCCCGCCCGCCCCGCCAACCCCGCCGCCCCTTCCCGCCCGCCCACCCCGCCGCCCGCCCGCCCCTTCCGCCCGCCCGCCCCCGCCCACCCGCCCGCCCGCCCGCCCCGAACCCCGCCCGCCCCCGCCCGCCTCGCCCGCCCCGCCCGCCCCGCCCGCCCCCCGCCCCACCGCCCCGCCCGCGCCCGCCCGCCCGCCCGCCCCGCCCGCCCCTGCCCTCCCGCCCGCCCGCCCCGCCCGCCCCCGCGCGCCCCCGCCCCGCGCGAAGAGCGAATTTTTGGACAGCGGAGGTGCGACATTTGCGATGACGGCGGGGTGAAGGACGACTCGTAAATTACTTCGCGCTACCCTTTTTTCAGCGCCTCTCGCCTAACGCCTTCATTGCAGATCGCGCCGTCACGTTTCGGGAGAGCGCTCCCCCGTTCTAAATTATCTCGCGTCACTCACCACTCACTCCCCGATAAAAAAAGCGCGAAACGACATCTCCATGAAGTTTCATTTCGCCACAAAGAGGTGCCACAATACCAAATGTCGAAGAAATTTTACGAGATATAGCTGTATACCTGCCTTTGGAGTTTTTGCAGACAAAAAAGACATCAAACTCAAGAAATTCACAGTGAGTTGAAAAAAAAAAAAGTATTTCACGAAACAAAATAAACTTTTGCTATGGACAGTTAAAATGAAATGAATTTATACATGAAAACTTACTAGAATGTTGATACTAATGATAGTTATGTTGGTTTTGAAGATTCTTGCTAGAATTTTCTTACCTGTAAGCAGAAAAAATTGAAAATAGTTACATATTTCATCACTCAAACGATTAATGTTTAATCCCAAACAGAACAGAATAAGAATACATGGCGCCCCACGGACAAGAATTATACTACTTGTATGTCCCATGAAGGGGTGTTTTTCATCTCCGCCTAGGAAAATAATTGAAGCCCTCTCCGAAGAAAAATTATATCTTCATTAATATAAAAATATTTTAAAATAAATAATACCACGTGTTTCTTACATTATGAACGTGGATATTCCAAAAGCAACTATGATATCTATAATTCCATATATAGTGTAGTTATAATACCATAACACATGTGTCAATATCTGATAAAATATCAAATTGCCTGTCAGTATCACTTAATTCTTACGTAAATTTGTTCCTATTAATATTTCGTTGCATTTGTTAGATAAATTAAGAACATGCTTATCACCAGCGGTTATGCTTATCACTAGGTGGTGTGTTCCCGACTGTAAATCAAACTATGAAAAAAATATACTACGATACGAATTAATTTAAGTTATATAAAGTACGTAAGTTATAAAAGTTATATAACGTACGGATGAAGATAAAAAGGAATAAGTTAATTAAAAAAACATTAATTAGGAAAAAAAACGTGGGTGTGTTGAATAATGTGCTAGGGAGGAAGATGAGAGAAAAAGGAAGTTTGTGGACTGATTCTGTTGATTTAAAAGCGGTATTCAACATAGAGAATAGGAAGGTTTTACAGCATAGTTCGAGTATGATGGAAGTAAAGGAAGAAAGAATAGGTTGTGTCTGACCTAAAAATAGACCTGCTGTAGAGTTAAAATTAAAACGTAAGTGCAAAATTTTGAATTACAAAAGGTGCGAGACAGGGGTGCCCTCTGAGCCCCTCCTGTCCAATATTTGTAGGTTTTGAGGAACTATTGAAGAAAGGGCAGGATGGAGAAGATAGATTTGGAGAAAAGAATATACGGTCATTTTCCCATGCGGTCGATTTGATTGATTGATTATTTCGTTTTTCCGGCCGCGTCAACTGGTATGATCATCCGTTCCGTAATTGTAGTGCTATTTTAATACGGGAGCGGGCGTTATTATACCCCTGCTGGATGGTGGAATCCGGCGCCGACCTACACGTCGGCTTGTGGAGTTTTCCCCATCCAGGTATTTCCCACTAGCGAGGTTTCGTTCCAGCTGGACGGTAACCTTCTTGAGATAAAAACAAGGAGGCCCGCCTATACCATACCAACCGTCCCAAGCCCTTAACTCCCCCCATGAGAGGTATCGCAGTAAGTGTACGTAAAGAGTGGGGAACAAAGGTAGAGGAAGGAAAGATCGCGCGCGGTCCGTGGCGCATTTGTTAGGGAAGCGTTCGAGCATTAGCCTAGTGTTGATCGGATCAGCCGACCACTGGAATTTTCCTCCAGACAACGGGGGAATTCGTAGCTGTATGGCTAGTATTGAAAATCTGCCACTGTCGGGACTTGAATCCTAGGACCTCTCAGTCTGAGTAACAACAACCACCTCATCGGTCGGTTGGTGATGCTCAGTCGGCAGCGCTCAGTCGGTCGGTTGAAGGAGATGCAGCATCAGGGGACACTATCTTGTAGAGCATCCCCATGCAAAATATTCAGCAATGGATCCGAAACATTGTACTGGTAATCTTACAAGAAGACCGTTAAGCGGTTGTTTTAGTTATAGGTGTTTTGTGTGATTACATTCGGCGCTTGTTTCCAAGTTGGACTCTCATTGGTTGGATGCTGAAGTGGTTTAGCGTCCACCTCCAGAGTGTGACAGAGAATGACCCAGACGCTATTGACGAGGTCTCCCTATCCCCTAATCACTCGTGTTTCGGTGATTTTTGCTTTTAAATACTAACGAAGTATACTGTCAGAAGCGAGATATATCCCGTCTTGAGAGTGCAGCACTCTGAAGGTGATCTCTCTCGCTCGAAATTTCCCGCTTGGTCACGTGAAAATCACAGAGAATAGTCAGCACAATTTTTTTGTTTCCTTTCTACCTTATAAAAATTTAAAAAAAGTTGAAATAGTATACTTTATTTCCATCCGAAATTCACTTATTCAAAAGTGAAGTTTTCATTCGTGTTTAAGAATCAGAGCTGGACCACTGCATGAGTTGTTTAACAGAAATTGGCATTCGTGGGTGTAAAGAGAAATTGGAGGCAAGGACTTACGGTCGAGATCGTGCAAGTAGTTAAAAGTGCTTGTACAATGAGTTGCATTCGTGTGGTAAATTAATGTAAAGTGACTTGTTGCTGTAAATAACTAATGTAAGCCGTCCAGATCGCAATTTACTTGATTTTATTACTTCGCTAGTCAATAGTGTGTTATCATATGAATAAACTTCCTCAGCATTTCAACATTATTTGAGTGGAAAAACAATTTAGAAAATTTGTCTTGATACGACCTATTTTAATCGCTTAGTGAATGCTCACGAGTAAACAAAGTATATTATTATTATTATTATTATTATTATTATTATTATTATTTGTGCATAATGTTTATACTTTTTGCATTATTGTTCAGAATTCGCAAACGCGCGAGTCACGCTGCGCCACTGCAGAAAAGAAGCAAAGTTAGAAAAATATTACGTAGACTAGAGATATTCCTGGATTACAGAATCTAGATCTGAATGTACAGAAAAGCAAAATGATCAAGTTTAGTAAGGCTAGGAGAAGGAGTTAAAGTGCAAAGTTAAAATGGAAAGGTAATGTGATACTGGAGGTTAAAGGGTTTCAACAGTAGGATTTTTTTTAAAGGACTGGTGGGATGGAGAAACGTGTTGAGAAAAATTGTACGAATGGAATGTTACCTATGAGGCAGGTATGAGGATTATTTAAGTAGAGAGGAGTGTGGATATAGTAGGAAGGTTTTGATTACTTGGTGGGTTCAATCACGATGTGGGGAGTGAGGATTTGGGATTGGAGAAAGAGAATATAAATAGAAATAATCCAAAATATTTATACAGTGGGGGATGGTATTGGATACACACAGGCCAGGGTATTTGATGAGGAAGAAATCGGGCAAGAAATTGCTACTAAAGAACTGGCAGACTTAACAATGTTAATAACTTCATTGCATGGACTGCATAAAATGTTTGGTTTGCAATTATTTACTCTTATTTTTTCTAAAATACACTATATTCGTAGAAAATTACATGTAGATTGAATTTTGTTATGAATAAGTTGAATCTTCCGTAGCGAATTAAGTTAATCAGGCAATTAAAATGTGCGCAAAACCAATGAAAAAGTATATCACTGAGGATGGCAAGAGATAGGCGTTTCCCAATAGCAGAGGAGCCGAGCGTAGGTAGCGTGGCGTGGCGTGGTGTGGCGGGGCAGGGCGGGGAGGGCAGGGGGGGCGGGCGGGGGGGGGGCGGGGCGAGGTTGGTGGTGCATTATGAGTTGAGTGGGGTCGGAGTGGAGCGAGTCGGAGCGGGTTGAAACGGAGACAGGCGAAACAGAAGAGCGGGTTGAGCGGGGTTGAGCGGGGTTGAGCGGGGTTGAGCGGGGTTGAGCGGGGTTGAGCGGGGTTGAGCGGGGTTGAGCGGGGTTGAGCGGGGTTGAGCGGGGTTGAGCGGGGTTGAGCGGGGTTGAGCGGGGTTGAGCGGGGTTGAGCGGGGTTGAGCGGGGTTGAGCGGGTTGAGCGGGGTTGAGCGGGTTGAGCGGGTTGAGCGGGGTTGAGCGGGGTTGAGCGGGGTTGAGCGGGGTTGAGCGGGGTTGAGCGGGTTAAGTAGGGCGGAGCGGAAAGTAGGGGGGGGGGGGGAGGGGGCGGGGAGGGGAGCGGGCGAGGCACGGTGGAGAGGAATGAGGCGGGACGGCGCGGGGCGAAGCAGGTCGAGTCGGAACGTGGTGAGGCGGGGAAGGCGGGGGGACGGGGTGGGACGGAGTGGAGCGGAGCGGGGCGGGGCGGGGAGGGGCGTCCGGTCGCGGCGGCGGGCGGCGCTCAAGTGCTTAATGACACTACAACGAGCCGGTGGGCGAAGGTTGAGGAAAGCTGCACGCGCCATCACGCTAACCGCTCGCTCAGGAACCGGACAATTATCAGCCCATGCTCCTCTGCCCCGCCACCCACTCTGCGCACGGCGCATCACAGCGCGGGCATGCGCGCGGGGGGAAGGCTGCTGCCCGCTTCCAATCCGCATTCCTTGACCCCTGCACACAGGCAGATAACGCGTGAAAACTATTTTTCACAGGATTGATTGATTGATTTTTTCGTGTTTCCGGGCGCGTCAACTGCTTCGGTCCTTCGTCCCGTTAGTGTAATGCATGTTTTTTTCTCGGGAGATGGCAGTGATCTTCCCCCGCGAGATCCGGCGCCGACCTACCGTCGGCTAGTGGGTTTTTCCCCCTAACCAGGATTCTCTCACCAGCGGGGCACCGCCATATCCGGGACAAGCTCTATGCTCCCGACCGGTCTCCCGGAATATGTAGTAGTGTAGTGCATGTTAGTGTAAGTGTGTGTGTAAAGGGAGAGGATAGGACAAGGAAGAGGAAGGACAGATCGCGCGCGGTCCGTGGCCCGTTTTGTAGGGTACTGCTCCGGCATTCGATTGGTGTTGATCGGAGAAACCACGGAAAACTACCGATCAGAGCAGCCGGCCGCCAGAATTCTCCTCCAGACAGCGACTGAATTCGACCTAGCTGAAAAACTACTGTCGAAAATCCTGTCGCCGTCAGGACTCGAACCTAGAACCTCCCGGTCATATTTCACAGGAGTGCAACTCATCCTTTCAATATGTGGTTATTTCATTTATTCTTCTAGCGAGAAAAAACAACAGCGAACAACTCAACATATTTGATGGTCATCAAAGATCTCTAATTGTTATAGTGTGAATGATCAGACAACTTCACTTATTTTGATATATTTTGCGTTTAAGATTTTACACAATTTACGATTGGGTCGTAAACGTGCATGAGTCTAAATTTATTCTAGTTTTTTAGTGTTAAAGTGTCTTTTTACAGTGTAACTTAGGTAATAATTAGGGAAATTCCGTAGTTTACTTAGTTCTCATTTTCAGTAAAGGGTTGTGCATGAATCTTATCTTCTCGGAAGGTTATCGCCAATATGTGCATACTTTCCATCTTCAATTTATGACGGGGGAATCTACTCGGTGTGTCACTTATACTAAGATGCGACATTTGACTGGGGATAAACTCTTCGGGGACCATTTTGGAGTTTTCCCCTTTTAAACTCATGTATTGAAGGAAAAAAACCTATTTACAGCTAGTGTGGATGTTTTATCAGAATAAGATACAATATGTCGATCACTGAAAAATCTCTTACTTAAAACAATCTTCTTTAGTGGATTGGTTTTTTTTCAGAAGCCACAAAAGCATCAAATCGGACAAGTACAGAAAATGACATTTAAGAAAGCCGCTGATTATTTTATAAAATCTATTCATTACAAATATTTATTGTGTATACATATTTTTTAATTAATATTATTTTATTAATATATTATTATTATTATAATATTATTATTATATTATTTATTATATATTTCAATTAACTAAATTCTTCCAGAACGCTACAGATAACTTTTAGGCGCTTATTATTTACATTGCGTATTACAAAAAATATGCAAATAGCTCATTTTATAGATGAAAAGATACTTTATATGGTATAAAAATTAAAAGAAGGATTAGAATTAGGAAATATCTTTTATTGGAAATTATATTTTTTAATTTGTATATAATACCCAGCACGAAACTTAGGAATTCTAAAAAGTATTGAATTCCTTATACTTAGCACAATACAGCAAAAAATTAAAGTGGAACTATTAATTCTTATTTTAGTAATCGAGTAATCTGCATTCATCCGTTCGTCACTCACAGTTAAATACTCTTCAGATCCATCAATCGAAACAAATGAGGTGCCTTTCGACGCGTCTCATTCTCCTGATGGGGCTTTGATGTCTTTTTGCGGATACTTCCAGAAAATTGTAAAAATTCTCCAAAAACGTTTATTTTGTTTTTTAAGCAACTGCAAGGCGTTTTTGGGAGATTCACGACCCATATAAAGTTGATTACTCGATTCCTCTTGGCAAGAAAAATCAATTGGCACAACTCTCACTCACTTCCCTAGAGGATATTCTAGAAAAAATTCTTTTTATTTCACTGCATCTCTAAGTACGTTGGAGAAACGCTATTAACTACTTAACACTCTTTTCAGCATTTATATGAACCTATGAATCGTTAGGACTTTATTTATCTGACTGACGATAATTAAACCTAATTCTGTAATAAAACAAATATTTAAACAATTTTTTTCCATGACAGAATAACTATGACCGAAAATGGGCAAGCCAGGCAACTGTAATACATTTAAAATTATTTTAAAAAGGAATATTAACTACCAAACCCAATAAACCTTACGGCATGAAAATACCAGCCGGAGGCCCGCGCTAAGCTAGTAATTTAGTAACGATACATTGATGGGGGAAGCGAAACATGACTGCGATCGCAGCAGACGCTGCTCTCGCTGTCAATATTCATAGTCCTGTGATTGCAGAGAGGTTGAGTTCCCTCGAAAGTTCTTTATTACGGCGTTTCATTGCAAATTGTATCTGTTGAACAAGTCAGAAAATGAAACGCTTTATGACGAGGTTCTAGGATTTATTGCTAAAGAGGAAGAAAAAATAATAAAGAACCGAACGCAATATATGAAAGAGATCTGATATATTTCTAGAAACTGACACCGACAAACGTTCCTACAGCTCTTTTTCTGATGCGTGATAGAAAATAGAACCCCTCATTAACTTCGGAATATCGACACACAGGAATTTCGCCGCATCCACACCTTCAAAGACGCGGCAACAATCGCACAACCAATTCATGATAGTCCTAGCGTAATGGTGACCGAGTGCAAATTATCAACAGACGATAAATTACAGGGGATCGAACGCATTTACAAAATATTTGCTTTCCAGTAGATGATTTCTTTCAGAGTTTTCACGAAAAAATATTAAAATTTTTGAGTGTGGAAATTATTTTGAAAATTCTCAAACACGACTATCAATTTCCACCTCCTTCGTTTCAGATCTAATTGACCTTTCGAAACAATAATTTAAACATATACAAAACAGTTTATTAATCCAAAGGAGACAGTGCTCAATAAATGAACGTGGATAGTTACGAAGTGATGGAGTGAAAACGAGGCTAAATTGGGTAATTTTTAACAGACTACGCTTCAAAATCTTCACTAATTTTTTTTTCGTTGTTACGCGCTACCAAATAGTTCGGATCACCAGGATACATGGGTTTGCTCGAACTGAAGTCGATCGTTGGATGAAATTGGCCCGCTTGGACAATCCAACTTATCGATGCCCGGTTCTGACGAATGGGGTACCCTGATCCCTATATATTACCAATACACATCACTGACATTTCGATTCGAATTTGTACATTTAGTTAATACCGTAGTATACCGTAGTATAACTGAGTTTATTTAACAATGTTTTCAAAAGAAATACAAACGAGATAAAATAGCTTATTCGGACCTTTTTAACGTTTTAAATATACCAGCATTTCGTTACTCTCATTTAATTTTGTCAATTCGCATGAAAAATTCTAAGAATCTAAACCAAATTTGTGGGCAAGAATAGGATACGCACTCACCCCACTCACGAACGTAGGTGCATTCGGGAGTGGGGAGGATGGGGAAATCCATGGTCACAGAAACTACACCTATAATATATATATATATATATATATATATATATATATATATATATATATAAGGTTTATAGACACGAAAAAAATGTTTTTAAACATTTACTCGTAGGTTGGCATCATCTCAAATATCTGTAAAACGGCAATAAAGCAACAATATTTCTTAACAAATAAGTATTCATATCTTTTGTCAATTCCAATCTCGTGAGCAGGTCACATTTCTCTGATCAACACCCTGGACTATTTCGATATTGGAAGTATAATGAATCGAGGCAGAACGCAGAACATAGCAAACACAAATTAAGAAAGAACGAATGTTTGATAAATAAATTAATTTGCAACTTCTAATATTCACGTAAGGTATTTCGTAAATTGCATAATGTTTTACGTAAATCGTATACATCCGTTCTACAAATCTGATTTCTCTGGAATTTACAAAATCCCAGAAGTCGAATGTCACCAACCAGCAAAATAATGTTCGTCGCAGTTCCCGTCATTTATCATCGTCGGCTAAAGGCCTGTCCTCCTCGGATGCTGCCTAGCGACAAGTGTATTTTCCTTGTGGACCTGAACTCTCCAATTGGCCCTCCGCTGCGACTCTCTGCCCAACCTCGCCCGGGCCAATTTTGAGCGAAAAATTAACACTAATGCGAGATGCACGAGCCATCAGCTGTAGTCATTAGTTGAGAGCCTTGTAAGTGGTTTGACCTACTAAACCCATTGTAAATGCGTGATGGGTTGATAAGAATGTAATATTGATAATATACTGAAGGACGTGGTGCTTTTCTGTTAATTTTGACACCATAATGCGCATGAGGTTATCAAATGTACAAAATTTCCCAATTGGCTTCTGAAAATTAGATTATTTATTATCATTAAACATTCGTGTGCTATACTGCACGGAGAAGTATTTTTTTGCGCGGATTTTGACGTGTCATGAGGACATATTGAATAATAAATATCACAATATTTTTTTTATTTTTAAATTGTATAATTTTATAATTACTATCCCGCTGATGGATTATGACGGTTTTGTTCCACTAATAAAACAATCTACCCCGTAAGAATACTACTGCTGGATAGGTGCACGTCGGTTTGCCCAGTCTTATATCAGACTTAAAGAAAAGGCAAATTATGATGTGGGGAAAAGAGTAGGCGAGAATGCGCAAATGCGAACCGCAACACACATTGCGGTGCACACACGTTACCGTCAGCCATATCTCGGAAACGCGGAAATGAGACCTAAACCCTTATAATACGGTTTTAAAATCCCTGAAGGAGCACGGATATATTTTATACGATGTAATTTACGAAACGCTTGCACGCTCTATACATTTTTTGAGAGTAACTTCACTCCGCAGCAAGAGTTGTCAGAAACGTTCGAAGTTGGGTTCCAGTTTAGTCATTTTCACTGCAAAAACAAACGTACTCATTACTTTCTTTCAAAACATTATAAGATATTATCCGGTTTCCACGTCCACTTTCAAAAATTCAAAAGCATTTCAAGGAACGTAATGGCACAGGAAAAAATAATAACAAATTATCTGGATATTTTTTAACGCAAATAAAACTATAACAATGCGAAACATCGTAAAAAAACGATCACATCATCTTGACAGAATGTAGAGAATGTTGTTTTAAAGAACAATGACAGAAACGTAAGCAAGTCGGTAAAAGTTCCAAGTCTCTTCGACCAACTTTTTTCGGGAATTTCGGTTGATCTCATGAAGGAACGAACACCACAAAATTCAACGTCATACGTTGACAAAAAATGTTAAGACGAGGTTTTGTTTTCGAAACAATAATTTACAAATAACGGAATTTTCGCTAACTAGTCACAATATGTTCCTTATTTTATCCTGGGGCTTTTTCCCGCTTCAGGGTATGTCGATTTCAACTATCCCTGCCGGGTACCCACTATGTCCCTCACTGGAGACACTTATTACCTTTTACACGAGACATTTGGGGGCTCCTCGGCCTGTGGTCAACAGACTCACAAGGTCTTCCACGACATCACACATACATGAAATCAATGGAAAAAAAAGACTTACTTTACTACATTTATAATTGTACACTTACATTAAATTTAACGTACACGAACATTAAAATTTCTGTAGTGTACATTAAATTTAATGTGCGTACATGATAATTACTTTAATGTACTTTACATTAAAAGTCATGCAGAAATTTACGAGTGTATGTTCCTACGATATGATTTTTTTCATAATTTTTAACATGTTGCTGACCCAAGAATGTAACTCGGTAATTTCTGTATCTCAGTACTGTTGTGAAGGTATATTACATATTTCTTGATGTTTTAATTAGATCATTCTTAGGAATTTAGAGATTCTAAAGTTCTTTGCATTGCATTACCTTGCATTGCTGGAGATGCTCTGACGGTCGCCGCGCGCTTTTCCAAACAAGCTCTGATAACGACTCCGGAAAACGTCATTTCATCACCGAATAACCGTTATAACCGTGGAGGAAGGTAGAGCAGAAAACGTAGAAAACTATTTCAACGACAAAAATATTGGCGAAAACAATTGTTCTATGAGAAATACCAAGGAGAGCAGGCCGCCGTAAGTACTCGAAGTAATTTGCTTAGTCCTACTTTGGGCATATTTACACAATTTGAAAATCATTATTAGCTCAAATCGATTGCATTTTTGATTGAAACTAAATTCTCTCAGGTCATAAGAATACTTCTTCGTTTGCTCATCTCGATCCTTTACCGAGAAGTAATCATTTTGAGGGAACAGGTGCCGACATACGGATTACACTATCTCGTTAATCCATTAAGTCAGCTAGCCTCTTTTTTGCGAAATTACATATCACCAGAGTTTGTACTTGAGGAGCATTAGCTACTTGAAAGTGTAAGAGGAAATAAATTTCGTTCTTACAAACTGATTGATGTAAGAGAGGATAACTTGCAGCGCTTAACAAATTCATTAAAAATTCTCTCCTTATCTGCCGGAAAAGTTGAAAATAAAAGCAATTTTACAGATTGAACACTCGAAAATATCGGCAGAAGAAAGAAAGTCGGGACGAGGCCTGATTGTTAGTGTTTGATAAAGCGGTCACGTCATCTGCTACGGTCATGAGACCCGTCAGTGATGCAAATGATTTAATTCGGGAGGGGGCAGTGTGATACCACTGAATGGTAAAATCCAGCACTGACCTTGACGTCGGCTTCCAGGGGCAATTTCTCGTCCAGGATCTCCCCCCAATGGCCCCCGCCCTAGCGGGAACAGGCTCTACGATCCCGACTGGTCTCCCGGTGGGAGTTAGTTAGTTTTTAGTTAGTTAATGCCTTATTTTACGTGGCGAAACTCGGGCCAACAGGCCCACTCTTCCGTCTGACCACGCAAATTTCGTTACGCTCCTTTCACCACCTAGCGGAGGAAGGAGGTATTATCTTGGGCGACGGAACACGCGGATCTCAATTTCGCTCAGAGGCTTCTTTTAGGCTTGAGGATCTTTTACATGCAGTAAATCTACTAACATGGGACAGCCGGCTTTACTTCCCATGTGTGTGCATGTAGTGCATACAAGTAAGGCGAGAAGATAGGACCAAGAAGAGGAAGAAAATATCGCGCGCGGTGCAAGCTGAGTTTGTAAGAGTACTGCTCCAGCATACGTCTAGGAAGCGAATATACCACCGAAAACTACCGATCAGGGTAGCCCGCCGCATGAGTTCTCTTTCAGAGAGCTGCAGAATTGGATTGATTGATTGATTGATTGATTTTTTCGTGTTTCCGGGCGCGTCAACTGCTTTGGTCATTAGTACCGTTAGTGTAGTGCTTGTTCTTTTCTCGGGAGGTGGCGAGATCCGGCGCCGATCTACCGTCGGCTAGTGGGGTTTTTTCCCCCTAACCAGGACTCTCCCACCAGGGGGGCACCGCCCCAGCCGGGACAAGCTCTAAGCTTACGACCGGTCTCCCCGAAATATGTGGTAGTGTAGTGAATGTTAGTGTGTGTGTGTGTGTGTGTGTGTGTGTAAAGAGGGAGGATAGGACAAGGAAGAGGAAGCACAGATCGCGCGCGGTCCGTGGCCCGTTTGATAGGGTACTGCTCCGGCATTCGCCTGGTGTTGATCGGAGAAACCACGGAAAACTAGCGATCAGACAAGCCGGCCGCTAGAATTCTCCTCCAGACAGCGACTGAATTCGACCTAGCTGAAAAGCTAGTGTCGAAAATCCTGCCGCCGACTGAATTGGACCTAGCTATGCGTCACTACATGAGGCCTCCAACTCTAGGACCTCCCGATCAGAGTCGTTGCAGAGACAGCGGCAATTTTTGTTCTGAGCTAAACTCAGCCGGTGGCATGAGTAGCAGATGCTAGTGAACAGCCCAGGGATCGCCGGAGTGGGCGCGAGCCGGCAGCATCAAGCACACTGACACGAGCCCCGCTTGGGCGCCCGCGCCCGCGCCCCGTCCGCTGCGACTCCCATTCATTCTTTCATTCAGCTGCCGGAGCAAACCCGACTGCGCGAGCCGGGCGCAGGTGCGAGGCCGCGATCGGTTCACACCTCCGGAGGCGGCGGGGGCGGGGGCGGGTGAGGCGGGGCGGGGCGGGGCAGAGGCGGAGGCGGAGGCGGAGGCGGAGGCGGAGGCGGAGGCGGAGGCGGAGGCGGAGACGGAGACGGAGGCGGAGGCGGAGGCGGGGGCGAGGGGCGGTGGCGGAGGCGGGGCGGGGCGAAGTGGGGCGGGGGCGGGGCGGAGGCGGGGGCAGAGGCGGGGGCGAGGGGCGGGGGCAGGGGCGGGGCGGGGCAGGGGCGGGGGCGGGGGCGGGGGCGAGAGTTTCTCAATCGCCGGAAGTGCGCGCCCGCCCGCCCGCCGCTGACCCAGTGCCCGGCCGCCGCTCGCGCAAGGTCGCGCCATGCCACGGGCGGAAACGCGACGTTTTGTCGCCGCAGAGGCGGAGACCGCGCTGTTAGGCCGCTGGTCCACAAACCGCTTTCGTTTACGCGCCTCTGTACAATGCACGGGCACAAATTACATTCAGGGGTTTCTTGAGCTCTATTGTTTAGGTGTCGTCGGTGGAAAAAAAGTAGATTTTTTAAAATGAGTGAAGTAATATCTTTAGAAATAGTAAGATTTTACAAACTACAAGTTTCAACAACATGGTTTACAACACATCCGAGAGAAGTATTTGGTTTTTGATTGCGAAGTAAACGGTTCCGCTCAGGGTAACACCATTGTACAGGATAACGACCATTTTTTACATGCCTCACATTTCTTGTTTGCCGACCAGGTGTTTGTGTTCGGTGTAGGGAGTTGGAGATCCAACAGCGATGATTTCCAGTCAAATAAGACTGTCAGTGATTGAAATGATCGTTCTCGATACTTTATCTGCAGTCAAGAAACGATAATCACAGATGAACATCGGCTAATAGTTTTGCGTGAAAGAGATAGATGTGTCTTCTCCGCCAAAAATTTGTTATCTATAATTTTTCGTACCTAGTGGATTGAAAAACCCCGTCTTGTATCAAATGCTCTATCTTTGACAATCATAACTGATTTTCGGACTCTGTTTACAAAAATATTAATTCTCAACAATGAGCGTTCTGTAGCTCTTCCGGATATAGAAAAAATACATATTCTGCAACAACGCATTGCATCACAGAGGTAAAGACTTGCTTGCCACTGTGCATGCGCCGTAGATAATAAAATTCAGTCTTCCGCAGCAATATACGTTAGTCACTCAAAGAAAGGAACGACGAAAAACCTGAAATGAGCACAATACTGCATCTTAGTAAAATCACTTTTAAAAACGCCAACGATTATAAGCACGGTCTAGTTAGACTAAGAATACGGATATCTCCGTATCGTTTCAGTGGATATGAAATGCATTGGAATGCCACAAACTCCAAACAAAATTTGTGATGTTCTGCAGATGAAGTGTGCTCAGTTCGAGTGTCGTACTCTACCGATCAAATGGCCGCAAGCAGACACACCAGACATAACTAAGATAAAAGCTATCATATTCAAAGACGTTTCACTCTCTTGTGTAATGTTACTTAAAAGGTCATCTGCGATAAAGTGTCAGATGTGAAATAATTTAGAGGTGACCTAAGTACGCAGACCTAATCTGGATTAGTGCGCTAAGTATTCTGTAGAGATAAACGACTTCAGTTGAAAACTATCGTTTTAGACGCAATAAAAGACTTTGAACCAGGAAAGAAAATAAGTTGATGTAGAAGAGAACAATAGTGTCGCAAAGGAAGTAATGAAATCAAAATTAAAAGAATCAACTCAACTCCACATACACAACACATACACTCCGCAAACTTACGTGTAAACTTTGTTACGAAGTAGAGAGAAAGTAATAAATACAGTTTCTCAATCTAGAAAAAAAGTCGTCTATCATGTGGCGTAGCCAGAATCCATGTATTGTGGGTCTTTGTTATCAAAAAATCGATTGATGGCAAAACGTCTGTCCGTCTGTAAACAACGCTAGCGGCTAAACCGTTCAGCCGATTTTCTCTAAAATTAATATTCCCCAATCGATCTGGCTCGTGTCGCGGCTCGTTGAATTTGAAACAGATATTTTAGTTTTGCGGGGTACTTTACATGAAGCCCCTTTTGAAAAATTTCAAAAAATGGCCGGATCGTTTTTTATGACTTTTTTGTTGTTGGATAGTGTACAGGACGTTTAGAGAATGGTGCAGATCTCATGTTCGTTGAAAACGTTGATTTTTCGAAAATTGCGAAAGTTAAAATTTTTTTCGGCGTCTTCGTACAACTAAAACATTAAAGATAGAGATTTTTCTTTTAATGAAATCTATTCCTTTTGAAATAAGGTCATGTTTACATTTTCGAAAATTTCGCGTAATTTCACGTGAAGTCGTTTTTCGCGTAATTTTGCGTGAAAATACGGTCGAGAGAGTACCCGCTGTTTCAGCACCAATTTTTGGACCGTTACTAATTTTTCTTCGTTCTACTCTTCAATGAAATTTCACTATTACTATGCAGCGCATATGACACCGACTCTTTTCCCGGGAGCCGCGTGTTGTGAAAGTAAACAAGTAAACAGCGGTAAGTGCCTCGAGCGGAGACTCGACCGAAGCTCCTCGCGGGCGGTTCAGCGACCAGCGAGCGACGTGGCACGCTGACGCGCTGCCAGCAACTTATTCACGGCGCCCCGGACGCGACCGGCGAGGGGCGGGGCCCAGAAACAGAGCAGGATTCAGGAACGGAGCTGCGCGGCGCCGCGGCAGGACTCGACGACCGCGCGTCCTCTGCCAGCTGAGGCGGCGGCGGTGGAAACGGTAGCGGTGGCGGCGGCAGCGGCGGCGGTGGCGTCGTCGTCGTCGGCGACGGCAGTGGCGGTGGCTGTGGCTGAGGCTGTGGCGGAGATGGCGGTGGCGGTGTTGGTGGTGGTGGTTATGGCGGTGGCGGAGGCGGCGCTGGTGGCGGTGGCGGTGGTGCGGTGGCGGCGGCGCTGGTGGGGGCAGTGGGGGTAGTGGTTGCGGCGGCGGCGGCGGCGGCGGTGGCAGTGGCGGTGGCGGTGGCGGTGGCGGTGGCGGTGGCGGTGGCGGTGGCGGTGGCGGTGGCGGTGGCGGTGGCGGTGGCGGTGGCGGTGGCGGTGGCGGTGGCGGTGGCGGTGGCGGTGGCGGTGGCGGTGGCGGTGGCGGTGGCGGTGGCGGTGGCGGTGGCGGTGGCGGTGGCGGCGGCGGTGGCGGTGGCGGCGGCGGCGGCGGCGGTGGCGGTGGCGGTGGCGGTGGCGGTGGCGGTGGCGGTGGCGGTGGCGGTGGCGGTGGCGGTGGCGGTGGCGGTGGCGGTGGCGGTGGGGTGGCGGGGGCGGTGGCGGGGCGGGGGGGGCGGGGGTGGCGGTGGCGGTGGCGGTGGCGGTGGCGGTGGCGGTGGCGGTGGCGGTGGCGGTGGCGGTGGCGGTGGCGGCGGCGATCGGGGCGCGACCGAGTCGAGTCGGCTGACGCGTAAACAAGGAAAAGGCGATGGGTCGCCGACTCGCCGCCGCGACCGCGCGCGAGCGTTTCGACACTGTCCCAGGAACGTCCGCCCCCCTCCCCCTGACCGGTCACCCGCGTTCCTCGCACGGCCACTGCCCCTTTCCAGATTCCTGCTAATTTGCTCACACACCCACCGCCAAGCGGAGTGACCCAAGAGAGTCACCAGCCACCACGCTTCACGAATCACATTCTTTTCTTCAAATTAGAAAAAAAATGTATGGATAAAGCACATCACTATTCTTTATTGATTGATTAATTGATTAGCGATGCCAGGCGTGTCAACATCCAAGGTAATTTGTCCCGTAAGTGTTGTACATGCGGTTTTTTCGGGAGGTGGCGGTCACCTTTGCCCGCTGGATGGTGAGATCCGTCACTGACCTACTCGTCGATTAGCTATGATTTCCCCAACTAGGTATCTCCTACCAGCGGGCACCGCCCCAGCTGAGATAAGCTCGCACTGATCTCCCGAAAACAGTTGATGCCCTGAGCCACCTAGGGCGGTCACCTCATTATTCTTAAGATTAGATAGATATGAAAAAAGATAAATGTTAATCCAAATTTCTGAGTAGAAGAAAGTATCATAAAGACTTTCAAGTAAAAAGTCAGTTCTAAAATTCTTTATCCACAATATTTGCACACGAAAACTAATTTTCATAGGATGATTATTCCAAAATTTCGTTCTCCGTGAATAATACATTATTGTTGAGAAATCTTCTTTCTTCACTAAAACTTCGAAATTCAAAGAGGTCATTGTGACATGAAGCGCGCCCCACGTTCAAATACGCTTTTTTTAAGTTGGAATGCTCCCCTTCTGATGTTCTTCGCTTTCGTTGTCCTATTTCGCGGTATCGAATGTCAATTCGTGAACTGGACGAGGATAAGGGATCAACAAAAATGCTATTCAAAAATATACAAGCACGCCTCTTCGTCTGATGAAATACTCATGGTCTTATGCATTAGGCCTCAAAGAATAGGAGAGCTTCTCCTGTGAACAGGTCCCGTCTAACGACGGAAGCCTGTACGTTATCAATATTTATCTGGGAACACCACAAGCCCATTATCCTCCTGCGAGGCAGGCGCGGGGCGGAAGAACAGCGGTGCCTCTCAGCCACTTTCGCGTTCCAATCCGTGCGGCGAAATGCAGCGCCCGATAAAGAACACAAAGCCTCAGACTTAGAGGGCGACCTGGGCGGTTAACAGCCCGAGTGTCCGTCAGCATGCCTTTCTCTCTCTCTCTCTCTCTCTCTCTCTGAAAAAAAAGGACCTTCGGTTGGTTGCTCGAAAGAAATGCCCCAACGAGCGGTTTTGCGGTTCGATGAACAGCTAGTCTCGGAACATTTTGTAGAAAAGGTAGAATTTGTGAAGTGCAATGTTTGTCCAGGCATCTTGACTGAAGGATATTGTTATTTCATAACTTCTCAAGAGAAGATGTTACAGATTTATAGAAATACAATGTTACACAATACACTATACTACATATTTCAATATGCTTAATTAAAATATCAATTATTTATTTAGGTTAAAATACAGATTTAACGCAAAAATACTTTTTAGAGTCCCCTGACATGGAAAAAAGTGTTTATTTTCGAAAGGATCGTTCTTCTGTCTGTCCATCGGAATGTGAATAACACTAACCTCTAATGTTTCATAGTATGTTTTCAAAAATGAATATTCCACAATCGATCGGGGCCGACTAGAAGTCCTGCAATTTCGAAAATAATTCTTGAAATTTTGGATGCACATCACATGGAACCTCTTGAAAAACATCTTCTAAATGTCCTAGAAAACAGCACCAATTTTTTAATATTTCTTGGAAGAAAATAGAGAAATACACTATTTTCTTGGCATAGATAGGTTTTTCACTGTTGACTCGATTGCTGAAGTTGCGACTTGACTGTTGAAGTTGCGAAGGTTTGAGTCTTTGGGCCCCCTTACACAACTTCATTATTGAAGATAGAGAATTTTGTATCAAACGAAAATTGTTCTTTTCAATTAGTTCATTAATTAATGTGAGGTAAATTTCTACGAAAATTTTAGTAGTTTTTGCGCAATTTTGAGTGAAATATATAAATTATTTTAAAGGTAGTACCAAATGCATCAAATAACACAACATAAACGTCATTTTGATGTATTCTTTTGATTATTCAACAACTACACAATTTAATTTTTTGAACTATTTTTAGTACTCACAAATTATTAAATCTGTAAGTATAAGTGCTTCAAACGATTTCTCATCAATTTTATCGAAATTTCAAAACATTTTCTGCGAAAAAGAGCTCCAAATTGTGCATTTTTACAAACGCTCAAACGATGTTTACTGAAAAACATCAAACGTTTTAAATAAAAATTTTCATGTTTTTAATTTTTCATTAGTAACCGAAAATTTAAATAAGGGTTAATTGTAATAAGAATCTTTCCAAGAACTGATACTGTTGAGTTAATTGAAACATATTGTAAATATTATATTCTAAAATATTTTTTGTAGTTACTTATTTTTGAGAAAATTGTTTATTATCCAGTGCACTGTTGATAGATTTGGATGATAATGTAACTCTATTTGCATGTTGCTAAGGAAACGAATTAATGAGAATATATGTATTCAATGTTACAAAGAACACTAAAGGCCACGTACAAATTATTAGTATTTAAAAATTATTTTTTACTGCATAACCGTAACACGTTTACAAATAATACGGTCACGTGACTGACAAGGGAGTGGGGCAGGGAGGCTAAGTACGCGGACACTATTCCGATTTAAACATAGTAGAACTTCAAGGTCACGAGCTGGAAGAAGAGGAGGATTGATTGATTGATTGATTGATTGATTTTTTTGTGTTTCCGGGCGCGTCGAATGCTTTGGTCATTAGTCCCGTTAGTGTAGTGCCTGTTTTCTTTTCGCGGGAGATGGCGGTGATCTTCCCCCGCTGGATGGCAAGATCTGGCGCCAACCTACCGTCGGCTAGTGGGGTTTCCCCCAAACCAGAACTCTCCCACCAGCGGGGCACCGCCCCAGCCGGGACAACAAGCTCTAAGCTCCCGACCGGTCTCCCGGGATATATGGTAGTGTAGTGCATGTTTGTGTAAGTGTGTGTGTAAGGGGAGAGGATAGGACAAGGAACAGGAAGGACAGATCGCGCGCGGTCCGTGGCCCGTTTAGTAGGGTACTGCTCCGGCATTCGCCTGGTGTTGATCCAAGAAACTACGGAAAACTACCGATCAGAGCGGCCGGGCGCTAGAATTCTCCTCAAGACAGCGACTGAAATCGACCTAGCTGAAAAGCTAGTGTCGAAAATCCTGCCGTCGTCAGGACTCGAACCTAGGACCTCCCGGTCAGAGGCGCTGCAGTGACATCAGTTGATGCACTGAGCTACCGCTACCGGTAAAAAGAGGATAACATTAACTTCCAATACAGAGACCCAATACCAAAAATTTAAGACGTAATAAAGCTCCCGATTGGATGATAGTGTCCTCATTCCCTTCCCCTTCCAGCTCGTGACCTTGAAATGCCATTACGTTTAAATCGGAGTAAAGGGTACAGAACTGAGATACACGTACACGATGTTCGGAGTGTGTGACGGTGCTCTTCGCTACGAATGTCCCAAAAGAGCAGTAAGTACTACACGAGACGCTAGTAGGTCTTTTAAGCTCCAACAATACAACCTGGGAAATTAAACAGCTAGCGCCGACTCCAGAGAAAAGGAATTTACCTAGTACGAGAAAGTATGTGTCATTCTCTTCAAGTTGCCTCTTTTCGATAAAATAATTTGAATACATTGGCTATGAAGTGATTGACATTGGGTGATTCTGAAGGAAGTAATTCATATTTTCCTGCACCGTCATATCTCTCATTTCTGTTCTCATTTTTTGGAGGCAAAAACATATGAAATGAACAGGATCATTTAAAAGAACATTGAATTTGAACCTCTAGCCCGCCCTCTGAATTATAAGAAATGCGCAAAACAAGGGTATAGTGCGGAAAAATAGCCTTGAGAACATGTTTTCTAACTATTGTATCTGTACATGGCAAATGTGGTCGGCGTATCACACTTTAATTCTTAGTTAACACTATTTTTCCTTCTTTAAAATACCCTATCTATATCTTTATATAAGGAAAAGGGAATGTGCGTATGTGTGTCGCACATAGACGCAAAAACTACTACACTGATTTCGCCGACATTTTCACACTTTGTTCTTATTAGAATTGGGAGTTTTTAAAGTGTGGTTTGAATTAACTCCGACATGTGCAGGTGTTGTTGATGATTTATTCGTTTATGACGTCTCAAGCGCTCCTGAGCTCCACGCAATCCGTCTCACATACAATTCACAACAAGTATTCTGCCCCTGCGATTGAGAAAAATAGACTAGAATTATTTCTCGGATCTCGAAAAAGTAAATCAAATTTCTCAAGCTATTGTCATAGCGAACGCATGCCCAAATTTCAGAAAGAACTATTTAACAATAGCATACTTGACAACCGTGTCCAAATCAGGACACAGGGCATACCCATACTTGCGAGAAAGTCCTTCATCAACTTGAATTTTTGCACAGCGAAGCATAAAACGAGATTAACAATCACGTGACCAATAGTGTGTTGTGTGTAATACACTGCAATAGCGAAGCATTGCCAGATCCAATCGTTTGATTGATTGATTTTTTCGTGTTTCCGGGCGCGTCAACAGCTTTGGTCATTAGTCCCGTTGGTGTAGTGCATGTTTTTTCTCGGGAGATGGCGGCGATTTTCCCCCGATGGATGGCGAGATTCGGCGCCGACCTACCGTCGGCTAGTGGAGTTTCCCCCTAACCAGGACTCTCCCACCAGCGGGGCACCGCCCCAGCGGGGACAAGCTCTAAGCTCCCGACCGGTCTCTCGGAATATGTGGTAGTGTAGTGCATGTTAGTGTAGGTGTGTGTGTGTGTGTGTGTGTGTGTGTGTGTAAGGGGAGAGGATAGGACAAGGAAGAGGAAGGACAGATCGCGCGCGGTCCGTGGTCCGTTTGGTGGAGTACTGCTCCGGCATTCGCCTAGTGATGGTCGGAGAAACCACAGAAAACTACCGATCAGAGCAACCGGCCGCTAGAATTCTCCTCCAGACAGGGACTGAATTCGACCTAGCTGAAAAGCTAGTGTCAAAAATCCTGCCGCTGTCAGGACTCGAACCTAGGACCTCCCGGTCAGAGGCGCAGCAGTAACATCAGTTGATTCACAGAGCTACCGCTCCCGGGCCAATTGTTTGAAGTAAAATAGTCTGCAATGTCTCTATGGGGAGAAACCGCTAGTAGACAGCGTCCTACTGGAAGCACCACGTAGACTCATGAAATCTGCTGAGACTACAAGCATTGAAATGTTCGTAGCGCCGAAATTGTGATTTGCAGCTCTCCTCCAAAACCATCAGCTGCCGCGGAGCAGCTTCCATGAACGTGATGATGTTGCTACGCGTTGGGTTTCCATGACGATCGATGCTGTTCGTGGATTATTGTGTCGCACACATAGCGCGCCACACGCGTGACATCAGTTGACCACTGCCTAGCCGAAGGCTCTCGCATCCGCCCATCAATTCGTCAACTCATTAAAATGCAGTCGAGCGGAGAAAAGCAAGAAAGTTTTGATCAATGCTTCCTCCTTCCTTCTCGAGGCTAGCTCCTTCCTCGCAGCTTTTTTTTTCAGGCGGTACATCGATAACGGTATTCGCGTGATCGATCTAAACGACAATTGTTTTCTCTCCAGAGAACAGGTTAGCAATACTATTGCCATTCTTCATTATGATCCTTAAAACCAATACTTTTCGGCCGTACGTGAAATGAATCATTTTGATCCATGACGACATAATGTGACTCATAATGGAGGAATGAGATACAAGGGAAACGGGAAAAACCTACGAAAACTATCTGCGAACCCGATTTGTTTCCCTCAAATTCCACACAGATCGACCGGCATGTAGACCCCGCTACCCAGAGGTTCTATCCAAAGATGTAAGATGAGAGGTGTGACCTCACCAAGCAAGCTGTCGGCATATTTTTTGGGGATACATTTCCCCTGCCTCTCATTCCACCAGTGGTACGTCCGCATTATCATAATTATGATTGCTATCACCTATACATTAAAACATCGCAAATGGGCTTCAATCACATGAGCAGTGAATGGCCTTCCGACTCAAATAAATAAATAGATAAATAAATAAATAAGTAAATAAATAAATAACCACTACATCACGGGCCACTCTGGTAGCAGTTCCACAGCAGATGCATAAGAGACAAATCGTTACGAAGGGAAGTCTCCCTGCGGCGGCGCTGGTGCGGTGGTGCGGTGGCGGTCGGGCTGCGCTTGGCGGCGGGCGGCGTTGGCCGTTCCGCCGCCTTCTAAAAATACAGCGTCGGCTGGCAGCGACCCCCGGGCGCCGCCGAAATAGCCCGGCCAGCGCCGCCCCGCCGCAGCCACCGCCGCACGCGCACCCGGCCACGCGCATTGTCAATGGCCGGCCCCACGCCGCGCCGTATTACACCACGCACGCTCACGCACCCTCGCCCTCGCCCTCCTCGCCCTCGCCCTCGCCCTCGCCCTCGCCCTCGCCCTCGCCCTCGCCCTCGCCCTCGCCCGCGCCTCGCCTCGCCCTCGCCTCGCCTCGCCCTCGCCCTCGCCCTCGCCCTCGCCCTCGCCCTCGCCCTCGCATTCGCCCTCGCCCTCGCCCTTGCCGCCCCCCCCCCCCCCCCCCGCCCTCGCCCTCGCCCTCCCTCCCCCTCACACTCACACTCACACTTACACTCACACTCACACTCACTCCGGGAGCGGTAGCTCAGTGCATCAACTGATGTCACTGCAGCCCCTCTGACCGGGAGGTCCTAGGTTCCTACTCTCCACGGCGGCAGGATTTTCGACACTAGCTCTTCAGCTAGGTCGAATTCACTCGCTGTCTGGAGGAGGATTCTAGCGGCCGGCTGCTCTGATCGGTAGTTTTCCGTGGTGTCTCCGATCAACACCAGGCGAATGTCGGAGCAGGACCCTAACAAACAGGCCACTGACCGCGCGCGATCTGTCCTTCCTCTTCCTTGTCCTATCCTCTCCCCTTACACACACACTAGTACACTAACATGCACTCCACTACCACATATTCCGGGAGACTGGTCTGGAGTTTAGAGCTCTTCCCGGCTGGGGCGGTGCCCTGCTGGTGGGAGAGTCCTGGTTAGGGGAAACCCCACTAGCCGACGATAGGTCGGCGCCGGATCTCGCCATCCAGCGGGGGAAGATCACCGCCATCTCCGGAGAAAAACATGCACTACACTAACAGGACTAACGACCAAAGCAGTTGACGCGCCCGGAGACACAAAAAAATCAATCAATAAACTCACCCGCACCGTCAACGCACTGCCCACGACTGCACGTTCAGGGTCATTCAGAAACGACGAGGGTGAACGTGGCATACCGAAAATTACCCTCCTCTTAGTAGTCAAATGCGGAATTTGGTTGTCGTAATGATTCGGAGGACATGCATCAATTGACGTTCTGATTATTTCATATGTTTCATAGATTGGTATAACTTTAGCTGAGCACTTAGAATCGCTGTCACCCTTGACGCAACCCGCTAGGCGATTATGCGCTTCGAGCTCCGTGTTGCAGCGACCCTCTTCAATCATGATGCTGCATTATTTGCTGGGACTTCGAGAACAAAATGAAGAGGTAGAAGGAGAAGAAGAAAAAGCAAAACAATTTGATGAAGAAGAATGAGAAAAGAGAAGTAGAAAAAGGCGAAGGAGACAGATCAGATAAAGAACAAACACAAGAATACCAAGAAAAAGAGAAGGAGAAATCGAAGAACGAAAAAAAAAAAGTAGAATAATTGACTTAATTGAATACTGCGTGATTTGTGTTCACATAACGTTCATACTTTTTTCTCGCTTAAGAAGTCCTTGTGGAGCCCGAACTTGTTAACAGAGAAAGCGAAGCTTTTGCAGAGAAGAAGAAGAAAAAGAAGAAGGCTAACACAAGTACAAATTCTACAATCACTGCAATGGTTATTGTGCAGGGGTATCATTATTGCGTCTTGCTGGATCTTCGGTACCAACAACCGCTAGCACTCGACTTTAGTGCCAAAGCTAGGCACGGGCGAGCACAAGACAGAATAAGATGCGAATGCCGCTGGTCTTTGTTTCCTATTTAATACTGGTGGACAGCCACTGCAAAGTTCAGGGTTCACAAAATAATGGCAATCTGGAGGGGCAACTCGGGTGTGTTTGCCAACAAAACTGTTGCCACACCCAACTCGCAGGACCTCGCAAGCCATGCAAGCTTACTCTGCCATATACTATTTAGATGCACGTTTCCTATACACAATTTAATATATACTTTTACTATTATTAAACCATACATTTAAAAAATAACGTTTCATATCACATCTCACATAAAATTGCGTCATATTTCTTCTATTATCATTATTATAAATGGTATATGGATATAAATGGTATAATATAGTGTAAACAAATGTTCATTGATTCAAAAAGTTTAATGAATGAATTTATTTTTACAACTTTGTAAATGTACAAAAGTTGGCTTCTCTTTTCATGTCATAAAAGAAAGTTCTATTATTGTTATAACAAAAGTTGAATTTACTTTTTAAGTTATAACAAAATTAGGATTAACCTGCTTAATCTCATTTTCATTACATGTCATTGCATTCTCTTTCTGGTTCCATCTTCTCAATTTCCTCTTTCACTCCTGATTTTCCACTTACTTCTTCCTCGAATCCCTCTTCTCTGGCTTATTAATTTTTTGAAGTTCGTTTTTGTTCTCAGAGAGGCGGAGACGATGATTATGATGATGATTATGTTGGAGAATGGAAATTGCGGTGAATAGGAGTGGAAAGAGGCAGGTCGAAAGTTGTACGTGTTTGAAGGGGGAGGATTATTCTGCCCCAACGAACAAGAAAACATCCACACCGGAAGGGTGATGTGAAACCGCGAGTTAGCACGTTACTGCGTTAATGATTTCCGCTATCCACGACGGCGCATTACATCTATCAACCACAGTAAACAATTTTAAGAAGTAATGTACAGAAAATTGTGTAATGCTGCGGAAAATCGACTTTGAGATTACAAAGGAAATACATGTTTTGGGATCCCCTAATACCCAAAAAGTGGTTATTTTTTTTCTTTCTAAACGTCCATCCTGTCTGTCCGTCCGTGTGCAAACAACACTAGCGCCTAAACTATTCGCAGGATTTTTGCCAAAATGAATATTCACGTCTATTCCGCCGAACTCAAAGCCACGCGATTTTCAAAAGAATTCTTTGAATTTTGGAGAAACATAATCACTCAAACGCTCTCCAATAAACAAAATATTATGCGAATAATTCTAAATACATTGGATAACATGAAATCAACAGTACTTGTTGTATTCTTTCATTTCTCAAAAAATTACAAATGTAGATTTTACAGTATGGATAGGCGTCTTATACACTTTTGTATTTGTGAATACAAATGCTTCAAATTATTTCTTATGAAGTTTCAAAAAAACTCAAAACTTTTGTGAAAATGACTTCAAAATCGCGTATTTTCAGAAATGCTCAAATATTTTTTTAAAAAACGGCTCCAAATGTTTCAATGAAAAGCTATCCCAGACTAAAGACATGGGAAGTAACTAGTATGATAAAGTCAGTGACATTTGACGACCTAATAACCACCAGTTTTCTTTTTGAATCAATGTAATTAGTAAGATAATGTTCCGTGACGTTACAGGAAAAAAGTAACAATTTTTACGTTACTCAATCTTTACGCCTTACTCCATAAGAAGAGAAAATATAGTAATCGTGCGTTAGAAAATGGCAAATTTTCGACAGAAAAACTATTATGGTAGGATCCTGATCATGAGAAAGTGGATAAATCTTGTTCCTGAACATGGTAAATTACTTCCCAAAAACGTTGGGTAGTCAGAAGCCATGTACTTATGTAAAATTGATTTGCGGCAAAACGTCTGCCTGCCTGACAAACAATTAAAAATTTTGTGTCTATTTTGTTTTCCCTCGTATATTTGATTTCTTTATGCTTGTAGAGATCAAATAATTTTTAAAAAGCTTTTTCCATTTGTTTATAAATAATTAACCAACATGCACGTTTTTACTTCAGACACTAACTCTACAACAAATTGATATATTTTGGTAATTATTTTTTTAATTAATCACAATTGTATATTATAGTGAATGAAATAGAATGGTATAGATACTGTGAAAAATAAAGTGTCAGGATTTGATTATTTGAGAAGAAAATAATTGTTAATAAATATGTTCAGTTGATATAACTGAAATTTTTAGTGGTACATTTAGTGATACAGTTCATTCACTAGAGAACATCATGGGTTACATGCAGCAAAAAGAATTATATTATTATCTTTTATAGTTCAATATTTATGATTTTTAACATGTACAAATGAGCTGAAAATTACCAGTTAGGGAAATTGTATCTAAAGGTCACTCACTAACGGCTTGACAGTTGACACTAGCTTAAAAAAAAGATTTGATCTAAAACTAAGGAACGTAGCAAGACACGGTATAAAGCATTTAAAAGTGAATAAAACAGCGCATTCGACCCAATAAAAAATGAAAAACATGAAATTTCACGTATTTTAATCATTTTGAAGTAGACAGCTACCTTAAATGTTTTCCCGAGCAAGAGCAAAATGCACTTATAAATATCGTATAATTCCAATTTTCAATAAAGCTTATGGGCGTGCGAGGTTTAAAAATTTGAATATTCCCCATTCGTTTCGTTGAAGAGTGTGTTTCACAAGATGATTGAAGAATCAGATGGATGCAATGTGCAATATTATAAAATTACGTATCCCATAGAAATAATACCAGAAAGTATATGTTGTTGCAGCACTGGTTTCGTTTGTATTTAGTTAAAAACTGTTGATTCTATGGAAGTTTTATTTTAAAAAGATAGAAATAAAAAATATCATTTTCTTAATATATACCCATCAATGTTCTTTGAATCCATTTCTCTGTTCTCTCTCCCCCCTTGCCCACCTAGCATCACGTCTGCGACAACAGTTCTGAAATGCGGCCAGTGCAACGGCGGAGATGGCATGGAACGGGTCCCAGCTGTGGACGCGCAGCGGGTTGGCTCTGGAACGGCCTGCGGTGTTGGCGCTCGCAAAAGCGCTGGGCCAGACGACGACCAACGACGTACATCGGTTCCACGAAACGCGTTCTCGTCAACTTCCGCGCCTTCTACCCATGAAGCGCTTGATGCTCTCGCGAGCAAGCGGAGACAACAGATCTGACGCGCTTTGAAACGGATTACGGCTTCACGGACGCTTTGACTTCAGCTAAAGGCGTATCCAACAGGAAGGTAGTGTTTCAGTGAAGTGTTGCATAGGAAGGATGAATGGGATGAAGGAATAACGTGTAAATAATGTAAATTAAGTATGAATATTTGGTATATAACAAATCAAAACTCACAAAAACAATGAGCAACTATGGACGTTAGGGACATTCGAATATAAATGCACGAATTCAAAGATGCATTCATTTTCTTGTATGATTAGGTTTAAGTAAGCTATAAGTTAGTTTTACATTACTTAGGATAAATACTCTTATGCGAGTAAATAAAGAATTCCCACAATAAATACCCTTATATTAGTCATGAAGACGCATGGCAGAAACATTACACTATATGCCCTTAAAAATGTTCCCTTTGAATGAAATACGCTAACGAAAGATGACGATTTCGTATTATTCATAAGATATCGACAAAAAAACCACGTGCGCGTGATACTGCTGATGGGGAATTACACCTCAGTGTTACTTCAAATAGGTGAAAGGAAAAAATGACGTACGTGTCGTTAAGAAACAACAGCAGATGAACAGACAACCTATGACACATGTGACAATGAGAAAATGCCATAAAAAACAGGTTTTCATATTTCTCAAATCCCACAAGTTCTGATGACGTAAACTAAAAAATGAAATATTTTAGACGTTCTAACGCATTTTTGGGTTTACATAAGATTTTTTTACCTCACTCCGTAACACTTACTGTCAGAAATCGTCAAAGTTTAGTTCCAGTATGAAACTATCTATAGTTTCAAAACAATACTTTAAATTGTGAAGAATATTCGGGTGGGTCAAACTAGTGTAGTCTGTTGAATTCTCGCTTTACAGGGCTACTGAAGAGCTTACCGTGATCAAAGATATATTAATGACTTTAATAATCAAGGTAAGAAGTAAAAGACGTGGTTGTATAAATCTACGCCCGAGTCAGCACTGGGGCACTGTTGAGTACCATTTCAATAGAAGGACTTAGTACATTTTCAATAACACAACAGAAACCAAATTGCCGTGTCTCTGGGCCCATTAAGCGGAGAGGCCCGCGATTTGGGCGTCATTTGCGCCGCACCCGGGTGCTCTCGTTAGGCGCTGCACAGCGCGGCCCCTGCAGCTGGAGCCAAAGCGTCCCCTGATCGGTGACTCAGCCACCGCCCGAAACCGGAGAGGCAACGCCCCGCCTTCACGGCCGCCTCGGCTACGTCTTCTTGTGGCTCTTGGCTCTAAGGGATCCCTTACTAATTGGCCTTCCGCTCGGGCTTTGTTTCCTTTCAGAAATGAATGATGAGCGAAATTATGAAATTTAAACTCCACCCGAGAAAAATAGACCGTAGTATCATCATTCAGAAAGTAATTTCAGTCGAATGGTCGGAACACATTCCCGTCATGAAATCTCTATATCAATATTTCTTGAAAAAGTATCAACTTGCTCTTTTGATGTTACGCAAAGAGGAATGTATCGACATTTAAAACAAATCTCTTCCATAGAGAAAATATTATTCTTCAAAGTTTTCTCGACAGAAAAAAAACCCATGAAGATATTGTATCCCTTCGATTCCTCTATTTATCTAGGTCTGGAAAAACGCTTGGGAATTGAGTGAATTTTTCAAACATTTCAGAAATGCATCGTTTGGGAAGATTTGAAAAGTGTGGTTAATTTAAAACAAATACAGACTTTATTGCTTGAGTTTGTTGTTTACTGAGTGGTCTTGTTTAATGATGTAGACGTAATTAATTTGTGAGATAAGTCATGAGATTCCGGACGTGCTTAGGATGGTGTTAATGCCAATGACAGTATTTTCTGAAATATTGCTGAAGCACAACGATTTTCAGGAAGCCCAATATTAATATCACGCAATTCACTCGTACAATGCCAGGCTAATTGATAAAATTAATTTCCATGGTCAAATGTTTCTATATCGAAAGATAATTATTAATTTTAACTTTTATATTATGCGTAAACTAAAGAAATCTACATATGATGAACTTGTAGCAGGAAGCCACACCACCTACAGAAAGTCTCCTGCTAAATGTAAATGTCAATACATCGTTTTTGGTCAAAGCGTGGCATGTCGTTATACCGAATCAAGACTTTTATTTTATCAACATAATATTTATAGTAAGATATGTCACACTTTCATCAAAATTAAGACATTGAGTTTTGCGAATAGTGTGAAAGCTGCCGAGGCTGATGCGGTATATTTTGATATTGATTCAAGCCCTTGCAATCAGGCTGGCAATTCTTGTAGTGTAAGGTAACGGAAATCCAAGTTTATCTACGAGTATTTGCAATGTTTTCATGAATTTATTTCTTTTCTAGAAATGGAATGTAGTGTAAATCTGAGCACTTTATGTTTCCTCAATTAATACACTCACCTATATTATGTGAAACGTGTTAACACAAAGGTTAAAACGTAAAAAGACAATAATTTTGGGACCCAACTTTTTTTTGCGCTGGCTAAGCCATCATCTCCGATCTACTTACAGCATAATGGGAGTAAATTTGGTAATGGTAGGCGTCGAAACTGATCGACGAAGTGGGTTATTTCGAATGTCCGGAAGAAAACATGCATGATAATTAAGTCAATGAGTCAAAATGATAAAATTAAAAAGCGATATGCGATATTAAATTATTAATCATATCATTTCCAGGTATAAACGTTGATAAAAGAAACGTTAATGATATCAAGTCTATCATATTTTTTTCACTTCAAAGATACTAGCTAAAAATATTGCATACTTAAAAAATTCTTAACTTCGTTCTAGTTGAAATCTGGCCCAAGACTCAGTATTTCCGAATCCCATCATGGAGCTATTCCATTAAAACAATTTGCACAAGAAGGGTAAGGGAGCAACCGAGAGGCAGACGAAGATAGACGACCCAAATATCGCAGCCTCCAAAATTACCTTGAGCGTTCTTCGTCCTCTCCCATTCCTTTCCTTCCCATCCCTGGACTAGGGGTCACCGCGGGCGCCGCAAGCGGGGCGTTGATGGGGTCACCGCGGGAGCGGGAGAAGGCGGGGGTGAGAGATCGGAGTGGAGCGGGGCGAGGTGGGGAGAAGGCGGGGGTGAGATCGGTGAGGAGCGGGGCGGGGTGGGGAGAGGGAGGGGTGAGATCGGGAGGAGCGAGGCGGGGTGGGGAGGGGGGGGGGGGGGGGGGGGAGACGGGAAACGGACGGGGAGCCGGGGCGGGGCGGGGGGGGGGGGGGGGGGGCGTGGCGTGGCATAGCGGGGTGGGGAGATGAGGGGAGGGGATACGCTTGTCGTCGGCCAGCGATTAATTGCATGTCGCGCGGCCTCCCTGCCTTCCTCTCAGCCCGCGCCCGCGTGGAGGCAGCCCCGGGGCATCTCGGCCAAGCGAAGGAGGAGGTTGGTGAAGAGGAGGGGAGCGGAGGGGGAGGGGGAGGAAGAGAAAAAGCGGCCGCTTCCGCCGCAGAACGTCCGCAGTGCACTCGGCGCAGGGACCACAGCGTTTGCCCTAGAGCAGGGTTGTCCAGGGTTATGCCATTTATTGTGGCCCGCGAAAGGTTATTAGACAAATGTTGATGACACTTTCGACCTTATTGCGCGCGTAGAACACGCCCTGTTGAAATGAATACCCCCTTTGATGGAAAAATTGTTTAAGTTCAGATTTTTTCTTGTCATTTCAGAAATTCAAAATCATCCTAATGCGTTTAACTGGGTTATGAATTGTAGAATCTGATATCATGAATAGTTCCATCCCCCCTCGCCTTTCAGGGCATCCGAGTCAACTGTGGATATCAATGTCACGTGTGGATCGCCCGAGTAATGAAAATATGGCTCGCAACCGTATTAAAGATTTGAAAGTTGGACATCCCGGCCCTAGAGACCTCGAGACCGACGTCCAAAGGAGTCGACTGCGGCTGCGCCCAGAGGGGCGAGTTTTTTTTTTTTTTTTTTTACAAACAGCAAACGCTTTCGGAACACGTCGTTCATGGGCTACAGGGCTGGCAGAATTCTAAGAAAAATGAAATTACGAAATAAATGTGTTTCAAGTTTCTGCTGACAAATCAAACACAGGAAATGTAAGTTTAGTAAATGAGGCGTCTACTATCAAAACTATCTTATTCCAGTTGAAAAAATTTTACAAGAAAAAAAAAGCCTAGCATTGACACACGGTCTCCTAAGAACGGGGTATTTTCTAGCCACATTTTAGATGGGTTGGATTTGAACATTAGTCCTTTGTGATATTATGAAGGCCCTCTTACACTAAGCAAAAAATGCCAAAAAGTGAATTTCGGTAAATAAAGTCGTTTTTATAGTAAACACCTCAATTAAGTGAAAACGCTGAATAGGAGCTCTGTTATAAATATGTACTAGGCGAAAATAATACAACTAGAAAACATTGTTTTGTGAAAATAACTAACAACGATACAATGATTTCGAGGTTATTCTCGATTCTAACCACCAGTATATGCTATGGAGTGCGGATATCCAGAAGAGCGAAATCTGCAGAAAAGAAGATTAAAAAGGGCCTCATTTTGTAGAATACTGCTTAAAGAAACGTAACTCGGGTTCCCCGCCTGTTTCTCTGCATGCTCCCCAAACATTCCACGTAAATTACTAACGTTTTCCTTTTCATTTTCATAGCATGTTTCCCGCATGTTTACGTACATGTTTTCACCCATGTTTCGTGCATGTAACTTCGCAACATTCCCGCATGTGCCCTAAATGTTTTCCCGCATATGATCCCGTAAGATGTTAACCGCATGTTGCACTGAGTATTCTCTCGGTCATCACACACGTTCCTCGTCATATTCCCCATATGTTCTCTCTTATGCTCCCAACACGTTCACCGCATGTTTCCGCACTTGTTAATTTGGAAATTAAGCTAATCATTAAACAATTAAACTTAAGTACTTTTTATTACGAAATACTTTTATAGACATTATGTTGGTTGATAGTGCAGTGGTTCCCCTGCCGGATTTATTTTTTATTTATTTATTTAGTCAAAAACAGTCAAAAACTGTATGTGACGTATGGGGGAGAAAATCATCTGCGCACGCTTTCTTGATAAAACTAGAAGTTGTGAATAGCGTACCCTACAGTAGTTAGAAATCCCCAAAAATTAATAATAAGGCTCCAAAGACTTTTCGCAAAACAATGCTATATCCAAAAACATAACTTTTTAAGTTATTGTATTAAAACTTAAAAAAAGCTTCACACACAAACCCAACTTCCGACGTTTCTGGTAACCTGTATTATGGTGTGATTATAACTTCTAAAACTGGGAAAGATCGACGAAAACCGTCTCATTGTGCAAACTTAAGCATAAAAAATAACTCGTTCCCCTTAAGTTACACGAAAACACAGTCTTGTGTCCCTCTGACCGCGCAATATGTGTTGGTTGTTACAACGCATTATATGTTAAGAGTTTCATGTTCCTCAAATAGGTCATATTCTGCAAACTTCTGTTTTTCAGCTTAACGTTTCAGATGGTTGACATTTTTGGTCTTAAAGTGCTGATAAATTTATCGACCATTTTGCCTCTTTCAGAGTGAAGACCGTATTCTGATGAAATGCAAATTCATACATACAAAAATAAAAAAGTTACTACGGTTTTCAACAGGCTACGCGATCGATGCGAACAGGGCTGAACGTGATGAAGAAACTCGTTCACGAAGAAAGCAAGAAGTCCTCGTCTGTATAATTGTGTAGGTTGAGATTATAACCATCATGAGTAGTTGAATTGTGTAGGAAGTATCAATCTATTTGATGCACCCCTGGAGGGGAATTCGCTTCCCAGCTGTAATACACTTATGTCCTTAATGAACGAACTAATTATCTACATCAAATTTCATTTGAGGGAAAAATCTGTATCTTTAATTTTGTAGTTGGAGGAAGACGCCGAAAAAATTTAAATTTTTGCAATTTTCGAAAATTCAGAGTTAACCGTGAAAATCGGACCTACGTCACCTATATCAGTGTATTTACTCTATTCTTACAAAAAAGTACAGAAACAATTGGAGCTGTTTTTGAGCAAAATTTTGAAAATTTGCGGAAGGTTTCATGTAAAGTACCCTTAAATTTTAAAGAACGTTTTTCAAAATTTCAAAGCTTCAACCAGAGCCAGATGGACAGTTTTTTTTTTTTCAATTTGGAAAAGATTTTAGCATGGTTTAGGCGCTAGTGGTGTTCACAAACGGACAGACGGACGGAGGAAGTGACGGACGAACTAACTGACGGACGACGGACGGACAGGGACGACGGACGGACAGACGGACAGACGGACAGACGGACAGACGGACAGAGGACGGACAGACGGACAGACGGACAGACGGACAGACGGACAGACGGACAGACGGACAGACGGACAGACGGACAGACGGACAGACGGACAGACGGACAGACGGACAGACGGACAGACGGACGGACGGACGGACGGACGGACGGACGGACGGACGGACGGACGGACGGACGGACGGACGGACGGACGGACGGACGGGACGGACGGACGGACGGACGGACGGACGGACGGACGGACGGACGGACGGAGACGGACGGACGGACGGACGGAGGACGGATCGGACGGACGGACGGACGACGGACGGACGGACGGACGGACGGACGGACGGACGGACGGACGGACGGACGGAGGACGGACGGACGGACGGACGGACGGACGGACGGACGGACGGACGGACGGACGGACGGACGGACGGACGGACGGACGGACGGACGGACGGACGGAGGACGGACGGACGGACGGACGGACGGACGGAGGACGGACGGACGGACGGACGGACGGACGGACGGACGGACGGACGGACGGACGGACGGACGGACGGACGGACGGACGGACGGACGGACGGACGGACGGACGGACGGACGGACGGACGGACGGACGGACGACGACGGACGGACGGACGGACGGACGGACGGACGGACGGACGGACGGACGGACGAGACGGACGGACGGACGGACGGACGGACGGACGGACGGACGGACGGACGGACGGACGGACGGACGGACGGACGGACGGACGGACGGACGGACGGAGACGGACGGACGGACGGACGGACGGACGGACGGACGAGAGGACGGACGGACGGACTGGACGGACGGACGGACGGACGGACTGGACGAGACGGAGGACGGACGGACGGACGGACGGACGGACGGACGGACGACGACGGACGGACGGACGGACGGACGGACGGACGGACGGACGGACGACGACGGACGGACGGACGGACGGACGGACGGACGGACGGACGGACGGACGGACGGACGGACGGACGGACGGACGGACGGACGGACGCACGGGCAGGCGACGGACGTTTAAAAAACCCCTTTTCAGTATCAGGGGAACCCAAAATGCGTATTTCCATTGAAATCTCGGAATCGATGTTCCGCAGAATTACATAACTTCTTCTATACTACGTATATTACTTCGTATACGTATACGAGATAGTAAAAATACCATAAGTAGCCAAATAAATGGAGTATTTATTTATGTAATCAAACTTCTCAAGACTTAACCAATGAAACTAAGAAGCTAAAAGAAAAATTAGAAACAAACAACTGGACCATCCCCAGTCTCCCTTACAATTTTTCTCACTTAATTCGAGCATTTCCTAATCAAGGGGAAGTCTCCACCCTTCGTTCACCCCGGTAAACGGAAAGCATCCATGACTCTAGCCATCTCAACATTTCCAATACTCATTACGCTGAAATACCGATACAGGGTGACGAGTCGAAATGTAGTAGTTACACGATACACCGTCATCTGCACAGCGCAATCCACAAGCGTTCTATGTATTTGTTAATATATTTATGAAATAGTACTAGCTTCTAGGGTATACGTTCGCTTTTGAGGAACCGCGTGTGGATACGCTACATATCCCAACGACTGATCTCACGGAGAGCGTTCACTGTAATGGGTGACATCAATGTCGCAAGTTTGTGGAAGAATGATTACCACGATGACAGAAAATGATTAATGTCCAAAATGAATACAGAAAAAAACCTGCTGAAAGCGCTTTTTGTTGAAAAGATTATTCCACATGGAAAAATTATAATGATATGCCTGGTATTTCGCCAAGTGTTCTGAAGCAGAGACGCAGAAACGGGAGAAGGGTGAGACCGCCGTGCTAGGAGTCACTATTAAAGGGAAGATACGAAAGCACATTTCTTTGCTTTTCATTAAAAATATGTATCATATATTAAAATAAATTGCATAGTAGGAAACCAACATGAACGGGCCTGGCATTAGAGGAAGCCTCATTAGTCGGTTGGCCGCTTCGCTTATCAATTCACGCTACCAGCTCAGTGCGCTTATACGCAATTGCTGGTAGTTTCTGGGTGTGTATCGTTGTTTCCTTCAATACTATATGGCTGTTTTGGAGAAGAAACTGACGATCGATGAGACCGGAACTGTTAGAGCAGAGTGGAAGCTAGCGCATTTTCCATCGCTCATGACAAAAAGATCGAATACTTGAAATGTAAGTTTGCTGTTGTTAATTAAAAAATACTTCTACGCTATTACAATCGCAAGCTCAAAGACGAATACGTCGGCAGTAAGGAAGAGAAGGATCGTGGGACTAGATCAGCCGCACTGCGCGGATGACGTCGTAGGTTGGACAAATCGCAGACAAGACGGCTTTGGTATGTACCCAGTTAAGTAACACATATATACATATGTGCCATACCATTTACTACAAAAGCATTTGCTCCCCGTTAGCATCTGCTAACTACCGAATGCACTGTCAACAGGACCCTGGTGCTCATACCCGCAAGCTTGCGATCTCCAACGCACACTGGCGTCGTTGCGGGAGTCTGGCGACAAAAGTTCCAGAACAATGCTGACCCTTTTCAGGGCCCACCGGCCTTTATAGCCTCGCTGTGGCCGCGTCGCCGCCTGCTGGATACCAGTGCCTGGTCTTGCGACACATCTGGCGCAAGTGTGGCATGTACCCTCTGGAACTGCACCCTTGGGCTTGCCCTTCCTCGCTTCCTGCCCATTGCGATGCATTCTACCCCTGTCCACTCTCACCGGGAGCGGTAGCTCAGTGCATCAACTGATATCACTGCAGCGCCTCTGACCGGGAGGTCCTATGTTCCCACTCCCCACGGCGGCAGGGTTTTCGACACTAGCTTTTCAGCTAGGTCGAATTCAGTCGCTGTCTGGAGGAGAATTCTAGCGGCCGGCTGCTTTGATTGGTAGTTTTCCGTGGTTTCTCCGATCAACACCAGGCGAATGCCGGAGCAGTACCCTACCAAACGGACCGCGCGCGATCTGTCCTACATCTTCCTTGTCCTATCCTCTCCCCTTACACACACACACACACACTTACACTAACATACAATAGACTACCACATATTCCGGGAGGCCGGGAGCTTAGAGATTGTCCCGGCTGCGGCGGTGCCCCGCTGGTGGGAGAGTCTTGGTTAGGGGGAAAACCCACTAGCCGACGGTAGGTCGGCGCCGGATCTCTCCATCCAGCGGGGGAAGATCACCGCCATATTCCGAGAAAAAAACATGCATTACACTGACGGGACTAATGACCAAAGCAGTTGACGTGCCCGGAAACACGAAAAAAACAAATCAACCTGCCCACTCTCAAAGTATCCACGATATCGGATGTGCACCACACTGCTGTGTGTTTGAGTAGCGGATGGTGCTCTCGGAAGAGGTAGCGTCCAGCGCCGCTTCCCTGCTTCGCGGTGCAGCGGCTTCCTTGCTCTGTGCGCGCGTTGGTGCGGCGATGCGGTTGCGATGCGCGCGTTGAGGCGGCGATGGTGTAACGGTTAGCGTATCGGGATGTTATACCCAACTTTGCGGGTTCAAACCCGATCGAAGCCGTGGATCTTTAATGGCGAAAAAATCCTTCGTATTCCTTCGGAGGGGAAGTAAAGCCGGCTGTCCCATGTTAGTACATTTACTGCATGTAAAAGATCCTCAAGCCTAAATGAAGGCTCTGAGCTAAATTCAAATGGCCTGTTTCGTCGCCCTTCTTTCTCCGCTAATAGGTGAAAGGAGCGTAACGAAATTTGGGTGATCAGGCGGAAGAGCAGTCCTCATAGCATGAGTCTCGCCACGTAAAATATGGCATTCATTCATTTTCTGCCGACCTATACGCTAGATGCTATCACTCTGGGGACCCTAAACAAGCGCTTTTGTGTTAGCAAACGATGACTGAAATGCAATGGCAGAGATCTCTGTTGGTGAGACGAAGTGTCACCGTCATTCTCCGAGAAGTGAACTGAAATGTAAAGACGAATAGGAATGCAAAGAGAAATTCGAAATATTTATTCCATCAGCAAGAAACCTATACCATCCGATCCATTGAAGCATTTGAAGTGTGGGAATGAAATCTGACGCTTAATGGTAGTCATGCCAGTTACACATCATGTTCTTTATTGTCCATAGGGCAAATACCTTGCGTTATTTTAACACTGGATGGTTATTTTTCTTTTGAGATTTTAAAACAAATATTTTTGACTTTTTCCCTACACTAAAGGATAGGGAGGAAACATTTTGGAATCATTTGAAAAATAAAATATAGAATTTTCGTTTCTAAAATTCATCTTTAAGTTTCTTTAGAGCTGTAACTAGGTACGCACGTCAGAATTAATGTCTTTTAGTATTGTTCCAAAGACGGTTAAAATTGGTGCTGGTGGTGAGGATATACATGCAATTTTTTTACCCTAAAATCGATTTGTATTCATGGTTGGATGAATGGATAGTAGTATCGCCCTCAACACTGCCAGATTAGACGCTTTTGAGGTGAAACTTGGTTGGTGATTCCGCGCACGTCAACAGCTTAGGTTAAGTAAGTGTAGTGCATGTTTTTCCCTCGGGAGATGGCGGTGATCTTCCCCCGATGGATGGCGAGATCCGGCGCCGACCTACCGTCGGCTATCGGTGAAACGTCGTAAATGCAACAGGAGTAATATATAGTTGTTTCGCAGATCATTAAATTGTTTCAATTTTCGTGGGTACATGATGTAGATATTAAAATACTCGATCCATTCATAGCTTGCGTTCCACAAAATTCATTCAAATCATGTACCGTTTCGGAAAGTATTAGTGTAAGTTAAGCTCTGAAATCTGTGCCTATGAATTTTGTGGAACACAAGCTACACATTTGCCACATCAGCGTGAATCCAACAATATTTGAAAAACCACGAAACTTTAAATCTCTCATGAAAAGTAGCTATTTTAATTGATACTCTTACTTTCCTGTTTGATAGATATATCTCTGTTCATATAAAAAACTGAAATAATGCAAACAGGGTTCTTTGTCATCCTTCGAAGGTGATGACGTTACTTTCTCATTATTGTCTGTCAATATTTTCGACCACAACACTTTGTTGAACAAGACCCATGTTGCTTCTAATTCACGTAACACACATTTCGAGCGTTTCGGTTGACGGTTTTTGAGAGCGTCCTTTGGGCGAGAGAAAACCAGTTCGGAAAATTATTGAACAAATATAAAACAATTTTCTTAAGGATGAGCCAAAGCGTCAGCTAGTGCTGGCAACATAACTGAAGGTTCTATGGTCGTTGTGCCCTCGAGCACATCAGACTCCCTCTCTGCATTAGTTCGTTTGGAGTTGGCTAACTTGTAAATGGCTTCGACGCTTCCTTTTGTGATGTCCTTGTCCGACAAAATATAGTGCGCCGCGAGAAATAATTGAAATTAGGAAGTACAGTGTTACGTGATCTTCTATAAAAAATTTTTTACTATAAGCATTACATTAAATTTTCTTTTTGTGTGATAAATATTATGTTTATTTTAAAACCGAGACTTGAATGTGAGATGTGTACCGGTGCATGTGTTTCCGGCTTAAAATCATTTTTCTTTCTATTTACATTCGTGGCAGTTTTCTTTTACTGAGTGTGAGAGCATGTTAATAGATTTTACACACAAGTAATTAAATTTAAATGTTTCCCGGACTCGCGTACGTGCATATACCTCCCCGAAATCCTTAGACTTCTGCATAGGGATGTTTTCACAGGAGCCATTATCACTTTAGGAAGGGGGCGTGGCTGATCAGTTGTCGCGGCGGAGGGATACTTCTCTGAATTACATGTGATGCTCACTTGTTACGAAAACTGTCACTTTGGCTCATCCTTAGGAAAATCCTTCTATATCTACGACGCGCCTAATACCTTGAACGCATTCCTTCGGCGTTCCTGAAATAACAGTTCCGGAAAAACAGCCTGCGGCGGGAGCAGTGGTGTGTGTTTCGGCGAATAAGTTGCCTTCTGCAGCTGGGGGAGGACGCATGACTGGAGGAAAACCAGACTGGCAGGTGGCGTTGGAGGAGGCGGAGGAGGAGGCGGAGGCGGCGGCGGAGGCGTGGTCTACGGGTGGATGTAGCACATGTTGAAGACCTACATTTCTCAAGGAGAATTTTCCAGTGTCTCCGAGTGTATTACGCTTGTATTACACAATAGATACATCGTGATGGGTAATCTTAATCCAGCGCCACAAGAAATTTAGTTTCTAAAGTGAATTGGACTACGAATCCTACAATCCCTAAAATGATTCAAAATTCGAAAATTTAAATCTTAGCACATCTTTCGAAAATTGATCCTAGTTCAAAACTATTAAAATAATTCCTTTTTGATTGATTTACACCCCATTCGAGTATTTTAGTATCTACATCTTTCTTTAATTTTGGCGAAAATCGTCATTTGAGTGAAACAGGCTGCAATACCACGTATGTCGGAAGCTGAGAGCTTGCCCGCATGAGGCGTTGTCCCTGGGTGGGTTGGGGGGAAGGGACGAGAGCCTAAGGCTATACCATGCCACTTACGGAACTAGTAACTCAGTAGTTCACGCGCCTGGAACACTAAAATAGTCAGTTTAATGAATAAACGTTTACAAAATATTGTAAGGATATTGCCAAAAACAGTCCGTAAATAGAGTAAAACAATTGGTTATTGGCAGCAAGATAAACGTAATCGTTCAAATTCACACCATTCTTCTGCAAAATGGCAATTTATGAGTATTCGTTTTTCTGGTGCACCGATGATTTAATAAATTAAATTAATCATCCGATTTAATTGTACTAAACTTTAGCCTTCAATTGTTTTTTCTTCGAAATTAATTAAGGTTCTGGAGATTACACGCGTTCGTGAACCAGCCTGGATTATAATAGAAAATTTAGGATTCCTCCCATCTACAGTATGAAGTTTGAATTTTTGTATTTTTTTTCTTCTTTTTGTTCTCTCTCATTGATGATCGATTGGCTACTAGTGATTCCGGGCGTGTCAACGGCTGAGGTTGTCCCGTAAAAGTAGTGCATACTTTTTTGCTCTGGAGGTGGCGATGATCCTGCCCCGCTGGGTGGCGAGATCCGGCGGCGACCTACCGTCGGTTAGGTGTTTTTTCCTCAGATAGGCATCTTCCACCAGCGAGGTACCGCCCCATCCGGGACAAGCTCTAAGCTTCCGACCGGTCTCCCAGCATGTGTACTAATGTTGTGCATGTAAGTTTAAGTGTGTGTAAGGGGTAGGATAGGACAAGGAATGGGAAGGGAAGATCGCGCGCGGTCCGTGGCCCTTTTGTTAGGGTACTACTCCGACAATCCCTTGGTATTGATCGAAAAAATAAACAACGAAAACTACCGATTAGAGCAGTCGGACGCTGGAATTCTCCTCCAGTCAGCGACGGCACTCGACCTAGCTCTCCGACCAGTGTCGAAACTCGCGCGGTCGGGACCTAGGACCTCCCGGTCAGAGGTATTGCAATGACATCAGTTGATGCCCTGAGCCACCTCTCCGGGTTTGGACTCTCCCCACGCCATTCCGCGACTCCGCTTTCGCCCGAGCGAGCAGATCTGCGGGCGCCGCCGCCGTGCTCTTTGGGCGACCCCTCCCCCTCCGCCCCCGCCCCCTCCCCGCTCTCGTCGCCAGGGAGCGCGCGTGCGGAGAATGAACGCGGCGGGCGCAATTTCTTCTTCCAGCTCTTTCGGTCTTTGGCCCGCCTCGCACGACCTTCTTCTCCTCTGCAATCTTCCTTGTTTTCTTATTGGCGCGCGCTGAATCACCGTGTGATGGTTTTGTGGCTTGTTTTTCTCCGGGGCAGGGTTGTCGAAGGTGGTTCACAGTCGTCAGGCAGTCCAGTTGCTTTCGTTTTCATCTATTCGAAGAGCTCACATTAGAAGAATATGTACACTTTGAATATTAAACATTGGATAGCTACTCATGTTTATGTTTGAGAAGTACCAAAAATGGTTAATATGGTCGATTGATAATATAATTATTATTATATTAATATAATTATTATACACGTATTTGTTACTGATGCAAATGCTAATATCTTAAATCTATTCTGAATATTGTTTTTATCTGTGCACAAGAGATTTTCATTTCATTAGTCAAATGGATTTCCGCCATTTCACCAGTTTTCAGAATTCCTTTTTGAATATTATGAAAACAAACAAAGGAATTCTTGTTTTTATGACAACACAGGAGACAAAAGATAGACACCCTAATGGTAAAGCACGTTCATATATTTGAAGAGTGTTTAAATATACAGTAAAACATTTTTTTTCTCTTACATAGCAAACGAAAGAAGTAATCTGTTTAAAGGGTAGGAAATAACCTTAACACATTTTATTTTTAATGGCGGTCCTAGTAAAAAAACCTGCCTTATCATACGAGCGTCCACGTTATTTTAATTTTTAGTCTGCCACAAAAGTGAGTGATCAGTCATTCATAAGACATAACTACTGTGTGTTGAATTACGAAAATATAGTATGCGTGTATCTCTTCTGACTAAAGTAGTCACAACAAAAGAATATGGTATTATTTTCTATCACTGAAAACTACTCGTATCTTCCCAGTCTTCGAGACGAGACCGACACCATTAACTGATTGGTTGTTCCCGAGATGTAGCTGCATCAACTGCTACGTTCATTAGTAGTGTTTTACCTCAAGTGGTAGCGGTGTTTCTCGTCCACTGGAGGGTGAGATGTAGCGCGGACGTACCCGTCGACTTGCAGGCTATTTCCTCTCAACGTATGACCCCGAGCGGAGCACTGTTCCTGGCTGAACGCATATGACATATGTGGGTAGTGGAATACGTGTGTATGTGTGTGTGTGTGTGTGTGTGTGTGTGTGTGTTTGTAAGCGTGTGCTACCTGTGGCGCGTTTGTAGATGGTCCTTAGAATTATCCTCCACAAAGCAGCTGAATTCATCCCAGTTAACTAGATAGTATCGAATATCTGTCGAGACTCGAACCTTAGGACCTCCTGGCCAGAGTCGTTGCAGAGACAGTTGTGATGCTGGTTCTGAACTAACTCAGCCGTTCGGACTCCATCTTCACACAAAACATCCAGAAAAAGAAAAAAAGTCTATGATCAAACAGTGTTTGTGTGCTGTAAACATAGTAATTGAAACCTACCGAAACAGAAACATGTTTTCCTTCTTTCCCTTCTTTTGCAACTGGAAAGAAAATGTTCACAACGTTTTATGAAATGCAGTAATATCGCTTAGAGTCACAAAAATATTCAATGAGGAAAGCAGACGCCGAAAGCAAAGTTGATGACAGAAGCCTGAAAACAAACAGGCAAGGATAGCAAAACCAGCGACACAAAAATAAAGAAACGCCTGTGGATTCGAATACACAGTCAATCAACAGGTTCCCGGAATCGAGAGGCTCAACTGAAGACGAATTCCTCTCCCGTGAATCCCACCACCTCGCTGCTACTCGACGGGAGGCGTCTGCACACAATTAAACAGCGCGAGTTGCCAGAGGACAAACAAACCGAGTTCCTCCACGCAGATGGTAACTGCGTGACAGATCATCCCCCTGGAACTGAATTCTAAAGTAGGGGGAAAGTGGTGAGCAAGGGAACTGAATCAAAAGTTACCGGGCGGACAGGAAGAACAAACAGAATGAATTTTTAAGGGCGCACTCCAGGGTTCCGTTTCAGAATGGGAATTTTGCAAGTTCTTCACGAAGGAAAGATTGGCAGAAAACAAGGAAAGGAGACGTTTTCCAACTCGATGGGTTCCTCTTCCTATGGGAATCGTTCTTGCAGGTATGATTTGATTCTTTGGAACAATCTGACTTGTGCTGCTGACTTATTTACGAACAGATAAAATTCGTATGATATAAATGCAAAAAAATCTGTGAAAGAATGCAGCATTCGGGAAAAAATCTTGATCGAGAAATAACGATAGAAACTATTTTTTCCAGTTGGGTCAAACGGACGAATCTAACCGAAAAATCTGGAAATAGATAAAGTCATAAAAAAGTTCGAGGTCAGAAAGTCAGGAATATTTGCTTGTTTTTCTACAAAGACTCAAGGGAGACGAAGAGCAGAAAACTCGTGCAACAGAGGGAGAACGATGTCGAAGTGAATTTACAACACAACTGTCCAGTTCCGAACATTCTACTAATGGAAGTCCGAAAGCAGTGCTCATATTTCGTGCCACAAGAGAGGTGATACGTAAGAAGAAACAAGAAAGGCTGCATCAGCACAGAACGAGAAATTGCGATGTGAAGTCACGTTTCACGATTCTGAGATAAACGAAATGATAAAAATGTCGAAAATAAAGAAAACGAGAAAAGAAATTGATTATCGCCCGAACATAGATAATTTTTTGTTTTATCCTACCCTAACACAATAATATAAAAATGATTTATTTAATATAGTAATCGTAAAACATTGTAACAAATCCTTACAAGTTTGCCAGACATTTTTCCTACCTCGATGTTACAGCAGTGTAGTATTCAAACACGTACAAAATTAAAAGAAAATAATAAATAAAATTACACACCTTTTACAATTACCTTTACAGGACTTCGCCCAGCGTGATCAAATAATGTAAGAAAAAAGAAGTAGAAGTAGTTTCCTTTATGCTTTGTGTGAGCTAACAGTAGTGACGGTTTTACATGTGAAAGTAATGGCAGAAATAATTTCCCTGGCTGTGATAATAATGGAATCTTCATAAACAGATAGCGCTTGAAGGTGCGAGGAAATGACTTAGTGTTTGAGGAGGTGCGGTTGGGTGTGAGTGTGGAGGCAATCGGAATGGCGTGGTGTCAGGGGCCCGGGCAGTGGGGAGCAGGGGGGCGGGGGCGCCTCGGGGCAAGTCGGGAGCAAACAAACAGGAGCGCAGTGGCTGCGGCGGGGGCGGGTGGCGTGGGCGTGGCGTTGCGTGCCTGCTGGCCGGAGCCAGTGAGTGAGGTTGCGCTTCCGCAAACGCCCCCAGGCCGCAAGCCCGAAGCTGTTGATTCAGCCCAGGAGGCAGGGCGGCATTGGGACGGCGCAGGGGGGGGGGGAGGGGGGAAGGGGCGAGGAGAGTTGAGAGCGGGAAGGTGGGATAGAGGTGTAAAGCGGGGTGGGGAAGGGAGAGATGAAGAGAGATATGGGCTGATGTGGATATGGGTAGGCTACGGCTGATGCCAGTTGAGGCGGGGATTGGCGGGAAGAGGACTGGTGGTGAGAGGAATGGCGGCGAGAGGAGTGGCGGGGAGAGGAGTGGCGAGGAGAGAAGTGGCGGGGTAGATGAGTGACGGAGAATGGAGAGGAATGGCGGGGAGAGGGGTGGCGGGAGATGAGTGGCGGGGAGATGAGTGGCTGGGAGACGAGTGGCGGGTAGAGGAGTGGCGGGTAGAGGAGTGGCGGGAAGAAGCGGGTTTGGTATCGGCGGGAAGAGTTTGCGGGGAGGTGCGTGTGGGACTGGAGGTGTGGAGCGGGGCGCTAAGGGGCGGGGGAGGGAGGGTGCGGGACGGGGCGGTTGTTGCCAGTTGGGAGCAGCGCAGGAGCCTGCCAATGGGTACCATATTGCGTGCCAATTTTGATATTCACTTTGTCTTAAAATTAATTCGCTTCAGTTACCTCAATCTGGCTGAACAGCAACCGCCGGAAAATACATTTTCTAAACTAAATCATGTGCTTTAAATCTGTCACTGTTAAGAGCAATTCATTATTTCGTCTTCCTGACTTCGTGAATCACTTCTTTTGGATCCTAAATAACTTGCACTGCGAGTACAAGAAAATTATTCTTAATCTACAGCTTCCCATTGACGTGAAAATAAACAACACTCCATTCATTAGCCCCAAATCAAGACCACTCTTAATGATTATGACTGATGGAAGAAAATACTGATGGGAGAACTACGGAAACTCGATTGATTCTCTAAAGTTGAAACCAACTGTCAGCCCCTCTATATCATTCATGAGCACACACATGGTTTCGGCTTACTGCGTAAGATCAGGAAAGCAATGAATTTACACAGGTCACGGCAGCTGTCTATAGCCAGTCCGGCGAACTACAAAATATTTGAATGTGCAGTCAGCATCCCACAAATTGTTGTGGATCTAGTTACTGCCCCGTCTACAGTATCTCGGTAACTTCAGAGCCTAAAACTTGATTTACGAAGTAGAATTGAAATCGGATTCTGAAAAATGAATTGCCTTGTATGTTTAGTGTATTTGCTCTATTTTGAACTGTAAACATAGGCACCATCCAAAATCCACAATCTTCTCGAAAGAGATTGAAGTGAATTTCTTTTAATGAGTAAGAAAACAGATCCTGAACCTTCTTACATCAAGAGGCTGGAATTAACAAGAACCAAAATGCATTTCAATGTTAAAAATTATCAAAATTATACAACTGACGACCGTACAAGCGTTTGAAGTGGAGTGATCCAATGATGGTTCCTCCAATATTAATAAGCACATCAAGTTTCAATGTCAGGTCTCAGTATTTGACTCTGCCAGTCTGATAACTCTCTTTGGCCCACTGGCGCTGGTTAAAGATACATTAGTATCACTTGAGACGAAACAGTTGGGCCATATACCGTAATTTGCAAAGGTTCCCGCCAGTGCTCAAACGGCTGCGTCGAGGCTCGATATGTCCCCACGGCGCAGGATCATAAAGAAAGCACTAAAGTACTTCCTGAAGTGCGTACGGTCGCCGCCATTTCCACTGCCCCCGCAGCGGCTCATAGCCTTCGATTGGTTGGTTGGTTGGTTTTATCGTGTTTCCGGGCGCGTCAACGGCTTCGGTCATTAGTCCCGTAAGTGTAGTGCATGCTTTTTCTCGGGAGATGGCGGAGATCTTCCCCCGCTGGATGGCGAGATCCGGAGCCGACCTACCGTCGGCTAGTGGGGTTTCCCCCGAACCAGGACTCTCCCACTAGCAGGGCACCGCCCCAGCCGGGACAAGCTCTAAGCTCCCGACCGGTCTCCCGGAATATGTGGTAGTGTAGTGCATGTTAGAGTAAGTGTGTGTGTAAGGGGAGAGGATTGGACAAGGATGAGGACGGAAAGATCGCGCGCGGTCCGTGGCCCGTTTGGTAGAGTACTGCTCCGGCATTCGCCTGCTGTTGATCGGAGAAACCACGGAAAACTACCGATCAGAGCAGCCGGTCGCTAGAATTCTCCTCCAGACAGCGACCGAATTCGATCTAGCTGAAAAGTTAGTGTCGAAAATCCTGCCGCCGTCAGGACTCAAACCTAGGACCTCCCGGTCGGAGGTGCTGCAGTGATATCAGTTGATGCACTGAGCTACCGCTCCCGGTTATAGCCTTCGAGGAACCACGGCCTTCCATGTGGACGTGGACGTACCAGACGGAAGTGTAGGAAAAATCCTCCAGTTACAAGCGGCTTCCCGGTTGTTGTGGCAAGTGGCTGTGAGGTCGGATCACCAATCCCAAGAAGCGCAGTCAACAATCATCGACGGTGTCTATGGTGGGGCACATTCATGATGAACAGGGGTCGGATTTTAATGAAATGTCATTTTTTTCTTTTCCCTTCAGAACAAAGCCGTTTAGTATAGAAATTCATTTTATATTATGACAAAAGACCCATTTTTATAGGTCATTATTTTGAAAGTTTTGTCGATTTCGACCGCCCCCTAATGATGAGCATGTCGGCCATATTATAGCATTTAAATAAAGTACTTGAATGTCATTAGGGCGTTTACGCCAACATTAAATCCTATATTTAATTAAAAGAACCAATGCAGAGCTCGATTTGTCTATTAGTTGATAATGAATACAGAAATATGGACCTGTAGTAAATAGTGCTAAAATTGGATGACCAATTTGGAGCACTGATGCCTCTGGAAATAGCAATGGCAAACTTCTTCTCGCACAACTTAATTAGGAAAGTCTCATCGAAAGAAATGGAGCTTCAGTAGTGATACAAACCTATTTTCGGGAAGAAGACTCTCCATAATACTTACACGCGGTTGCTATGTCTTCTATATCGTTCTTATTAAAAAATAGAATTACTGTTTTACAATTAAATGTACATCATGTACATTGTAATAAGCATAATATAAACACGTACAACGTTCCACAACTTAATGCATATTCAATGAACCTAATCAAAATATAAGCTCGGTGGATTGGGTGAGTAGCGTTTTAGGATTGTCGTATCGTTTTTATTTCCCATAAAATGTGTAGGATATGACGGAAATAAATGGATTAGCATTTTAGTAATACGTTATTCCACACGTACAATTCATTTTTCTGATTTAGGAATTGATTGTTTAATCAGCTGTAGAAGTTCTGTTTTATACAGGAAAAGTGTCTTTTTTTGCATTAATTTTATAGCTTGAAGACCAAGAAACAGAAAGTGTATTTCAGGTTACTTTTGCAAAAATGTGGACATTTTTCCTTGTCTAATCATCTATTAAATTATCAATCACATATATTTATATATATTTTTCATTTTCATAAATCAATATAATTCTATAATTTTAAAATTATTTTATTAAGAACTCAAATTTATTTTAATGATCGTCAATATATTTTCAAGTTTAACAAACTACTCTTGAATCGACATACTTTTATATTAATTATATTTTTACAGTATGAGTTTTACGAGTTTATTTAATTGATTTTTGCTTCATACTATTTGATTGCCATTTCAGTCCCTCCCCAACTTCTCTTGCTATGAGTTTTATGGAATCTTTTTTTTCCTTTTCTGGACGTCCCACATTGTCTAATAAAATCTTTTCTCGCAATGTGGCGTAACTTTTGGAAGCTCAGTAACTACGTTCAGTGATAAATCGTTTGAATGATAATATCAATAGAATATATTCACCCTTGAATCCGGAAAGAAAGTATACAGAATGAACAGAATTATCTAAAAAGTGCAGATAATTATGTCAGTTAAATATTGTACGAACGATATTGAAGAAGAGCTTACAAGCTAGCTTAGAAGAACAAAAGATCTAAAGGTACATCCTGAAAAATCACACCTCGTGTATTATCATTGTACAAGAACTAGAAGCAAAGTAAGAAACAGGGATGGCGATAGCATTTAACAGAAACACTCCGCTCTCAGTCAGTACTAAACTTTTAAAGGTGGGGACTATTCTTTCCGAATGGTATTTTTTCTGCTGTTGACATGCATGTCAAAATAAATGTAGATGGATGATAACATTTTTATTTGTATTAATGTTCAAAATGGTAACCTTCGTCACCGGGCTTCAATCTCTAGGCAAATGGACTAGAAACCTCTGTCGTAGGGTGGGTAACACGTGGCGCCGAGTGACGGCCACCCCATCCCGCCCCCCCCTCGCCCGTGCGTCAGCCGACCCTTTACGAGTGCCGCCCTCACCCTCCCGTTGGTTTTACGGTGCGCCGAGGACTCGCATCCCGGTCTCGCTCTGTTCTGCTTCGCCGGCCCGCTGCTCCGGCCCGCTCCGCCCTCCCCCGCCCCTCTCCAACCCGCACCCCTGCCAGCCTCGCTCTCCATCTCCCGCTCCGCCCTTCCCCGCCCCCCCCCCCCCCTCCCCTCCCCCCCCCCCTCCCGCTCCTCCTCGCCCCACTCCACCCTTCCTCACGGTCCTCCGCTGCCCTGACTGTTCGACCCCGACCCGCTTCGCCTCATTTTCTCCATTCTATCCCTTCCACCCCGTTCTGACCCACCTACCCCGCCCTTTTTCTTTCCGTGCCATTCCCTCCTTTCTAACTCGCCCCACCCCGTTCCGTGCCGCCCGCCCCTGGGGTTTTACGGCTCCGGGGCGACGCCCCTTCCTCTTCCGCTTGGCGCCCGCAAATCCGGGCCCCGCGCCGCCGGATCGTCGCCCGCTCGGTAGCTGCGACGCGAAAAACGTGACCGCGACGAGTCGCCAGAAGCTCTCGGGTTTTTTTGCTTCGGGCAGGTTTCGGAAATTGCGCCGCTGTTTTAGCGGGCACGAGCGGACGACGGAGAGGGCGGCAGGGATGGAGGTAAGGCGCCACGCCACTGGAGACCACGGTGAAGACAAATGAAGGCAGGCGTGCGGAATGCATCCCCGCCGCCGACTACTTCCGAGTCAGCGCAGGAGGGGGGAGGCTGCCTGAGTGGGGTGTTTCATTATTCTTTATTGAAGGTGGGGAAAACTCTGAATTCCAAAATCTTCACTATTTCGATGATAATGATGACGGTAAGGATTAAGATTTTAAAACGCGTCAACATCCATGATGATTTTCGCCCATGACAAAATGCTTTAAATCCTTATCCAGCAGTGCTTAAAAGGGGTCCGGTAAAATCTATTAAAACGACCATCTTCCCAATGCGTCGGCTATCAAAACAGCGCCGCTGCAATTTGCTCAACATGATCGTTCGTAAAATAATCGGAGATGGCCGTTCAATGCACTCGTACTTTGGAACTTACTTGGCTACCCGGGAGACGCTGCGTCCAGGGCACAGGTGCCGACGTTTCGGGCGCCATTCTGCGACCTTCATCACGGCGTAGTATTGCGCAATACTACGCCCTGATGAAAGTCGCAGAATGGCGATCGAAGCGTCGGCACTTGTGCCCTGGATGCGGCGTCTCCCGGATAGCCAAGTAAGTTCAAATTCCGGCCGCGGAAGCCTACGCTCTCACTCCTACTTTCCCCAGCACAAGTAAGACCTCAAACTCCGAAACTAAATGACGCCGTAGCAAACATTCGACCGATTCCACGCGAAATATGAAAAGCATAACGAATATAAATTTTTCAATGTGCAAAACTGGAAGATGATGCACAGACGCGATCGCTTTATATACCGTGACTACGTATGCGTATCCTCGCACGCGTTTGGCCGGGTGAGGGACGCGGCAGCCTGGACCGCCGGCATAATTTCGGAGCGGTGCGCTGGCAGGGCGGTGGGCGCCACCGCGACCGAAATACCTGCGTCAGAGGTGACGCGCGGCGCGGCACGGCGCGACGCGGCGCTTCACAGCGCGTCGTCGCGACGCCAGAGCTCACGGCCACGCCCCCGCCCACTCCGCCCACGCACTCGCCCACGAACGCGTCACCACCGCCGCCGCACGCCTCTCGGGGCGAACGTCACCACGCCTCAACTTGATCACGCCCCGCCACACGATTCGTCGACCGGGAGCGGTGGTTCAGTGCGTCAACTGATGTCACTGCAGTGCCTCTGACCGCATGGCTATTTACCCTTATTATACTATTTGAAATTATTAATATCTTCCCACAATATGTCCCTTTTATCACTTTCCTAATTCGCGAATCCTCTGCCTTCTTGAATTGATGGTAATTTCCATATTACATTTGCATCATAGTCCAAAGCACCATTGACCGGGAGCGGTAGCTCAGTGCATCACTGATGTCACTGCAGTACCTGTGATCGGGAGGTCCTAGATTCGAGTCTCGCCAGTGGCAGGATTTTTGACCCTAGATTTTCAGCTAGGTCGAATTGAGTCACTGTCTGGAGAAGAATTCTAGCGGCCGGCTGCTCTGATCGGTAGTTTTCCGTGGTTTCTCCGATCGAAACCAGGCGAATGCCAGAGGAGTATCCTAACAAACGGGCCACGGACTGCGCGCATTCTTTCCTTCCTCTTCCTTCATCTATCCTCACCCCTTACTTACACACTAACACTTCACTACCCAACATGCCGGGAGACCGGTCGAGAGCTTAGAGCTTGTTCCGGTTGAGGCGGTGCCCCAATGGTGGAGGGTTGGTGAAAACCCCTCTAGTCGACGGTATGTTGGTGCTGGATCTTGTGATCCAGTGGGGGAAGATCACAGACAACGCCTGATAAAGCATGCACTACACTACGGGAATAGTGACCTCAGTAGTTGATGCGCCCGGAATCAGTAATCAATCAATCAACCAGACGATTCGAACAGGAATGACTTCCTAGATTCTTTACTTCGTTACAGAGATAAGCGCAAAAATCCGAATAAAACTCATGTATGAGGGGAAATTGCGATCCAGTAATTACAAATATAATATCATCGCTACCAACACATTGGTCGCTTTTGGAAGTGTAGAGATGTCCAGTATTGATTCCACACATGGAAAGCGAAGACGGGTATCTATGTTATGAATATAAATTATATAATGGATTACGAATTTTTCAGATGACATGGATATCTGTATTTTGATTCACACTTCCTAGCGTCTTCGGGCGTACTTGAGAAAAATGGCTTTAATGCTTGGGTGTAAATAATATTTAAATGCAACAATGGCCGTTTGATCGGCAGGGGACGGGAGAACCCGCTTTTTCCACCACAAACTGCACATATATTGATTGAGATCGAAACCTGGGTACTCAAGGAATTCTATTCGGTTCTTCGGGGAACTCTATGGAATTTAAGCAGTGTGACAATTCACAAGCTCGGGCCGCCTCCACTTGAAGCGGAAGGGTAGACGTCGCTCCGCGGCGCGCCGGCCCGGCTCCGTCTTCCATGTCCCACCCCCGCTGCGGCATTCTTCCCTCGGCTGGCGCGCGCCGGCGGCCCCGGGCATGTGTCCAAGCGACGCCCCTCCCTCGCCGCGGAGCCAAAAGAAGGACGCGCGGCATCAATTATTAGTTTCTCACAACAATCAGGTCAACCTCAGCACTTGTATCAAGTTCCAATGTTGTCGCAATAGCTCCCTACTCTATGAATCTCCCTTCATATACTTCTCACAGGTCCCCAAGTGACACCGATAGCGGTAGCTCAGTGCATCAACTGATGTCACTGCAGCGCCTGTGACCGGGAGGTCCTAGATTACACTCCCCACGACGGCAGGATTTTCGACACTAGCTTTTCAGGTAGGTCGAATTCAGCTGCTGTCTGGAGGGGCAATTCTAGCGGCCGGCTGCTCTGATCGGTAGTTTTCCGTGGTTTCTCCGATCAACACCAAGCGAATGCCGAAGCACTAGCCTACCGAACGGGCCACGGACCGCGCGCGATCTGTCCTTCCTCTTCCTCGTCCTATCCTTTCCACTTACACTAACATGCACTACACTTCCACATATTCGGGGAGACAGGTCGGGAGCTCAGAGCTTGTCCGCTGGTGGGAGAGTCCTGGTTAAGGGGAAACCCCACTAGCCGACGGTAGGTCAGCGCCGGATCTCACCATCCAGTGGGAGAAGTTCACCGCCATCTCCCGAGAAAAAAACATGCATTACACTAACGGGACTAATGACGGAAGCAGTTTACGCGCCCGCAAACACGAAAAAAATCAATCAAAATCAAACCCAAGTGACGTTCGAGTCTAATCTTCCGCTCAGACTTACTGTAATGTTTATTGCAGTATACATTTTTCGAGTTGTTTTATTTTGTTCAATATAATTCAATATGTTTTAACACGAAATTTTATTAACTAAACCTTTATCCACTTTATTTCATTCCTTTCCGTTCATGAAAGGTCATGGTAACACAACAATGTTATATTCAACAAATTAAGCTTACTGTAATTGCCCATCTCTTTTAATTCTGAAGTAGTAGGTTTGACCTCTCTTATTTCTATCAATAATTTTTTAATTCTTGGAGGATGGTAATGTAATAAAGACCTTAAGAAATACGATAAATTTGTTTGTACTGTACTGAAACATTTTATTTCCTTAAGTTCTATATAGCACACTCATTATTTCTCTTGCTAAAAAACCTATAGAAGACACGTTTATTGACAGAAAATATAATTTTCATTTGAACAAAGTAATGGACAGTTTTCTATTTATGAATTGAAAGATAGTAAGAAAACGCTCTAAAAACGAATCAACTTGAACATATACCAAGGTATGGTGCTTCCTTAATTCAGTTTTGTGCTTCCTTTACTTATATCCTCAAGTAGGCCTTCACCTCATTCCAGTTCTTCCTGGTTTCAAGTACAGTCTACAAACAATACGTGTCCATCGGGAACGTATGCACGTTGTCTCTTGCAAGCTACCCCATCCATCGTCCGCCGCCCGCCGCCCGCCGCCCGCCGCCCGCCGCCCGCCGCCCGCCGCCCGCCGCCCGCCGCCCGCCGCCCGCCGCCCGCCGCCCGCCGCCCGCCGCCCGCCGCCCGCCGCCCGCCGCCCGCCGCCCGCCGCCCGCCGCCCGCCGCCCGCCGCCCGCCGCCCGCCGCCCGTCCCCGCCGCCGCCCACAAACCCCGCTGCCGCGCCGCCACCCTGCCCGCCGCCCCACCCACCATCCGCCGCCCACCATCCGCCGCCCGCCCCCGCCGCCGCACGCCATCCGCCGCCCACGGCACGCGCCCGACACGACTCCTCGCGACGGCGCCCAATCTGTCACGGGTGGCGCGCGTTTCGTAACCCGCACAATGCTCCTTGTTACGCGCGACAGGGTTGAATGGAGCTTCTTCGCTAAGAGCAGACGAATCACTCTTACAAACGGGGCACATTTTCCCCTTGGTGACAAGGCACGTGATCAGATTCTCGACGAACCGGTCTCAAAGTCTAAAGGACGGAAGCTAAAAGCTACTGGCGGGTAACCATACTAGAAATCCTTCCTACATTTCAAGACTTAAATACTTCTAAACTTTCTGACATGAAGATGTCGCGATGTCATCAATGCCTTGATCTGCGAGTAGAAATATATAAACAGGACTAGACACATACTTTAACGGTTCGCAAATGCGTAAAACATTTGCGCTATGAAAACACTTAATAAACTACAGTAATCTGCTTAGAACTGTCACAAAAAATACTTAATAAACAAATTCATTTGAACATCATTTGCAGTATTATCAATGGCAATTGCTGCTTTTTAATGCAATTGTGTTATTTTTTAATTTAACAAGAATTCATGTTAAGGAAGGTTCTAATATTCATTAATTTGCTGTAGGTAGCCGAATTTTGGACAGTTGCAGTAGCACAGTTGCTGTGGCATACCGTATTCCCGAAAATGGGTACTTTGGTAAATATTTTGAGGAGCACTGCAAGAAAAAGGTACAAAACATTTTAAAATTTATTTAAGGCAAAACATTTGCTTAAAATACTTTCTCCAGTAGGAAAGTGATTGAGAAACTTTCCTTGCCTCTTCCATTAAAAAAAAGAAAAAAAAAGAAAAAAAAAGAAAAAAAAAAGAAAAAAAGGGAAACGCGGAGTGATGCAGGAGTGATAGATTAAAATAATTATTTTATGTTTCTGAGTGTGTCAGCGGCAGTAGTCATTAGTCCCGCAAGTGAAGTGCATGTTATACATCGGGAGGAAGCGGTATTCCTCCCCGATCGAATGTGGGAACCGGCGCTGACCTGTACGTCGTCTTGCACGGTTTCTCTACTCCTGGTATCTCCTCCCCCGCGCCGGGCGGCACCGCCCCGCTCTTGAGAAGTTCTAAGATCCAGTCTGATCTCCCAGCACGTGTGTGATAATGTGATAGCCTTCAAGTGTGTCTGTGAAGAAGAGGAGGGGTCAAGGACAGGGAAGGTGTGATCGTGCGAGATGGTTCGAAGACGATTTATTAAACTTCTCCTCCGGTATTTGTCAGGCTCTGATAGGAGAAACCATGGAAAACAACAGATTTGAGTAGCTGACCGCTCGAATTCTCATCCACACAGCTACTGTATTTGATCCAAAGTTTTGCAGTCGACTCCGGTTATAATGAATTCTCGGTTATAGTGAACATGTCACTGATCCCGTTTCACTTACTTTACAGATAAGCACAAGAAGATTCGGTTGTAGTAAAATCTGAACCTCGGTTATAGTGAACGTAGGAAATACGCCCTGAAAATTAATTCGCTTCTGGCAAAAATATATTGTCTCAGTGCAACAAATTGCAACACAAGGCAGCTTGGAAAAATATTGTCGGCCAAAGGTCATAATCGAAGAAGTCTCCCCTGTGGTGAAGGTAGCGGATTCGGCATGTTTCATTCAGCAGTTAGTTTCATTAGCCTCTTGCGCCAGGCCGAAAGGTTCTTCTATGTTATTTGGCGAGGAAAAGGTCCTACGGAGAGTGGGACGGTGTTGCAACATTGCCAGAGGCATTGAAGGGTGTCAAGATGCCTTCTTATACTTAGAGACAGTGGACAATACAGAATAAATTATGAAGAAGCACGAACTCAAGAAGAATCTAGAGAAATGTCCAAAGCAAAAATTGAAGAAAAAAAAGAAAAAAAATAGGTCAAATAAATATATTGAAATTTTTAGATGGTGCTGTTAATGCATTATGTTGTATCTCTATATTAATAAAATTACATTGCGGAGAAACTCTATTTAATTTTGACATCAACGGATATGGTGAACCTCTGATTTTGTGAACCATAAATGTTAGTCCCCAGAATTTCACTAAAACCTGAGTCGACTGTAGTTAGTATTGTCTCAAACCCTAGCCCCAGCGAGAGACGCTGTAGTGGTAACAGTTGTTTCCCTTAGCAATCTGAGACGGTGCGGGGCGTTGAGTTTTATTGATTGATTGATTGATTTTTTCGTGTTTCCGGGCACGTTAACTGCTTTGGTCAATCGTCCCGTTAGTGTAGTGCATGTTTTTTTCTCGGGAAATGCCGGTGATCTTCCCCCGCTGGATGGCGAGATCCGGCGCCGACCTACCGTCGGCTAGTGGGGTTTCCCCCTAACCAGGACTCTCCCACCAGCGGGGCACCACCCCAGCCGGGACAAGCTCTAAACTCCCGACCGGTCACCCGGAATATGTGGAAGTGTAGTGCATGATAGTGTGTGTGTAAGGGGAGAGGACAGGACAGGACAAGGAAGAGGAAGGAAAGATCGCGCGCGGTCCGTGGTCCGTTTGTTAGGGTACTGCTCCGGCATTCGCCTTGTGTTGATCGGAGAAACCACGGAAAACAACCGATCAGAGCAGCCGGCCTTTAGAATTCTCCTCCAGACAGCGACTGAATTCGACCTAGCTGAAGAGCTAGTGTCGAAAATCCTGCCACCATCAGGACTCGAACCTAGGACCTCCCGGTCAGAGGCACTGCAGTGGCATCAGTTGATGCACTGAGCTACCGCTCCCGGTGCGGGGCGTTGAGAGTATCATGCGTCTCACAATGCGATGTCATTTCCTACGAAGAGAGAACTGTGGGAGTGCCTCCCCTGCATGAGAGCGTCCGTTCAGGGCTATTTCCATGGGCAGGCGGCGGGAGATATCGGCTTCTGTTTCCTTGCGGGCGGTCGCAAAAGCTTTCCACGAAGTGTTGGCGCGCAAGCAGAGCCTTAGGCGAAGGCAAGGGTGAGAGCTGTCGGAACAGAGAACCGTAGAATTCGTAGAACTGTTTCAGAAGTCTAATATCTGGAATCCACACATGGAGCCTGAAGTGAGTTTCGAGTTTCCGGTTGAGGTACAGCCTACAAAAGGCCAGCGTAGGAAATACATATGGTCAGCGTCATTATCATGTGATATTTACATCGAATGTTTTAATTTGTATGAAAGAGGAATTTCAAAAAAACATAAAGGCACCACTATGGTCCAAAAGGTAGGCGTTTTTTCTTCAGAACTAAACAGTGAAGTACACAATAGCAACGTAGAGTATCATTTTGAACAGACGAAAGTAAAATTGTATCTCGCCAGCGCAGAGAGAAAAGAAACGAAATGACTTTAGAGTGGATGCACGTAAGCAAGATACTAAATAGGTGATACGTGAACTTCCGATGTCCGAGATATCATTCGATTTGTTTTAATTACAATACTGGTACCATTCATATTACATTTAATTTGAAATCCAATAAGGTGTTCAGGGGATGTCGATGATTTCAAAGGATTTATATTGCTGTTGAGTTTTTTCCTAATTCAACGGTAATTGTGGTTTTCTAATGCCGTTTGGTACGATTTGATCTCATGCCTTCTTTCAACAGATCTATTTCCTCTTTGTACTTTTCTTCCCCACGCCAGATATCATGGCTGCAATCCACCGAAGTGTTCTTGAGGAATGATGTAAATACGATCATGTGAAAAATGGAGACTGAACTCTGTCAAAATGGAAATGACGGGAAACGAATGTGATAAGACCATTTGAGCACTCTGTAGAAAAGTATAGTTAAAGTATACCAAAAAGGTTTGGTGAAGAGCCAGTATGTAAAAACATCGCAGATGCGGATATGTACAGTAGAACAATGAAAAATTTCTTCGATGTTAAATACAAGCAGTAAATATTGAACTTCGTTTTGTCAGAAATGAAGAAATGTCACTTCTTCTTTTGGCCTCTTGATGCTTCATTTGATTCAGAATAAAGCATACATCAATAAAGAAGAGTATTTACCTATACTGGTAAGTAATTTGCATCAAAATATATTTTTTACGAATTCGCTAATCATGGCGGGTCAAGCAAATGACCGCCAAGGAAACTACAAATTCCCCAACCCCTTGGCTGAGGGTTACTGTGCTGTGAGTGACAGAGACGTGGGAATTAATTGCGGTGGTGGTAACGGCGCAGGGCGAGGTGGAAGGAGTGACGGCCGCAAGTGCGGGAGCCGCCGGGAGTCGCCACCATGGCCGCGGGCGACGGGAGGCAACCGCGCAAACAGACGCCCTGCGCGTATTGACACAGCAGCAGCCGGAGAGCAGGGGCGGGGCGGGGGGCGTGGCGCGGGGCGGGGCGGCGCGCGGGACGGGACGTGGAGCTGGGCGTGAGGCGGGGAGCGGAGTGTGGCGCGGGGCGGGGAGCGGGGCGGGAGCGGGCGGGGAGCGGGGCGGGAGCGGGGCTGGGAGCGGGAGGGTGGGGCGGGGCGGGGCGGGAGCGGGCGGGGAGCGGGGCGGAGGCGGGCGGGAGCGGGCGGGAGCGGGCGGGAGCGGTGCGGGGAGCGGTGCGGGGAGCAGGGCGGGAGCGGGGCGGGGAGCGGGGCGTGGTGCGGGTGGGGCGGAGCACGGGGCGGGGCGAGGGGTGGGCCGCGGGGAGGGACCGGGCGGGGAGCAGCAGGCGGGAATGGGGAAGGGTGGAGAGAGAGGGGGGAGAAGCGTGGCGTGGCGTGCGGGGGGCGGGACGGGGCGGGGCGGAGTGGAGTGACGGGAGGCCCGAGTACACAGCGCTGGACGAAGGCGATCGAGAGGCGGCGTGTGGGCGCACAGCTCTAGCGAGCAGCGCTCACAACAAGCTCTCGACAGCGAGCAGCTCCTACCACGTCATCCATTTGCCCCCGCTCGGAAATTGTTGGGTTATTTCAGATTAATATTTTAATTCTTCTTAAAAATATTATTAATTCTCCTCTCTATAGATTTTTTCAATATATCAGACTGTTCTTGTTCCTTTATTTTAAAGACAGAAAACATTTTTAGGGTAGCTGTTTTATATCATTATATTGCACTAATTAAAAAACGTTACCCTAAAAAAATATTTGCTGTCTTTAAAATAAAGGACCAAAACAGTATGATATATTTAAATTACATTAGACAGAGAAATCAGACAAATGTCGCTCTCTTTGTACTGTCTATTTCAATTTTGTCTTTAAGGGCATGTCAATCGTACCAGTATCCTCTGGAAATTCTCAAAATTAAGTTGTTTTTTAACTTACATTTTTATAAGTTCGTTTTCGTTCCTTGCATGAGAAATGACAAAACATGACAACGTTATATACCGTATTTGGCTGACCGCACCATCTTTAACGAAGCCGGTGCTTTGAAAACGGTTTTGTATTTTATTAACGTGTTCTTTGAAATACAAAAAATTAATGATTATGAAGCCATTTTGTTATACAATAAGCCACACAGCATATAAGATCCATTTATCGATTTTAAAAATTTGATTTTCAAATCTAAGATATTTCGACATCAAAGCACTTGGAGAAAGGTATTTCCGAGAAATCCTTACTAGGAAAACTTAGAAAGGATAATTATCTGGAAAGCAAGATATGTGAAAATTGGAATAAAATCTACTTAGCTCCATAGCTATTTAGATTTTTAAGTGTCGGCATTATATGAAAAGTGCTCCAGATTTTTTAATTTCCTTTTTTTAACTCGAAAGTAGTAAGTGGAAGCCATTAGAAGCTAAAAGCTTTTCATCCCCTAGAATGCGACTTGCATTGGCAGAGACAGCGTAATGATTAGAACCGACGGATTATATATATAAAAAAATAATGCGTTTCACATAATCACCACAATCGCCAGTTTTGCCACTTCGTTGCTCCTAGAAAACACAGGTACAAAACTAAACATTTATTTCATGTTTAGAGATCTCACAAAGAAAAAAGAAACAAATAATGTGAAATGTTGCATCATCGTCTTTTTTGTCTCCTTCACTGGCAAAAAGTTATGGTAACATATTTTTGTTCGAAATGTACGAACTTAGTTTCTTTGAAGATCTTTTGATTCAGCTGATCCAATGTGGGGAAAAGTAAATTTTCAATGTCCTGAGTTATTAGCAGAATAGTAAGTTTTCATATGAAGCTTCGGGACAATCGAATAATAAGAATGCAAGAGAACATTTTCCCCTCTCTACTGACTTGTATTTTCCCCTAATGGAAGATGATGGTGTGGTACCATTTATAAGACGCCATCGACAAAAATCCTCGCAAGTGTGCAACTGATGGATATGAAATTATCCCCCAAGTCTGTATCAAAGACGAAATCATTCTTGCATTTAAGGTTAAAGAAATAGAAATTAGTGCCTTATGATAAACGGTGAATAGTGGGGACACACATGCATTCTATACCACATCTGACCAATGTAAACATTTCTGAATCAATGCGTTCTAAGCCCTTAAAACCAAATTTTAGGGTCTCTCCACACGAGTTATGTTTTCTAGTCAGTAAGCTATAAAATAAGACCTTCAGGGACGTTTAGACATTTTGGAATTTAGTTCTTCTGAGTACCCACAATCCAGAGAGCGCGTTGTCACAAATGTTCGAAGTTGGATTCCATTATGAAGCTATTTCACATTTTAAAACAATTATTAACAAATTTCGGAACGTTCACAGGAATCCATCGAGTACAATAAATTTAGATAACACTGTAAAGACTATCAAAATAATTTTCAAAATCTGAAATAAAATTTATTTTGCTTTCGGAATCCCATGGAGGATTCGAAAGATGAGAGGATTCGAACGTCCGTCTCTTTTAGCTACTTCTTTAGGAAACCTAAAATACTGAATTGCGAAGTTCTCTAAAGTATATTATCATTTTAAGAGAAGGTCGAGAGTCAGAAAATTATACAGTGCTATTTTCGAGGTTTCATAACCCTCCGAGACGAGCTCTCTCTGCTGAAATAGCTGTTTCTCTGCCCCAATAAAAACCTTCAAGTGAGGAATCCATCTCGTTGCTTCCCGTTAGAATCGAGCGCGGAGCGATGGCTCGTTGGTTCGAATTCCGCCGCTTGTACCGTTCGCCCTCGAAGAAAGCGCAACCGAGGATGGAATGGAATAGGGAGCCGAGAGAAGGGCGGGGCGGGGAAGTGGGGTAGGGAAGCAGGAAGCAAGTGAAGGGGGGGGAGCGGGCGGGAGAAGGAAGGGCTAACGCGTGTGGCTGAGGATGGGGCGGGGAAGGCAACGCTATTGGGAATTGAGCAGGAGCGTGGGTTGGAGGGTGCAGGGGAGGGGAGAAAAGAGGGGACGGAGAGAGGGCGGGAGAAGAGGCGGAGAGGAGATTGATGCGTGGGGCTGAGGGCGGGAGGGAACGGGACGCTATTGGAAATGGAGCAAGAGCGTGGGTTGGAGGGTGAAGGGGAGGGGACAGGAGAGGGCAGGGAAGAGGCGAGGCGGAGCTGATCCTTGGGGTTGGGGAAGGGGGGGCGGGAGAGGGGACGGGGAGCAGGACAAGAGAATGGGCGGGGCGGAGAGCGGTGCATGGGGCTGAGGTCGTAGACGAAGGTCGGGATCGGAACGGCGCGAGGGGCTGGATGGGAAGCAACATGGGGGTGGGGTGGGGTGGGGCGGGGGGGGAGAGCGCCGTGCGGTTGCTAGTGGCCGGGGGCGGGAGAGGGCGCAGTGCAGCGCAGCAGCGTTTGCGATAGCTTTCTCGGTCTGGTGCGGGCGGCGCGGCGCGACGGCGCCGTCAAAACGTTATTTGAACTGTCGGGAGTCTCGACGGCTCCAGCGATCCCGCCAAATATCAAGCAGCCCAGGAAATGGCGTTTCTCTGGAATGATGTCGGCGCTCTCGCCGAGGCGCCTAGCAGTCTAGAAGAAAGACGAAACGCAGCAGAAGGAACGACGAAACGAGATGAAGGGCACCAAAAATTCCTAGTTGCAGGAATACGACCTTCCCCTTAGAGTTATTTTCTTCTGAAACGGAAAAGAATTTACACCTACCATCAGGGTTTATACGCTTTAATACAGGAATCTTAAATCACTTAATTATATCATTTCAAGATAAATATCTACCGGGAGCGGTAGCTCAGTGCATCAACTGATGCCACTGCAGCGCCTCTGACCGGAAGGTCCTAGGTTTGAGGCCTGACGGCGGCAGAATTTTCGACACTAGCTCTTCAGCTAGATCGAATTCAGTCGCTGCCTGGAGGAGAATTCTAGCGGCCGGCTGCTCTGATCGGTAGTTTTCTGAGGTTTCTCCGGTCAACACCAGGCGAATGCCGGAGCAGTACCCTACCAAACGGGCCACAGACCGCGCGATCTATCCTTCTCCTTCCTTGCCCTAGCCCCTCTCCTTACTTACACTAACTTACTTACACTAACTCACTTACACTAACATGCTCTACATTACCACATATTCCGGGAGACCGGTCGGAAGTTTAGAGCTCGTCCCGGCTGGGGCGGTGCCCCGCTGGTGGGAGAGTTCTGGTTAGGGGATAACCCCACTAGCCGACGGTAGGTCGGTGCCGGATCTCGCCATCCAGCGAGGGGAAAATCATCGCCATCTTCCGAGAAAAACATGCACTACACTAACGGGACTAATAGCTGAAGCAGTTGACGCGCCCGGAAACACGAACAAATCAATCAATCAAGATAAATATTTTGTCTTTTTCTTTGTACTTCCCTACACTAGACCACAACATAAAAATTTGTAATAATGCCTTCTCGAATCTTATTGTCTCTTTCCTAACCTCCTTTCAAGTATTGTAATCTATCCGCAATCATATTTCAATATTGTCGCGGTCTACTTTTCAATTCATGAGCATGGTAATACCTAGCCCTGACTTGGGCGAGGAATAATAGATGGTGTGGGGCCCACTTAAGTGAGTAGGTTCGATATTATGCTTGGATTTATTCACAGCTGCGTGGGAAGTAAATTAGTTGTTACGGTGTCATCCAATTCGAAGGTTGAACGTCACCATAGTGACGTCACTCTAGTGAAATGTATGGTTCCGATAGGATGGCACCATAACAGCTACTGAAATGTCATAGGCAGCAATTTCTAATCACATTAAATGTGACTAAATAATAACTTTTATTAAACGCTTAATTAACGCGCGTCTTCAGAAATTTGACCAATGGGTATGGTTAAAGTGCCTAGTATGTGAACGCGGAGAAAACAATACTCTATACTGAAAAAAAGAAAACAAATATAAAAATAAAATAATAGTACGTAATAAAATTCAGAAAAGTTTCTTTTGTTTTAAATTTTTTCTTTCGATCTCTATTATATCACTTAAAAATACGATTATTTAATATAATACTCGTACTATCAAGTTTTTCCTTAATAAGACTTACTAAGAAGTGATTAGTAATACCAGCAATGAAACGCAATGATACGTTCTGTAAACTCCACTAAACACAGTTACATGCTTGGTAAATAGCAAATACATACAATTGTACGTTTAACAAAACGGCAATTTCGTAAACGCAACAAACCACTTTGATATTCCAAAATAGACTTTTAGGAATAGTTCAGCCTTCTACGTGATTAATTGCATGGACTAAAACATTCCTCTCTGGGTGTAGAACAAAAATTATTTGAATTTTACATACTATGGCTACCGGCAAGTAAAGATGTAGTTTCGTGGCACACAGAAGGAGAATATGAAGTTTAAAAATCTAGTCGTAAAACTACAGTAAATGCTAGATACAAGAACAGCCGTTACCGAAATATTAGATTGAAAAAAAGACAGTTAGCAGACAAAAAAAAAAAAAAAAAAAAAAAACCGATTGGCAGAACCCAGAGCAAATGACGTCGGAGTACTTCGGTGGAGCGGTGACGGAGGGGGGGGTGAATGTGTAACGTCGCGAATGAAACAAAAGAAGCAAAACTTGTAAAACCGGCGGAGGGCGAACGCTACCCTGGGCGGCCACGCGCGCCAGGGCGAGCAAAGGGGCGGGGTGCGACGTGGAGGGCGAAGTGCGGGCAGATAACGCGGTCATCGTCCCCGGCCCCGCCCACCCGCCTCGCCCCGAGGGAGACAAAGAGCGCGTTATCTGGGGCCGCGCGCGCCGTCGCCCTCGGGCGCGGGGCCGCCCATCGATTCCAGGCGGCGGCCCCGTCCTCGCTGGCGCTGGCGCCGTCGCGCCGCCCTGCCTCCGCTTCTGCCCCCGCCCCCGCCCTCGCCTGCGCGGCCGCCGCTGGTGAGAAGAAGGCCGGGCCGCGGAGAGGGCAGCGGCCGACACATCGCTCATTTGCTGCAGCTCTCGCACCACCCAAACAAACGTTTTGTTTTTTTAAATCCTCTTTTCTAGGAAGTTCACCGGTGGAGAATTAATACAAACGCTATCCAGCGGCAGAGATGCAACTACACTACCACACATGCCGGGAGACCGGTCGGGAGCTTAGATTGATTGATTGATTTTTCGTGTTTCCGGGCACGTCAACTGCTTTGGTCATTAGTCCCGTTAGTGTAGTGCGTGTTTTTTTCTCGGGAGATGGCGATGATCTTCCCCCGCTGGATGGCGAGATCCGGCGCCGAACTACCGTCGGCTAGTAGGGTTTCCCCCTAACCAGGACTCTCCCACCAGCGGGGCACCGCCCCAGCCGGGGCAAGCTTTAAGCTTCGGGAGTTTAGAGCTTGTCCCGGTTGGCGCGGTGTTGGCGCGAGCTTGTCCCCGTTGGCGCGGCCAACGGGGGTTGGCGGGAGGTACGTGGTTGGGGAAAATCCCGCTAGCCGACGGTAGGTCGGCGCCGGATCTCGCCATCCAGCGAGGGAAAATCACCACCATCTGCCGAGGGGAAAATGCACTACACTTACGGGACTAATGACCTAACCGGATGGCGTGCTCGGAATCACTAACAATCAATTAATCAACACAGATGCCAACAACAGTCACATCAGACCTGCTCAAAAACTTTGGCCCTAGGGCCACCGTTCGGAGATGCCGCAAGTGTACAAGTTATGAGGGCCACGCGCATTGCATCCGGCAAGTTCTGGGAATACTCGATTTGTAGATTGAAGTACCACCACAAATCCAACCGAAGTGAAGTAGTTGTCTCAAACAGTTCTCTCAGACTTCGAACGAAGAATATTTCTTTCTTTTTTTCTCTTTACTAATTACCGATTAATGCACGCGAAAGGGTAAATGTTTTTTTAGTGAACTGCCTTTTTTCTGCTGTTATTTTATTTTTGGAGAAAATTCGGAAAAGTCTTTTCAGTTTGTTCTCAGGAACACAAGTAAACGCCCCTCCAATCCAAACAGACTCCCGCAGAGTGGAAAAGGGGAGGGAGAAATCCTGGCGACGCCATGGACTTTTTCCGAGTCGCGACGCCCAGAATCCTGCTTGTTGGGAAGGTCTGAGTCATGTGAATACCCCGATAAAAGGAGTTCCGAACATCCTAAATCTTTTAAAATAGCTCGTGCTTGCCAATCCTTGAGTAATGGTCTAGTTGAAGCGAGTGAGAAACATGTTGAGAGTGGCGGTGCTGACGGATGGGCGACCTCGCCTGGCAGCTTGGCACAACCCACGCGGACCTACTCTTCAGGCAAGAGGGAAAGCAACCGAATTTTTTTGAAACGTAGTTTTTACGGCGGCCAAATTTGACCGGTAATCATCAATGATAAAGTAATTACCGGAAATATCCTCTTTTTATTAACTGTCTCATTATTCTGTACATTTTTTATGAAGAATCGCACGGTAATCAATTGTTAAAGTTATGAATTTTTAAATAGGTTAATTAAAAGTTGTCAATTTTCATTTGTTCATTTCCAGCAACACATCACGCAGAAATGTACTCATTTCAAGCATCACAACACACGGAAACGCCATCAACTATTCATTACATTCAATCGTTTATATTATGTAGCATAAATTAAAACTTCAATTTTCTCTATGAATGCAACATGTTTTCGAGTAGTCGACCTGGCTGTACTCTCGCAGGGTACTCTTATCGAACCACCATTGTCAGAGGGGTTAGAACGAAGAAACTGAAGTTCATCCATTCGCTTTAACGAGCTTCATTCGAGCAGGAGGGTACATAAAACGCACGAATCGCACAATCATAACGTCCTTCTTTCTTTTGGTATTTTGGAAATCTTTCATTCTGCAAGGAAAAAAATAGGGAAACAACCATAGGGTAACTAAGATTTTAAGGATGCTTGCGGAAAATCAATTATGAGCTGATCCGTTGAATCAATATTATCGACAGTGTATGCGGATATCAATAACAGTGATCTGATTGTTGATTTTTATATTGAATCATATATTTTAGCTTATTTATATATATGAAAATTATATATTTTATTGACGACTGAGTTCTAATTCACTGAGATATCGAGCAAATCTATCTGAGTCAAAGTATTAAGTAATATTTGCGTTTCCAGAGGCAAATAGGAACCAGACTAGTTCCTATTTACGGAAAAAAATGTTACTAGAAATATTTTCTTCTTCTTCTTCTTCTTCTTCTTCTTCCTCACTTCACGGATTAGGGAGATTACCTGTTCCGGCATCATAACACCCATCTCTGTCGTAGACGGCCAATGTCCCTTCTTCACCGTGGTCTGTGCAGAAAGGCATGTCGGGGGATCCTTTCGTGTGATATTCTTCGTAAGTGCCGCACCCACCGTGATCAGTATTCATTTCTATTGTTACATATTTTATATATGTTTTATAAATATTATTGTTTAATATTTACAATGACAACATTTTAGGAGAATGGAAAAGTTTAAATAAACAAGTATTTGGATAAATACAAATACACTACAATCACTTCTGTACGCTGATGATCATATAATTATAGAAGAGAACGAAATAAGTCTGCAAAAATCCTTGTCCCAGCTAAATAGAATATGCAAACCATATTGTATCTCAATATCTGTTTCTAAAACTAAAGCGATGGCATACAGGAGCAAATATCCAATCAGAACTAAAATAATACTAGAAACATTTTTTTGATTAATACGATTCTCAAACTTTTAGGTCAATTTTAGGAAGCTCACAAGTGTTGGAAAACACTTCTTTCCCGTGTTCCTCATTGAATCTCATTAAACAGGAGGGACTAAGGGCACTGGGACACATTTCCAATACGCAAATAAGAACAGAAGATTTCCAGCGACCTCGTAACAACATGAGGCAATGTCACAGATGAAGATTGACGTTTCCAACAAGACGCGCACTAATCATGTGGCGCCTCTTTGCTTTCTTTTCTTATTTTGCCACTTTTTCCTGTATTTCTAATATTGATGTGCTACAGGATCATGTCTAGGATTTTACGACGAACCCAGGCGTTACTTTTAAGAGGAAATAATGTGAAACTTTATAACTTAATGCCCGTCAGAGATAACTCCGAAATAAAGGTAAGGATGAGTAGCTTGCTTGGCTGCGAATTGGACACAATAACCAAACGTCTCCCCTCTCCCATTCTTTGCGGACAAAGTCCTCCGCACAACGATTTCGTGCACTCAGTCGACATAACATCGTCTCTCGTTATTCGATGTCCACAAATAAGTGCAAAAGGACCGTGCACACCATCCAGTTAAAGTTTAAAGTGAGTTCGAGTGGAGTTAATATTCATTTGATGTTATGTTGTAGACATTTAATAGAAACCTCTTTTACAGTTTCGGATTGTTGTTATAGGGCAAAAGTATTCAGTAAAGATAGAAGCGAGTAATGTCATTGGTAAGTGAAACTGGTCCCGAGATCAAAGACATATACAGTAAACCCTCGTTAGCACGAACTCCCTTAACACGAATTACGCCGAAACACGAACAAAACTTCGGTCCCGGCAAGGGATTACGCTAATACAGACGGATAATCCTCGGATAACACGAATTTTTATCACATGAACTCTAATTATTTCGGTCCCTTCGAATTCGTGTTAATGACAGTTTACTGTACTCCGAAGCACACGAGTGATACGAAAATCTACATTCAGAAGACTAGAAAAGAGTCTGACGGGAGAGAGTGAATCGCCCACAGCCTATTTTTAGAAATACTCTTTAAACTGGCATTCGTGATTCTCTTTAATATATCACCTACCTTCATTCCAAAGTCAGTACATTGTTCTTTTTGTATTTGTATAATAATAACTAAATCGATTTTAAAACTGGATCTCTTATTTAGTTTATTTGCTGCTGTGCACCGCAGTCATTTGTCGTAGTCAGCGAAAACGAAATTCATTGAAATTTATGGCAACAATTTTGTTCAGAACCTTATTTACGGCAAGACTACGAACATATTTCTAACAATTTTATGGATTTCAATGAAATGTCTTATTCCTAGGGTCTTTTTGAAAATTTGCCTACTGCAGCGTGTTCCATTTCAACATAAATTTTAAGCGTATCAGTGATCCATTTCCTCTTGAGTTAAACAACGACAGTTCTTAATTATGTATCTATTTTCTATTTTTGCTCTACTTTAATGCATGAAACGTAACTTTTTCTGTAGTACAATTTCAAGAAATCTACATAAATAGCTTTTCCATTCACGGAAACGGCCAGTCTTTATTTTAGAGAACGATGGGACGTTGTTGATATGTGTACAATTATGCCTTATGTTAACAAACATATAGGAAATAGTTTTATACCTTCAGAAGTGCAGCACTAAATCTTGTTACACTTGACGACAAAGGTTTGGGTCCATTGTCACAACGGCAAAATATACACTTAAACGTGATAAAGGCCCTGTAACTGCTAGTCAATCACAGAACAATATGCTAATTATGAAAATGGTGTCTATCTAGTACAGTCTGGAGATAAAAGGTCACACATTTGTTTTGCCTTTTTTCCTGAATATTGGCAAATATTGGTGAATTTTGGTAGCAATCGTTGGACAGTGAAGTATGGAACCTTTGATATATTTGGAGTAGGTTCTACTCTCAGCAAGATTTCAGCTATGCATTTCTGGGATGAAATAAGCATCCAAGTAACATTTAGAATTGCACAGATTTATGAAAAAATCAGAGCACACGTCATTTCAGAATAGAAGGATAGGAATTACAGAACGGTAAAATTGGCAAAGAAAACGCTCCCATTTTGATAGCATGGAAAATTTGCAATTGCGTGACTCCAACGGTGTAACTAACTGAGCATCGAAAATCAAGATCTGTACTTGGATTTCTTCAGAGCTGCCTCTGACGTAAATCAGCTGTAACGGTATCATCCAATCGGATGATTGAACGCTACCATAGTGACATCATTATAGTGACGTGTATGCTCCCGATTGGATAGTACCGTCTCAGTTGATGACCTGTCAGAGCCAGATCTGAATCAATCGCAGTATACAATATATTCCCTTTCTCCACCAAGTAGCCATCCCGATGGTTTGGGGCTAGCGCCCTGGCAAAAACAAAATTGAATTCCCACTGGCGACTGTGGATTGTGGAAGGGTGGAAACTTCTCAGTGTGCTATATGCACTGGCAAAAGAAACCTGCCTAGTGCTTGGAAAAATAAACCCTTCGGCATTACCTGCTCCTACCGAGTTCGCACGTCCTAACGACCAGACAGTTCATACATTATTGAGGTACAGTTCGCAGAGAAAGAGAGAGTCACTCCTAGGCGCTACAAGGGACGGCCATACCCCCGCTCCAATGATTCCCGCCGAGGGTCGTCTACAAAACAAACCTGGGTCGAAACCACGAGTGTGGAACACGCATCATCTCCTTGCAAGTCTACCGGACGCAGTTCCTCCAGCCCCAAGAGCTTAGTTAGTTTAGTTTAGTTTAGTTTAGTTAATGCCTTATTTTACGTGGCGAGACTCGGGCCATCAGGCCCGCTCTTCCGTCTAACCACGCAAATTTCGTTACGCTCCTTTCACCACCTAGCGGAGTATTGGGCGACGAAACTGGCGGATCTCAATTTTGCTCAGAGGCTTCTTTCAGGCTTGAGTATCTTTTAACATGCAGCAAATATACTACATGGGACAACCGGCTTTACTTCCCCTCCGAAGGAAGGCGTACGAGGGATTTTTTCGCCCTTAAAAACCACGGCTTCGATCGGGTTTGAACCCGCAAACTCGGATACAACAGTCCGTTACGCTGACCGTTATACCACCGAATCCGTATAGAGCTAGGGCGAGGGCGAGGGTGGCGGGGGGAGGGGGGAGGGGCGCAAACGACCCTCGTCGCCGGGGCCGAAGCGACCCCGCCCTGCGGCCAAAGGCAGAAGGTGCGCCGTCGCGCCGTCCGGGGATTACAGAGGGTGGCGCAGGGCTCGTAACGAAGAAATTGAATACGCAGACGTCTCCGAAAGGCTGAAAGGCGCCTTCCTTCCAGAGGCAAAGGCGGAGTGGAAAAATTCAGGTAGTCGACCCAGGAGCAGAGATGGAAGAAGAAAAAAAAGCAGGGAAAGAGGCGGAAGGTTGACGCAGGGTGGGGCGAGATAAGACGGGGAAACGCGAAAAAGATTCCATGACGGAGCGAAAAAACGGAAGTGGCGGTGGTGTGGGGTGGGCGCGGGAGACGGAGAGATTAGGAGGCGTCGGAGGGCAAAAAGTGGGGAGCGCAACGTGGAGCAGGCACTGCAGTGGAGGAGAAGTTGCGATGCAGGATTGAGACTGGCCTTCGCTGATAGGAGCAGCGACAAATATCGCATCTTCAGCTAACAATCCAATAAAAATAGCTGAACTAAAATTCCTTATTAACTCCAAAAGCCGGCTATCCCTAACAAATGCCATTACAATTTATAAAGCAATAGTCAGACCATTAATGCTCTACGCATGTCCCATCTGGACCAATGCATCTATTTCTAACATTAATAAACTTCAAATTGTGCAAAATAGATTCCTCAGATTAGTAACACATGCCCTATGGTTCATCTCTAACGCCCGACTTCATAAAGAACTGAATATATCACTGATCATCAAACATATTGCCCATCTTTCCAATAATTTTTACTCCAACCTAAATACAATTAACCGAGCAGTCCACTACAACCTGGCCACTATAAATGACTTCCCTACTAGAATTTAGAATAGATTTCCTTCCGAAGCGTTCTTGAACATTTTCTCTAATTGTTCATAGTAGGGGCTCTTGTAGTTTCCTACACCTATAGTAAGGTAGTTTAGTTTTAAGGTTTTAGTGTTAAGTTTAGTATAAGTTAGAATGTAAGCCAGCAAATGCACATGAGATAGTAAATTAGTACTGATCTGTGTAATTTCCAATTACTCAATAAATAAATTATAAAAAAAGCTAAGAATCCTGAGTTATGTCCCGAGGCTACACAGGGTAGCGAATCGGCTACAGTTGGGCCTAATGTTTATCTACAGAATGTTTGGATGAGAATGAACATATTTAGCTTCAGATGCTTACTTGGAAAGGAATTTAGTGCAAAATATGATGATTTTACTCACTACAGGTCGGTAAATGATCAGCAAACTAACACACATTGTTACAAATCTATAATATAAATACGGTAGAATCAGATTTTAGATCTAGATAAATAGGGAAGAATTTGTATGATTAGAGTGTAGTTTGAAAATGCTGACAATTCATTTTCTCTCCATTTTAATACGTTTTTTGTGAACTTATCATTCTAATAAAAGTTATTTAGAAAACCACGTATGTAACAAAACAGTGTAACAAAACGCAACATGCATTGCGCAAAAAAGAGAGATTAAGAACTCTGCGTCACGAACATTATATTTTCTGGTCAGAAAAGTCCACTGGTTCCGCGATGAACTATGTAGCTATTTCATTTCCATTCTTACAGAGACTGGAAAGAAAGGAGGAAGTTTGTGAATAGTGCTCTACAATATTAGATATGTAGTCCATTGGGTGAAATTTGCGCATGGGCACTTCTTGTATTTATAAATGTTAGCATTAAAATGTGATATGAAAACTGCACTGGATCATAGTGCCCGCGTTCCGTAAACTTTTCTTGCCGCACAATGCTAATGCATTCATGAATTGGGAGCAGTTGTACTGGAAGGTATTTTTTCACACTTGATATATCAAACAATTCAAGTTTAAAAGAACAGCAAACAGCAAAGAAGAACTCTCTTTGTTGCTCAAGGAGGGCGATATCTCACATAAGCTAAAATAAAAGGTTTAAATGTACATGTCAAAATATAATTTGCATAGTCATTTTCAACAATTTACTAGTACTCCATAGGATTATGATACTGAACTTCAATTTACACTTCAAGATGCTTTCACGTCTCAAACGCACCGCGAAAGGTGGTTCAGTGCATCAACTGATGTCACTGCAGGGTCTCTGACCGGAAGGTTCTAGAATCGCGTCCTGACAGTGGCAAGATCTTCGACACTAGCTTGTCAGCTAGGTCGAATTCAATCGCCGGCTGTCGAATTCTAGAGGCCGGCTGCTCTGATCGGTAGTTTTCCGTGGTTTCTCCGATCAACACCAGGCGAATATCGGAGCAGAACCCTAACAAACAGGCTACGAACCGTGCGCGATCTGTCCTTCCTCTTCCTTCTCCTATCCTCTCCCCTTACACACATCCTTACACTAACATGCACTACACTACCACATATCCAGGGAGACCGGTCGGGAGCTTAGAGCTTGTCCCGGCTGGGGCTGTACCCTTCTGGTGGAAGATACCTGGTTGGAGAAACTCCGCTAGCCGACGGTAGGTCGGCGCCAGATCTCGCCATCTAGCGGGCGAAGATCACCGCCACCTCCCGATGAAAAAAATATTTCACTTACGGGACTAATGACCTCAGAAGTTGACGCGCCCGGAATCACTAACCAACCAACCTCTCAAACCCGAAAGCGAATTAAAGAAACAGTGGAAGGAAAAGGGCCCAACGAGCGAAGGGAGAGCGCGTGTGCCAACGCTCACTCGTGACCGGCAGACCCTTTGGGGCGTCGTGTCGCCTTGCTTAAGCCGCGCGAGGGTGAGAGCGATGGTGAAGGCAGGGGCGGGGGCGGGGCGAGGCAGGGCGGGGGGATGCGGTTGGGCGCTCAACGCCGGAAAGAGGGCACGGAAGCCCCAGGGGGCTGATAAAGGGAAGGGGTAGCCAAGGGGCGGGGACGATTCAGGAATGAGGGCAGCGCTGCAGGGGGGGATGGAGCTGGTGGATCAAAGCGGTGGAGGTGAGGAGGCAGCACGGGCCCTGCCACAAGAAGGCACTCCTGGCCTTAGTTGCAGCTGACCCATGCCAATTATTAAACACAAATCTCGGCATCTTTTTAATTCTCTATAATCCTACTACACAATCGCTCTTTCATTCCTCGTCCATCATTTAAATTCTCATTTTAATTTTACTTCCTGCAAACCTATATATGTTTTCGCTCTTTCAACTATCGTTCATCATTTAATTTAATCCTTTTCAATTATTCTCTCCGTTCGTCAGTGTTGACGTTTCTGCTTTGAAACAACGGCCATTGTAGCAACTCCACGGTAATTCACGTCGTAAAATGAATAATTTTCCTTCGCTGTGCGCATACTGCGTATTTCAGAAAAGATCGATATACCTTTAGCAAGCACATCGAAGTGTGCACACAACGTTGGTTCCAAGGTGCATATTTCATTGAAGATTGCAGATTTTCCGCATTAACCCGAATTAGCATTAATAATCTTGTCTACATTACACCCTTTCGTAAGATCACTAAAGGTTAAAGGCAGGAATTAACTGAACAGCATATTTAAGAAACAAAAACAGACTTTGGTTAAGCATCTTCTTCCTATTCATTCGGACCGCAAGTTCCGTGAGTACGTAACTCAGATAAAGCTCGTGATCAAAGGGTGTTAAGACGTGTTTCTGCCACCAGCACCACCGCTACTTACTCTTATTTCGTCAGCATTCTTTCTTAACACATTCGGTCGTAGCCTCTGCCCAACTTTTTTCCACCATAGGTCGTAAATTTTTTGGGTATATTTGAAGGGTCGTTGAATTATCTTCTAAACGAATAAACATAAAAGCGAGTTTCTTTTCTTACTTTGAAGCAACAATCTTGTATTTTTATACGAAGTTCCAATGTGTATGGTTACATTAATAATTTAAAGGATTTTTAATATTCATAACACAAAAAATTGAGCCTCCGTAAAAGGTTAACATGCTTATTTTAAACAAATTATTACACCTTCTGTTAATATTAGAATATTATACATAACATTATAATAGTGTCTATTGCAATAATGAAGAAAATATTAATTTGTATTGCAAATAAATTGTTTTGGTGTGGTAATTTTGCACACCACTCCTCAGGCAGGGGACATGCTCATCAGAGTATTCCAAAGGTATTACCAATTAAATGACAGTAAACGAAATCGAGCGATGCAATTAGGTAGTTTATTGATGTAGGAATTTCCATTAATAGTAAGTGAACGAAAAAATGGCGTATCTACAGTATGAATTCGCGTCCGTAGTTTTTCTATGGGAGTTCAAGGCAGCATGTCGGAGTCCGTAGATTCGTGGTGTTAACTAATATTCTTAGTGAAGTAACTGATGATGGCAAAGCCATCGAATGCTGCTCTTGTTGAATTAAACAATATTGTTGGCAATAACAACACCTTCAATTATTTCAATTAGTTAAATGCCAACGACAAGTCACCGCTAAACCTACAATCATCTTCTTAACTTCATCAGATCCTCTTCCTTTCAACCTCTTCTTCAGCGCGATGTATTTGCGCCACTGGACAGTGGGAGAAGGGGAGAGGGAAGACTGAAGGCAGATGCTGTGTCAAGGTGCAGTCACCACGCCCCCTGCTCTATGCTCCCAACGCAGGTAGCATAAACCGCCCGCTAGAGCACATCCCGGTGTCACGCCGAAGGATAAGGATCGCAAACAAAACGGCGTACGTACAAGAGGCGTATTTACAATCCAGGTGCACACATTTTACACGGCCTACTTCCGGAACAAGCTGCTCTCCGCTGGCGTCCGCCAACGCTTCCGGTCATGCCGACCTCCTCTCTTCAGTGTCCGGCTTCGCTAGCCCTCCCCCCCCCTACACGAGGGGACGCCCCGCCCACTTGCGGATCCTGACGCCTCGCTGAAAAAAACACCCGCTGTGGTAACGCCACGGCTACGGTTCGGACACCCACAGCTGGACTCCCCGTCTACACTTACGCGCACGTACTCTGGCGGTTTGTCGCCTAACGGCCGTTCCACAATAGCCAAACGAACGGGAACGAGAAATACGTGAGCTTCACAATAAACGCCAAAGGGAAGAGGAATAGTGCTATGAACCAATAGCGGCTAAAACGAGAACTTTAAGGAACAGTTGTCGAAACCAAAGCACTTCTAGCTATGGTACTGTGTTCACTCTTTGTATTGCCATTTGTCTGATGTGTTTGCGTGAGCTGCTATGAATAAAAATGTTTTAACGAAAGAATACTAATTAGAAAATATAACTATAAGTACAAAGAATGTCAAAACTACTACGAACTTACGGAAAATACAACTACGGAAACTAAATTTTGTCAATAACAAACAGTCCATGTACTTTAACGAAACATTGTCCTAAATGTGGAAAATTTTAATTCTAAGTATTAATATGAATAGAAAAACAATTATACTATAATTACTAAAAATAACTAAACCAACTCAATGATGACTAAAAAAACCGCTTCAAACCCTAACCTCGCAAATCCACCCTCTAACCTCAATATCGCCCTACACTCAATTCCGCTTCAGACCAGTGCCGCCTGTCGCGCGCTCGATCAGCTGGAAATCTTCGCCGCCATTTGCTGCTCTTTCATTGGTCGAGAGGCTTCGCGTTCCCGGGCTGAGATAAATGTTGACCATCCTTCCCGTTCCCGTTCCCGTGAAGCTTCGCGTTCCCGTCGTGTTGTGAACGCCTGCCTGAGATCTCCATCTTTTAACTTTCTTTACGTACCCGTTCGCTTCGGTTGCGTCGTGTTGTGAACGCCTGCCTGAGATCTCCATCTTTTAACTTCCTTTACGTACCCGTTCGCGTTCGCGTTCGCGTTCCCGGGCTATCGTGGAGCGGCCTTAAGGGTCGGACTGCTTCCTGTTGCCATCTAGCTCCTCCTCCCTGCTTGCTCTCGTATTCTCTCTGCTCAAAGCTCCATCCAACGGGCAGCAATTAAGTTATTCACTGTCCACATTTGGGTTCCAGGGTTCAAATGCTGGTCCGTTCATTTGGACATAGATGTGGACAAAGTGAGTTCGTCGAGGTTTTTACAGAGTTTCTCTCGTTTGCTTCACCTTTCATTACACCATTGCTCCGGCATTTTTACACCATATCTTCCTTTTTATCTACACCATTTCATACCAGGGAAGGATGTAAAGACCTATGCAACGAAGCATCATCAAAATATCTGCTTAATGCATGCAAAAATGCCGTTAATAGGCAACGCAAGTACTCGCTGCCAGAGCACACGTGATTACACATGTAGGGTCTCTAAATCATGGTGTTCACACCTTGCATGAAGCTATCACTAATAAAAATTACAGTACACGAAGTACGCGTCCATTTGTTTTGTTATAATGGACTTCTGGTTCCAGTTTACAACAATAAACAATCAAAAAAATACGGGGAATACCTACAAGCCAGTATAGACTGTGTTGTTAGTCGCTACAATGATCAATATGTCATTAATAGAGACAGGATTTCCATGCACTATCAAATGCTAAAATATGCATGCAAACACGCACTATCAAATAGCCAAAATAGCAATTTATATGCACGATACAGGGTACAATATAAAAATCATTTTTTATTGTAATTAAGTTTTTCGTTTTCGCCTTTTGTAAAAGTAAACAATTAACACATTTTCTAAACTGTTCTGTGTCAAATTCATTCTTTTGCCATAAAAAATCTTTTTGAACACAAAAAGTGATCTTTTACGTCTCAACATTAAATTGGAGCGTATTTCAAAGATGAAATCTAAACCAAAGTAAGGTCAAATTCTGTATTTTCTGATTTTTCACCACAAATAATATTTTTACATTTTGGAAACATTTCAAGTCATGATTTGTATTTAAAACTTTAGGTAATTACTTTTTAGCAATCTCATTCCAATCTAAAAATATTAATTCCAGACACTTTAACGTCTTCAGCAATTTTTAATGACTCCTCTAGTTTCTACAAAACAATTTGAGAAAAATCTCAAAAGTGTTAAAAAAATATTAATAGTATCCCGAAAATAATTATTTTCACTTCGAGGAAAATTAAAGTTTTGTTTTTCGTTTCATATCTATTTCATCGACTTTGTTTTATCATTTTCTGAGTTTCAGTATTTCAAATCAAATAATTTCTGTAGCAACATTATACTTCAGCATCAAACATTTCGACTAGGAAACTCCACCAGTAGATGTATTTTCTTAATTGATCAATTTGTACAGTGTAGCCTTCTTACTTATTTATTACAGCAGTTGCAATAAATTACATTTACATCCGTCCTCCATACAATCGTTGTTCCAAACCTTTGAGAAGTGTTATACACGATGCCTTTGAAGGAGCTATTTTGTACTTCACAAATAACTTCACAATTAAAAACTTACGTTAATCCTCAGTTGCACGCCAGCAGACTCAGACTCCTCTTGATTATTTTCCTCTCCCATGGTCAGTTCTCAAAGGATATTGAGTTTTGGCTTTGAGTATCTTCCGTATCCTTTGCGACGTATCATATGGCGTTAATAATTCATTTCGCAATCGTTGCTTCCCGCACGTGTACTCGCGTCGCAAATCCACGTAGTGTACCGGAAGGTTAAAATGTGTAGAATAACAATAAGTCCCAAAGACAACTACATGCTCGCAGGATCTAAGATCAATATACTATTTATTATCGTCAGTTTTAATATTCACAAATTATGTAGAGAAATAATAAGAAAGTACTTAAAGTTTTAAAAGAGATTTTTGTGAAGCATACATTTACAAAGTTTAAAATCTCTATGAAGCTTAAATAAAAACATGCATTTGCATGGAAATACTGTCCCTTATCTTTAAGATACGAGGGTCACTCCAAAAGAAATGCACACTATTTTTTTAAAAATCCAGTTTTCATTCTACATGTTTGAAAGTTTTACAGTATGTAGATATATTCTTCCCGTTTGTTTTCAAATTTAGTTCAACCTGTTCCCGTGAGTGACGCCGTCACAGCATGTCTTCAAGATGGCTGCTACACTTGACGTTCGTCAGAAGCAACGTGCTGTCATAGAATTTCTGTGCTGAGAAAACGAGACAGTGGGAAATATCCACAAGAGGTTGAAAAAGGTGTATGGAAATGCTGCTGTCGATCGCAGTACAGTTAGTCGATGGGCAAGCAGGTTACGTGATGAAAGCGGGCACGGCAATATTGAGGATTGTCCTCGCAGCGGCAGGCCTCGTACTGCACACACTCCAGACAATGTGCAGAGAATTAATGAATTGGTGACTGATGACAGACGCATCACAGTGAACGAATTGTCACGCTACGTTGGGATAGGGGAAGGAAGTGTTTGCAGAATAGTGAAAGTGTTGGCGTTAAAAAAGGTTTGTGCCAGGTGGGTTCCCAGGATGTTGACAGTGGCTCACAAAGAAACACGAAAAATGGTATGCAGCGAACGTTTGGAACAGTACGGGAATGGTGGAGATGAATTTCTTGAAAGAATTGTGACAGGAGATAAAACATGGCTCCATCATTTTTCACCAGAGACGAAGAGGCAATCAATGGAGTGGCATCATGCAAATTCACTCAAGAAAAAAAATTCAAAACCACACCTTCTTCTGGAAAAGTTATGGCTACGGTGTTTTTCGATTCCGAAGGACTCTTCCTTGTGGACATCATGCCATGTGGAACCACCATATATTCTGATGCATATGTGACGACACTGAAGAAACTTCAAGCTCGACTGGGTCGTGTTCGACCACATCGACAAAAGCAGGATGTTTTGCTGTTGCACGACAATGCACGGCCACATGTCAGTCAAAAAAACACGGAAGCGATCACAAAACTCGGATGGACAACACTGAAACACCCGCCTTACAGTCCTCACCTGGCTCCATGTGACTATCATCTCTTTGGGAAACTGAAAGACTCTTCGTGGAACAAGGTTTGAAGATGATGACTCCCTTGTGCACGCTGCCAAACAGTGGCTCCAACATGTTGGTCCAGAATTTTACCGTGCGGGTATACAGGCGCTGGTTCCAAGATGGCGTAAGGCAGTTGAGAGGGATGGGAATTATGTGGAAAAATGAAAATATTGTTCCTAAAGGATGTATCTACATACTGTAAAACTTTCAAACATGTAGAATGAAAACTGTATTTTTAAAAAAATAGTGTGCATTTCTTTTGGAGTGACCTTCGTACATTAATTTAAAGAAGACACAGAATAAGTAATGAAAGATTCCGTGCTCATTTCAATCGGTCCGAATCATAGGTGCGACAAAATAGGAAATGAAATGGTTGAAATTTCTACAAGATATTATTATTATTATTATTATTATTATTATTATTATTATTATTATTTATTGTTAAATTTTGTCGTCTTCGAAAAGTGGCGAGTGGGACCGGCTGCCCCTGAGCTAGGCCACTTGTCACCTTCCACATGTACCTGGAAGGGCAGGTAGTCGGTCCGCAAATACACTTTTGTGGGTCGGGCCGCCAATTACCTATGGGTTTAGCTCTGATTTTCCTTCCGATTCGCCATTTACATACCCCGGTGTGGTAGTGTAGTGCATGTTGGTGTAACTGTGTGTAAGGAGTGAGGAGGATAGGATAAAGAAGAGGAAGGAAAGATTACGCGCGGTCCGTGGCTCGCTTGTTAGGATACTGCTCCGGCATTCGCCTGATAGAAACCACGGAAAACTACCGATCAGAGCAGCCGGCCTCTAGAATTCTCCTTCAGACAGCGACTGAATTCGACCTAGCTGAGAACGCAGTGTCGAAACTTCTGCCGTCGTCGGGACTCGAACCAAAGAACTTCCGGCCAGAGACACTGCAGTGACATCAATTGATGCATCGACCCATCTCTCCGGGTAATTTACACGCGTTTAATGAAAAACTATCAATCAGTTCCACGCTCACACTCAAAGACAGCCCACTAGTGGAGGTGGTTGCACAATGAGAGGGTCCATCTCAGCAGGATTGTAATGATTACTACAATGATTTTCGTATTTTTTGTACTTTGTGTGTAACTTCTTGAGTCGACTCTTTGGAGCGAAGCCGGCAGCGTTCGCGCGAGGGCGAGAGCGGGAGGCGGCGGGGCGAAGGCGCCTACGAAGAACAGAGGCTGAACGGAGCGGAGCGGAGAGGAGCTAACCGGGTCGCCATTAGCACATTAGTCACAAACATGTTTGGCAGAGGCCCCAGCGCCGGCGGCGGCGGTGGCAGGGCGTCGCGCGGGGCCGCGGGCCAAGGTCGCGCCGGAGTGGGCGGAGCGAGGCAAAGTGGGGCCGGTGGGGAATGTGGGACTAGAGAGAACGTTGGGGACATGAGCGGGCGCGGGGGAAAATCCGATTGATCGGCGGCGGTGGCGGGGCCGGGAAGCGAACCGTGCCGCCCCCGCCCCGCCCTTCCCCGCGTGAGCCCGGTAGGCCACCGCCCTTCCGGCGTCCGTGGCCGCTTTGTCCGGCCGCTGCCATTCACAGCCCGGCGCGGGCAGGCAGGCAGGCAGGCAGGCGGGCGGGCGGGCGGGTGGCGCAGGGCCTTGTGACGTCACGAGGACTCGACCCCCCGCCACGTCCGCCGGCTTCCGAAACAGTCCAAGGCGGCAATAGCACGGCTTGCTCGTAGAATCTCAGGATGCTGCTGTACAGCACTATCCACATCCACATCCACGTCCCTCCCTCCACACACACACTTACTCTAGTCCGAGAGATACCATCGAAACGACAGCCTTCATATGTTTCTCTTTCGTGCACTACAAACGACATCGTAAATGTCCTGCGGAAGCTTTCAGACGATAATTTAATTTTCATGATATACATTTTGATGATTCTTCAGAAACGCAACAGTTTAAAACGGTGCTTTACTTTTATTTCCAAATTCCAGCAGGAATTTTTAAAGAATTTGGTTTGCTGCAATCCGCAAGGCATCTAGGTATTACGGAACAGGGGTAGGGACATGTTCGGCGAGAATGAGTGGGGCCGAGCAGGGAGGGCGGCGAAGAAGGATCGGAATGAAAAATAAAATTACTTCCATGTCACTGTACGCATACAATTTATTTTTTTCCTATCTTAGAAGTGATTGCGAGAAATAAATGCCTTGGAACCACATGGTTAACCACTAAGTTAAAAAGGGATTTCCATTTTTTCTCAAAAGTCTAAAAAATATCTTCATCTGTGCGAGGATTTCATTGTCTTAAAAAAAAGTTGTCTAATTTATTTCACTGAATCTCAACTATAACGTAGGAAAGAACTTGAGGTCGTGTCTTGTTTGTTGAGGTGGAAGGGATGAGTTTCCAGGGGTTACATTTTGGGGCCATACGAGAATCTCCTGATACCACACGAATGACCCTATGATAGTGTGATGTAGTCGTACTAGGAGACTATCAACTGTCAAAAATACCTAACGTGTGGCGACATTACGCTGAACAATGAAAGTCTTTAGAACTTTTCAGGGGAAAATATGGTATTCTGCGAGGGACAACGTATCTCTGGATTACTTTTCAGGGAAACAGTTTCAATAAAATGTTAGCACATGGGTTAGCGGAAGTTTATTTTCTAAGCGGTTCAGATATTCTTCACCTAAGATCATTTCGTCATTAACATAGCGCCGAAAAAAAAAGGTAATTGCAGATTAAGCAGCATCTTTTAATGAAAATATGTGATAATTTGCGACTATACTGTCTATCAGGAATATATCAACGTCGAGTTCCCAATAGCAAACATCAGTTTTAGAATGTATCAGAAAGCGGGCGAAGTCACTCATCTAACAATAGCGTCATTAATCACGTTATATTTACAGAACAGAGCAAGAATATTTAATTCGTGCACACTAGTTTTATATTTTCAGGTAAACTGTTTCGTCATTTTGGCACTGTAATTCTCATGTTCCTTCATTAGTCTTTTGTTCCAAATTTCTTCTGCCAATTATTTCCTCTCCTATTTATTGCATCTGATCATACGTTACGTTTTAGCATACATCTCTATACTCCGTTTCACGAAACGTGTGTTTCTTTCATTTCGAACTGATTTAGAAAGAAATAATTGAGTTTTGGATAAGTATGTGCAATGAATGCAATAATTAAATTAGACCTCGGGAGTGAGGAAAGAAGCTATTAGAAGTACTTTCATAAGTTATTAAGAGGCGGCCTCTCAAGTTGTAAAACATCTATTGAGACAATGCAGTCCACTTCTACGGCTGACTATTCACTCCAGAATCTTGGTTTCATAAAATACACTTTCACAGATCAATATGGACGATAATGTTTTTACAGAAAGAAATTTAAAGGATCTCCTCACATTGGTTATTACAATTACCAATTGATTGATAATATCCTGATATCAATACTTAATTGGTTATCAAATTGGTCTAAAGGACTCGATTGAAAATTCTCCAATATAGTTACAAGATATCTTAGGATACTTCGTAAATAACTACAAATATCGAAGCACATGTTAAGAAAACAGACGTTCCCCTGGCGTGTAGGAGTCTTGGGGTGACCAGAGAGGGGGCATAATCTTGGTTGGTTGGTTGTTAGTGATTCCGGGCGCGTCAACTACTAAGGTCATTAGTTTCGTAAGTATAGTGCATGTTTTTCCTCGGGAGATAGCGGTCATCTTTTTCCACTGGATGGCGAGATACGGTGCCGACGTACCATCGGCCAGCCGGGTTTCCTCAACCACGTATCTCCCACAAGCGGGGCACAGCCCCATCCGGACAAGCTCTAAGCTCCCGACCGGTCTCCCGGCATGTATGATAGAGTAGTACATATTACTGTACGCGTGTGTAAGTAAGAGGAGAGGAGAGGACAAGGAAGAGGAAGGACAGATCGCGCGCGGTCCGTGGCCCGTTTGGTAGGGTACTGCTCCAGCATTCGTCTGGTGTTGATCGGAGAAACCACGAAAAACTACCGATCAGAGCAGCCGGCCGCTAGACAGCGACTGAATTCGACCTAGCTGAAAAGCTAGTGTCGAAAATTCTGCCGCCGTCAGGACTCGAACCTAGAACCTCCCGGACAGCGACATCAGTTGATGCACTGAGCAACCTCTCCCGGTCCAATCTTGAGATTCGGGGAGGAGCGTGGGAAAGAATTAGTGGGAATGGAATATGGCGGTGCGGCGGTCGCGGCGGGGCGGGGGCGCGGCGATGGCCGGCGCCGCCGTCGTGCGGTGGGGCGGGGGCGGGAGGGGCGGGGTCAGCGGGGCGGGGCGGGAGATGAAGGGCGGATCGGAGAAGCCTGGGGAAAGCGGAGGCAGGAGGGCTGCGAACGGCAGAAAGAATGACGGGAATGATTGGTGAACATCCTTCAAAGGCATGCTTCTGAAGATGGCAATACTCTAGACGTGAAGCAGAAACGTTGCCCGGATGGGGTAGCGGTATTCATTTTCATGACATTAAGATGCCGTATGACGGAATTACACAAATTACCTTCATACGTGTCGTTCAACAAGAAGGTGTCGAATCAACGCTATTAGAGGCCTTAACATCACACTCTTCTCAATGTTGTTGTTCTATACAATATTATATTTTGGGAAACGCGCTGAAATTTCGATATATTCATAGTTAAATTGTATGGTTAAGACCACCAAAGAAGCTTGAAACGACAGCATTGTTATACTTTATGAACTTCTGACCGCAATGTCAATGTTCTTGTATTTCATTTTTTTCATCCTGTTGCGGATGGGATGTTACCTTCACATTGTTAAAAGATTAATCTGGACCCTAGCGTACTGGACCCTAGTACGATCTGGACCTTAGTACGATAAGCTCGATAGATTATTGTAACTTCAAAAGGAAGCGAAGGGCCTACTGTAATTACATATATGATTTTATAATTTCACAATGTGACACATTTAAAGCGTCAGAAAAGGAAGAGAATATACTTTCCCAATTATTATCATAAAATTATCATTAAATTATTCGTTACAAGCATGCCAACTTGAAGGTGGAGTGTGTAGGAGTTACACCAACTCCCCAGGTCATAACCCAGTTCTTAATGAGTAAAGTCGATGATAATGCTTGTCTTGCCGATACTTGTCCGTATACAACTTTTTTATTTAAAACTACATCATTGGTTGGAGAAAGGGAGTTGTCCACATTCGTGTTTTTATTGAAACATGTAGAACGCTGCTGCCATGGCAACTTTAGTACCAATATAGTTATGTTCCAGTTGAAAGGTTGTCCTCTAAATGCACAGGCACACACAAAAACAGTTGTCAGACCCAAAGACGTCACCAGTGTTTTTCTATGTATTTCGACGCGCTGAATATGAATCTGAAGCCAAAACCCCATCACCCTACAATTTCTTTTAAATCGAAAAAAATACAGTGAAATTGTATTTTTTTGTTTCGTTTTCGGGGGTGTTGTGAGACCCAAAGACTTGATTGATACATTTTTATCTACGTACGTCAACGCGTTGAATCCGAATCTGGAGCCAAAATTGCTCCACCACTTTCCAGTTTTTTTAATCGCGAATAACCTCTATGAAATTTTATTTTTGTTTTGGGGGTTAAAAAAGACTTGACACATGTGTGTCTTTATATTTTGACGATCTGAATCCGAAACCTAAGCCAAAATTGAACCACCATCCTCATTTTTTTTAAATCGCAAGAAAACCAATTTGAAATTTGCAGTATTTTCGTGAAATCATGAAATTTACAGTGTCTAAAATTTCACAGTGTTTTCGTAATAAAAAAAACGGAGGAAGGTGGCGACATTGTGGCTTCGGATTCCGATTCGGCGCGTCGTCATACATAGAGGAACGTGTGTCCAATCTTCATTCTTAATCCCGAGCGCCAGGAAATGCTCTCCGTTTCTAACTTCTCTCCGCGCACAGACTCCCAACCCTCGCAACCTAGGTGTTTCATGTGGTTTATTTGTTTACGTTGAAAAAATATTTTATTTTTGTTATCTATTACATTTTCTTAAAAAATACTTTTGTATATCTTTACACTCATGAAAACGATAGAGGCCTACACACTCTCATAGAATGAGATAAAATCTAAGAAATTGCGCTGTTTTCTTAACGCTTTTCTTTAGAAATTAGCGCTTTTCAATTCAATGAATGGGGAGAGACACAGAACTTTTTAAATTGATTATAATCATTGTAATCAATGATAAGATTTACTTTTAATGTAAATAAATAATACGTAATAAACATGGGTTCTTAATGGACTAATAAGCGAGAATGAAAAGAATATAATGTGTAGAATGCTGTGTTGCTGTTCACTAGCTGATAATGCCTGTTTCATGATGATCGATGTTTCCCGGTAAATAAATAAATCTTCTACTTCTTCACTTCACAGTGTAGGCAATGCCTATTCCAACTTCACACATGAGTTCATCCATCTTTCCAAAGGTTTTCCGTTTTTCCGGTTTAAAATTTTTTTAAATGTTCTCTTCATTTCCCCAAATGTTTAGCCACTTTTTCTCCGACATTAAATTCCTTTATTTCTGCTCTTATGCCTTCATTTCTTATTCTGTCTAAAAAGGAATATTCTTTAAATTTTCTGATGAATCTCATTTCTGCAGTCTCTATATTATTGACTTCTTTACGTTATATGACGCAACTGTCGCTCCCATACATTAAGACTGGTGTCGCCATTATTTTATACAATTTTATTCTTTCTTGTTTTGCTTCTGAGAGTTCTATTACCTGTACCGCGTACATGTTCAAAACGTAGGGTTTAATTTCTATGTCTCGATCTTTTTCGTAGGAGATGACTATTCCTAAATAGCAGAAATGTGAAACTTGTTTAAAGGGTTTCTCATTAATAATTATTTTAAAACGTAGGAAGTATTTCCCTTAAGACTAAATAAATAAAATGTAAATAATCTGATGCATTCAAACGTCTTTTATACAAAAATAAATTGCAAAATAATGGAGAAACATGAAGTGCACTATAAGGAGGAATCAGAGTACATACGTCAGCATCTGATGCACACGGCGCAATCACAGACTCCACAAACAAGGAGGGGTCGTTATCAGAGAATGAAATCTCTTTATATTTAGACCACCTAGAGGAAGGGACCCATATTTTGCATGCTAAGAATACAAGATGCTTTAACTTATGAAGTTGTGACGCATAGTATTCGAATACATAACATCACAGTACGCAATCTGAAACATGTTGATTGACGCGACAAGAGCACTTAATGCAGAGAAGAAAGCATTTGGTAGGTAATATTTGAATCAGGTGATAATTAAATGGGTTTATTTATTTGTTATTTTATTTAACGCCAAAAAATGATAAAAAAATATGTGGCAAACTTCGGAGAGAAGTGCTATCTATTTATGGTTTCTTGATCACTGGAATCTCTATCATTACACATTAAGTTGAATTGTGAATACGGGTAGCAACGAGCGTTTTGGAAAAGAATTGATACGAATATAGTCACTCTGGTGCTATAAAATTTACTAGCAAAGGCAAATCAGCTAGTTTGGCTATTATACCTACTATTCTAAGTGTAGAAATTGACTTACTACAGCGAGAAAATGGACAACGATTATTTTAATATCTACATTGCTTACAGAGTCCAAAATTGCAAACATAGTAAAGTTACATTTCTTCTTCATCAGAGTTGCTTTCAATAAGCAATTAGTATTTCAGTGCGGTATGCGGTACCTACAAATCCAAAAATAACCCATCTCTTCCTTCTTAACCCGGAGCCCAGGAAATGCTTTCCGTCTCTAACTTCGTCCTGCGCACAGACTGCTAGCCCTCGCCGCCTAGGTGTTTTATGTAGTTTATTTGATTACACCGAAAACAATATTTTTTTTGTCATCTATACAATTTCCTTAAAAATACTTTTTCTACAACTGCATGAAAAAGACAACTTCTTTGCATCGCTAGCAGTACGTGAACTTCGTCATTTTTTAATCGCCATTAAAAAAAGATTGTTGCCAAGACAACTACCTTGTTACCCTGAAAAAAAGGCTTTTTTGCCCTTTATTTCTCACCAAAGCCCAATAAACAGAATTTTTGTTATCTAAGATACTCTTAACTAATCATGGCCCTATAAAATGCATTTCTATATTGTCTGGAGTACCAGGCTTCTTTTTTCAATACAAGTTTACGAAACTATTTGTATTATATTTTTATGCAGTTGTAGAAAAAATGTTGTTCATATTTCGTGTGTAAAGTTTCCGTCCTTTTCATGGTCTCGATTGAGACTTTTTGCCTCGACCTACGGTCTCGGCAAAAAATCCCAATCTCGACCATGAAAAAAAAGGAAACTTCACACACTTAATATGAAAAAAACTATTGTGTATCTTTGAACTCATGAAAATGACAAAGCCGTTGTAGACCGACCATGAAAACAAAGTTAAGTTAACAAAGATGACGCCAATTATTTCATCCATTTCTACAATATCAATATACGAGTAAACTTTTATTCAGATAAGAGAACTACTGGTAGCCTCCTATATTTCTGTAAATTACATATGACGTACATGAAGTTGATGTTCTTAATTTATTTTCAGAGCATAAAATATATTTCATTCCGTTGCTATGTATTTTCTTTAGAATTGCGACTTCCTTGACAAGTATTTTGCTAAGTTGTTCTAGCCAATATGTACTTTCTTCTGATACAAAATTGGAATAGTTCTCACGCTCTTCCATTTTCTGACATTTTACGTAAAAATATATTTGGATAATAACAAAAATAAATATATGGATTTTCATATTTTTGAATTTCTTTGTTTTTGTTACGAAAAAATGTATTGTTTATACTACTGTGAACCTTTTGTTCTATACAGCTTTTGAAAAGGCACATGCTAAATGTGCGAAACGTAAAGCTGAAAATAAATGTATAAAATAAAAATGTCTTAATTCCTGGTACCTTGTAAGATTGATTCTATAAGTCCAAAACTACTTGAAACGACCATATCTGCAATAATAATAATAATAATAATAATAATAATAATAATAATAATAATAATAATAAGAGAATAATAATAATAAATAAAAATTAAAACTTACATTAAGATAATACAAGTGTGTTTGACAATATAAGGAATTCACAATAATTTACAGTGTTACAATTATTGTGAATGCCTTATATTGTGAAATACACTTATTTTATCTTAATGTAAGTTTTAATTTTTATTTATTTATATTAATTTTTTAATATTTATTTTATTGTATTTATATAATTTCAGTAATAATAATAGTAGTAATACCAGTATTAATAATAATAACAACAATAACAACAATATTATTATTATTAATATAATAACAACAACAACAACAATAATAATAATAATAATAATAATAATAATAATAATAATAATAATAATAATAATAAAAGATTAATAAAGTATGAACATGAGAATGAACAGAGGCCGTCTGAAGGTGTCGCCACGATGCCAGAGTGAAGCTGGCGCGAGGCGGCGGGACGGAGGCGCGTGGATCCGGCGCGCGACTCACGCGCCTGTGTTACGCCACAAAGCGCGTCGCGTCGCGTCGCGTCGTGTCGCGTGGCGTGGCGTGGCGCGGCGTGGCGTCGGCTCTAAACATAGGGCGGCCGGCACCTCGCCTCCCCCACCCCACCTCATCCCCCCAGCGCGAAGCCAACGGAGGGCACGCACTCCCAGAGCTCTCACCTGCACAGGGCCATGGCTTCTTTCCCTCGCGACGTCTCATAACGCTTTCAAGCTCACGCAGCTGACGAAAGTTTCACAAAACATCATGCAATGTGGATGATTCAGTTTTACTTTGTGGCTACCGCTTACACAGCACAGAGAAAGTTATGTAATGATGCGCGAAAAAACTGCGAATTTGAGGCAGAAAACTCTTATTACAGGGCCGAAAAAGTGAATAAATCCGGTTGCTAAATTTAGAAAAAAATATCCTCTAGCACGGGATGTAGACAGAATTCATATTCTGTGTGTCCTTGATTCCAAAAAATTGAATGACGGTAAAACGTTTGTCTGTCCATCTGTCTGCCTGTGAACAACGCTAGTGGCTACACCGTTCAGCTGATTTTCTCTAAAATTGACATTCCCCATTTGATCTGGCTGATGTCGCGGTTCCTGGAATTTGAATCCGATATGTTAATTTTGGGAGATACTTTACATGAAGCCCTGGGACAATTTAAAAAATTAAAAAAAAAAGATCCAACGATTTTGATTGAATTATGTTGTTGGATAGTGTGAAAGACGTTTAAGAGAATGGTGCAGATCCCATTTTCGTTGAAATTCCTAATTTTTTGAAAACTGCAAACATTCAAAATTTTCTACGGCGTCTTCCTACAACTACTACAAGACAGATTTTTCCCTTAATGAAATCTGCGCTTTAAAGATAGATTTTGAAATTATGTCATGTACAATTATTTCGAAAATTTGAGTACATTTTTATTTATTTCGTAATTTTGAGTGAAAGTACGGGCGAGAATGTACTTGCTTTTTAGACCACTAGTTCTAGTTGATGTAGTTGAAGAGTTCACCGTTGTTCGGGTTATTATTCATCAGAATCATCCATTACATGCATAGGAGAACGAATTAATTCGATCTATAATTTCAAATGGACGTCATTTTACTAACATTTCCGTCTCTCCCCGCCCCGCCCCTCTATGGGTACCTTCTCAGGACCCTCCCTCCTCCGTTCCAACTGCTATTTATTTGTTTATTTCACGTCAAAAAAGTTAAAACTGTGTATGACGTGCTTTGGGGAGAAGTGAATTCTATGTACATTTTCAAAATACTGTGATCCCTACACTAATCATATACTACTATAATTTCGAATTAAAAAAAACCGATCCCATGTCATAAAATCTGATTTCAAGGATAAATAAGCAATAAGTTTTGGGCTCTTATCCATGATGTCCTTCGTCGAGGAATAATATTTCCTGCCGCGACAACATGGAAACGATAATTTGAATAACTGTATTTCCCACTAAATTCTAGAAGACGTGCACAGATAATGAAGTTACATTTATGTCCAGAAGAAAAACAAGGGGCCATCTCAACATTTGCTCAATGGATCAGGGAAACTGGACGAAAAACCTGATCGATATGGGGGTCATTGACCCAGAAGCTGCGATACAATAAATAATACATTAAATATCAAAGTTAAAATTAATTTTACTTTCATTGTCATGCTCTCCCTCCTCGGCTCCGCCTGGATCCACCCTACTAAACCCCACCCCGGCTCCTACCGTCTTGCACCGGGAGCGGTAGCTCAATGCATCAACTGATGCCACTGCAGAGCCTCTGACCGGGAGGTCCTAGGTTACACTCTCTACGGCGGCAGGATTTTTGACACTAACTCTTCAGTCGGTCTGGAGAAGAATTCTAACGGCCGGCTGCTCTGATCGGTAGTTTTCCGTGGTTTCTCCGATCAACACCAGGCGAATGCCGGAGCAGTACCCTACCAAACGGGCCACGGACCGCGCGCGATCTTTCCTTCCTCTTCCTTGTCCTATCCTCTCCCCTTATACACACACTTACACTAACATGCACTACACTACCACATATTACGGGAGACCGGTCGGAGCTTAGAGCTTGTCCGGCTGGGGCGGTGCCGCGCTGGTGGGAGAGTTCTGGTTAGGGGGAAACCCCACTAGCCGACGGCAGGTCGGCGTCGGATCTCGCCATCCAGCGGGGGAAGATCACCGCCTTCTCCCGAGAAAAAACATGCACTACACTAACGGGACTAATGACCAAAGCAGTTGACGCGCCCGGAAACACGAAAAAACAAAACCAAACCAATCGTACCGTCTTGCCCCTTCTTCGCCTTCACAATGCCCTGCGCTGCCCCGCCCAGCTTTGTTTCTCCCATCCCATTTTGCTCCAGCCCACTGTGCTTCAATCTATAGAGGGTTGCATACTTATTTCCAGTTGCAAAACATTTGGCCTGTGGCCAATGTGGGGGATGGTAAATCTCTTATGAGCAGAAAAAAAGTTGCCTAAATGATGCCTGAGAAAACACTATCTTTAATGAGAGACCCATGGAAATTCAAGCGTTCCCGAGATTATTTCAGACAGACAGAAACAAATTGTGAGAATAATTTGATGGGTTTTATTTAGTGTAAAAAAACGTGAGTTTATAAAAAAGTTATTTTCCTATCACAAACATATAATTTTATTAAATGAATTATCCGCAAACTAATAACTTCTTGGTTTGATTTTTACACCCAGTAATATGTAATCAAAACAGGCTCACATTGATATGAACAAGATGCACACGTAATGGAACATATCAGAAGCACATGCGACTACAGAAAATATTATAAAATAACGAAATGTTAAAAACGTGGAGTATAATATATTAAAATGTATTTGGGGGTAATGTAAACGTGTAGTGTTCGAATTTACTACGGAATTCAAATATCATTCACTGCATAAGTTTTCACATGTTTGTTTTTGTTTGCGTATTGATGCAGAGACAGCTAACAATCACGTCAGATCACGTTCCGAATATAGAGTCCATCAATCATTAACTTGTCGCGTATGCTGAATACTTCCTAAAAAGCCATAAACCTGTCAACAGCATGAATACATAATTAATTGCGACTATGCTTTTAATATGCGCTTACGTAATCGCTTGTCATCCAAAGATAACACAAGAACATGAAAGATAACTGGGGATCCTTCCGTTCTTCTCATGCAAAAACACAGCAAAGCAGAATCACAAACAAGTCTCACAGTTTTATTGTCAACGTTATAAAATTAATACGTTTATTTATTTTGTTTGCATTGATCGGATAACTACTGTCTGTATCTTTCTTTCAGTTAACAATTCTACAATAACACATCCTACACAATATATTGGATATTCGCCAATTAACCACTTTCCCGTCTTTGTTTAAAATTATGATCATTGCTTCTTTAATGTTTTGTAGTTTCCTTTACTTGGAAGTATTACATCTTAACATCAGCACAATATGTAATTATTGAATATTTCGATCGATTAATTGTCATCTCCCCTACAACATATATTCTTTCAAATTATTAAAGTTTTCTACACAACCATTAATAAACTATAAAACCTGTACCTCAAAATCGAAGAAAAAAGTGGGCTATATCAGCCGAATTTAAATGACTGCAAATCTGCCTGTACTGGAGACACTGGCAGGAAATGAACATTTAGAATTTGAAAATATATTAGAACTTGAAGAATACAACAGGATAACTCTACTTTCGCATCTAATCACCTTGAAAATCAGAAGTCTTTAGATCTCAATATGCATTTTAAAATATTCAAGAAAAAAACAAGGGATTAAAAATAAAAAATAAATATATTTTAAAATATTCAAATTTTAAAATTAATCCTTCCACCTCCGGCCCCGTCAAGAAAAATTTATAACATAACACTCTTTTGAATAATTTTACAGCTCGCATCCTCCCTCACCAAGTACAAAATGGCTGCGGCAACGCTGCGTATGCAAATTGCCTCATACTCGTGTTTGCTACGTTGCTTGGGTAAGTATTGTACTATGTATTGTGTGTGTATGTATGAATATCATCTAGCAATTTATGTCAACTTAAAGTTTTGGTTATCGCATTCTCCCTGTCCTTAGTTAATACCACTACCTCTGTACATCCTAGAGCCCCGTGATTCTAGCCTCCACTCCCAAACTCAGCCGTGGCTCGTTAGCCCATTTCGGACGACCACACTCCTGCCGCCGGAGACCGTAAGCCCGTGACGACGCTTGAATCATTTTATAGGTAGGAGAGTTTGTTGGCGACCACGGCGCTCAAGTTGTGGCCCTTAAGCAAACGCAGGCAGTCACATTTATCCGTCACATTCCTACAACATTCAGACCTGGAGAGTTCTGGGAAGGAGTGGGGTGTTGAAGGTAATACATGGTGGTGGGGTTAAACCCCACCATGTCACAACACAGCGTCAAACATCCACACCCAGGCGGACTGGGAGAGGTAGCTAAGTGCATCAACTGATGTCACTGCAGCGCCTCTGACCGGGAGGTCCTAGGTTCGAGTCCGCGGCAGGATTTTCGATAGAATTCAGTCGCTGGTTGGAGGAGAATTCTAGCGGCCGACTGCTCTGATCGGTAGTTTTCCGTGGTTTCCTCGATCAATACCAGGCGAATGTAGGAGCAGTGCCCTATAAAACGGTCCACGGACCTCGCGCGATATTTCCTTCCTCTTCCTTGTCCTGTCCTATCCTCTCCCCTTACACACACACATACACACACACACACACACACACACACAAACAAGCACTACACTACCACATATTCTGGGTGACCAGTCCGGAGCTTAGAGCTTGTCCCGGATGGGGCGGGGCCCCGCTGGGGGGTGAGTCCTGATTAGGGGGAAACACCGCTAGTCGACGGTAGGTCGGCACCGGATCTCGCCATCCGGCAGGGGAAGACCACCGCCATCTCCTGAGGAAAAATCATGCACAACACTTACGGGAATAATGACCAAAGCTGTTGGCGCGTCCGGAATGACTATCCAACGAACCAACTCCTCATTTACCCAAATGGTACAAAATCCCCTCATAAAACAGCACCAATTCACGTAATATAAAATATTTAATTTATCACTTCTCTCACTAACTCTAAGAGTTTCCTCGTGAGTTTACGTCTAAACAGTTAGAATGTTTATTGTTAAAAGCTTCTAAATTGTTCCCCTGTAACTAAAGTACTTTCACTCAAAATTTGAAATAAATAGTTACTAAAAAGACGGATTTGCTCGATATTCTTGAAGCAGACAATCCTAGGGGAAGAACTCGTTCCCAGCTTTCCACCCACGTGTCGTCTTGAAGGCTGGGGGAGTGGGCGGGGAGAGCCTTCTCGTGCGCCGAGAGGCTAAATTTTTAACGCTTATCCTCGCGCGAGTGCTCCGAAAGACCCCCCCCCCGAGCGCGGATGAGCGCAGTGCTGACGTCTCTCCCCCCCCCCCGCCCCCCGAGGGCGCCGCTTCGACTGGAGACGTCAGGCGCGAAACGCAACGCTAAAAATACGCGCGCACCGGCCACGCAGCGGCGCGCCGCCCCGTGACGCGCCGCCCCGCCCCTCATCGCCGGCGCCCACTGCCACGCAGGGTGCGGTAAGAAACTTTGGTTGGTTCGTTGGATAGTCATTCCGGACGCGCCAACAGCTTTGGTCATTATTCCCGTAAGTGTTGTGCATGATTTTTCCTCAGGAGATGGCGGTGGTCTTCCCCTGTCGGATGGCGAGATCCGGTGCCGACCTACCGTCGGCTAGCGGTGTTTCCCCCTAATCAGGACTCTCCCACCAGCGGGGCCCCGCCCCATCCGGGACAAGCTCTAAGCTCCGGACTGGTCTCCCAGAATATGTGGTAGTGTAGTGCTTGTTTGTGTGTGTGTGTGTGTGTGTGTGTAAGTGTGTGTGTAAGTGTGTGTGTGTGTGTGTAAGTGTGTGTGTGTGTGTGTGTAAGGGGAGAGGATAGGACAGGACAAGGAAGAGGAAGGAAAGATCGCGCGAGGTCCGTGGCCCGTTTGATAGGGTACTGCTCCTACATTCGCCTGGTATTGATCGAGGAAACCACGGAAGACTACCGATCAGAGCAGCCGGCCGCTAGAATTCTCCTCCCGACAGCGACTGAATTTGACCACGTTGAAAAGCTAGTGTCGAAGATCCTGCCGCTGTGATGACTTGAACCTATGGCCTCCCGGTCAGAGGCATTGCAGTAACATCAGTTGATGCACTGAGCTACCATTCCCAGTGGATAAGAAACAAAAGATAATTTTTTAAATAGTACACCTCGGTGGGCGGTTGACTAGCTTACTCTCTTTTTATAATTCACCTGTTCGGCATTGCTGCATTTCAGGGGTATTAATAAATACATTTGATTCACGTTTAGGCTTGACCATTCGTAATTATTGTTGCAATGTGGCTATATATTTATTATGGAAGATATCTAATTGCTAGTTGTTTCTTTCCTTTATTTTTTATTTAACCAAATTTTTGGAACTTTTTGAAATGATTTAGATTTATTTGATTACCGGGGTTTTCAATCATCTTTTGAATAGCGTGATTTGATTCTTACTCACTTCTATTACTTACTTACCTCTTAACACACCAAAGCGCGGGTTAAATCCCGGCTGATTGAGAAGCGTTTCCGGCCGCGACAAAGTCATTAGTCCAGTGAGTGTAATGCATGATTTATCATGGGAGGTGGTGGCAATCTTCCTCTCTCGATGCCAAGATCCATCAATCGATGTCGTTTTGAAGAGATTTTCCCCAACGGAGCACCGATCCAGCCAAAACAAGCTCTAAGCACCCGACATGTGTTGTATGTTGTAGTGTAGTGCACGTCGGAATAAGTGTGTGTGTGTGTGTGTGTGTGTGTGTGTGTGTGTGTGTGAGAGAGAGAGAGAGAGAGAGAGAGAGAGAGAGAGAGAGAGAGAGAGAGAAGGGGTGAGGAAAGGACCAAGAAGAGGAAGGAAAGATCATGCGCGGTCCGTGGCGAGTTTGGTAAGGCATTCGCCTGGTGTTGATCAGCAAAACTATGGAAAACTACCGATCAGAGCAGCCGACCTGTAGAACTCTCCTTCATACTCTATTTTCTTTGCAAATCATATTTCCATAAAAGAATAATAAATGCTTTGATTGGGCTGTCGCTCCATTGAGATTGGAATTCATTTGGAATATAGTCAGCTCTGATAAGCTCGCTATAAGAGAAGGAAGGACATTCTAGGAGATTTAACGACGAACATCGGTTCGGATAACGCAATAGGAGCAATGAACTAAAAAGATACTAAGACAATGCTCCTGTCTGCCTGTACAGGCAAGCAATGATACACACGATTTACAAGTAAGGTACGACAAACATAGTTTATACGAAATTAAACCTATCATTTTAAAACTCACTTGTCATGTCGTGTTTTACTTTTCAAAGGACATATGTACTAGAGACGAAAATAATTAGATTTGATATACGAATTTGAGGACGAGATTTGGGCGGTGATCCGATTACCCGGTTCATGAGACAAAAAATGTGTTTTTTAGTATGGAGTCTGCATGTGTGCTTGGAAGTGTAGATGGGTGGAAAATTGTTCCGCATAACTCAAGCAGATTAGAAACTTTTGATCTTTAGAATGATATACACGTCAAGAGGAACATCTGTTACTAAGATTATTAGGGTTGGTGAATGAGCCAAGGCGATATACGCAATTTTATACTTAAACGGAGTGTTTAAATGTGCCGGAACTGGGACACTATTAGCAGATTTATACCGGTCACTATGTCGCCAGTCAAAATTTTTGGTTTTTAAGACTTGTACATATGTACAATTTCTTGGGGAAATAATTAAATCGATATAAAAAAATATAAAGTGCGTATGAGTGTCGCACATACACGCAAAAACTACTAGACAAATTTCCCTGAAATTTTCACCCTTTGTTATTCTTAGTAATAAGAGTTTACAGTTTGTGTGGTTTAAATTAAGTCGGTCGTGTGGGGACGTCGATGATTCATTCGTTTATGACTAGAGCGCCTCTGAACTCCATGCAATCCGCTGTACAGTTAAGGTTTAAGTGCGACTTCACTACATAAATTATTCTGCCTCTGCAATTGTGAAATATCGGCGAGAATTATTACTTGAATCTCAGACAAGTAAATCAAATTTCTCCAAGATACGTGTCGAAGCAAACGCAGGACCAAATTTGAGGGAGAACGTTTTAACAATAGGATACTAGACAACCATGTCCAAACCAGGATATAAAACAAACCCATACTTGGGAGAAATTCTTTCATCTATTAGAATTTTTGCACAGCGTGCACAAAATGTGATTAACAATCACGCGACAATCACGTGAAAAAATCTTCGATGTAAACTAACACGGTAGTGATGTCGCTGGGCTCGGTCTCGGGTTGTGAGCTAACACCGAGCTATTCCGCTCCAGGTGCACTAAATTTTGCTTCCTCAACTATTTATTAATTTATTTTATTAAGATTTAAAGGCCATTCAACTGCTAAGGTCAGTGACCCATAAATGATCAATTGCATAGATGGAGAAATAAGGGAATGAAAGGCTGGGGGACTGAGAAATCAGACAAAATCTGCCGAGAACTCGCTTTGTCTATCGCAAATACCACATGAATTGGTTGGGGATCGAATCCGGGTTCCAATGATCTAAGGCGAATAAAACTTTTTCAAAGACGCGGCAATTAACATGTTAACACGTGTACGACCACCGCCGGAGTAATATACTAATAAATGAGAAGTACACGGTAGGAAAACTAGCTCTACCACGAATAATTATATTAGTAAGTTAAGAAAACATAGTAAGACACTATACTTAGATACTGATGGTCGTGACAGCACTGTCAGCACTGAAGATTGAAGCCGTTAGTCAAGATTCGACAGTTTGAAATCATGCCATGCAGCCGAATATCTGCCAGCCACCGCCACAGTAGAAATGAGGGGAGTTCCTATGCAATGGTCTACCAAGGGAACCACTGCCGACCGTGCGCATTTGGGGAGTCTCCGTCGAAGGACCATAAAGCTCTACGTCGCCCTGTGTGCCCCGCTTTGATGTGCACTCAAAGGCGCCCCATTAATCAGACATTACGATGTACGCGACTGCTAGCGTCGTACATTTGCAACGCTCTACGTTAGACCCCTGCGACAGAGAGAGGAGCGGAGCGGAGCATGGTGGAATGAGGCGGGAAGGAGAGAAGTGGGGCGGGACGGGGCGGGACGGGGCGGGACGGGGCGGGACGGGGCGGGACGGGGCGGGACGGGCGGGGCGGGACGGGGCGGGACGGGGCGGGACGGGGCGGGACGGGGCGGGATGGGTGGAATTGGGTGGGTGGGAGGGTGGGTCGGTGATTGGATAGTGCGTGGCTGCATGAAGGGGTTGAGTGAGGCGGAGCGGGCCGAAAAGCGGTGGGGCTGAGCGGAGCGGAAACGGACTCCGTGTTGACTTCCGGGTAGCGCAGTGTCCCTCCCACAGAGCAACTGCTCATGTCACTCCGCTAGCCCACAAACAGTTTTTGTTCGCGACACACACGAGCGCAAGTGCCATCTCGCGGATAGTGCTTCAACTTTCCATGTTAAATGCGCCAACGTGTCAAGGCTCTTAAGGTTCTTCCAATAATTATTTGGTCACAAAGGGATTAGTTTCCTGTAACCACCATTTAAGAAATAAAATTTTCTTAAAATAATTACTTCTGTCTCGGAATAAATGTCATGTCAGAATAAACTTCATACATGTGAATCAGAATGTACTTCCACGAGATGAAGAGGGGTCGAAAGTGAGCAAATACCACATGTGTTAATACCATTAGTTGGAATTTTCTACTTATAAGTTCAACGGCAAAATGCGATCTTTTTCGACCCCTCTACATACACAATAAAATATATTCCTATAAAATGTACCTCCATTATTTTATGTTTCTACGGAGGCACAGGATAGGTGGGTGGAATAGCAACAACCTTGTTACCACTTGCTCTCGCTGACATATCACGCTGAGCCTAAAGTACATGTCCCTCTCTAGTGTTCGTTTCCTTCAAGCAGTTCTTCAATGTGTCCACTTGTGGTTTCATAATATTTTGTTGCGACAGTTCGCGAATTTAAGTAATCCCGAAAATATAACCACCGAAAGGAAAAATATGCATATTTCGGAAACATGTCTATAACGTTATTGTACATTGACACAGCGGATTGCAAAGTTGACTTTTTGTTTTAGTTTCATTTTCATTTACTTTGTGAAAAATAACTGATGTAGAAGTTCCACTCACAGTCAAAGAAATACTGTAACAACTCCCCCCCCCCACCTAGCTGTGGTAAATACACTATTTACTGTAGGGATTCTATTTATCGGATGTCTGTTATTCACGACCTCTATTTACTGACGTAACGAGATTTACTCTCGCTTGGAGCCCGCGAGAGGAGACGTGAGTAGAATTGCCAGTTGACATCGATGCAATGCTTTAACGTACATGAGTATAATAAAACTGGCTTGTTTTATTTTCGATTTTTATTGTGATTACAATGCTTAGCAATTCAGCCGCAGCAGTCGGCCAAGAAATCGATTCTGGCAGACGCCACAAACTCAGCGATGTTCCATCAAGTAAATTTCTGTCACCGTCCTCGGATGGTACCCGCGACCTCCCAAATATATATTATATTGAAATTCTCTTGCATATTAGTTCAGGTGCAAGGGTCTGTACATCACGTGTAGACCGCGAATATTTGGGTAAAAACCTTTTCTTTTGGGGGTACCTTGTACTAAATGAAGTTTTATATATACACTTTAGGATTATTCGAAATAAAACACGTCAATTTTATAGCACCTAAATGAGCCTATTGCAACATTAATGCCTATTTGTTCCTGTTTTATTTTTAAAAACCTAAAATGAGACTAATTTGACTACTTTCTTTTGTCTGTGGCTACTTTTAACTTCTATTTTTGTGTTGGCACAACAGACAAGGATGATATTAATTTTCAGTTTCGTTCATCTGTAAGAGGACAAGGATTTTGCGATAAACGTCTACATGCCAATACTTTCCGACGTCGTGGAAAAGCCTGCTTCAGCTTCTAAAATAAAGCGATTGAATTTCCGCGAAAGTAAAGTGATCTTGACCGATATGAGACATTTATTTTCTCTTGAAAACTTAGGGAAAGCATTGGTAAGTATTGTGCGAAAAAATAAGACACGAATATTTATAACTAGACGACAAACAAACTTGTTCAAAAATAATATTATCGCAAAAATATACAATACTGATCATATATAATATTGATTTAGGTTTTTTATTTTCGAGAAATGAATTGTAAAAATGTGTGTTTTTTATGTAAGCTTCCTGTTTTATTTGTGCCCATTCTATCCTTTAAAAGGCCTAACTGAGATGTTGAAAAATCGTATTTTAGGCACCTTAAACGCTTATAGAATCTAAAACTCCCTAGTCTAGTCATGTGAATGCACCTCTGACCTTGGATAGCATGCCTTGGATAGCATTAGGGATGACAAAAAAACATAGATGTCTTAAAACATCGATGTTTTCCATCAGAAACATCGATATATTAACATCGATATTTTCTTTTCAATGTTTTCTTCACATCAATATGTTGCAAAAAATCTACGTTTTTTAAAAAAAATAAATAAAGGGGTTTAGACACGTTGTAGAGAAGCAGCAATCCACATCAATGTGTTTTGCCACATCATTGTTGTTTCTCCTCTTTATCGCTCTGCACATTTCGGCTGTGCAATCTGAGGGAATTTTAGGTGGGTTTACTTGGATGGTGTACGAATGGAAATGACTAAAGGTTAAAGTAGCAAAACACGATGTTCACTGTTAATTAATTTTTTCTTTACATTCCAAAATAATTTTTATTAACATACTACTAGAATGCTGGTAAGCAAACAATAAAATATATCTCTTTTACGTACAGTAATTAAAAATGGATAGGAAAATAGCATGTTTATTAGTCTATAATTAAAACATCGATGTTTTTTCGTCGATGTTTTCATCGACATCGAAAACCCTTTAGCGATGTATCGAAACATCGATGTATCGATGTTTTGGTAAAATTTGCTATCAGTAGACCCACTGCCCGCCGACATCCCTCTCAGTCTATCCTGAGGGAACCTTGATTTAATACGGGGCATGAAGCACAACGGCCCAGATTAAATATTGTGGAACAGGGTGAAGAGTAAAGATTCTGATAGAAATGGTTGGCTATTTTACTTATGTGTTCGTCTAGTGTCAATAAATTTAGCTCATGATGAATTTTGGAATCTGGAATAAATGATGGTGCCTTGAAGGTCTTTCTTAGGAACGTACTTTGAAATGCAACTAAGGAGGTTACTAGGTGCTACGCCACCCCATACTGGACATGCATAGGTTAGAGTGGGTTGAATAATTGATTTGTACAGTAATATTTGGCTTTCTATACTAACAGATAGGGAACGGATTTTCATGTAAATACTTATTTTAAAGGGACAAGATACCCGCATTCATTAATTGTTTTTACCCCCTCTCTTCCTATCACAGGGTACACGGTACTATTCGCTTGAGCGCCGGCTCCTCGTAAACAACATTGTATATAGTGAAGTCGTAGGCTTCCGCGGCCGGAGTCATGTGAATGATCTTGGCTGTCCGGCTGACGCCGCGTCGAAGGCTGTGTTGCTGACGTTTCGACCATCTTTTCGAGGACTTTCTCAGGGCTGGTCTGCCCTGAGGAAGACCACGCCCTGAGGCAGACCAGCCCTGAGGAAGACCACGAAAAGATGGTCGAAACGTCGGCAACACAGCCTTCGACGCGACGTCACCCGGGCAGCCAAGATCCTTCAACATTGTATATACTACGAAAGTATTATACATTTCAGATGAAACTAGCAAATAATTGCTTCTCTAAATGTAGAACTTTCTTTCTGCCTCTCTGAATCCAGGTTAAGATTAGATAAACAACGTAGTGCCCTCGGAAAACGCTTCAAGAATGGAATTTTAAACATTAGAACGAATTTTTATTTCACATATTTTATATTTTTTCCTACATATTTTAGAAAAAATAAATACACACACACATATATATACCGGTAGCGGTAGCTCAGTGCATCATCTAGGTTCGAGTCCTGACGGCGGCAGGATTTTCGACACTAGCTTTTCAGCTAGGTCGAATTCGGTCGCTGTCTGGAGTTCAATTTTAGCGGCCGGCTGCTCTGATCGGTAGTTTTCCGTGGTTTCTCCGATCAACACCAGGCGAATGCCGGAGCAGTACCCTAACAAACGGGCCACGGACCGCGCGCGATCTTTCCTTCCTCTTCCTTGTCCTATCGTCTCCCCTTAGACACACACACTTACACTAACATGCACTACACTACCACATTTTCCGGGAGACCGGTCGGAAGCTTAGAGCTTGTTCCGGCTGGGGCGGTGCCCCGCTGGTGGGAGAGTCCTTGTTAGGGGGAAACCCTACTAGCCGACGGTAGGTCGTTGCCGGATCTCGCCATCCAACGGGGGAAGATCACCGCCATCTCCCGAGAAAGCATGCACTTCACTAACGGGACTAATGACCAAAGCAATATATATATATATATATATATATATATATATATATATATATATATATATATTGACCATTTTCGATGTTACGACGTGCCCTGGGGGTCCTCCGGTGCGGTGGCGCGCGCGAGCGAGTGGCCTCCGGCCGCTGAGACGCCGCGCCGCGAGCGGGCGGGTGGGTGGCTAATTCACGCATGAGTCACTCCGCAGCCTCCCGGCCACTCGGAACCATAAACTCCTCAATTAGATGTGGGCCACCAGGGCCACTGGAGACCGTATTTCCACCACACGAGCTACTTCTACGGGCACTTAGCGGCATCCTGTGCCCGGCCAAGGGATGTTACCTTGGAGACTAACCAGAGCGTCGTGAGAACACTCGGTCACCGGGTCAGTCCTCAGTCAAGTTGGCCCGTTTTCTTAAATTGTTCATTTTCTTAATCGTTGTAAATTTTTCGAGAAAATTCACTTTGAAAAGTAAACTGAATTTTATTTCAATTGCCATGAGTTTGAGATGCTACATATACTTCCTTACTCAATTGAATAGTAGCTATTTCAAGATTTAAATAATAATACAAAACAATTTTTTCAAAAAATTGATGACAAAATTGAAAAAGTGCTGATTAAAATTCAAGATGAACCTTCGACATCTAAAGTTTTATTTAGGCTGCAAAAATGTGTAATGGAATTGAGGTAATTTTGTTATTTGTTTTGCAATGCTGTTTCGTACTCAAATATTCGACAGTCAGAGAGAAAACTCAATGAAGAAGCGTATGGTTTTCCGTCCGGTTACCGTAATCTTCGAATAGGATCTCATTACCCTTCTCGTTTTCAAAAGGAGCATTATGATGCAGCCTTTTCTGGCAGCCTTCTCGTAGCAGCCTTTTCTCGATGTGAGCCGAACATTCGACTGATTTTCGCATACTGGTCTAATGTTAATGTCAACTGGTATCACATTCTATCTGCTTACAATCTTCTATAGATTTTAATCAGATCGTTCATTCTCAGTAAATATTCAGACATGCTTTTCAAATCCTCATCCCATCTCGGTAGAGGGCAAGGCTCCCTAATTCCTCCAACTCCAAACGTTCTTAGACTAAAATCACCTGAACACACTTCTGTTTTTAGACTGCTTGATTTAATTCCTTTCTAAAGTGCTTTTCAACTTCCGATATTGTAACAATCGCAGATGCAGTCATCACCTTATGATAAACCCGCAATGGTCAATGAGTTCCCCTTACCCTTTTTATAAAAGCACATTATAAGTCTTGAATCATCTGTGGAACCGAAAGGATGTACCACGATCCGAACAATAAATGAGCTATTAAAAAAATACAAATAAGAAAGGATCTCAAGAATGTACGTAACACGTAGTAATATACACTCTGTAACTCTAAAGATCTCACTCTTCAATTTCCTAAATGAAGAGAACGCGTTAAAATTTCCTTCCTTGGCACAGCCTATCACTACTTAACAAACGCTCCGTCGTGCAGATATGCAGACTGCAAGCCCGAAGAAGGTCCGTCGAGATGCTCATAAGCACCACGGTGTGAGTCTCATGCAATTGCGGTCGCGGGTGCGAGGTGGCACGATCCTCGGAGGAACGCAAGCACGGCCGTGCGTAGTGGAAGGGCATCTCGCGGGCGTGAAGCGGTCTAGGGGCGGGCGGGGAGGCCGGATGGACCCGCTCCCCGGTGCTCACCCCAGCCTGCCCGCCGCAGCCACACCCGTTCTGATAGCGCCCTGGGTCAATGTGAGTCTCGGCATATTGAGGCTCGGCACGGAGAGAGGCGAAGGCGATGAGAGGCGGGGCGGGGCGGGGACAGGTGAGCTGAGATGAGATGACGTGAGGTGAGGTGACGTAAGGTGAGGTAAGGAGAGGTGAGGTGAGGTGGGGAGGGGTGAGGTGAGGTGAGGTGAGGAGAGGAGTGAGGTGAGGTGTGGTGAGGTGAGGTGAGGTGAGGTGAGGTGAGGTGAGGTGAGGTGAGGCGAGGCGAGGCGAGGCGAGGCGAGGTGAGGTGAGGCGAGGTGAGGTGAGGCGAGGCGAGGTGAGGAGGTGAGGTGAGGTGAGGTGAGGTGGAGGTGAGGTGAGGTGAGGTGAGGTGAGGTGACGAGGGGAGGTGAGGTGAGGTGAGGCGAGGGAGGTGAGGTGAGGTGAGGTAAGGTGAGGTGTGGTGTGGTGAGGTGAGGTGAGGAGGTGTGGAGAGGTGTAGTGAGATGGGATGAGGTGAGGTGAGAATGGTGAGGCGAGTCGAGGCGGGTAGTTCCCCAAAAAGGCAAGGAGGAGCGAAGCTGAGAGAGGCCAACTGACGCGGGGCGTGGCGACACAGGTCGGGGGCCGGTGGGGAAAGGCGGGGCCGGGCAAGGCAGAACGGAGCGGAGCGTTGCAGTGGCCTAAAAATGGAAATGCGTTCGCACGCTAATAGTAGACACAGAGTTGGAGCTGTTTTCAAAACATTTCTCGCATCTCACGCGTCCATTTCCGCTAACGGACCATTATGAATTGCATTTCGGTCGTTAAATATTCTCAGAAATCTGGAACACAAGAAAACTGGAATAGAAGTGTAAACCCCGCTGAAAATAGATCACTTTCAATATCAAGTTAGTCATATCTAATTTTTTGCTGTATTCAACGCCAATTCCTCTTGTTCATTCAGCTCATTTAGAGGGCGTTGGCCTTCTTTGTTTTGGGAATATCCTATCCGCGATGTCATCTTAACAAGACGAGGCCCTAAAGCGTCCATTTGGTTGGCATTGTGGATCTTCGAGTGCACAGAAGAAGAAAGAGAAATGAAAAGCAGGAAGAAAATAACATGCTGGAGAGGAAAAAAGTCATTTTGTTAAATCGTGATACTTCCACTACTCCAAATAAGCCGGCTGTTTATTTTAATTAGAGATTTTTGAGATCTCATGGGAATTTAATCCAAAATAATGTAAATTACATTTGATCAGATATTAATTCGAAATTATGACGTTTAATAATGTAAAACGCTCCATTTATTGTGAAGTTGGAGAGGAAGAAGAGACGTTTTAAACACGTGCATTCGATATGTTGAATTTCACAGATTCTATAGTATTCTATGTATATTCTTAAATATTTACATTGGTTCAGTGCAAAGAAAGGCTCAAATCGTATTTAATTTGATTATTATACTTCCAGTGTTCAGAGTATAACATCTTCAAAGCCATAGCGAGTGAATGGCAGTGCAGGTGGAATCTTTGAAAATTTCAATGCTTTTCTTTCAGCTCCTCCCCATCCCAACCGCGATGCTTTTCAGGTCAACTCGCTGGGGCGGACGACCACCAAACAGACGCCGACTTTCCATCAGCGAATTATCAACTTTCGAGATACCGCCCGCCTGGAAGCGGGCTGTGGAGGCGGCGGCGGTGGCTGGGAGATGGGCAGCTCCAAAGAACCATCCATCAACGGGAATGCACAAGCGACCGGCGGCCGAGGCAGGGGCGGAGGCAGGGGCGGGGGCAGGGGCGGTGGCAGGGGCAGGGACTCCGCCTGGCTGCTCGCAGGAAACGCAATTCTCGAAGGAATTTCTGCTAGAAACTTTTCCAAACAACTTTTCCGACCGCTGTCACTGCTCTCGACTCGTACCGGACTTCAAAACTGGAGGAATCAAAATTTTCGTTCTTTACCGATGAAATTGATTGAAGATGTCGAAACAATTTTGATATCAGCAGTGGTAGTTCCTTCTATCGAAATGAAACCCTACGAGTATTTATACAATAAACCCAATTATACGGGTCACTCACTTGTGTCACGGTTAGACCCCACCCGGTTTACCAATTGAGGCAAATGACATGTCATTTAATGCGTCTTGATATTCTGGTGTGGATCTGATCATTTTATTGTGGAACCTTTCAGAAGTTTCTTAGAAATTTCTCTAATAACGTGTTTTTTTGTAAGCGTCTTGGGTGTCTTACGGCATATACAGAGACGACCAACAGGAAGGTTTTATACGGCATAGCGTACACCAATCGACTGCGATCTCGATCATTTGCGCATGCGCAGATGCACTAAAATGATACGAAACTCGAAATGTGCATGCCGAGATCAATATTGCTGTCGATTGCATAACGCATCGCCGTGAAAAAAATTTTCTAACAGCTCATTCGAATCCTCTTGACAAGAAAAATTGATTGGCACAATTCTTAGCCGGTCCCCTCTGCGTTATTCTGGAAGAATTACAGAAAAAAATGAAGCATCCTTCGCCCTATTCGTGGAAAAAAATAAGGAAAAATTAGGATCCTTTTTTAGAAAAAATATAAATTGCATTAACTTCAAGCACAAATTATCGAAAACAACTCTTTTTTTTAAATATACACGACCTTATTTAAAGTTTTATTTTTTAGAACAGATTTTATTTAAGAAAAAGTCAAGTAAAAGTAGAAAAACGTTTCTTCGGGATTAAGGTCAGAAAAAAGTGGATTCTGACTACACTACGTATTAGATAAATGTTTAGAAGCAAGAAATATCCTCTTTTACGATTTCACTTTACCATAAACCGAGTCGTTCTTATTTCTAATACTGATGAAATTAGTGAGGATTACACATTCTGGATAAATACAATTAGTATTTTTTGTGAACACAGAGTAAAACATACTTCTGAAAATGTAATTGAAATGTATGATCTGTTAACGTATGTTTTAGTGGGCAAGTTTGTTGTAGGATACCCTGCTATCCACTTTAAATTAAATATGTAATGCATCACTTATAATTATAATCAGTGAACTATATTTGAAAAGGGATACATGCATCAGTTGATTGCTGGACATTAGGCATTTATATACACTCGCTAACCTTTGAAGTTAAAAACAGTATATTTTCAAACTAAAACTACTTGCTGCCTACTCTTCATCCCTTGGGGAGAGGATATTTATTTATTTTATTTTTATTTTTATTTTTTTTATTTTACGTCAAAAAAACAGTTAAAAACTGCGTGCTATGGGGAAAAGTGAATTGTGTGCACATTTTCAAAATTCTGTGATCCCTACACTACGTCATATACTACTTAAATTTTGAATTTTGATAGGGAAAAAAAACTCCCATGTAATAAAATCTATTTTCAAGATAAATAAGAAATAAATTTTGAATTTTGAAAGGGAGAAAAAAAAAAACAAAAAAACTTCCATGTAATAAAATCTATTTTCAAGGATAAATAAGCAATAAATTTTGGCTCTTAATACTTCCTGCCGCGACAACATGGAAACGATAATTTGAATAATTGTATTTCCCACTGAATTCTAGAAGACGTGCACAGAAAATGAAGTTACATTTATGCCCAGAAGCAAAACAAGGGGCCATCTCAGCATTTGCTCAATGGATCAGGGAAACTGGACGAAAAACCTGATCGATATCCTTTACATGGAGGTGGCATTGCCAACCTCTGCCATGTTCCGTAAGTGAAGCCAGTCCACTATATTGGTATGCCCAAAACACAACTGTTAAACACGATAAGAAATGGGGAATACCCATTTTCAATGAAATTTAATAATCTTTGGAGTATTGAAGAGGATAACTAAAACGGAGAAGCTTCATTAAATTGTGGGATCACTGTGAAGTATTTTCAGCGCGTGAAAACCAAAATAAACTCAAAACGTCAAGAATACTACATTACTAACTGTGCTTCTTCTGCCTTTGAGATTTCTCACATGATCTCTCACAAAAAGTGAGCAAATATATAAAAACTTCATACTGCTAACATTCTGAAGGAGCACGTGATGCACAAATTATTACAAAATATTCATAGAATTAGTGTCACAATATTCGAGGTCTGGCTACCATACTAACTATATGATTAAAAAAGCATATTGTTTTACTGTACTGTTACTTTTTTATTTCACCATTTCCTTACATCTCTCCTATTAAGTTCTCTAATATGAAGTCAAAAGAGCAGGTTCTGAAGTTTGGAGATTGTAGATAGGCCAGTAATATAATCGATGTCAACATTTTGCAAAACTTTCGGGTTTCTTTCTACAAGACGTCAAAGATAATAATATTAGTTATCCTTTTGAAAACGTCTTCAGTGAATAATTTTATTCCTGCATAATTTACTTCTTTAAGGTTGATAATAAAGCCGCTAAAATTGTTGGAACAGCGAGTTACCACAAACATACATTTCATAAAGAAATTTTATCAAAATCCTCTGCTTGAAAATGAACCGAGCATAACTTGGCTGCCAGTTGTCTTTTCACACAACTAATTCACAGTGATATCTTTTTTGGCATGAAGAGAAAAAGCACAAAAATTAATCAACATCTTCATATTTTACCACCTATGTTTTTCAAACCATATAAATTAACTACATACATGAGAATTCACGCCTTCCCCGATCGATTTGTACAGCAGTAAGCCACACAAGTGACCGTGTCTAACTGTTACGAAAGCTTGTTAATCTGATAAAGGTTTTCAAATATTAAAAACTATGATAAACAACTTACGTCAACACGAGGACGCCTACAAGGGTTTTGGGCACAGCAATATGGCGGATTGTTGCTTCAAGTGGCTTCAAGTTAGGTGACGTCATGCCATCTCCCTGTATTCCATGACATCTCCATGATTGTAATTGTATTCTAGATGGTCTTGAAAATTACATAAATAACAAATGAGGTAGATAAGCGCTTATCTGATTAATGTTATGATTTTACTAAAATTTAGTGTTTATGTCAAAGATATTGTAACAGTTTACTATCAAGCCGGTAAAAAACAAGCTATGAGATATGAGGGGCCCACTACACTTCATTTAAAGCAAAAATCATGACTTTTGATTTAATAGTAAGATCAAAGTGCTTTCTAAACGAAAACCCTTAATATTTCAATTATAAAGATGAAGACTTTAAGAGAAGAAATAAAAGAGTTCATCTTCGTCAACATATTAGCTTTATTAGCATTTATAGCCGGCTATCGACGGCTTTGCCGTCATCGTCAGTCTACAAGATACAGAAAGACATAACAAAATTATAAATAAATACACAATAAGATAGAAAATTAAATTACAATTAATGGATATATTTAAAGTTTTTAGTTATAGATAGCAGATAAAATTTAAAAAAAATGCAACGGGAGGTTATGTATGTATGTATGTATGTCTCTCTCTCTCTCTCTCTCTCTCTCTCTCTCTATATATATATATATATATATATATATATATATATATATATAAATTTATTTTTATATTTATTTTAGTTTTGTTTTGAATACAGAATGTATATTTCTTCACATATATTTATAATCTGAAATTTGAACTGCTATTATCTGTATTAATCCCCCCCCGTCCAATTCATTTTTGCAATTTTATCTGTTATGTTCCTTATCTTTTGCAATCATATAAAGTGTCTTTCTTTATTGATTTTTTAAAATGTTTAATTTGAACTGCTACTAATCCTCCCGTTGCAATTCTTTTTTTGTTGAAATTTTATCTGCTATCTGTAACTAAAACTTTAAATGTATCCATTAATTGTAATTTAATTTTCTATCTTATTGTGTATTTATAAGGCGTCGAAAGCCGGCTTTCTTATTAAAGCTAATATGTTGACGAAGATGACCTCTTTTATTTCTTCTCATAAGAACGTCAACAACACCACATCAGAATTCCCACAATTGAAGACTTTAAGTCGAGTAATCAAGGCTAACACACTATAGCGAAAATTTAGTTGATCATTACAATGATCCTTACGTACCGGGATCATTTACAAACTGCATGTAATAATTTCTCGAACCAAGAAAAATACGAACTCAGGACGATGTTTACAACTTAAACGTTTAGTAACTCATAAAACATATCCAAACAGATTATTACTTCATTGTCTACCCTACAACGAATTCTGAACTAATGTAATACCATCTTCAGTATTAGTGTGTTTATTGTTCATCAATATTCAATAAGACGTTGTATCCTGTACAGGAGAAATTATCTTTTTCACAGTAGTCTCTGAAAATATACTATATTGTGGAAAAACCGATTGGTTATATTTATCTTTTTATAAATTGAGCACTGGAAATCATCCACATGAAATTTAAGCCAAATTTTACTTGAAGTGAACAGCTATCCCTAATAAATAGCTTCCAATGTGACAAGAGAGACAGTGTAGACAGTAGGATAGTAGGTTTGTAGGACATTTACATAAATTCTGCACATTTACATAAATGTGATTTTTTGTGACGAACAATACAATAAATTGTCTTTGAAGTTGCTATTGTGCATTTCACACTGTTTTCCAAGCGGTAATATCAAAATACATGATGTTCATTGTACTATAATGTAGTTGTTTTAATGTGAGAATCGATTACTGAAGATCTAACAGATATGAAAAGGTAAGTATTAGTGAGTAAGTATATAATTATAAGTCACTTTGGAGGGATATATTGGAATTGTATAGCATGGAGAAAGATATCAAACAATTAAGATATATGTATTTAATTCCATTACCAAGACAACCATGAAACGATCATTTATTCTAAGAGTAACATCCTGAAATGCAATTGCTGAGGAATGCAGTCCAGTTGTGTGAAAGGCTCTCAAACTCTCCGGAGAGTTATCGCTGAGAAGGTGGTATGTCGAAATTTTCTTCTATTTAGTAGCCAGAGGATGAAATATGAAAAATTTCCTTAATTCACTGATACGAATATGTATGTAACATGCCTATTATTTTATTAATTATGTTTGCAATTATGTAACTTCAAATTGGCTGAGAAATTGAAATTCTGTAGTTTATGACATTCTGGTACATAATAGTACTAAATAGAGACGTAGTACAACGGCGTAGGATGGTGGATTTGGTCGTCACTAGAAATATTAGTTAATGAAATATATATCGAAATTATATTATTATGAGAACGATTTCAATCAGTCCTCTACTTCAAAATTTGCAAGTGAATGAAATTAAAAGATTTCATTCCCCCGATATCCAACCTATAGGCAGATTTATGAACATTTAACACTAATTAAAATTTAATTTAATTAAAAGTTATTTGTTGGATTCACTTGTTTTGCAAAGAATATTGACCGACGTTTGTTAGCCACTACTGTGTCAATGCGTTACGAAAGCTTACTCTCTTGTCAAAGGAATTACGTCTCCATTCCTCCACCGAGAAAATGCTACGATGGTCTCTTGCTGTACTAAAAGTAGTAAAAAGCTCCAAACATTTCCCCCGTGTTGTGTGTTAAGTACGTAAACATTTCTAGCCGCTATTAAATGATGAGTCTTTCTCGCCTGTTGCATGTAGAAAATGGCTATCCGCGTGAAATCATGCTGCTGGATGAGATTATCGCTCGCCTGCATTGTCATCGCCATTACTCTCATGGTGAGTACTACGTGGCGCCAATGGCATCAATGTTTTTCAAAACCGTCTCTAAAACTACAGAGTAACCGAAGAAGATATTTCCACCATAACGTGGTCCGTGAATGAAATTTTAAAAAATACAATAGGAAGGTCACAATGAACGCTTACGTTTAAAGCATTTGCTTCAACAAAAATATAACATTTTTCTGGAAAAAAACACCAATCGTTTATTTCAAATATGTTTGTTCCTTCACTAAATCATATACATAATATATGTATGTGTAGGGGAATGCCATGTAAACAGATAAGTGATTTGGTTTAATTCTATAAACTCTATTAAAACTGTTTATTACATGTTGCCAAGCTTTATCGTTGTCAGTAGATCATTATTTTTATAGAGTCAAATCGCATTATTAAAGTTTATCGCTTTATAGGTTTTAAAAGAAAATGTTGGAAAATCAACTTATTCACAAACCGGCAGGGATAAATCAGGATATGCCAAAATAGTAAAAAGTAGTCGTGTGCTACAGCATGGCATAGACTTTCTCGTACTAGTTAATCAATTAAAAATACATATTCTATGTAAATGTAGCCAAGAACATATACGTATATTTGAATTTCCATAAACGTTCCCACAATTATTCCTGTTTCGCCAGGTACCCATAATCCCCTCCCACAAAAGTTGCTCTCACCATAGGAACAATATACATTGCTACCTTAGAGCCAGACTGACGTAACTAAAGTTTTTGCAACCTTGGTTTACAATCACTTTTAGCATCACAAGAGAAAGTAAAATTGAACCCCAAATAGTAGTTTGAGCATATTTTTGGTTTTCCTCCCTATACTATAGTATGGGGAAGAAAAATGTTGGGATCACCTCAATAATATGATCATAAATATGCGTCGTAAAATCGTTGAACATTACGTTGTTGAAGAGCGTTGAATATTAAAAGAAAGCTGAAACGGCTTCGAAATCATGGGAGATATAGGCTTGGATGAAACAGGTTTGATGGAACTTCACAATAATGGTCGTATAGCTACAGCCTGAGGCCCCGGTGCAGAGGGCTAAAGCGACGCCCTCTTTGCCATTGTCATCTAAATTGGTGTTCGGCGGGTGTCCTCATTCAGGACCCTTGGCTTCGGGGATCCTCATGCCGTGCATCGCTTGCACCAGTCCAGCTACGCCTCTGGTTATAGCACTATTCCGCTCGTGCCATTTAATAATGATATCACATCTTTACGTAGCTAATAACTTACTTATATAGTAGTTATGTAGTAGTTATATAGTAGAAATGTGAAGAATTTTTAATTGATGTAAACGTTCTGGGTTCGGATTTTCATGACCAAAAATTTTCATTTCAAAAATTGAGATATTATTCGTCGTGTACATCCTATCATGAAACACTGATAATATTCTTAATTTTCCAATCCCTTGATAATTTTCTTTTATATTTGAAATCATCTTAAAACTTCGTTCGTGCTCATTTACTAAAGAATTTTGACGTGAAATCCTTTTTAATTTTCAGTCCAATTCCCTTCCCCGCGTGATGGCCCGTGGAAGCGCCGCTCGGGCCGCAAGAGAACCGCGTTGAGCGGTGCGCAAGCGAGTGAGTGCGTGGCTCAAGCTCTGCTTCCATGGGCGGCGCGCTCCAATGGCCCCTGCGGGCTGCCGGCGCGGCGGCCAGGCCAAGGAGGCGGCCCAGGCGAAACTTGTCATCAAATTCCGAACCCTAAAAGCGTACCTACAATAGTAAGAAAATAGTAAGAAAAGTAAAAATAGAGGCGCTACAATAGCACATACTTTCTCGTGTCAGTTAAAAAAATTGCAATTTTCGAAAATTCAGAGTTCAACAAAAATGAGACCCGCGCTTTTTTTAAGCATCCCATCTTTTATCTGTTGATAAAATTGGAAGAACAAATTTGGAGCGGTTTTTGAGAAAAAATGCAATTAAAAAAAATGCATATATTTCGCGCAATATTGCAAGAAAACTACTAATATTTCCGAAAACTTTAAACATGACCTTATTTCAAGATATGTCTTTAAAGAACAGATTTCATTGAAAGAAATTCAGAAAAAATAGATTCAACATTGTAGTAGTGGCAAGACACCCAACAAATTGCACTTTTGCAATTTTCGACAAATCAGGGATTTCAACGAACATGAGACTTGCACCGTTCCCTTAAGCGTCCATTACGCTACCGACGACAAAGTTTAATCAGACATTTGGTGAGAGTTTTTTGAGAAAATTTTGAAAATGTTTTTTTTAGGTTTCATGTAAAGTACCCTCAAAAATCAAAATAACACTTTGAAATGCCTAAACCCTCCAGTTCTTTCAGATCAATCAGGGAATATCAATTTTGAAGAAAATCGTCTGTACGGTTAAGGCGACAAAGTTAAGACGAAAATTCGCCGTTTTCCGGCCCATGATTTCATAATTTTCTTTTCTTACAAAAGTACGTGCGAAAAAGTAAAAGGAAACTGGCGGCCGTGCAATTTAATAAGATTCTCTTAAAAAATTGCACAGGACAGCCACGTAATAATAATAATAATAATAATAATAATAATAATAATAATAATAATAATAATAATAATAATATAAAGCATTAAACTTCAGATAGCGCTGCATATGTTTAACGGCCTATCGAATGTGAACGATAGAATGTGAACGTATCCCGTTCTTCCGCTCAAATTTATTCAAGCAGAGGGGTCCAGTAATATACGGAAACTCGTTACAGTGAAACTCGTAAGAATATATTTATTTTAACAAACCATAGAAGAAAACGAACCAAACTTCGTATTTTTGTTATAAAGAAACATATTTTCAAAATTGACAACGATGACTAATTTGCCCCGGCCAACCTAGCAACATAATCTGACAGCGAGGCAAATTTCAATGGTTTAAATATTGACTAGTTGTATACGTGCGAACATTCTGCATTTAATTAATTATTCCCTTATTTATAACTCATTATGTGTTGTTTCATATTAGAACCAAACTTCGAATGACATGCTCCTAAACCTTGCACAGGAAAGCATTTTAATATGGCTAGGCGTTTATTAAGAAAGAGACTCGTGATATTAAATTGTTAAGAACATTTTAAAAAAATATAGAAAATGTCTCAATGTATAGAATGTGGATAAGGAAACATGACTCATGTCGCATCTGTTCCCCCACACTTTCCACACATGTTTTCAGCAATTTCTTCGATTATTCCCCCTGCGTATTCTCAAAATGTTTCTCCGCACGTTCCTACCACTTCTCGCACGTTACCCCACATGTTCTTGCGTGTTCATCGCATTATCTCAACACATTCCACTGGAAGCTCTCTCCATATTTTTCGCATGTTTTCCCACGTGTTTTCCACCCGTTCTCTCATGTGCTTCACGGGTTCTCCCGTAGTGTGTAATATAATGTACCGTGTTTGTAAGTGCCTAAAATATAAAGCAAGGGAGGCAGAAGCGTCTCGAACATTCAAACTGTGAAGTTTAAATTACACAGTGTAAATGAAGTAAATAGTGTTCGGCGTTTCACTTGGAAATGTAAATAAGTTAATATGTAAGACAAAGTTAGATTAGTTGGTAAATATCTTGTTTGTAATCTAGGCCATAAGTATTCTGTGTAAATAGCAGATAAGAATAAATATGAAAATTGTTCACTTCGTATTCCCTCGCTTATGCACGGAGTGAGAGGAGTTGTAGAGGGCTCTTGCAGCCGCGGCTAAAACGAGGACGACAGCGTAACGTGAAAGTGTAAATAGTGTCTACGTGCCTCTCTCATTGTTCTCCATATGTTACGTGCATGTCCTAGCGTTTACCTCCGCCTATTCTCCAAAATGTTCCGCACACAATCCTGAAAATTAAACCGAAAATTCAGTAAGCTACTTTCAGTTTTTGTTTTGTAACGAATAATTTCTTACACCTTGCGGCTGGGTCAGTGCAGTAATTGAAAGGCCTGGAATAACAGCATTTGGCTACAAAAATAGCAAAACGCCGCTCTTTCAATGATTTAAATATAGCATTAGTTTCGTAATGGCACCTGAATGCAAACGTTTCTGACGACTTCTGTTAAGGGGTGTAATTACTCTACCAAAATGTAATAGAACGTCCAAAAATCATTTCGTAGATTAGAGCGTAAGAAACAACTTGTGCTGTGTTTCTAAGAGCCACTGAAAGGGCGTAAGGGCATAAAACGCATCGTTTTCGATTTCTGTTGCAATGTAATATGTTGTAGGTTGCACGTGCATCATGCTGTTTTCCTCATCGTACTCTGTGTACAGCGAAGATGCTCATCTGATAATCTCGTTTCTCTCACGTTGGCCCTCGTCCCGTTATTTGGTCCTTCTCTTTAAATGTTCAACTGCTTCGTTCTGTCAGTTAAAATGAAGATTTTTTTATCATATGGTTTGAAAGGTTTCAACTGAAAAAGTGTGAAGGTTGGAATTTTCGAAGCTCCAAACCACTCAAAATTCGCGAGATTCAAAGATTTGAGTAGGATCTTTCGTAATCACGATATTGTTTTAAAAAAAAATGTTGAGATCGAGTTTTCAGGAGCCCACTTTTTCATATATTTCTAAACAGAGTGAAAAGTGGATCCAAAGGAACCAAAAACATCCGCAATTAATTTGAGAGTCGCTACCAAATATTATTTTCGCCGGCCGTGATAGCCGAGGTCGCTAAGGCTGAAAGGCCGTAGCTGTCTCGTGCCTGAAGGGAAGCACCCATCCAATATGTGTAAATTGGTTTGGTTTGTTTTTTTCGCGTTTCCGGGCGCGTCAACTGCTTCGGTCATTAGTCCCGTTAGTGTAGTGCATGTTTTTTTCTCGGGAGTTGGCGGTGGTCTTCTCCCGCTGGATGGTGAGATCCGGCACCGACTAACAGTCGGCTAGTGGGGTTTCCCCCTAACCAGGACTCTCCCACCAGCGGGGCACCGCCCCAGCTCAGGCCCAGGGACAAGCTCTAAGCTCCCGACCGGTCTCCCGGAATATGTGGTAGTGTAGTGAATGTTAGTGTAAGTGTGTGTGTAAGAGGGAGAGGATAGGACAAGGAAGAGGAAGGACAGATCGCGCGCGGTCCGTGGCCCGTTTGGTAGGGTACTGCTCCGGCATTCGCCTGGTGTTGATCGGAGAAACCACGGAAAACTACCGATCAGAGGAGCCGGCCGCTAGAATTCTCTTCCAGTCAGCGACTGAAATCGACGTAACTGAAAAGCTAGTATCGAAAATCCTGCCACCGCCAGGACTAGAACCTAGGACCTCCCGGTGAGAGGCGCTGCAGTGACATCAGGTGATGCATTGAGCTACCGCTCCCGGTCCAATATGTGTGGATGTTTGAATGTGCCCGTATACGAGTACGCGATTCAATATTCTGATTTTCTTATTTTCTGAAACAGAGGACGGTTTGCGGTTTACCAACACAACCCCACGGGTTGATTCCGCTCTGCAATATGCACAATTCAACGAAATGTTTAATATAACGATGACCAATGATTGATTACAACTGAATGCATGGTTTGTAAACATCTCTGACATTATTCAAATACATAAAGGCAAACTATATTAAAGCTGTATCATAACGACTATCTTTACACAACGAGCTGCAGTCATTTAATAACTGGTTTATACAGTATTAGTAGAAAAAGTTGATTATTAGATATTATTACTTTCCCAGTTTTAATTCTTACGCGTGTCTAAAACGTCGTAAAATTTACTTTTTGCTTACAGTTAATTGCTGGATTCTACGTGTACGATGCTTACCGGATGTTTGAGGGCCTTGAAGCAGGTACGAATGGCACTGTTAACAAACTTTATCTAGTCCAGTCAATTTATACATTCAACATTGCAAAATGCCACGTAGCTCTAATGTTTTTAAACGGTGTCAGGACCTATGCCAAGAGTAAGAAACCAAATTTGTATCTTCTAAACACATGTGAGCGTTGTGTAATACTAAAGAAACATTTGCACTTTTTTCAATATTTTCTCAATATCATCTAGAGTGTGTCTTCTAAAGAAAAAGTTGTTTATTTAGTTGTGAAAAACATTAAATTTTCTACAATTTAAACCCAATAGGAGGTCCGTACGTACAGACCTTTCCAAGATATACCTCTTCAAATATTGGCAACTATTTTTCAAAAAGTGAAATAGTTTTGTTTAGGTGATGTATGATACCAAATATAAGTAAGGGAAAAGTAGCCACTCCTCGAAGAAAGTCACTAGTAATGTGTAGTACATTTAGCTTTAATTTGAGCTCAGAAAGACGGCTGTAGGCTCAAACATTTCGGGAAGTTGCAAAAAAGGTGTGTTTTGGGTAAAATCACAATCGAAAAACTAATATTTACTACTACCTACAACTCGACAAACTAATATTCACTTCATAAAATACTAATTCGTTGCATTATAATTTCAAGTTTTCGACGGTCCTGGCATTGGGAAATTCTTGATGACTTCCTCAGCAAGTCAAGAGGCTCAAATCGCTTGGCAAAGATAGGAGGTTGGGTCGCCTTCTTATGCAAATACTTCACGTAGTTACTAGTAATTATTTTTATTACGAAAGTATTTACACGGTACCCGACTTTGTGAAATGAAAGGTAAGTGATCTTCCTGATCAAGTTGAGAGATCTCAATTCGTTAGGAAAAAATAAGGCATGGACCTCTTAGTCGTCCGAATCATCGAGATGAACAGGCGGAACGTTGTGGGATAATTGTCACAGCATTTTTTTTAGAGTTATGATTTACGGAAACTACATTTTCCACTAGATTATTTACGTATGAACACGATGTGAATCGTGATTGATTCTAAGAGATGGAATCTATGGTGGTTCTGACCAAAATAATTTCCTGATGGTCGATATTCCACCCTAAATGTGAGGTAGTGCGGTGCATATGTGATCCATGGCCCATTCGTTAGGGTTCTGCTCCGACATTCGCCTGGTGTTGATCGGAGAAACCACGGGAAACTGGCGATCTGAGCAGTCGGACTCCAGAATTCTACTCCCGACAGCGACTGATTTCGACCTAGCTGAAAAGCTAGTGTCGAAAATCTGCCACTGTTGGGACTTGAACCTTAGGATCTCCCATTCAAAGTTGCTTTAGAGACATTAGCTGATGTCCTGAGCCACCTCATGAGTCGGTTTGGTGTTGATGACAGAAAAGCAGTGTCCTAGTGAAAGAACGTTCGTTGTATCGAGGGGTAAGGGATATCGGAGCTCAGCATTCATGTGATTGGCATTAGTATTGCCATGTGAATTTGTTATTGATTGTGTAAATGTCTCTATAATTGTCGGAGTTTGGTTTATATTGGCGGAGGTTGGTTCAGGCGCCTCCGGGGTGGCGGAGCAACCAGAGCTCTGTCACCTGGGGGAGGTGCAGGCTCCCGGGGGCGTGTCTGGGAGCCCTGAGGTCAGCTAGCGCAGAATGATGTGTAAGGACAGGTCGTCTTGCAGTTGGTGGCGGGCTCCATTTTGCAACCGGCCCTAAAACTCAGTAACGAGGTGAAGTAGTCCACGGGTCTTCAGCGTGGGAGGTCTGTCACGTGACTCCTCGTAGGTAGGGGCTGGTGGAGGAAACTTTGGCACTCGAGTTTGAGACGCATCGCGGTGCGGAGGCGCTTTGATTACCCGTGAGGGGTTATCACAGGCATGCGAGTCCTGGCGTTTTGGTACGGGACGGAGGCCAGGTGCGGCGTTAAGGATTAAGTGGCTGGGGTAATCTGTATCAGGCTGGGATGGCTTGCCTCAGGAAAGGTAGTGCTGTGGAGTGCATTGGTCGTTCCAGAGGAGTGTACACATTGTACAGAAATTGTAAATAAACCTGTACATAAAAACTCCGTGTCTGTTTCAATCACACCAGGACGACGTCACAAGCGTAAGGATAGAACAAGGAAGAGGAAGAAAAGCTTGAGCGCGCGGTAAAGAAAAAACCCGTTTTCTTAGGGTCCTGCTCCGGGATTCGCTTTATTCTGATGGGACACACGACGAAGCCACGGAAAACTAACGATCAAAGAAGCCAGCAGCTAGAATTCTCCACCAGGCAGTGGGTGAATTTGACCTAGTTACGCAACTAGTGTTGAAAATTTTGCCACCGTTCGGACTTGAACTTTAGGATTTTCCGGTCAGTTGATGTCTTGAGGCACCTGAGCTGGTATAACCTAAGACAGGGGTGTCCAACTTACGAGGTCTCAAGGGCCACAACTAAAACCTTTAATATGGTTGCAGGCTATATTTCCATTGCTCGGTTGATCTGAAAGGGGGGGTGTGTGGAACACATTGGAATGATTTTGAATTTACTAAAAACATCCTCAAATAAAAACTTATCTTATTGTTACATTAAGGGGGTGTTGACCTCGACAGAGCGCGTGCGCTAGGCGCAATATTCTCGCCGGACCTGGATGCAAAGGACTTGTTTAATATTTCGCGGGTCACAATAAATGCCACCACGGGACACCAGTTGGACAGCCCTGACCGAAGACAGTGGCTAAGGAATGAATGCGGTGCCACACCCCTTTGTGTAAAAGGTTCTTTTTTTCATTTATTTGATATAGATGGTGAATACATAGCTCAGTTGAAATAACTCTACATATGTTTGATGGCTTAATACTAACTTAAATTAAAACTTAAAACTAATACAAGGGTTGAGGTTACCCATGGGGCTCCTCTAGTCGGGATCTAGATCAGCGAATTTTTTGAGAAAATAGTGGAATGGAAACTTATTTTATATTCGGGTTCTATGTGATGGGTTTGTTGTGTAAAAGGTATCCACCATCCACTACCACCAACTTGTTGGAGTCATTTTGCGTGTTGCTGGGAGTGGAGTGAAAACAGAATAGAAAGCAGGTCTCTGTTCACTGAACAAAGACATGAAATGGTGCTAATTCATACTAGGGACGGCTAGTGCTCCCCTTGTTCTGCTATACTGAGAGTTTCTACTAATACTAAATACTAATGTACTTTAAAAACGGAAAGAAAAAAGTTTTCTTTAGGTAGCATACTCTAGGAGATATTGAACTAAACTTGGAAAACATGCAAATAATGCGCGTTTTAAACGCAACTCGCAGAGGACTTTTGAAGCTGCAAATTTCATTTTTTACTCTTTGCATAGATCCCATCAGCATACTAAAATGTTAGAAGTACATGATCTTTTGCAAGGTCCAGTCCTTTTTGTGTACATTGACTGGGATAATCTCCAAGAAATTTTCTAATCATAAAATTCCTCCGTTTGACACATGTCATTCAGAATGAGTGGACAAAGCATAAATGAATTTTACTATTACCGAAAGCATTTTTTCAATTATTCAATTAAATTGCAATTTCGTCGTTCGCAGACGAAAAAATATATTCATAATATTATTTTGTTTTCTATGATGGTGGTGGTGAATTATGATGCGACAATGGTTACGTCAACAATGCTGACGCTGACCACGAACCAGGAAGTAAGTGTGCACCCCATTTACAATATTCTCAAGAATTGCAGCTATAAAAATAAATAAAACTAATTAATAAAATATTGAAAAATATCCGAAAACGAAATAAGTGGTGCTACAACAACACATGAATTTCACGTTTTAATAGTAAAGTTTACGTTCTGATATGATATTGCAACTTTCATCCTACTTTTGATACTTCTCTACAATATTAAAGTTATATCTTTGTTAAAGAAATGTGATATTTAAATAAGTTCTTTAAATAATGTCATGTACATTACTCAAAAGATGAGTAGTTTGTGGTAATTTTGAGTAAAATTGTAGCAATTAAAGAGCGTAAAAGAGCAACTCGTTTTTTTGGCGTAATTAGAGCAAAGTTGTCTCAATAAAATGGGATATTAAGAAAGAAGTTTATTTTTGAATGCAACCTATTCCTCCATATTCTATGTTTAAATCATTTGATATAGTTCTTTGAAAATATGTGTAGTTTTCCCGTCATTTTGCGGTATACGAAGACAAAGTTAATTTCTTTTCTTTTCGAAACAGTTCCATTTTGTCAATATTAAAGCTAGAGATTTCATTACTCTTTTGTACCAAAAATAATTTACAGAATATTAAATAGTGTAATAATGATGAATTTGTCTTTCAAAATGTGTGCATATGTGAACAAAATTTTGGTGCATCATTAAAAATAAATTGTTCCAACAATTAAATAAAATCAAAATCCTGGTACTTGCAGCTAAATACACCATGAATCTTTAAACTTTGGGAAAAAATTCTATTTCAATATCTTGAACCATTCAGAGAATATTCGGGAAGGAATATATTAGTGACTTTCACAGTATTCTCAATACACAAGAATGTTGCTATCTCAACCAAATCAGGTTTATCATTTATATTCCAATTTTTAAAAAAATATTACGCTTTTCGATAATCTGACAATTATATTATGTTTCAGGCAATATGATTATGGCAATAATCACACTGGCGTGGTCTGTGGTGTGTGTAATTTCCAATGTCTTACTATTAGTTGCGGTGTGCATTGTAAGTATTTGAAATTCAATGACCTTGATCATATTTTTTGCATTTGTAAGTATTACACTCTAAAAGAAGCCTACGATATCACACTCTAAAAGTATTACATCGTTATCACATGTCACATGGGTAAAAAGTAGTTCAAAAACATAACATTAATCCATAGTGAATAGAGTTTTGCTCATTTAAAAGTAAGTTCGCATATTATAATATATTATACAAAAATAAAATCTATCATTAATAACTAACTTATATTCTAAGGAATCCTAATAAGTTTTATTGTTCATAAATATTCGATATCTATACAAGTTCATTAATAGTTAAACCCAAAATCCCTTGGTGAAATAGATTAAGTGATGGTGTTGAAGAATGTTTTCATCCTGTCACCAATGCTTTTCCAGAAATCTCCAACAGTCATCAGGATATGGATCTGGGCAACAATAGGATCATTGCACATTCATTTCCTTGTGATGACTATTCGTGACATAACGACATGGCTGGCAGGATCCTCCGAAACTACCGGTATCATCACTTTTCTTTGGTTTACCCGAGCTTGTGAGTATCCGTCTATCATAGAGATAAGAACTATTCAGGGGTTGATACACGCTGTGGATACGTTGCAAATATATCTTTCCGATTTCTTCGACGATTTGTGAAATAGTATATGGAATGCGCCCTCAGACACCCAGTTTTTCCAATATAATGTTCTTATCTCAGCGGCTTTTTAAATGTGCCCCCCCCTGGTGGGCAATCCATACTCGTCTTTCTTCGGGCGTTTTTACCCGGAGGCGCATCGCTATCTGTCCAAATCTCAGACGAGGGTTACCCACACGGACCTTCAGGATACAATTATTGCGAGAAAATCATGAACAGACGGATTTCGGTCGCGGCAGATTTACCCGACCGGTTAACGTCAAAAACTTCCATGTATGAGTGGAAGGGAAACATTGGTAGTTAATAAAACGTTCACCAATCCCAAGGGTGTATTAAACCCTATAAACCGATTGAATAAACGATACAAGCAATATGACAACAAAATAAACTAGTTGTGCTTCAACTACACCTACATTGTGATATGAACTGTAACAGTTATACTATACTTTATTATCACAATTTATATTCTGCTAATTCTTCAGCCACCTAGAGATGTTTGCAAAGCTTTGCCAGCAAATTTGGATATGTTTTTAAGAATAGGAACGAAAATAAAACTTATATATTTTTATAATAACTCTTTGCTCTATTAAAAAAAAAAAGCATGGAGGAAGTAATGAGAAAACATTTTGTAGATGACTTGGGAGCTTCATGTAAAGTACCACTCAAAATATACGCTTCAAATACACAGATGCGAGTTCAGATATCTTGCGGGGAACGTCCGTATTTGGGTGAAAATTCAGTTTAAGGTTTAGATGATAGTATGGATCACAGAAAGACGGACAAAAGAACAGACTGCAAATATTTATTATATTTATTAACTCTCGAGTTATACAATATTCGATTGAAGGATTTTAATAAGATATATGGACATTTATTAAAAAAGTTAAACTAACATGTTTACTCCAACGATGTTTCATGAAAACGACAAATCCAGAAAACAAAGCGGAAGATGACTTTTGTCGCAACAAAACATAATATTGTTTTGAATAACTTTTTTTAAAAAAATGAAACAAAAGGTACTCTGAAGCCGTCGTTGTTAACATATTAGAGAGTTTTTGCAAGGCAGGAATTTTAATGTTCGTTGTCTGTAATACTTTTTGTAATAGAAAATAACGTATCTTTAGAAAAATGCAAGTCGTACAATCGAAAACATACGTAAAACTAGGAACTACTTGGAACGTAAAACCTTTAACATTAACTAAACGCTGTTATTGGAGATCTGTGTATTTGTTTACTCTATTTCTGCTTTCATAAGGATTAAAAAATAGTAATAAACATTATTCATGAAAACTGATTGTATCATACGAATTTGTAATATACTTGTCTTTATCTGTAAAGAAATGTATAGTTTCCTAGGTAATCTTAGAATCAACGATTTTACTATAACATATTTATATAGTTTATAATAGGAGTGAGAAACGCAAGGGAATTATATCGCCCTGTAGATAAATTAACTATTTTTTCGTGACAATCAATGTAGCTTCAATATACACATAACCTCCAAATCCTAAACAAGTACGTTAGTTTATTCCTGACACACTTGAATTAACTTGGGTTAAAATTAACGGTTTCTGCTATATATTGATACTATGGATATTGTATTTTCCATTATTTTCATGCTTATTGTGGGTTAGTGTCGAATTTGTGTTTAGTAGTAGCGGCGAAAACTACCTAAAGTGTTCTATGAACACATTTGTCGTTGACGATAAAAAAATGAGAATAATGGGATCCGTCAATCGATATACTGTCATTGGAAGTTGACACATGCTTAGTAAAATTCTCTCTAGATTTGTTGCGTTACGTCTTAAAAATTAACATCTTCCAAAAACTCCCCGTTGAAAAATTTACATTTGAAATAACATCATAATAAAACTAGTATCGCGTTTGCACCACTCGGCCTTCACCTCATAGTACTAAAGCATATTCATTTCATTATGATGTTAAAATGTTTCTTGTTTCTTTTATAGTTATTAAGGGATATAAAGAAGAGTGATTTTCTCAGCTTCTTTCAGTCAAAACAATGAATACATTTATGTTTTTTCTAGGAACGAATTCTATTATTAATTTTACTATTATTATTATTATTACCATTATCATTAATACTATTATTATTATTACTATTACTATATTATTATTATCATCATTGTAAGTTACTGCCACTCCCAATTGCAGTTCAAAATAAATGTAATCAATACGATAATCATTTTCTCTTGTTTTCTTTCTAGCATATCTCATCTTCGTTCTCATAGTGGTGAACAGTTTCTATCACGAACTTGTGGGGGAGGAGCTTTCCGTAAGTTCTCGTGGGTCATTGTGAAGATCACAAATTGCACAGAAATTGTAAATGCGCCACCTTTGCAAAACCTGATATTTTTTTAATGTAATTTATATATGAGAAAAATCGAGTATAAAATGTGTATGAAGATACAATTTAGTGTTTTTCTTTCATATTTATTCATAAACCATAGTTTATAAATAACTGTTCTTAAATTCTAATGATTGTAACATGCTGGATCCGGGCCAACATTTCGCATATTGCAAATTACCGCACAGCCAGACTCAAGTGGCGTGGCGTCAAGTAGATCTAGTTCTGTGTGCAAAAAATAGTTATAATTTTGGGTAGAGTTTATTAAGATTTAGAACTAGAAATATTCAATTTCACGCAATGTCAAAGAGTTAATGTAATGTTATGGAGATTTTGAGATTCAGCACGTTACCAGCCACCAGGAATGGAAGTGCCTAAGAGATTAAACCACAAAATGTATTAGAAGGTTCAAAAATGTCTAATTTTGTTCACCCTCAGAAACATAACTCGTAAGTCTCGGATGTATGTTGAAAACCAGGTTTCAAGGTTTCTACACCGTTTCGTAGTTGGCAGAACCATTTTTTCAAGAAACACAAGTTATGTGGGTTGCATTACAATGCCAAGACAGTGCATTTTAAATTATCGATACGCATTTTTCATTCGATTGCTTGAGAAGAGATTTAGTGGGGCAAATCGTCAACACACTTCCATCGGCTTTAAAAATATATATCATTCAGAATGATTTACTTACGATGTTACGCACAAAAGGTACCCCTAAAGTTGTGCGTAGTTGTCGGGTTGTGCATAGTACATGTATGTAATTAATAGTTACTAGGAAAAATAGTAATAAATTCTAATTATTCAATAAACTATTGTATCACTTTCTAAATTAGTTCGTATTGTTCAAATATCACTTCAATGATACGGATTTCTGTGAACAACATAGTAGTAAAAAGGAAAGACTTGGCCAATTCTCCACTGAACTGCACTTTGCGACCTACCTATACACTGGTATAGAAAATGGAAAAAACGCGGTGTGAAAGGTTTGTATAGAAGATGCATAGACTCCCAATGTACTGATACAATTGATGCAGCTGCTGTAATTTCAAAATAATTGTATCGGCGAGTCGGGGAATTGCGGAATTGAAAATAAATCCTTTTATTTTGTACTTTGAATATAATTAATTCATTTTCATCTCTTAGCAATAACATGATAAATAAATGCCCGTGTAATGTAATTAACGAAGCTATTAAACAATAAAGTATCATGCACAATTTAAGACAGTATCTAAGTTTGAGATATTCAAATAGTGTTGATATTAATACACGAATGTGAAGTTATATTACGACGCGAGAGAGTAACGAGCATTATTGTAAACTTCATACGAATGTACCCATTACATGGAGTTTCATACAGCACTTTTTCTACGAATAAAGATTACTCTTCTAAGAAAGACTTTCAGATTGAACTGTTATCTGTCAGGTGGCATAGAGTATTCAGCCACGTAGCACACAGTCACCTAGGTGTTCCAGGTGGCATTGGTTAAGGTATGAACACAACACAACTTCAATCGAGCAGTATGCGAATTAAGTTTAGATTAATATTATTAAAAGAAATGTCATCAATGTTCCACATATATTCTTACATTTTATCAGATCACTAACCGAAATACTCCTCATTGGATACTTCCATTATTCTCCTGAGGTTTGGAAAAAGGGGAGAGCACGTACGGTTTATCATCCCTTATGTCATCCCTCACAAGTTTCCTATACTCAGTATTGTACACATCCCAACGAAACATTTAATAGAACGATGATTAATAATTGATTACTTCTCAATACAATACAACTTCTATAAAATCAATTACTAATAAACTTCTAATATAATAAATTACTTCCCAACATAATAAAACCAACTAAGGTGGAACGAACGTGTTGAACGAATACCAGACACATGAATGACAAAATCCATCAAACAATACGTTCCAGAAGGAAGATCATTGTGAAGACCTAAGAGGAGATTGCGAGACTAGCTGTAAGGAGACGGAGCGGGCCAAGAGGCTCAATTCTTCAAGTTGATGATGATGATTTCTCAATGACGTTCCTGTAATTGGTCACACACCTACCCTATAATGAGCCTGAATCATAAACATTATCATTTTGCATCAAGTTCCAGCCAAAAGAACAAAGAGATAATTCCCCTAGTGTTTCAATACCATTTAATTCATGCATTAGCACATTAAAATATTATACAGAAAATTACTAAACATAGAACAGTAGCTCAACTTAAGTTATTGTTATATGTTTAGAAATTAAGATAAGTTTTTTGTATTGCAATAGACCTGAAGCTACGGGTAGCAATAGACCTGAAGTAACTTCCGAAACGTCGTCTGAAGAATATGTTTACTTGATTCGGAAAACAAGACATAAAACTTCTGCCGTCTAAAAAGTTTTAAAGGGTCTGTTCTTAAGTGAAAAGACCCGAATTGATGCCTTGAGCCACATAATTCGGTTAAAATAATAAATGAATGTCTTAGTAGTACACAAATTCGAACATTACTAACCGCTGTCTGTGTCATTCATTTTTGAAAATTATGAGAATTCACTGGATGCTACTCGTTCTTGAACAGTAGTAATTCAATAAATAAGTTCAAAATACAATGCATTTTTGCGCAATATTTCGCATTATAGGGCGCTGCACACAAAGCGACTTCCTCGATTTCGGGAAAAGAGATAGCGGGACACGCAGGCAAGCCGATTCATTTAGTACGAACAATTTTTCAAGTCTACAATAATCGAGCGTAAGTTCCGAAACTGGAACATTCTTCCCACTAAAAAGCAGATAATTGTAAGTACTGAAATAGACACACACACACACACACCCGCGCGCATGCACGCACGCCCACGCACACGCGCGCGCGCGCGCACACACACACACACACACACACACACACACACACACACATCACAATTAATAGTGAATAGTTACTGTTCTCGAAATATCAACCGCAACTGCATAAAACAAATGCATCTAGCGGCACCTCATGTTAAATAGTCAAAGTGTGGCTCAATCGGGGAAAGTTTCAGAAAAAATACTTAAAGATATCATCTGCTTCACAATCTGCTGCACCTTTTTTTAAGGATAATGTAAAGGTAATTCACATTTTCGCTTTACGAAAGCTTACAAATTTGCTACTTATAAAAATTCAAATTTCTGAGGTTCATTTCAACTCTCTGCGAGTTCCACAATTACCTCATATTAAGGCATCTGACCCAGTTGAACTTTGTTGTTTCTCACTACAGAAATGCCCAAAGATCCTTGCAAATTTTACTGAAAAATTATTTCTCAGCGCAGCAGAAAACTCACAAAGTTCATTTATTCTTTCGGATTAGGAAAGGTAATTGCAAAGCTGTAATGCTCCTAAAATGAACTAAAATAAGTAGTAAAATCTATACTACGTTACTACTGGTCATTAACCAAAAAATGTCTTGTTTGATCAGTGTATGCACTTTTTCTAGGCTGCCTTCAAATACAGTTCATACTCCCGAGAGTATAAGAGATAGGGGGACACGCAGACATGCCGATTCATTTAGTACGGTCAATTTTCCAAGTCTACAAAAATCGAGCGTAGGTTCGGAAACTGGAATACTTTCCATCAACATGCAGATAATTGTAAGAACTGAAATAGACACACACGCGCGCGCATACGCACACGGATAAGCACTACAGTTAGTTCTTTCGCACCATATCCGTTGAATTGAATTTGCCTCATTTTACGTGGCGAGACTCAGGCCATGAGGCCTGTTCTTCCGTCTGACCACGCAAATTTCGTTACACTCCATTCACCAATCATGGGAGAAAGAAGGTATTACTTGGGCGACGAAACAGGCGATTTGAATTTAGCTCAGAGGCATCATTTAGGCTTGAGGATCTTTTACATGCAGTAAACGTACTAACATGGGACAGCCGGCTTGATTTCCCCTCCGAAGGAAGGCGTACGAAGGATTTTTTCGCCCTTAAAACTCCACGGCTTCGATCGGGTTTGAACCCGCAAACTTGGGTATAGCAGTCCGATACGCTAACCGCTACACCATCGCCGTTTGTCTGTTGTTTCCATTTCGTCTGCTAGCTCCCAAACACACCTACATTCTGAGGAGGTTCGACGCAGACGGCTGTCTTCTCGGAAGGTTGACCCATGCCCTTGCTCGGATCTTTCGCGAGGTTCCTATTCTTGACGTTTCTTCCCTTCAACTGTTATCTCTTCGGTTGCTTTCCGGGCCGGCGTGGCCAACCCTTTGTATCGAACAGCAGGGATCTCGACTTAGGATTTATTGGTTGCATGTCATTGTGGATAGGAAGTTTTGGATTTTCAGTGATTTTCTACCACTCAGAGTGATTTCGTCGAAATCCCAAAAGTGACACATCGCCCTGCGACGAGGGTCGGTGGGGGTGAGCTCTCCCCTTCCGCTTCGCCCTTCAAGAGGATGAAGCGAAAGCCCTCGCAAGGGCGGACCATGCGGCGTCCGTGTGTCGGCGTAGCGGGGCGTAGGTGGGGCTTCCGAACCTCTCTAGGGGCGCATTTCCACCTCTCAGAGGACAGGACTCCATTTTACAAAGAACGTCCAGTGTGAAAGCACACGAAGATAAATACAATGAACATCGTTCTAGCAAGTAAAGGCTTAGCCACAATTACTCTTCAACTAACAAGCAAATACTAGCTGCCATTATTCGATGGAACGTTTCAGGGCCATGAACGTCAACGTGAATGTGGGCATGAAATGTGACCGTAAAAATTCGTTAATCCCAAGTTTCACTCTTACGATGTGTTGCGAGAATAACAAACTTCCTTCTACCACAGCAACAATCCAAAAGGGCTAAATGCTACCATTTAAACGAATATATGTGTTTTATAACACATATATCCACTGCAATGACAACCATGACATTTTAGCAATATTTTTGTTTTCTTGGAGGTGCCTTTGGGTGTCGTAAGTTCTTTTCTTGGCGCTCGTACGTATGCAGTGCAATTCTTCAATCGATCTTCCAGATCTAGGCCACATTCCAAACCCACCCCCAAATGAGACAAAGGGGTGGGGGCGTCTGGGGGGGGGGTAGTAGGGATCGGAGTTGCTCACAGAACGAGAGTTCGTGTGAACGCAAAGATGGCAGAGTAAAAGACGTGGCTCCATGAAAACGCGCCAGAGTTGAAATGTTACTACAATGCAGTAATAATATCATGACCGAAATTAGTTGATTTGTAGGAGTTCGTGTGACGTATGCCTAAAGATTTGCGAAGAAGTTAAAGGAAGAAAAGTGGACCCCACCTCAGAGGAAGGAAAAAAGTGAACGAAAGAGGGCTACAAACAACGTTTTGTCCGTGTCTTGTCTCAACCCCAAAGCGTTGTCCAAGAGGACGGAGTACAACTATCCTTAAGAACTGTAAGCAGGAAGCTATTTGAATGTGACTTAAATATAATACCATCTCGCAATAAGCAATAATTGACTACTTCTATGATCATGAAACGACTTCAATGCACTTACATTTTCAATGGGCCAAACTGCTCCAAGAATGGACCACGCAGCAGTCGTACGAGTAGAAGGTATGTAGGTCATTTTATATAATGTATAAATAAAATTACATTCATTCCCAATTTTAGAACGATTGTAAAGGAAATAAGGAAGTATGTCTACTGTATTAATGTGGAAATAAATGAAATATTTTTTATTACTTTTTTTTCAGGTTGTATTCAGTGATGAAACAGTTATCTGTGCTATGGATGACAGCTCCCCATTATGTTAGACGATGGCCAGGGAAAACCTTCAAGAAAGAATGTGTGGAGCAACTTAGTGAGGGTTTCCACTAAAGGGATGATTTGTAGGGTTATTTCAGTGTATGGACCGGACAAAATTCACATAGTAAAAAGCAACACAAACAGCGAACAATATAAAGAGGTCATTTGAGATGCCTTGTTCCTGCAATAAATAACAGTTTCCAACCGAGATGGAATTTTCCTGCACGATAGTGCTCCTTGCCACCGATCAGAAACTGAAGAGTGAATTGGATACCAGTGATGTGTGTGTGCTCGACTCGACAGAAAATAACCCGGATATGAATCCAATAGGATCACTATGGAGTATTCTTAAAACGAAAGTGAAGACAAACATCCTATATCCTACAGCAACAACTCCATATCTAATAAGTTCGTGGAGTACTTATTACCAGATGGAAGTAACATAACGAAATTGCCGAATTTTGCAAAAAACTCCTTCAAGGCATGCCCAGGCGAATTAATGCTTTAATTCATGCTACAGGTGCTTACACGAAGTGTTAATAAATCTGTAGCTTCTGCAATCATATAGTTTAGTTCTAATGGTTTGATATACCACACCGTGAACTCCGAAACCGTGTGGCCGATCTCCACGAAAGTTGGCACATATACCTGGTTTTTCACGGAGAAGGTTTTTGTTCTGTTAATTTTGTTGTAACTCCATTATATGGCGCTGCAGCACAAGATGGCGCTTCAGTTAAATGCAATTCCCAATCTACCTTGGAACCCAGCTTCATTGTTGCCGAGGAGGCCAGGTGGGACGAGCAGCAAGAGAAGAAAAGAAAAAAAGGAAGGAAGGAAGAGAGAGAGAGAGAGAGAGAGGAGAGGAGAAAAACTGTGAGAGGAAAAATGAGAGGAAAAAGAGATAGGAAAAGAAAGAAAAAAAAGAAAGAAGAAGAAAAAAAAGATAAGGAGACAGGGAAAGTGAGAAAAAAAAAAAGAGAGAAGGTCAAAGAGAGGAGAAGAAAAGTGTGAGGGGGAAGAGAGAGGGAGAGAGAAAGAGGTAAAAGACAGAGATAGAGAGGAAAAAGAACAGGACAACGTTTGGCGGGTTCTGCTAGTGGTGTATAAATTGCAGTTCTCATGAAACGCTCAATAGAAATCATAGAACCCGTGGTACAATAGGTCATCCCAGCTAGTCCGATAGCGTCTACTGTTGCTCGGTTGTCAACACACATTCCGCAGTATTTATTGTATCCACGCGTTATTATATCGGGGAGTGTTTATGTTTACGCTTAAAGTAATTGTAAATGGAACTGTTATGTTTATGTTAAAATCATGTGTTAATGACCTCACGCCTACGCAAATGATTTCATTGTGAATAAGCCTAAAGGGGTGAACGCATATAAAACGATTCTATTCTAAGACGCCACAAAATCAATACCTTCCATTATGTTTCTTACAATTACATGTTTCGGTATTCACCCAAAAAAATCAATAGCGGAAATGCTTTTATGATTACATTTGTGAACGCATTTCTCTTATATCGTGTCGAAACTTCCGTCCTAAAAACCATGTTTAAACGATGTATTAAATGAAGTCCAATGAATTTTTGATTTGAAAAATGAAGTTCAAAGAGACGTTGAAAGAACAAAATAGAAATAAAGGAGAACCATTTAGAAAGAAAACGAATATTAAAACTCCTTAAAAAAGGGAAAATACAACTATGACTATCAAATTATATACTAAGAAACATATTAATGTTAATTTTTTTTGGAAAAGTACCAAGTCGCGTTTAACCGTCAGGTATGTCAGAGAAGAATGAAAATTATAATCGACAGAGTGTAACCCAAACGACATAAACAAGTTCATGAAATATCAATAACTAGTTCATACAAGATACCTCTGAGACAATAAGTGAACTAAGTCTCGAATACAGATCTAAACAGAATATTAAAGCACGTCGCGTAACACGAAACCGGCGAGGGCATACTGATGAGATGCCTTTGGGGATTGTCGCATCGTCCCAGGTGTTGGGGTCTCGCAACCGCTCGTCCTCCTAGAAGGGGGGGGGGGTAGAGGGAGGGGGCAGCGGCGCGGTCGACGCGTCCACTGCCCGGCGGCAAGGGGAAGGAGGCCAGAGCGAGGCGCAGCACAGAGGCTCTCGGAGGAGCAGGGGTGGGAGAAGCGGGGATGGGTGAGGTGGGATGCGGCGGGCGGGGCGGTCTCCCGGGCGCTGGCCCCCGCGCCCATCGCCCACTCGCTCGATTGTAGATAAAAATTTCATTCGTGTAAAAGGGAGAGGCGGACGCTGTGGGACGGGGAAAGGAGGGGAAGGGAAGGGCAGAGGGCTGCCTATTCCTGGTGCACGCCACGCGCCCGCCGCCGCCGCTACCATCGCACGCCATGAGACGCGAGCCGCACCGCGCCGCACACGAGGCCCAAAGGCGTCCCAGAATGGGCGTCGCGAGAGCCAATGCTTGCCAAATGAACTTCCCAAACACTATTCACGACTAGGGTTTTATCCATACATAACAAGCCAGCCTTCACTCTTCAAGCGGATGTTTTTAGGAGTCAGTGGCGTAGGTACTGGTACTATACTTGGGTTTTTCTAATGTGGCGACTGAGGGTAGTATCTCCAAGATGGAATTCGGCACGACTTTTTGAGTCATTCTGCGGTCATTCATGCGGTCGCGATCATGCGACATCTAGTGGCAGGACAGAGAATGACTCACAAAGTCGTACCGAATTCCGTCTTGGAGATACTACCCTCAGCCGCCACGATACAAAAACCCTAGTATAGCACCAGGTTCAAGGCAGGGAGTTTTCTAAGTTGTAATCTCCATATATCATCGCGTAGGTAAGAAATTAATTTCCGTAAAAATTTCGCCTGTTGATTGATACATTGATGTTTCCGGGCATGCCAACTGCTTTGGTCGTAAATCCTATTAATGTAGTGAATGTTTTATCCAGCGAAGTGGCGGTGTTCCTTCCCTGCTGGATTACAAGATCAACCTTCACTTCAGTTTCCGCAACAATTGCTCCTCCGTATCTCCCTTCAGCGGCGCAACGCCCAACCGGGACAACCTCTAAGCTACTGGCCTCTCGATATATGTGATAGCCATGCATGTAAACGTATATGTGTGAGTATGGGGAGAGGATAGAACAAGGAAGATATATGAAATATTGCGCGGAATCCGTGGTCTCGTTTCATAAGGTACTGCTCCAGTTTTCGCCTACTACTCGATCGGAAAAAACACGCAAGATTTCTGATCAGAGCAGACGGCCGCTAGAATTCTTTTCCAGGCAGCGCTTCATTCGCTATAATGTCCGTTGAATATTTCAATATTCGCATTATAAAAGAAATTGCAAATCAGTTGAAAACAACAACACTGACACGCAGTTACGACACACGGATTATATCTACTGGTCGAGAAAGATCACAGGAATTCGAGTGACTTGCTTTTATCCTGTAAGGAGACAACTCACTCAAGTTTCTTCTGCGTTGCAAGTGCATGCTCAGAATTACCTCTCGAAGAATTAAATCTCAGAAAGCAGATCGGGATATCATTGAGTCCTCACTTGTATGTATCGTCTCTAGGGTACTGTCAGCGTGAGGACTTCTACTTGTCAAAATAAAACAAAAATAAAAACACACACAATTGAAGCGTACTTTCTATAGAAATATATGACATGCGCTATCAATTTTTTCCTTCCATGATCCTGCACGAGATAACTATGAGAACTTTTCTGTTCACACGCTACGCTATTGATAACGCAAATCTCGCATTCCCAGAATGACTTCATGAAAGTGGGAAATGTTGCTACATGTGACTTTCAGACTACTCTATTATGAAAATAGGTAAAAAGAAGTTTCGGGAAAAAAATGTACTTTTGTGGTTGATATAGAACCAAGTTTAGGAAAATTGTTTGGTCACGTGAAAAGGCTCGGTTATGAGAGATGGCCCACAAAGATCTCTGAGTGGCTCCCCTTAGACAGAAGAAAAAGAGGCAGACCCAGAGAAGAATGGCAAAAGCAAGTTATGAAGGACATGCAGAAAAGAGGCCTTGAAGAAGACGATTGGAATGATAGAGAGGCATGGAGATTGGGTTACGAGAGACGGCCGCAGGAGCTGTAGACAACTCGCAAGAAGAAGAAGAAGAAGACGATATAGTACATCAAAGATTCTCCAAGATTTTGGGTTGGCGGCTCATTCTTTGGACATTTGCGGCACATCTGTTGCGTAGAGGTAAATGTATCTGCATTCGGATTTCAAGTGCATGGAAGCAGAATATTATATTTATCAACAGAACATTTTTAAATTGCCAATTTGTAATACAATTGTGGGAGTCAGTGTACATGAATAAGAAGCCTGAACTATTTACACCCTACAACGAGGAGCCTAGCTTGGGTATGCTACCATACCATTACAGGAAAAGGGAAAGAGGACGTGTGCGTCACTACAGGATCGGATAGCCAGCTAAGGTGCTCCTATGATTGCCCTCCGTGTCCACATACCTCGCCGCAGAGGGGAAATCCCATGAAGTCTAGGTATGAAAACCTGTGAATAGAGGCGAAAGAAACATGTCATCTCAAGATGACATTCTGCGTTGAAGGTTAATACATTACCCCGGTTTTATACAGCCAAACCATATTTACGCGAATATAATGCGCTATCGAATTTAATGCGCACCCCACATTTGAAACTTAAAATTATGAAAAAGAGCTTGTATCAAATGTAATGTGCATCAATTAAAGAATAATAGGAACGGTATTTTATTTAAATTTGTGTATTATAACAATACATTTATCATATACATAAACCATCATATCATATAATCTGCAATCAGTTTCTTGATGTTAGGTTCTACACTGTTAAAGAAGAAAATTAGTGAACATGAAATAAAAGTACATATTGAAAAGGAATTTATTAATACAATAAATTACAAGCATGAATCACCATTATTCCCTACGGAACGGATGTGCACTCGAATCTAATGGGCACCACAAATTTGAGTACTACATTTGGTCAAAAAGGCATTAAGGCGGCTCCACACATTCGTTATTCGGCAAACACCGAGCAACCGCTCGCCGAATCCCGAGTAGTGTGGATGTGTTGCTCGCTATTTGCCGAGTGACGAACATTCGGGGTTCGTCCTACCCACCGCGTGTCGGTCTTTGGGACACATCAAAGGAGAACGAACATTCTCCGAACACGTCAACTGCTCGGGATTGGGCGAGCTCTAGCTCGGCGAATGCCGCATGTGTGTAGCCGTCTTTAGCTTCGCATAAATATATTTTCCTTCATACATCATTTCCGCGGCCCCTTGCCCTCTTCGTCAGGCCCACTGCCCCGACGTTTGCTTGCAAGCGGCGCGTGGTTTGGTCCCACTGCGCGCAGGGGTCGTAGGCAGAGGGCTTCCGCTGGTTAATTGAGGCACTGGGTTGCACGTCCGATCGATGGCCACGGCCCATGTGACCGCGTCGCGACGCCTCCGCGCGTTCGCCTGAGCTTCATCCGCACACAAACCTTATCACTTAGCATCGTTCAATTGCCGCTGCTGCTCACTTGTAACGTTAATTGCATTCGCTTTGATGAGAGAATTGTTATTCTATTTATGTAAAGTGTTAATCACTGGTCGAACGGGCTCTGTGGCAGGATAACAGGTGTTACTACAGCGACTCTGATCGGAAGATTCTAGGGTTCGAGAATGTGGTGTTTACAGATTTGAAGGTTATTTGTATTTTTAAGCGTTTTTGTTCGTGCGAGATTGTGTCAACGATAGTTGTTATGGCTTCACTCTTCCTGTTACAAAAATGATTGTCAGTGTAACTTCATTCACTTCAATCTCCGGATGATAATGACACGGGTGATATTACGAGCACGTGGCACGTCCAGGATGTGGTGGTGCTGAGCACTCTTACCAGGGTCGGTAGCAGAAAAGTTGCTTCCTCCTCGCACTTGTTAGCATTTCTCGGTAATGATCGCGTAACTCGATTACCGTCCCTGGGCGTCTCTTCCTTCCTAGCCATTATCGCTTCGTTGACCTTTATTCACTGGTCGAGAGAGTCTAATTACAGCGCAATAGTTGGGTCTATAGACATTATAACTTATTAATAACTAGATAATGTGAAAGGCAACGCAGATGATTTAGGTGATTTCCTTTTAAAACGGCAAGTGTCATTTATTTTTTCTCGATAAATGATCTACGAAATATATCCTTTAATAAGGATATGTGTACAAGGAGTAAGAGTAAAGAATTTTGATAATGCATACGTTCCAAAAGGGTTCTTGCGTAAAAACGGAAACGGAGCGGGTAATTTTTTCCCTGTTCTTAACCTAATTCTGGTCAATCCTTGGCGTCAAATTCCACTCAATATTCGGAATGATTTTGAAAGAATTGTAACCATAAGAAATAATACTCTCAGCTTTTAGCAGAGGGCACAGAAGCGAAAATTAGAAACTCTATTTACGTTTTACAGGCACTGTACAAACGCTTGGTCATTAGAATGTCTTAGAATAGAACGAGGCATGCGAAGTTTAGTAGACAAATTACAGGGCATTTATACAGTGTAATCATAACCTTTACTTTAACAAATAAAATTATTCCGAAAGCTTCAAAACATGAAAATGAAGTTAATTAGCGTTAATTAATTAGCGTCCACTACACTATGTGAGTGAGGTCTCAGTTAACAATACAGTGTAACTTGGATAACTGTCACTAAATGTGTTTCATAAATTATTATTACATAGGGCATTAGTGGATTGATTACATACTTTGATTATGTATTATTCAAAGGACCAGCTATGTTTTTCCGTAGACAACGTAACAAAAAACTTAATAATTCGCATTCATTATCGAAATAATAGCAACCACTCTTCAATTACACTTGCAAGCCAGAACGAATAGCATCACGAGTCATATAATTGCTGTCATAATAGTTCTCTCAGCATGTATGGCCTTTGAAACACACGGGACGTCTCCATTTACGACTCTTACAGAACTCGAGCGCTCACACAAAACATGCGATCGGCCGCTATTCACATGGCAAAACTGCATTCACTCATCCCCCCGCTCCCCGACAACACATCCAGACGTACCAAAATATTTCGCACAAAAGAGTCGTGTCGCGCCGAATGCACCGGGGGGTGGGGGGAGGGCAGAAAGGTGTCATTATGACGAACAGAGCGTAACAACACAACAGAAAATCCATCGACAGGGTAACAGCGCGTCCCCGGAGAGACAATTAAACCAAAATGCATGTTTGAGGCGCGGGCCATTAAAAAAAGCGTCGGCCCGTTGGCACGGACCACGGAGCGAGGGAAGTCGGAGGAGGGAGGGGGGTTGGCAGCGAGCGCGTCCGGACCGCCGCGCCGTGCCGTGCCGTTGTGTAACGCGCCGCGCCGCGCGTGAGTCACGCATTTGCATATAAAGTCCTGGTCCTCCCGCGCCCCGCCACCCAGATATTTGCGATTCCTTAATAACCACCGGCTCGTTAGGACGCGCGTCGAAACTTCCGCGCGTACGCCTCAAGTGGCGGAATTAGCCCGCGCTGCTTCGCCTTCACTCGGACGGATGTGGCAAGGCCGCGACGGCGGCGGCAGCGGCGGCGGCGGGGGGGGTGGCGGCGGCGGCGGGGCGGCGGCGGTGGGGCGGTGGCCGCGGCGGCGGGGGGCGGGCAGGGGCGGCGGCGGCGGCGGCGGGGCGGCGGCGGGGCGGGGCGGCGGCGGGGCGGCGGCGGCGGCGGGGCGGCGGCGGGGCGGCGGCGGCGGCGGGGCGGCGGCGGGGCGGGGCGGTGGCGGCGGCGGGGGCGGGGCGGCGGCGGCGGGGCGGCGGCGGGGCGGCGGCGGGGCGGCGGCGGGGCGGTGGCCGCGGCGGCGGCGGGGCGTCGGCGTCGGCGGAGGGGGCGGGGGGGCGGGGGAGGCGCGGGGCGGCGAGACGGCGCCTCAAAGACGTCGGTGATAATCGGAAGGGGTGCGGGAGCGCTGGCAGGAAATATCTCGTGTGTAAGAACATGTGCACGCGCGAGGCAGACCGAGTGTCACGTGCGCACACTGAGCAAAGGCGTCGTGCAGATCTGAAAGTTCATCTTCACACAAAGAGTGAATCAGGGAGGATCCAGCAGATCACTTGTGGGAGGGGGATTGTAGATTTTTGTTAAAATGTAAACATATTTCTTCTTATATGTATATTATTTATGTACTGCAGATATGTTTATTGATTGATTGATTTTTTCGTGTTTCCGGGGGCGTCAACTGCTGCGGTCATTAGTCCCGTTAGTGTAGTGCATGTTTTTTCTCGGGAGATGACGGTGATTTTCCCCTCGCTGGATGGCGAGATCAGGCGCCGACCTACCGTCGGCTAGTGGGGTTTCCTCCTAACCAGGACTCTCCCACCAGCAGGGTCCCGCCCCAGCCGGGACTAGCTCTAAGCTCCCGACCGGTCTCCCGGAATATGTGGTAGTGCATGTTAGTGTAAGTGTGTGTACAAGGGGAGAGGATAGGACAAAGAATGGGAAGCACAGATCGCGCGCGGTCCGTGGCCCGTGTGATAGGGTACTGCTCCGGCATTCGCCTGGTGTTGATTGGAGGAACCACGGAAAACTACCGATCAGAGAAGCCGGCCGCTAGAATTCTCCTCCAGACAGCGACTGAATTCGACCTAGCTGAAAAGCTAGTGTCGAAAATTCTGCCGCCGTCAGGACTCGAACCTAGGACCTCCCGGTCAGAGGCGCTGCAGTGGCATCAGTTCATGCACTGAGCTACCGCTCCCGGTGCAGTTATGTTAATATACAATATTATTGTTTAAATAATTACATTATTCAAACAAATATTTAAATCAATTATGCCAAATAAAGGAAAGTAAACCAAAACTTTTCGGGGGACATGGTCCCCTTGCCTCCCTCCACTCCCTGGATCCGCCAATGGAGTAGATCAGGTGTTTAGGTCAGTCCTGACAATATGAGCTTGTACATTTGGTATTTCCATCGCTCACTGAAAAGTCCCACATTTATTCTGCGTAGAGGTTAGTTCGCAAAACTTTCTAGAGGACTTCATGAACTATTCATTCTTTGTAGATGGCCTTATCATTGAGATCTCTATGAGTCCAATACTTGGTAGGTACAGCTAAACTGCAGCTCTGATCTAATATCTTCATTTACCATACAGCGCCACAAAGTATTACCATATATTGGTCTCAGCAACCTCATTCCTCTAGGTTCAATCTTCTTTCTCGTTTGAGATGTTATTGTCTTCGTCTCTGTTCCAGACAGGAGAACTGGAGCCGCTTTAGTCCTGGAGAATTTAATAACGGTCTCCTTTCTTACTCTACTCTGCAGAGTTTGCCTTATACCTAGTAACTGCAGGAATATAAAGAGTTTCCCCCACCTCCCTTGTTCCTTATTGCTTCCCAGATAATCAAAATTCTATATCATTTTAATTATTTTAATAACAGACCACAATGATCGGTTCTTAAGGCCCACCAGATTAAAATTGTAAAACCAATTCAATTCTTTTTATATAATTCAAATAACGAATGTTTAAAAGTATGGAACACAATTTAGGCTACTCGACTCGTTATATTGTCAGTTAATATGGAGGTTTGCCTCATATATTTGACCCGAACGAGGTGTGAAGTTGGATTTTCTTCATGAAAATTGTTTTGCAAATTGTCGTTCACCACACACGAATACAGACTTTTTGCCATTAAACCAATTTTCAGTAAAAGCCTTCAAAAGGTGGATTCTGACTATACATTGTTTTAGAGAAACTATTTTACTACATATATGAACACCAATTAGCCAATCTCTCATTACTAGGAACCCACAATACAATTTTTTTGTCAAAAAATCGTAATTTCCCACCGCAGCATTGGAATACTTTCTCTTTACCAAAAAATAATTAATCGATTTACAGAACCAAAATCTATAGGCTCTTAACGTAAGGCCCTTACAGAGAATAATGATTGAATTGCTTTCGGTGTCTCCACTAGTTGTTAATAATTAGTAATTTCACACGGAATATGAAACGAATTGGCATTGAAAATGCAATCCTCCGTACAAATTTCATTTCATATTCAATATGAATATAATAGATTCGTGTAATGAGATACCTCCTACCAATTGGCGGTTTATTGGGGCGCCGCCGGGGACAGTGCAGTGGCGACCGTGCAACGCTTGCGTAACCCAACATGTGCTGTGGGCTGAAGGCGCTGGGGGCGCCAGAAAGAATAACGGCGCGGCAGCGGCGGCGATCGCCGGCGCGATCTCGCCCCGCGGGAGACACGCTCGGGCAGGTGGTGGTGAGCCACCGCGCAAGAGAAAAAAAGCGACGCCGCCTCCAGAGAACTATAGGGCGGGCGGGGAGCGAGCGGGGAGCGGGCGGGGAGCGGGCGGGGAGCGGGCGGGGAGCGGGCGGGGAGCGGGCGGGGAGCGGGCGGGGAGCGGGGAAGTAAAGCAGGGATGCGCAGCGGGTGAAGAGAGTCGGGGGTGAAATGGGGTTGCGGGGCGGGGAGTGTCGCGGGTCGGGAGCGGGGAGGGGGGGGGGGGCGGGGGAAGAGCGAGTCGGTCGTGGAGAGAGCGGGAAGTGCAGTGGACCGGAGAGTGAGGCGGGGGGAGAATGAAACGAGGCGGGGAGTGAAGCGGGACGGGAAGCATAGTGGATGAGGGCTGGAGCGGGCTGGGGAATCGAGCTGAACTTGGAGCGTTGCTGGGATAGAGGGTGGGGAGATTAGCGAAGCGGAGCGGGGAGGTGCGGAAGACAGAAGTGCGGGCGGGAGGGCAGGGCGGTCAGTGGATAGCACGGCGAGCGGTAGTGGATAGAGCGAGAAAGGGGTGGAAGGGAAGCGATCGGGAGGGGAGGACGGGGAGAGGGCGGGGAGCGGGCGGAGAGCGGGCGGGGACCGGGCGGGGAACAGTGAGGAGCGTGCGGGGCGGGCGGGGAGCGGGAGTGGAGCGGGCGGGGGACGGGAGGGGGGGAGCGAGCCGGGAGCGGGCCGGGAGCATGCCCTGAGCGAGCGGCTCATGTGGGTAGACGTCGCACTTGCTTAACGAACGTTACTATTTCTGATAAACGCACATCATAATGGTAATAAGTGGAAGAAGAACTTTCTGTTTCGTGACTGCGATGTAATAGATTATAATTGCTGAAGTCAGTCGGTACCTTGTGTGAAGAACAGGCCACGTACATTCGAATACTCAATCCTCGACATGCAGTTTAATATTCCATTTTGAATTCACGTGTTGCACTTCTGTTCTTTAGCTTAAGAGGAAGAGTAGACGAAACGCAGTCTCTCCAGTAACTAGGTAACCAAAGGCAACGAAAATGCAGTAGCAGTAGCAAATACTCAGCATTAATTTCATTATTTGCAGTATTATTGTAGCAATAATCTCATCGGAACAAAAGGAAAGTTGATTTTTGTATAATAAAGTATTGTTTTAAGTAATTAGATGCAAGAAGGAAACAACATTTAATAATATTTTCACTTTAACATAAGAACAACTAATATTAATGGATACGCGTGTATGTTTAACAATACATTATTAAAGGTTTGCCCTTGTCCTACATATAGTACAACCGTACCTGCATCTTGTTCGAGTTTTTCTGAAGAAGTAAGCAATTTCAACCATTACCATGGCTGTCAGTCTATATGACATCTGAATGGCGAGGTAGAATATTCGATGAACACAAGGAGGGAAACGCAACTAAAATGTATGTAATGAAGGCAGTGCTGTGTGTGTGTGTGTGTGTATGTATGTATGTATGTATGTGTGCGTGCGTGCGTGCGAGCGAGCCAGTAAGTGTATATTATTCATTAGATTTAATGAGGCTCACTACTGGAAATGATTCACCTATTTTTAAACGTCTAGTATATACACTACAGTATCCACAGCGTGAAGTAGTATTCTACTGAGCGGTATATTTTAGAAATATAAAGGCTTCGAGAGCATCATAACAGGGAAATCAATGTTGCCATTAAAATATGCTAATATTCAGTTTGGGCGCAGGGGCGGGCGCAGGGCGGGCGCAGGGGCGGGCGCAGGGGCGGGCGCAGGGGCGGGCGCAGGGGCGGGCGCAGGGGCGGGCGCAGGGGCGGGCGCAGGGGGGGAGGGGGGGGGGGCGGGGCGAGGCAAATTGCGTTAAGTGCACGGCGCGGCTGATGCGTGTGTTCCGTGGCGCAACGGTCCCCGCGCTCCTGTCCACTGTGGAACAGGGTGCGCCGGAATTTGTTCGCCGCTATTACGGTACTACCTTACGTCATTGTAGCACACCCCATTAATTCACAAATAAATATATTCTGCAAGTGAGAAAGTGATTATTTCCCGTTTCCGAGAAAACAAACTACGCTGGCCAATAGTCCCTTGAGTGAAGTACATGTTACAGCCGGGAGGAGGTGGTGTTCCTTCCCTGCTGGATCGTGAGATCCAGTGTCGACTTACCCATCGACTTGCAAGGGGTTTTCTCTCTCCAGCCACCACCCAACATGAGCAACGTTCCAGCCAGATTAAGATTTAAGATTCGAACTGTTCTCCCGATATATGTAGTAGTGTGGAGCATGGTATCGGTAACTGTGTGTGTAAGTGAAAAGGATGAGAAGGGAAATATCACGTTCGGTTTGTGGATCATTTGTTACATTATTGCTTCGGCATTCTCTTTGATTGGTGAAACCACGGAAAACTAACTACCCGCAACAGTTGTCACACCGACGAAACTCTGCCGATTATTGTTCAATATCAATATTAACTCGCTTCCAAAGTGCAGTTGCGACTCTGAATATGAAACCTTATACATTGAAAGGGCTTATATTTGTCACGAAGACATTTTGGACACCAGCTGCATTCTCGATCGAAGACGACCACAGCTTCCATGAAAGTTCTGTAGACGGACTGTTCTGATCAGCTGTTTTGGCCGTTTACTTTGTTCAACTCCAGGTGGATCCCGGAGCAGAAACCTAAACAATGGTTCACGGTATACTTTTTTCCTTTTCCAGCCCTCATTCCCATCGTTAGAGACGAGCGAGGGACTGATTTACCATATTTATATGGTTCATCGCCCTTTCATCGAGAAAATCTCCAACAAATGTGAGATATTCCGGTTGCGTCCACAACTGTGAAACTACCAAATGAAATAGTTATTTATGGACCAAGGCCGTTATAAGGGTTCTAATGATCGAGCTGCGACAAAATGTCTTCAGGGAAAAGGTCCTCAGGCTTTGTGTCACCGCTCGATCATTAGAACCAGTTAACGCCCATGGTACACATATGTTTTTTTATCTAATTTTAATCATTCAGATTTACATATTTACTAATTTACAAATGTTTCCTTGACTCGGTTTGTATTTTCATATTTCCTTCTATAATTCCCTCTCGTAATTCCCTCCATTAGCATGAACATGAAGCATCATTCAACTGTTTTCATGTTTCCCTCGTAACCACAGTCCTCTCGAACCAGGTAAGTTATGTATTGTATATCAGTCTCCGTATTTAAGGCAATAATGATAACATATCAGTAAAAAATAAAAATATTATTTCATGTTTTGCACTTACGCACTGATACAAAAAGAGGTGATTTGTTAGCAAGCTTCAGGATAACTTATTGGGATATTACTTTTATAAACGAAAGAGTTACAAAATAGATCCAGTTCTTCAAAGCCATTGTTTGAATAATTGTACACTACAGAGAATAGTCAATGTTTTAACCATACAACAGACGGAATGAGTTAAATTACAGCAATAAATGCCAAACAATTAATAACATAATTGGTAAAGTTGTTTCAGTAATAATCGAGAATCCAATTCTCGAATCCTTCGTAACGAGACATCAACTTCAAAATATTCCAGGGTATTCAAATTATTATTTCATTTCAGTAGAAAACATCATTCAATTACTAATAATCAAATAATATTAATTAGGATATTTATCTAAAGTCGGAGAAATATTACTAATGCGATGATGGATGAATTTTCATTGAAGTTTTTGGAATTTAAAATTTAAGTACAAAACTAATATTCTGGGATATTATTAAATTCCCAACTAGTATTTCAGCAAAGTGGATGGTTCTTTATTAGCACATACCTGGTCGAGAAGAGGGCCAGGAACCTTGAGGTAGGCGTTCACTCAATCTTCGACTAAGCCTCGGGCTGTCTGCTCAAAAGACTGGCACTGCTCGGCAGATCCAGTCGTCCCACTACACCGTCAGCAAATTACCTGTGGGTAAGAGAAAATACATAGAAACTACTTTTAAATTCTAGTAGAAAACTACATTAAACATGCAAAATAGTCGATTCTGGATATACAGCAAACCCTCGTTAGCAAGTACTCGATTAACCAGAATTTCACCTAACACGAAAAAAATGGGCCCGGTAAGGGTATCTCCCACCAGCTGGGACAAGCTCTAAGTCCCCGACCGGTCTCCCGGCAGCCGGTCAGCCGGTCAGCTGGCCGCTAGAATTCTCCTCCAGGCAGCGACTGAATTCGACCCAGCTGAAAAGCTGGTGTCGAAAATTCCGCCACCGTCGGGACTCGAACTTAGGACCTCCCAGTCAGAAGTGCTGCAGTGACATCAGTTGATGCACTGAGTCACCGCTCCCGGTCCGTTTGCACAAAATGAACAAACTTTTCATAGTGTGTTTTTGTGATCGAGAGTGTACTAAAAGCTGAAATCCATAGAATACTTTCAGTTCAATACGGATGTAATGTTTTATCTCGGCAAAGTGTTTACCAGTTGACAGAACTTCTTTCAAAAGCGCTCAAACAAGACCATGATGTTCAGCCTTATCCACTACAACAACATTGACTTTGATTGTGAATAATCGACTACTGACTATTAATGAAGGCACAAACCATTTGGATATTAATCAGGTTCTGCATACGTGTACGCCCAGATAGATTGTCGAAAGACATTATTTTGTTGCATGACAACGCGTGTTCAAATATCGTTGCCCACAATGTTCAAACGCTTCATAATCTGTATTTCGAGGTGACAGAGCACTCTGAACACAGTTCCAATCCCGTTACATCTACCATCTATCTGGAATTTTTAAAGATGGCGTATGAAACCATGTTCTCCGACCTACTGGGGAAGGAAACGATGGATAAATGGCTTGCTGCTCAACCGAAAATCCTTTTCTTCCATGTCGGAAAGATTGGGCTCTAATGGGCGTCACTGTTGGCTATGGGGAAGTACGGGCGTCACTATGGGTTTTGGGGTATGGTCAACGGTGGGGAGAGGGCGGGGCATGAGCGAGGCTAAGGCGGGACAAGGGGGCGGGGATGGGAGGGTGGGGGAGGGGAAGGCGGAGCGGAGACAAGGGCGGAGCGTAGGCGAGAGCGGAGCGGATGCGAGGGCGGAGCGGAGGGACAGCTGGGGGGGAGCGGTGGCGAGAGTGGAGCGGAGGTGACAGCTGAGCGGAGATGGCGGAGCGGTGGCGAGGGTGGAACGGAGGTGAAGGTGGATAGGAGGCGGAGCGGATGCGAGGGCGGAGGGGAGGCATGGGCGGGACGCGCGGGAAGTTGCGGGAGCAGCGCCGGTTAACCACCCGCCCGCTCGCGCGCCTATCGATCCGCGCCTCGCCATTTGCACTCCACAGCTCCCAACACTGCCACGACGCGCCAAATCCAAAAAGAATATTATTCGTATTTTTTTATTTTTTATTTAATTTATTTATTGAGTGATTGGAAATTACACAGATCAGTACTAAATTACTATCTCATGTGCATTTGCTGGCATACATTGTGACTTATACTAAACTTAACACTAAAACCTTAAAACTAAACTACCTTACTATAGGTGTAGGAAACTACAAGAGCCCCTACTATGAACAATTAGTAGAGAAAATGTTCAAGAACGCTTCGGAAGGAAATCTATTCTTAATTCTAGTAGGGAAGTTATTTATAGTGGCCAGGTTGTAGTGGACTGCTCGGTTAATTGTATTTAGGTTGGAGTAAAAATTATTGGAAATATGGGCAATATGTTTGATGATCGGTGATATATTCAATTCTTTATGGAGTTGGGCGTTAGAGATGAACAGTTATTCGTATACATATGTATTAGGATTCTCCGTACTTAGCCTCTTCAACCACACCCGAGATGAGTTTGAAGTCTGGGTAAGATGTCATATTCAAACGATTACGAAACAATGATCAAATGAGAGGCATGGAAAACAGGAGAACTTCAACAGAATCTACATCGCCGGACAGCTCACTAGGGATATCAACTCCCTGGTACAAGAAATACAATTTTACACTAGTGTTTGTACTCGGAGCTGTAAGAAACCTAAAGAAAGATAGAAAGAACGAAAGAAAGGATGAAAGTAAGAATAGAGAAAAAGAGAGAAAGTACACCAGAGAGATGAAGAAAGAGAGAGAGAGAGGAGAATGAGAGAGGGAAAAAGGGTGAGAAAGGGAGATAGAGAGAGACGGAGAAAGAGAGAGAGAGAGAGAGAGAGAGAGAGAGAGAGAGAGAGAGAGAGGGGAGGGAGAAAGCGAGAGATGACGAAACATTGACCCACCTGGATCAATCTTAACCCAAATTTCACATTCGCCCCCCCAAAAAAAGTCATAAAAATGAACCTTGAACTTAAGCAGCAAAGTTAAGCATATTAATTTTGAAAATTTGTATTGATCCATGTTGTACTACTTATATTTAGCAGTGTGTCTTTGGTTGAAACTGTTGCGTTGTAATCGCTATTGACGTTTCGGCGCACTGTGCGTCGGGGCCGAGGGGCGGGGTCGCAGGCGGCGCTGCCGGTGACAAGGCCAGGGGGCGGGGCACTCAGCCGCCTGGAAGGAGATGACAGGTGTAGGTGGCGCCCCTTCCAGCCCACAGGGTGCAAGGCGAAGATCTGATTTTCGGGGGGAGGGACTGCATCTATCCGCGTAGATCGCGTCTCGACAGAAATCCTGCATCTGAGGAACATACAGCATTCCCTAAATTACAGAAAGCAGCTATCAAACTGAGTTCTGAAATCGTTAGCTACTATCTGTTTATTCCAGATAGACAGCTGTCGGAGATTTTTATTGAATGACTATTCTGAACAAGCTGTGCTTGTAAGATGTAGATCGCTGCTCGAGTATAGACTCCATCTTGAACTTCCCAGTTCTACCTACTTCGGTTTATCGAAGCGATCACCATTCAGAACAGCCTCTTAACTGAATCAATATTCAAGCTGGATATCTCTTCGACGATTGAAGATAGTCGGAATTGAAGAAAGTAAAGAAAATGAGTGATTAATGTAGTGAAGAAAATTTAATCCAAAGTTAGTTGGTGTCTTTGAACAAATGGAATGTTTCTGAAATATTTGTTATGGAATATTTGATATGGAAATACAATTTTCTGGAACTTTGTTTTAAATCTTTTCAGATTTTGAGTTATGGCAAAGAATCATATAATTTGAACATTTTCTTATTTGTGAATATTTCCGCAGGGACACAGATGCGACATCTTTTTTAAAACTCAAGTTCAAATTCCTTCTGAATCAAATTCACTCTGTAGTTCGAATTGCACAATTCTCTAAATCTTCATAATGTGCTAAAAAAACGTATTCCCGCAACTGTTCACTTCGACATGAAACAAAACTGTGGAGGTGATAGTATAAATAGATTTTATTTGCAATATAATTTTCTGACAGTCTGTCCAATGATAAATGAACCTCAGTAATACAATATCAGGAATTAAAAGATAAAATGTGGCCTTTTTTTGTCGATTTAGAATTAAATGTGGAATTTATAATAAATTAAAAAAATAAATCAATGTAGTGTGAATAAGTATGGCGAATAACTGGAGACAGAAGAGGGACGATTATGGAGGTGATGATACGGATAAGAATGAAGTTCGAAAGAATAGTTGACTGCTGTGAATGACAATTCTCTGAGTTCACCATGCATTAAGTGAGCAATTATTGAAGCGAACTCCTAAATCCATTGTTTGAAGCTCCTTAACTTGGAAAATAATTGAAACAATGACAAGCATGATTTCTGTCAAGGAGTAATTATATCACGCAAGTGTGAAGGGTACTAAGAATTTGGATTGTTTGACAGAAAAGGCATGTTGAATTCATGTCACGCAAAAATTGAGATTTATCAGCATCTAACGTGCCCGGTGAATAAGCAGAGAGCGTGATTGTCATGAGGAATAAGCAAGGAGCGTTAATTTCTCGAGGAATATGACATGAAAGGTCGTATTTCAGTAGACTTAAGTATTAAGAAACATATACGACTTTGTAGAGCTAAGCGGGAATGAGGCGCTTGCGATAAGCAAGGTTTTACTTGCATTTTGCTGCATAATGTCATGCCTTAACCCAACCGAGCCTAAATATTGGGCAATGCACAGAAACCCTGCATACCAGCAAAGTTCACAATGTGTTCCGAAACAATTCTCTGAAATTTAGAATGGAATTCTTACACTATATTAACAATATATTTATTATACGTTGTAATATCCGTCATTAATGATGAATAAACTGTATTATAAACGAACAGCATTGGACATTATTCATTTTGTATATTCTTGCATATTGGACATTTCGGCTAGTCGACATTATTAAGTGAGCTTTTTTTACAGTTTGTATTTTTTTGCTGCGAACTTTCTATTTATTCTAAGGACCAATTGACCTGGAAGTCAATTCAGCACATTATGAATTCCAATAGCCTCCTTTCACAATGGTTGTTTTGTTTTGGTGCATTTGAACTACATGAAATATGAACCGAAGAAAACAGCGCGTCTTTCATTATAAGTGCATTAGCAGAGATGCTATTATATCCCGGTTATAATACCACCCCTGTGTTACAAAATACAAAGAGTTTCCATTCTTTGAAAGAATTTCACAGCATATTTCACAACACAAGAGAATTTACAAGAGTCGCTATGAACAGTTCGAACCGGTTCCTAGGTACCCTGGAGACGAGAAAGGCCTCTCCCGAATTACCCTGGTTGCAGGCGTCCACAATTACCCTCGTGCGTGCGTGTGTGTGTATGTTTGATTGATTGATTTTTTCGTGTTTCCGAGCGCGTCAACTGCTTTGGTCATTAGTTCCCTAAGTGTAGTGCGTGTTTTTTCTCGGGAGTTGGCGGTGATCTTCCCTCTCTGGATGGCGAGATCCGGCGCCGACCTACCGTCGGCTAGTGGGGTTTCCCCCTAACCAGGACTCTCCCACCAACGGGGCACCGCCCCAGCCGAGACAAGCTCTAAGCTCCCGAGCGGTCTCCCGGGATATGTGGTAGTGTAGTGCATGTTAGCGTAAGTGTGTGTATGTAAGGGGAGAGGATAGAATAAGGAAGAGAAAGGACAAATCGCGCGCGGTCCGTGGCCCGTTTGTTAGGGTACTACTCCGGCATTCACCTGGTGCTGATCGGAGAAACTACGGGAAAATACCGATCAGAGCAGCCGGCCGCTAGAATCCTCCTCCAGACAGCGACTGAATTCGACCTAGCTGAAAAGCTAGTGTCGAAAATCCTGCCGCCGCCAGGACTCGAACCTAGGACCTCCCGGCCAGAGGCGCTGCAGTGACATTAGTTGATGAACTGAGCTACCGCTCCCGGTACGTATGTTTGAGAGTGTCTCTGTGTGTGTGTATGTGTACATACGACTGCAGCGCCAAGTGGCTACGCGACGCGCGGCCCTTCGCAGTCCATGGACACGCGTGCGCGCGCGCTATGCCGCGGCGCCACTCGACGTCACCTCGCGAGCACACAGCCCGTTGATCAGCGCGTGCCTCCCCCTCCCCCCCCACGCCCCCCTCCCAACCGCATTCTCTTCCGAGAGGGCGCCCTCTCCACGTTCCACACTGCGTGCACAACACGCTCCGACGCCCCATCCAGCGGGCTCTGCACCACGGGACATTTGCCATTTGCGGGAAACCTTTTTTCTTTACCACACAATTGAGGCAAATAAACCGATTCCAGGCGTGGAACTACACAAACACTTGACATTGGATATCGGCTACAGAAGCAAACTAGTAGTGCTAAACCAGCACGTACGTTCTTCCACGTATTTTCATGCAAAATTACGCGATAAGTACTAAAACTTTTGAAAAATTGTACCTGGCCTTATTTCAAAATTCTATCTTCTAGGATATTTCGAAATGTATTTCTTTTAGGAACAGATTTCATGGACGGAATAAAACTCAATCTTTAATATTTTAGTCGTAGGAAGACTCCGAAAAAAGTTTGAACTTTGGAAATTTTCGAAAAATCACGGTTTCAACAAACATGAGACCTGCACCATTCTCTCAAACGTCCTTTTACGTCCTTTATTCTCTTAAATGTCCTTTCTTCAACAAAATTTAATAAAAAACGATGCAGCCATTTTTTTTGAAAATTTTGAAAATGTCCCAGGGGCTTCGTGTAAAGTACCCCCAAAATTACAACATCGGTTTCAAATTCAAGGGGTGGCGAGATCATCCAGATCGTTAGGGGGATATCAGTTTTGAAGAAAATCCGCTGAACTATTTAGCCGCTAGCCTTGTTCACAGACAGACGGACAGACACTACGGACAGACGGACGGACAGACGGACGGACAGACGGACAGACGGACAGACGGACAGACGGACAGACGGACAGACGGACAGACGGACAGACGGACAGACGGACAGACGGACAGACGGACAGGACGGACGGACGGCGGCGGACAGACGACGGTCCGACTTCATTGGATTTTTTGATATCAAGGATCCACAAAACATGGATTCTGGCTACACTACATCTGAGAGTTTTTTTTTCTCAATTTTGTAACAGGATATATCCACTTTTTCGTTACCAGGGGCCTGTAATAAGAGTTTTTCCGTCGAAAATTCGCCGGTTTTTGCGCTGCATTTCATAAGTTTCTTTCTACTCCATAGGGAGAAAGTAAATCAGATCGAGGCCTTAAAAAAGGTCCTACCTACAAAAAAGCTTATTTTGCACGATGGCGATTGAAAGTTAAGATATAATAGATGAAAGTAACAAACAGAATTTAATACTGTTATTCTGAATGTTACTTTTTGTTACCTTGGTCTTTCCTATCAGAAGAATTCGAGACTAGATATTAGAGTAAATATACAACTTTAAAACTAGGATTTGCAGGAATTTTTCCATTTATTTCACAATTATACTTATGAGTCACAACGTGTTACGCAACAGTGTAACCATTGAGCGATTGCAGACGGTCCAATTCACTTCAAGAACAAAAGTTTCAAATTAAGCACCAAACATGATTATGAAAATTAAATCAAAGAATGTGTGCTTATTACATTTATTTAGTGAAACATTCTGCTCAAATTAGTACAGTAATGAAAAATAATTTTTGCTGTAATCTCTGCAGTCATATTTTCTATTCTGCTCTTGCATCTTAATATGAAATGAATATCAATATTTTCTCTTTGTGAATTTGCATTTTAACACACGTGCAAACTGAAAAATACAAGTTAGCAGAAGATTGGGTAGAATCACTAGCAATAATTTTTGATATTTGATTTTTGAATTTTTGATAATTGAGAATGAGCAGATCATAATCACTATATGTCAATTTATAAGTAATTATGCTCATCTTTGTATGTTTACTTGTATGCTGATCGCATTCGAACGCCTTACGTTTTGCAACTGTTGAATCAAGTTGTTTAGTTAAGGGTTTAGAGAGCAATTAAGAGCATTATGAAACAACTGTACTTTATTAAAAAATGTGGGTATAGTGATGTTGTTAAATAATATGAATAAAAGGTCATTGCGTTCGCTTTAACATTTACTTCAATATTTCCATATCAATCTGAGGTTACTCGACAGGAATAGTATCCCTTCATTCTTCCAATCCTACTATTAATTTTGTTTGCTTCTAGGTGAAAGACTCGAAAAATGAGTGACACTAAGCTCGATATCCATACAATGAGTTTCAGCTTCAGATACATTGATGACATTTTGAATTTACTGTAATGGAATTCGTAGAGGAATGACGGCACCATTTTCGGCAAACTGCCATTTTGTTTTCCTTCCCTTCTAGTGCACTGTCATCAAGAATAACTCGCCTGACCACCCAATCTCGCATGAATTGCGATTCAACCTTTACAAAACTAGTCAGCTGGTTGTTTTCGTATAAACAGCACATAAGGACGTTCCCGCCCACCAAAAAATCACGAAATACGCGAAGCATTCGTCGGCTCTCATTTGAACCTGCGCATTAAAGCGGTCCTTCTTCAACCTCCTCGGATCAGCTACTTCATAAACGCGAACTCCGCGGCGCAACGATCTGCACTGCACTCTGCCAACAGCCCTCGGCCCTTTGAGCTCAGAGCCCTTCGTCGCTATCGACCGTCGCGCCGCGCACCCCTTCACTCCCCCGCACCGCACCCTTTTATTCTCTTTCCGACTTTTCGCTTTTTTCTCGTTCCGACATGAAACGCGGGACAGGAGAGGAACGGTACAGTTGTGCTCTGAAATCGACTGAGTGGGATTGTATTGCAGTAGAGTGTAGAAGTACCGCCGTTTTCAAACGCTGAGGGTATAAAAAGCACAAAGAACCACCTTCGAAAGAATGCACGTGGCATACTCGTTTGCAAAAGTCTACGCTGCGAACTCGGCTCGTCTGCGATGCCAACGCAAACAAAGTCACCGTCACATCATTTGTCTGACTGCACGAGCCACTCAACGGTAAGACCTGTAATACTGCTTTGAAAACAGTCCACTTCCAGAAAACTATCAAACAACATATTCCTCTATAGTTTTAGTAATGCATCTCTTTGAATTTTATATCGTTGAAGAATACCAGAGGACCTACTATGAATTCATTTACGTTCCCGTCTATTTTAACTTGAATATTTTTCTTAAAGGAAATTTTTAAACTGTAGCTGTTGTAAGAGATGATCTGTTAGTGCGACGATGAAATAATATTACTGTAAAAACTAGTGGTCTTACAGAATATTAGAACATTTTTTGTATTAGTTAGTGGCCTGTTCTCGTGAGTCCGGGCTAGCTCTCTGGGTTTGCTCCACCCTCTTCGCTGTTTAAAGCACTTGCACTCACGAAAGAAATTATGTTTATCAAACGCCTGTAATGTAAATATTAAAGACATGAGAAATATTACCAAAATTTACATTTGTGTGTTGTGTGAAAAATCAAAAATTTACATTAAAATGGCATTGATACCATATTATTCTATGAATTTAGCCCCCTCCATTCAACAGTTGGAAGAAAAAATGGGAACAGTTTATAAGAAAATCCTGTTTTTAAAATCGCTTGTTATTCATTGAAAATTACATGAAACCGACTAATATTTTCAAAAACGTATTTGATACTAATTAAACATTTAATTTTGAAGAAAATGTTTCTTAGAGATAGATACTTTATTTCCAATAATGAAATTTTACGAGGTCCAAAAGTATGTAACTGGCGCTTTTCTAAAATTCAGAAGTAACAGTGAAAATGGGACCTGTACCATCTTTGTAAGTAAATTTCGCTCTATTATCACACTAAATTTAAAGAAAAAATTGAGGCAATTTTTTAGAAAAGTTTGAAAATATTTTATGTGAAATACCCCCAAAACTGAAATTTTCGTTTCAAACTCTAGGGGTTTATTTATTTATTTATTTATTTTACGTCAAAAAACAGTTAAAAACTGCGTATGACGTGCTATGGGGAAAAGTGAATTGTGTGCACATTTTCAAAAAAAATTTTCAAGGATAAATAAGCAATAAATTTTGAATTTTGAAAGGGAGAAAAAACCTCCCATGTAATAAAATCTATTTTCAAGGATAAATAAGCAATAAATTTTGAATTTTGAAAGGGAGAAAAAAACAACAAAAAAACTCCCATGTAATAAAATATATTTTCAAGGATCAGATAGATCGGGGAATATTCATTTTGAAAAAAAAAAAAAATACTCTGAAGGGTATAGGTGCATGTCTTGTTTACAGACAGGTGAACACACGGACGAAGAGACGTTTTGCCGAAAAAAAATAGTTCGGTATCAAGGTTCCAAAAATCATGAATTCGGCCAAGTCTTTTATTTTAGTGAAAGTATTTTACTTCAAATAGCGAGAAAAATAGTTTTATAGTTGAAAATACTTTTATACTTTTATACAAAGCTAGTATTTTGTTTTTAAAGAACGGTACTTTTTGATTCAGCATTCCCTAACTTTTTCTCTACTATGTATGAACTACTCCGAATATGAGATTACGTATACGAGAAAATAAAATTTAGAAATGATCAGACGATTAGTCATGTCTATTTCTGGTTCATGTTTCATTGTTTGAATTCGTTAGTTTTCGTTTCTCACAGAATAAACACAAACTAGCTGAACTTATGCGTAAATTGTGAACATTCATGCACGTAAAGGATACCGAATATTATAAGTTTTAAACATATATTCAATTTTTAAATGATAATTTAAAGTTTTAAATGATTTTTTGATCAGGATCAGCTTTAATACAATTAGGGTTGTTTTGTATTATGTTAGAACATTATTTTGGAATAACATCAGTGACGCACCTATAGGGGGAACTTTGCGTTGTTCCTCTCTCACATGAACGCTAAGCTTTGAATAAAACTCTAAAAACCTCATTTTGAAGATTAGAGGATTGAAAAAACCTGTTACTCTATGGGACACGAAAATCTAGTTTTCAGGCTCTGAAACGCAGCGCAATGGAGTTAAGCACGATAGCGTGTTGCGGTTCTATCTGTACGCTATATATTTTATTTAATTCAATATATTTGTATATATATATATATATTTATTTGTATATATATATGTATATATATATGTGTATATATATATATATATATATATATATATATATATATATATATATATATATATACACACAAATACGTGTGTGTGTGTGTGTGTACATTTTAGCTTTCTGCACTCTTTCATATAAATTTTAACTACGCCAAATCTCACACTCCTCACTGAGCGCAATATGCTTAAAAAGTGTACAACGTTTTCTCTTCACGTTGGAGAGAAACATACATATAAAGTTTTAGGAGAACCAAACTCTTGATATTCTGAGAATATTCTAAATTTGTACAACTTCAAGGTTTTATCTATATTATTATATTACGTAATTCTCAGAAGCATTTAACTACTTCGTGTGGTTACTTCTTATTGAATTTGTACTACTTAAAAGCAGATTATTATATTATATAAAGAACAGGTGAACATTTTACACATTTCTTGACATTAAGATATTTGTAGCATTCCTGACTAAATACATAGGCACAAAATGAAATCATCCGACAGACCCTTTCCTAATCAATTCGCATATTTTCTCATCCAGGAGAACGACGCAAGTGACGCGTAAATAAGGATGAGACCTTTGCTACATCTGACGCCGGAGGCGAACCGGAGAGTCGAAAATTTGCAAGTGAAGTTGGCCCCCCTTGTAGTGTTTCCTTGTTTAATTAGAGTTTTCAAGTTCATACCGAGAATTAATTAATTCCAGACCCAGAAAAAAATTGGGGAGCTTGGATTTCAGTCCTCCCCTTCATTCGTTCAAGAAAAATTACACAAAAAATACAAAATGTTTTCACACGAAATACCGTCTGCTTGGGTTTAATGAGTATTCATTTTTAAGGTGAAAAGATCAATACGTGGAAATTGTTTTGAAAAAAACAGAGTAAAATTAGCAGTGCTGGGTGTTGTGAGGGGGCATGGGTCCCTACGATGCGCCACTGCGCCTTGCATCCTTCAAGCGCTGAATGCCGGTTATCTGCGCGCCCTGCGAAGCCCGAAATAGCATCAAGGCGGCCGGCCGCGGCAGCTCCGCATCGCGCCGCGTCGCGACTCCCCGTCGTGTCGGAGCATATCAGCGAGATTCCATTCCGTTGGCAGAAGGTCGAATGTCACGGTTGTGGCGGCGGCGGTGGCGGAGGGAATTCGGCGCCAGGTGCCAGACGACGCAGCGCGCTCACCTCTGACCCCTCGGGCGGCGGCAAAAGAGGAGGCCGTGGGCGAGGCGCCGAGGTCCTGGCAGGGCGGGGACTGAGGAGAGGGCGGGGACTGGGGGGACGGGGCGGGGACGGGGGGGGACGGGGCGGGGACGGGGTGGGGACGGGCGGGGACGGGGGTGGGACGGGGCGGGACGGGGTTGGGACGGGCGGGACGGGGTGGGGACGGGCGGGGACGGGGTGGGGACGGGGCGGGACGGGGTGGGGACGGGCGGGACGGGGCGGGACGGGGGGGACGGGGCGGGACGGGGCGGGACGGGCGGGGACGGGCGGGACGGGCGGGACGGGGCGGGGACGGGCGGGACGGGCGGGTCGGACGGGGTCGGGGCGGGGACGAGACTAGGCGAGGACGAGACTGGGCGGAGACGTGAGTGTGCGGGGACGTGAGTGGCGGGGACCGAGACGGGGGAAGGGGCTTTGGCGAAGCAGGGCATTATGATGTGGTGGGTGGGGATAGGGGAAGGGTTGAAGTGGTTGGGGGGAAGGGGGGAAGGGGGGGGAAAACGAGAGGAAGGTATTGGCGAATGGGGAAGACCGTGGTGGGGCGGGACTGGACGTGGCGGGGAGAGGTGGGAACGTGGTGAGGAGAGCGGGGGATGGGAAGGGAAAAGCGGATCGCAACGGGGCAGGGTGGCCTGGGGCGGGACGGAAGAGGCGAAGAGCTGCGGGGGCAGTGCGAAGTTGCTCACAAGATAGAGCTGCGGGGAGAAGGCAGTTGGCGCTGCTGTCGATTGATTGAGTGATTTTTTCGTGTTTCCGAGCGCGTCAACTGCGTCGGTCATTCCCCGGTCATTCGGTCAAGTCCCGTTAGTGTAGTGCATGTTTTTTCTCGGGAGATGGCGGTGATTTTCCCTCGCTGGATGGCGAGATCGGGCGCCGACCTACCGTCGACTAGTAGGGTTTCCCCCTAACCAGAACTCTCCCACCAGCGGGGCACCGCCCCAGCCGGGACAAGCTCTAAGCTCCCGACCGGTGTCCCAGAATATGTGGTAGTTAGGTGCATGTTAGTGTAAGTGCGTGTGTAAGGGTAGAGGATAGGGACAAGGAAGAGGAAGGAAAGATCGCGCGCGGTCCGTGGCCCGTTTGGTAGGGTACTGCTCCGGCATTCGCCTGGTGTTGATCGGAGAAACCACGGAAAACTACCGATCAGAGTAGCCGGTCGCTAGAATTCTCCTACAGACAGCGACTGAATTCGACCTAGCTGAAAAGCTAGTGTCGAAAATCCTGCCGCCGTCAGGACTCAAACCTAGTACCTCCCAGTGAGAGGCGCTGCAGTGACATCAGTTGATGCACTGAGCTACCGCTCCCAGTACTGCTGTCGAGGGTAAAGGGAGGGGAGTTGCTCGGGATGTGGGTGATGGACGTGGTTAACAAGGAGCTGGGGTTAGGGTGGGGAATGGAACTGCCAGTGAGGTTGTTATAAGTGGTTTCGGTAATATTATTTTATTTGAGAAAATAATATTAAATTAAATGTTAAAACAAATTGTATTGTATATATTGAAGAAAATATCTATTTAAATCAAATTCAATTTAAATAAAATCAAATTATATTTAATAATCTTTTTACGAATGTAATCCTCTGAAAAAATTGGTGCGTAAGAGAGAGGGAGAGGGGAAATACCAAAAGTTCCTGCTCCGGGAGGTCTCAATTCTAGCCATGCAACTACCGACTCAGACTGAGACTCATGTCATAAGTAATGGACTAAAGTCCATTACTTATGGCCGATCATGGAAGTAGGACTGGCACGACAATGGCAGATGACGAGTCGGCAAGCGATGACAAAGATGCCCTGAGCCGAGCGTCGACAGGGATCAGGGAGTCGCTGCATGTAACGATGGATAGAAGAGGTGAGAGAAAAGAATGGTTCGTGATGCGGGTGGCATTGAATGCAGACAGTTCCTTCACTGAGCCATCAAAGCGTAGATCGGAGCTTGGCGTTAAGGAGAAGTTCAGGTGTACAAATGGCAAACCCACTTCTGCGCTCGCCTGGCTCAGCATAGCCACACAATACAAAAACAGGAGAAGAAGGAACTGTTCATGAATAGAGTTTTGAAACATGATCTCAAAGCAGGACAATATCAAACTCAGAAAATAATATTTACACGCATCATTACTAATCGCAAATAACAACACAAAGTCAACAATCGTTCGTTTAAATCAATGATTGCAAGATTGTTTAATGGTGGTAATAGCACAACTCCGGCTACCGTTGCTTGTCAGTAGCTTCTCAGCGCAGTCAGAACCATGAAAGGAAACTATCGGACCCTCTGCTCGCAGTAGAAATCTGCAGCATGGTTTTCGTCAAATGACATACATTAGTTCAATTTTCAAAAAAGGGATGTATGCAACAAAACTAAAAAGTAAACATACTTTTTCGCATCATTTGCAATTTGCCATTTCGAAACTAGCGAGAGTTCAACGAAAATTAAAACTGCACCATTTTTGTATCATATTTTGCTCCACAAAAAACATTTAAACAAATTCCTGCCGTTTTTGAGAAAATATATTTTTAATTGTCTACATTTCACGCAAAGTTATGTGATGTGATAGTGATATCAGAGCCCCACAATTTGATTTCCCTGGCCAAAAATCGCCACAAAAATCACCGCGCCGCAAGCATTTCAATCCTTTCTCTTTACCACGTAAGTAAATAGTAGAGGAGAAAGTAAAAATTAAACGTAAAAATATAAATAAATATACCAGCAAACATATATTTGTCTATCATCGAATCGTGTCTGCTGCCCATATCTTGTGGTAAGGTGGTCTATTCTGCATGGAACGAACATTAAATTTCAGCCATCGGGCTTCACTGACAGCTCAAACCTTGACAACCCTTGTTGAATTATATCTTCAAATCTGGTAATACATTTCTTACTAAATGCGAAGAATGCATAGTACATCATACCACAGGCATGATTACATAGTTAAATAATGTGACACGTATGATTTATTATTTTACTCTTACAGATTGGTCACTGCAATTACTCTTAGTAGGGCATTGACGCTTTTAGAAAACAAATGAAAACTATTTTTTGACGGTATCCGTCAGTAGTTCTTACGCAAGAGGTGCAATTCACACAATTTCCCCACAATTTGTAAATAAACAATAGATGTGCTTAACATTAGTCTCCAACACACAAAAGAAATCTATGAATTTGATTTTTAACAGCACTCTCGCAAAATAATAAACGATTTCCGAAGCAGCTCAGAAGAGATATATAACTTCTGTTATATTGTAAATAATTCCTTGAAAGTGTATTTACAATAAACTAAAAATAAACTTGAATAAAATTTTAATTATATATATATATATATATATATATATATATATATATAGAGAGAGAGAGAGAGAGAGAGAGAGAGAGACCCGTTTTATCTATTTAGCTTCTCATTTATGAAACTGGTTATGGAATTTATTGAGGATTTACAATGATTCAATTACTTTAATGAAAGTTTAAAATTAATATTTTAGAATAAAATTCACATTTCAATTATGAAATTTCTTAATTGGACTCTGCAGGAAATAAAACATAAAACCGTATGACACTCAGAGAAATAAAACATATTTCTCCAACTACCATGCCTTGCTTTAACCACCGATTACTTGCACCTACAAAGAGTGAAATTAATATGTAAGTACTTATGTCAGCTTCACGAGCTCCATCAAAGAATCACACGTCTCCGATTATTGTTTAATGTGTTTTTTTTTCCTTTTTTCAGAAAACTGAAGGTTACCGCTTATTTTGTCGCTCCGCGAATTCGAATTATCGATTTCTTCACCATTTTCTTCACCTCTCTATTTAGTCTTGCATATTCCTTTCTGTCATCCAGATTTTGGGTTGCCAACCATTTTGCATAGCACCTTCTTTTCTCCTTTATTTTCATTTCTACTTCAGAATTCCACCAATATTGCTTAGATGGTTCATTACCCTCCTCCCCTAAAGCTTCAAAGGCTGCTTTATGTATTGCTGTTTTTAACCATTCGTACAAGTCTTCACTTGTGTCATCTGGAACTTCTCTTATTTTATTAGCTAGTCTTAACTGATACAGAAATCTGATGGAGTCATCATTCAGTAAATTGATCTTACATTTAGGATTTTTTCTATTTTGTTTTCATTTCCACTATTGGTTTTCATTCCCTGATTTCTAAAAGGAAATCACATTAAACCTTTCAATACGTAGTGGTCAGATACACATTCTGCCGATCTAAACACTCTTACATCAACTGCGCTAATGCAGGATGTTTGTCTCGTAATTACGTAGTCAATTATTGATTTCTGATTCTTCGTTGACTGCAGCCAAGTATATTTGTGTACATCTCTATGCTCATAGAAGCCATTCATGATATTCAAATTATAGACATTACATATTTCAATCCATCTGTTTCCACTTTCATTTAAACAATTTTCTCCAAAAGCACCAACCACTTCATCATTTACTTTTCTCCCTATCCTAGCATTCATGTCACCCATTATTATCAGTTCTTTTATACTACTTATTGAATCAAAAAGAGCTGGGAGTTCATTTTCTAATGCATCCTTTAGAGTTTTATCTGCATCCTCAGTTGGTCCATACACTCCAATTATTACTATACTACATCCCATTATTTCTAATTCTAACTTCATAATTCTTTCATTTACTTCTTCCCAGTTTTTAATATTTTTCTTCCATTTTTTATTTATTGCTATTGAGATGCCCGCTTTGCTCTTTTATCTTTAAGTACACCACTATAAAAATGCAAAAAAATTCCCTTTACTTCATTTCCGTGACCTTTTTTTCGTTTCAGAGAGAACGGCAACGTCAATTTTAAATTTTTCTAATTGAATAAAAACTTCTTTATCTTTGGTGTTTATGCCCTGAATATTTCATGTTCCAAAAATCAAAGTCCTTTTTAGGCGCGAGTTCGTTTCCTTGTACATTTCTGAGGCTCCGTGTTGGGACGTTTTGCAGTTTGGAATTTTTTATTGGTAATGGGGAACAAGCCCAATGCCCAAACCCCAACCTGGAGGACCAGGGGTTTTATTTTCGAGCTACCCGTGCCCTAGAGGAGTTGTCTTCTCCATGACTTAAGAGGCTCCTCCCCCCTTTTCGGCGAGTCCTCTTCTCGAGTTGAGGTCCTCTTCTGGCTTCAAAATCACGAAATTCATGCACATTTTCTACACGGTCGTAATGGAAGATTTTTCGCGAACGATCGTAAGTCTTTGAAGATGCACGACAACATCGTGATGTGTGGATGATAGGATGTGGATATTCTACAGTTCGGAGTCGCCGGTTTGAGCTCCCCTCTGAGGTTGCAGCCGACTTTTGCCGAACACTATAGTTACCAACCGTCCTCCATTTGGGAGGACAGTCCTTCATTGACGTCAATTGTCCTCTCGATGTCCTTTTTAAATTAAATGTCTTCCCTTTAGTAACTTTTTAACATTCGTTGTCATTTATTTTATAACATTTCTCACACCTGCTACGTTGTATCGTTTATTATTTAATTTAGAATGGGAATAATGAATATCCTGTTCTTGAACGCTGACACCTTCATGCATGATAGTGTCTCTGAGTAGCGAAAAAAATAAAAAAGAGACGCAAAAATATACTTCAATTATTAAGTATAAGAAACGCAAAAATATTGTTTCAATTATTTTAAGTATGTCGTCTTCATCTGTATTTTGTGAACGAATCTTTTCACTTATTAATTTCAAATGGAGAGAAGAAAGAGGGAGAGTTGATGTTAGACTTATTCGGAGAGAACCATTAACTTGTGTTAAGTTTGCCATGAGTTGTACAATTTTACGATGTAATAAAAGTACAAATTTATTAAGAGGTAAATTGCAAACTTGTTAAATATGATTTTCTTACATATTGTAAAATTATATGTTGACTCTACACTATACGTGTTTTCCTTATCGAGACTCGAGTGTCCTTCCTTTTACATGAATCCAATTGCCTACCCTACCGATTACGCAAAGACACGGCACTTTTTTCAAAGCATGGGAAGATTATGACAGCTAGGAATAACTTACAAGACGACCTCGGCAAAAAAATGGAGAATTAAAATAATTCCAGATAAAACGCAGGCAAAAAATTTCACTCTAAGATACCCCTTCACACCTCCTAAGTTAATTATGAACAACAAAAATATTCCCTGGGTCCCAAGTAAAACAGCAGCCAAGTATCTAGGAATGCAACATTAAATAAAACTAAATTGGAAAACACACATCCACACATCAGGAATAAAGAAACAAGCAAAAATATCTCATCTTTACGCACTAATTAACAAAATGTCCTCCCTTAAAATAGAGACCGGAATGCTAATTTACAGATCTATAATTAGACCAACAACGACGTACGCATGCCCAATATGTGGAAATGCAGCATAATCTAATATAAATATACGGCAAACTCGACTAAATAAAGCTCTAAGAATTATCATTAAAATCCCATGATTCATTTCGAACAAGCAAATCCACCATCAGCTGAAAATTCCTACAATAAAAGAACACATTACCAAACTGTCCGAAGACTTCTTTTCATCACTCTCCACATCTCCCAGCGTCTCCATATTCAACCTTGGACGCACAGCAGAACCGAACTTACGTATAAACTCACGTTTCCCTAAAGACAGATCCAGACCACCATAGAATAGCAGAAAATCGGCCTCATATGATATACCCTCCATCTAATAATCATATCAACGATCATTCTCTGTAGTTTCAATTTACTTTCCAAAACAATTAATGCACCCATTCAGGGCACCCACAGTTAGGAAATAAACCAAACGTTATGTATGTTACTGTTCACAACCCTGAAAAACATGTATGTACGTATGTATGTTGAACAGATAGACAATAAATAAATTAAAAAAATACCTAACACTGTACTCTGGAGTTGAGAGCGCTGCATGATGTCGAATGCCGCGAGGTCGTAGCTATACGTGAGTTTTCGTAACGTGGCGGATGACATTAAGTCATTTTTACACCTCCCGCCTTATAAAATGAATCTTTTTAATTCATTCGCGAACGTCCTTCTCAATGGGGATTATTGCATCAAACATGTACTTATCACTGTCATAAAGATTCATTTTACAAGGCAGGATGTGTAAAAATGACCTAATGTCATCCGCCACGTTACAAAACCCAAGTATAGCAGCATGTCGAACAGTGAGCTGCACGCGTCTATCTCACGCTCCATCGCATCGGCGAGCCCTCGCGTGCTTCAAACCGCTCCGTCTGGCGCCGGTGCGCGCGCGAGGAGTTTTTTGACACACAGCGTAAGCATACATGCATAAATCGACCTGTGTGGACGCGAATACCCTGTGTAGATGGCGGTGATTCAAAAACGTGTAACGCGTAACTACTTCTACAACATTTATGTCTTTCAGTATGTACTAAGGTTTAAAAACATGTTCTTGAAATATGTGTTACACGTAAGTCCATAAAATGCAACTGTTTGTACAAAAAAAAAAGGTTTTATTGAAACACGTTTGAAGCATATTCATATCAAGCACGTGTGGAATGCGTCGTGTTGATGGTGGTAATTCAAAAAGATGTATTATGGTACCGCTTAACCACTACCATTATCATTTACGTTTTTCACTTAAGGACGTAGTAAAGTTCAAAAATGTCTGTGAAATATGTATTAAATGGATATGAAATGTCCTATCGTGGCAATGTTAATGCTTAAGTCTACTTCTCAGATTTTATTGAAGTTAGACTTATGAAAGTTTTTAAGGGTAGCATATATGCCAATCATAATAACAACGGTTTTGATAAATCTTTAATATTTATGTAGATACAAATATTTTCTCATAATGCAATTTTTTACCACATTTTCTAGAAAATGAAATTACTAGAATGGATAATACTAAGGTAATCAGAAAACATTGTTTCAGTAAATGTAGATAACTGAAAATTTCAGTTTCCTACTACATATATAAATTGAGAAAAGGTCAATTTACTATCAACTATCGTCTCCGTCACGTAATTACTGAAGCTAGAAAAAAAGTTACACTTGTACGCTCCTAAGACTCAACTAGAGGCACTGAACAGAGGAAATTTGAACGGCACATTGAAAACACTAATAAAATAATTTTACATTATTTCGGACGACGCTATAGCCCAGATTAAATCTTGACCAACATCCGAAAATTCGCATTACTGCCAGAGTAGTTTTAAGGAAAATGGGATATACGGGAAGGAAGAATCAGCATATCAGGCCCTGAAGATTCGAGGCAAACATACTTGGGAAAGGTGCATCGCACGTGGTCCGTAGCCCGGTGTTTTAAGCAGCGCTCGGACATCCGCCAAGAGTTAACATTAAAACAAAGTGAAATAGAAAGCGCCATCATACGAGATATGAACATTACTTAAAACTGAAATATAACACTGAATTTATCATCTTCTTCAAGATCTTGAGATAATGACGAATTGAATGAGATATTTTGCAGCCTTATAGGTGTCACGCTGCACTCACAACTTTATTCATTACCAACATGTTACTTATAAATAGAGCCGGATTTTGAAAACCTAAAACATCACCAAAAATGATCAATAAAATGCTCTTAAACTGTTTTTAAAGCGCCCTAAAAGCAAAGAAAAATGATATAAAAATTGTGATCAAAATCAATTCAGATGTACAACTCAAACTGTTGGATATGTTACTGTTGTAATCGAGGCTTCGTCCTTTCGTTCAAATAAACTCAGGTTGAAACTTTTGGTTTGGACTGTTCTTAACCAGGAAATCTCGGACTTAAGTTGTCGGCCGAACAAACATTAGCGCTGCCAGGCATCACAAGAACCTTAGATTACTTGCCCACAATGGAATTACAATTACTGAGCGAAATAATCGAACGGGCACTCAGGATTTCTGTGGAGAACATTTGTTGCATCTTGTAAATATATTTTTAGCAAGTACCATAAAATGAAATTAAAATCGATGAAATCAGCGAAAAATGCTTTAAAATGATGGAAAGTTGTAAATGACGGTAAAAGTTAAAATGACGGGAACATGAATTATTACTCGAAATCGATGAAAATCCAAAAAATGTCAAATAATAATGGGTCATTTCCTTTTGCCATATCATAAAATTATTGTATGTATAAAAAGGCACTGTCATAAAGTGAACAGAAAAATAATACATTTCATTACAATCTGCCCCCAACTTATAAATATATATTACTAGCGGAACCAGGCAGATCTTGTTTTGCCCTTCATCTTCCTCTTTCCCCTTCCCTCTCCCTTTCTCCGTCTTTCTCACCTCTCTCCCTCTTTCTTCGTCTCTCTCTCTCTCTCTCTCTCTCTCTCTCTCTCTCTCTCCCTCCGTCTCTTCGTCCCGTTATCTCTCTCTCTCTGCCTCTCTTTGTCCCTCTCAATCACATTTAGTTGCATATTCCGCACGTCTATGAACAGATGGGGTAATACTGAGAAGCACCGGGCCAGCAAAAATGTAATGGAGTGTTTAAGAAGATCTGATCTTGTAGATTACAGTGTGAGAAACATTTCTTTGAATTTTTTGAGAAATTTTAGTTTTTAATGCCCAAGAACGCAACAATATGGAATTATTTAACGATATATAGTAAGAAAAAATAATAAAAGAGCTGCCGAACGTTGCGGGTTGCATTTGGAATGAATATTTAGTTTTGTTCTACAGCGCCATCTAGTGGAGTTACAACTTCATTAACAGCACATAAACCTGCTGGGCGAAAAAGCACGCAGATTTAGCGTCAAAAGTACCAGCGGCCGGGGGCGAGGGCCAGCCGAGTGGAACCAGCGCCGCGGCGCGTCGCGGGCGCCGGCGGCTGCTTGAACCCGGTCCAGCGCCGTCGCCATCGCCGCATGTTTTATTCACAATCGATCTCGTGGTCCGTTGCCGCCGCCACCGCCGCCGTCGGGGCCGTTGCTAGGCGACGCTAGGCCGCGGGGAGAAAGCGCCGGAGCCCGCGGCGGAAGGGGGGGGAGGCAGACGGTAGGAGGGGGGCGGAGCCGCATTGCCGTGCGGGGAAGCCCCGATCGAGCCCCGGTGGACGAATGAGGAAAGCGGAGGGGGAGAGGGGCGTGCCTCGCTCACGTGGAGCGTGCGCACCTTCCTGATGCCGCAGTGCACGCGGCTCGCGGCAGGTCTACCCCAAGCGTGCATCGCGTGACCCGTACGGGCTGTGGGAGCGGATCTTAAACGGGAGGACCGGGAGAGGTGGCTCAGGGCACCAACTGATGTCACTGCAGTACCGCTGTCCGGGAGGCCCTGGGTTTCGACCCTTGACGGTGCCAGGATTTTCGACACTACCTAGATAGCTGGATCGAGTTCTGTCGCTGAAGGAGAATTCTAGCGGCCGGCTGCTCTGATCGGTAGTTTTCCGCGGTTTCCCCGATCAATACAAGGCGAATGCTGGAGCATTGCCCTAACAAACGGACCACAGACCGCGCTCAATCCTTCATTCCCATTCTTTATCCTATTCTCACCCCTTACACACACACACACACACACACACACACACACACACACACAAACACACACATACACACACACACACACTTTCATGCACTACCCTACCTCACATGCCGGGAGACCGATCGAGAACTTACAGTTTGTCCCGGCTGAGGCGGTATCCCCCTAGTAGGAGATACCTGTTTAGAGAAAACCCCGCGAGTCGGTAAGTCTGCGCCGATCTCGCCATTCACCAGGGCAAGATCATCGCCACCTCCCGAATAAAAAAAATGCACTACATTTACGAAAATAATGATCCTAGCAGTTGTCATATGTAATCAATCAATTATAAACGGAAGAAAGATCACTCAATCTCAGCGATTTGTTCACATGTTATGTAAGATCATCACCACCTCCCGAACAAAAAAACGTGCACTACATTCACGAAACTAATGATCCTAGCAGTTGTCGTATGTAATCAATTATAAACGGAAGAAAGATCACTCAATCTCAGCGATTTGTTCACATGTCATGTAAGAATTAGGCCGACTCGGTGGGCATGGGACAGGTGTGCGAGAGGACGGGCACATCAGGGCTGGGTGGTGGAGGCCCGAGTAAGGCATGGAAGTTTTAATTTGTGTTCGCGGCATGGGCCATTCTCGGGTCCTCGTGTGTCACTTTTACACGTTAATCCTTTCCTATTCCTTGGTAAATACTATGCAATAATGAGATTTCGTATGCGGTAAGGAGCTAGCTTTCTAATCCCTACCGAGACAGGTTCAAAGGCTTCCTCTACACCGTTTGGTTCAGGGAATTATATGAACTCCACTGAATTGATCGACCCAGGAACAAGTGGGATACTGCGGAAACTCGGGTAGGTTCCTCAAATAGCCTAAAGAAGACAGCAAAGAGGCGGTCGAGCGAAATTAAAGGACGTTCCCTTACAATGAATGGGAATACATATATTAACTAACACCGTGCAAACATTCGCACGTTGTGCGGTAATGCCTTGGACCCTGTGTTACATCATGTAGTCCCTACAATGTGCGTGGGCAATATTTTAAAATTTCTAAGTGCTTATTATCAAACGGAGATACTTAGGTCCGTGCAATTAAATTGCAGTGAAAGTTAATAAAAACACGATACCTCGTTTACTACTCTGAATTACGCTGATTTTCTCTTTATCCTTGATACAAATTGGAAATATTTCTACAGAATTACACACACATACACATTAAATTTCTCTATTTACTTGCATTAATTTTTTTCTTGCATCTCATTCGCATTAACTATAATTTATATTTGAATTTACTGTTCTCTTTCAGCCACGTAAGTAACAACTTTTTTTTTCAATATAAAGAAGATAACTCAATTGTGAATGAGATTTGTTTTTTAAAGGAATTTGTTGCAAAAACTCGGTATAAAGTGGAACAATTCGTTGAGCGTAGTAATGCGCGAGAAACGGCCTTCGAATCCTTACAGCTACTGTAGGGCATTGTAACGGATCTTGACCAAAATTCGATCTACGCCTTATTTTTGGCTGGTCATCAAATTTTGCTTTTACTTCCTATCAGGTGTTCCCATTAAGGGAAGCCAATGAGTCCTGTATTGCCCACGTTAAATATATTTATGCTCTATTATATCAAAATGTATTTATTATATTTTCTTGAGATTTAATACTGGTAAAAACCAGTATGTTTTAGATACACTATACAACATTTATAACATTTGCATTCATAATAAATATTTTATAACAAATATAATGTGTGACAAGTCAAGAACCCTGGGTTTATTTGAATGATAAAATCGGCATTCAGCGGTTCCAGCGTTAGGAATAGTGACATTGTATCCAAAATCGAAGTCAAAGAATTCACGTTGTTACGACAACGGAACAGCAAAATGTAATATTCCAAGCTTGGTGTCATAGCGCTGGGCTGATGGACACAGCCCCGAACACTTTATATGCAAAAGGTTTAGAGAGGGCATTTAAAGTCGCGATCTTGTGGAAGAACGCAAGGAATCACTCTGAAAAGATATTGAAGCGAACACACGTAAGTGGTTGTTGAGGTGCGAATGGATTTTCAGCATAAGTTGGGTATTATAATAATAGTGAGATGAGAATTAATATTTAGTTTGAGAGCTTGGTATTGTGTAAATTGTAGTAGTAAATTGTACTTGTAAATTCTATTAATGTAGTTGTTGGAAGTTTGAATTAAAAGAAGGCTTCGTGATCGAGGGGATATATAATAGGGTAGCTCCATAGAAGGAAGGATTTTTTAATAAGTAGCTGAATATAGTCACTCGCGAGAAAGTGTTTCTTACGAAACACCAAGAGGGAAAGCCGCGACCACGTTTTAATTTTATCGGAAACATTAAATCCTATTAAGACCAAATCGTTGAGGACATTCTGACACATTTTAAATTTATTTTAATAATAGACAAGAACGCGAGAATTGGAATACCACGGATTCCACGGACAACAATCTGCCGGTCAGCCTAGAAGCCGTCTAACAAGAAATTGTAGTAAGCTTATGAACTATATGCAAACCCGTACAGTGCTTTAATGTTCTACAAAAAATTCTAATCATGAGATCAATTAAATTGTAACATACATAAGAATAAATGTTAAATTTTTATTGTTCAGATAGGCCGATAATTTATATTAGTTGCAATCCATCTAATAATTGGTTAAATCAATTGAACTTCCAGGAATCGTGATGCTGAATAGAATTGCACGTCCGTATGCAACAGGTAAGGAGTAATATGTTGTATATCGAATCCATGGTTAAATTGGAAGTAAATTTAATAAATTATTATTAACATTGAGAGAATTTGTGAGCATAACAGGGCACCGGTAGAAATAACAATATTAACAATAGCAGTGGAAGTAATCCCCTTCATAGTATTGGAAGTTTGTTAAAATAGTATCCACAATAGTAAAAATATAAGAGAAGAAACCAAAAAGAAGTATTTCACAAATAGCTAACCCAACGCGGAGCGTGAAAAAAAGAATTTCACAAATTAGCATTAGAAAATTGCATGTAACAAATTTAATACAAAATGATGAGGTTACTACTCAGAAATGGATCTTTTTGACCGATGTGTATTTGTCAAAAGCTAAACAAAAAATATTCAAAGAATAATCCTACAGACAGTTTAAACTTAAATAGACGAATTCATCAATAATAACGCTTTGTTTTCATTTCGCTACGAGTGTACTGAACGAGGAAATGCGAAGTGGTTTGAGGTTCGAATAAGTAAGCAGTATCCAGCGAAGCAGCAGAGTTCTCGGTATTGCGACGTCAGAGCGCGTGTGAAAGCGTAAACCCCCGGCGAGGACAGCCTCGCGGCTGGTGGAGGAAGTGAAGGCGTTGGGGATTCCCGGCGACCCCAATGCGAGAGCCACATTAAACGCCGACCGCGCGCTTATCGGTCACTTTACTCCCCTAGGATTTGCACGTTCCAAGTTTTACTGTCTTACTAAGAATTCTGGAGAATCTGACGAAATCCATAATAAGGTAGAACCGTCTACAATAAAAATAATAGTATGTATTATTATTAATGTACTCCGGAAATTGGAATATAGTCCGAAATATATTTACAGACAGTTAAATTGGGTTAATAATTAAATCCAGATAATTACTAAAATATTTTTTAATTTAAAATTAAACCATTTTTCAATAAAGAACAAATTTTAAGTTACAAATTTTTCAGTAATTATCTGGATTAAATTATTTACCTAATTTGACTGTGTGTGTATATATGTATGTATGTGTGTGTGTGTGTGTGTACTACATTCAAACTAATCTAATTTTAATATTAATAAGACAGTCATAACATTTGAAATTGATAATGATGTATGTCATTGCATACAGGCTGAACTCTTGTGCCAAGGATGAGTCACAACAAGAATTTTCCTTGTATGGACGTCCTGGCAATAACAAAAGTGACGGCAAAGATTTAAGACTCCGGAAACATCTGAGAGATATTTCAACATCCTTATTTTATTCCATCATGCAGACTAGTAATTGGACAAACTACACTATTGTAATTTTCCTGTAAGTCAGTTTTCTTGTTCACTCAAATGTATAAACGAAACATAAATTATGAACTTCTGGAATACTGTACACCAGTGCCGTTTTAACAGCATTGGGGGTCCTTGGGATCAGGTTAATATGAGGGCTTCCTATTCTCTCTAATCGATCCCCGCTCACCCCCCCTATTTCATGTATAGAACGATATTCATAAGGATGGGCCAAAGTGACAGCTAGTGCTGGCAACATAACTGAAGGTTCTGTGGTCGTTGTGCCCTCGAGCCCATTCCACTCCCTTCCTGTATTCCTTCGTTTGCAGTTGGCGAACTTGTAAATGGCTTCAACGCTTCATTTTGTGATTTCCTCGTCCGACGAAAATAAAGTGCGCCTTGAGAAATAATTGAAATTAGGAAGTGCAGTGATATGTGCTCTTCTGTAAAAATTATTCTTTCTATTAACATTATATTGAATTTACTTTTTGTGTGAAAAATATTATGTTTATTTTAAAACCGAGATGCGTACTAGTGCACGTGTTTCCGTCTATTGTGCTGTTGTGTGGCGAGCTGTGATTGAGAGCTATTTACATCCGTGGCAGTTTTCTTTTACTGATTGTGAGAGCATGTCAAGAGATTTTCCACATACGTAATTAAATTTAAATATTTCCCGGACTCGCGTAAGTGCATATATCTCAGTGAAACTCTTAAATTTCTTCATAGGGATGTTTTCACAGGAGTCATAACCTAAGACTACGAAGAGGCGTGGATGAACAGCTGTCGCGGCGGTGGGATACTTCTCTGAATTACATGTGATGTTCACTTGTTACGCGAACTGTCACTTTGGCTCATCCTTAGGAAAATCGTTCTATAAACGCGTTAACGTTTCACATAAATTACTTATATTTACGTATACTACTAGCTGACGTACTATATTACTTTTTCACTTTTACGTTTGTCAGTAGAATGAGAAGGTTTTTGCATCAGGTCATCGCCTTCTTGAACCTCGTAATTCATGCATGCCTGTGAATAGGTTAGGATGCAATAATAGAGGAAAAATTACGTTATTGTTTTAATTTAATACTTTTGTTTTGAAAGCACATGTCCGAATACATAATTTATAAATACCGATCGTTGTCCAATATTATTAGTCTTAATTTGTTCTCTTCCGAACAATAAATATTAATTCATGTGAAATAATTATTAATAGTGTTATTTGTTCCATCCTTAGTTTATTATAAATCACAGTCTCTAACTCAACATTCAGGCACGCATAGCATAGATATAGAAAGCGGTACCAGATGTAAACAGGCAGCAGCGCTACCAACACCAACGACAAAAGTGAACAAGTAATTCGTATGTTTAATATATTATTTAGAAAATTACATTACCTTTTTTTCTCTTAAACTTGAAAGTTGCCGTGTATTTGTGTGAATTCAATTCGCCATTATGACAAATAGAGAAAACACACATGCACATCACTGTCTGGATATTTGGAAATGCACGATCTTTTTCTTTTCGCGATTTTAACACATTGACAAAAGTTTTACCAAAGCATTCAGTATTATTATTATTAGTATTATTGAAACTATCACGTTAATCGCAACAACTGTAAGTGTTCCAACAATATCCTGTTCTTCATTGTCACATGTTTACATTTTTTATTCAGAAATATATTATAGTACTACATTTGACAGGAATAATTTTTCCATGTTTTTGGAGAATTCTTCAAATGTTTTCATTGTTGGAGTTGGTTTTCAATCTGAAGAAATACCATACAAGTAGTGTGACAAATTGTGTTTGGCAATAAAAATCACATTTTACGAAGTTATCATGGTTAAATCTGTTAATTCCTACATCTGCATTTTGTGCTTAAATGTAAGTTGTGCACGGTTAATAATTCGGTTTAATAATTATTTGAAAATAAGATTACAAATTACAAGAAATTAAAATTCAATAGGAAACATATGGATAAAAAATTCAGAAACAAATTGTTTTTATGTTTACAGGTCAACCTTTACAATAATGCTTTCTTCTTTAAAGAATCATTATGTTTTCAGGGATTATTACATATTAAAAGCACGAAAAATTATTCTGACAGAAGAGGATTCTTATCTACCCAACATTCGATAATTTGGGGATTTTCAAGGTAATTGTAATAGTTCATATTGTTCAATTGTAATAGTAATTATTCATAATAGTATGATTAGAAAATATTAAACTAAATTTCATTTAATCGTGAAACAAAATTAGAAACAGATTCACATCCTGAAAAGGTGAATTTAGTGTTATTATTAATTGTGATTTTTCAATTAAAGCGGGTAATAAACTTGATATTCGAGTCTTCGGAAGAACAGTTTTCTTTGCGGATGATACGAATATTCTTTATAATAAAGAAACCGTAAATAGTACAATACCGTAAATAGTACAATATCAGATCTTTCAGATTGGTTCCGAAATAAATTAATAGTAAATGAAAAAACGCTTTTAATGCAGTTTTTCATTTCAAATAAACATTTCTGTGATCAACTGAAAATGAATAGTGTACCATTGATGTTAAGGTAACCAAATTTTTAGGTTTCTCAATTCAGTCAAACCTTAAATGGAACTTTTAAATGAATTGAACACAAAATTATGTTCTTTATGCTTCGCGGTCAGAATTCTTTCAAATTCAGTCAGCCTTCACACAATTCGTTGTGTATATTTCGCGAATGTTCATTCCCGCAGCTAGAAACCAAAATTATCACATCGCTACACGACAGTGAAACACATTTATGAAGCATTTCTTTTAAATATTGCATCTTGTGCACCTTCACCGCGTTATTTTTGTTTGGTTACCGTTGAAAATTGTCATTTTGTACCACTTTCAAAATGTTTCTCAACACTACTCGCTCTCCATGTAACATAGTGGCCAGTGTCTGGACTGGCTTTTGAAACGAAGCGCCGGTGCTGTGGCCAGGCATTTCCATTAAAAAAAAAAAAATTCCGATGTTCGGCCCATCAGGCCGAATTTTCTTGTAATTGTTGAATTTGTGATAGTGATTTTACTTTAAACTAATTACCCTCGTACAAATGTTTCTATCCTGTTCCAAATATAACACTTAATAGATAAAAGGCTATATATTCACGACCTTATTTTTATGTATCTATAAGGCAATGCATTAGAGTGGTTTTGAGCTAGGGATGTTCAATTTATAGAGACTTATTTTTCATTAGAAAGGTTTTATCGATATTAGTGGCATAATTATTAAAAAATTGGAAGCGTTTGTACGCATGTACGTATATAATCAAGGCAAGTTTAATCCTTGTTTGCCTGTATATGCCACGAATTCTGTAACAATTGTAAATTATTCATAATTGTTTCTTTTGTAGAAATGACCACTGTTCCTGGATGTTTAAATAATTTCAGATTCGAACCCCAGCTGCGGGTCGTTTGAATTGGTTAAGACCTTTTTAAGTGATGGCTGACGTGTTAGTACGACAAAAATTGTCATATAATGTTACGTAATCATTTGTAGTAATGCAAGAAAGAATGGGGTCTTGTATCACCACTAGATTTTAAAATATTTGTGAGTTCAATTCAATCGACATTTCGCCTTTCTGTACATTTCTGTCACTTTAAAAGACGTTAATGGCTGACTTTAGTGTGTGACTAAAAACATCTCTGTCTTTAATACGGATGCTGACGGATTAGAACGTATAAACGTATCGAGACATGTCGCTGACTTGCCACTGACAAATGGAAACAAATGCCCTCCCTTGGAGTTACAATCTTCATGTTCCCTCCCATCGTTCGCATAGTTGCCTTCTGCTGCGAGCGCTTTCTGTTTTGTGTTGTAACGAGATTAGATGAGTTAAAGTAGGAGAACACCGGCTGAAGTCCCTGAGAGCAACAACTGTTGCAGCATTTCAGACAGCTCCTAGGGATCGAGACTCGTCGATGGCGAATTTTCGACACTAGCAAAACAAAGAAGTCGAATACATCCGCGATCAGGGGAATTATACCGGCCAGTTGCTCTGATCAGAAGTTTTCCGTGGTTTCTACTACCTCTCCCGCGGCTGTGCATGTGTAATACCGTAATACCGAAAGGGCCTCGAAGCGCACGCGATCTCCCCTTCGTCATCCTTTACCCCAACTGTACCCCTAGAAATACACTTTTCATTTACATCCACTGCAGTTGCACACATACCAGGAGACAGTCGCGAGCTTAGAGTTGTTTGGCTGAGGCGGTGCCCCGCAGGGGGAAATACTTCGAGTAGGGAACCTCGCATGCCACGTGGTTCAGCGCCGAATCTCACGTTCGAGCGGGAGAAAAGCAATGCCACTATTATCCACATAACGCTTACATCTACGGGACTAATGAACGTAAGTAATATGTAGTAGTGACGTTCAGAAACTGAAAATGATCATTATACGAGTAGTGCGAATAACGAATATTGCCTTTGGTTCCCGTATTGATAAATATTTAAATATTTTAAAATTGTAATTAACATTTAGGAATAGAGAACGTTCACAGAAACATAAAAGTAAATCTGCTGACAAACAACAATATACGTACTTAAATAGATTTTTCTAATTCCAACCTAATCTTATCTCAGGGGTAAATTTCTGCGCTGCTTTCACTATTGCTCTGTTGTCTCAAGGTGTCAACTGAGTGACTGGGGATTTCATTAAGTCTTCGGTGTTACTAAGTCTCTCCGGAGACAACTGCCTTGACATCACAGGTCTACGGCATCCCGCAAAAGTCCAGCATCCCGCCAAGGTCCTACTATACGCGTCTATAAAATTCAAATAATTGTAAGTTAAGAAAACTGAGCATACAATCAGCCATGACCAAACAAAAACAAATTAAAAAAGTTATAAACAACCTACCCTCTTACAGCTGGGAACACTCATTACAAAAACCATGCAAACACAAGACATCTACTCTTCGAACCTCTATCCTCGACATTACCTGGTTAATGAGCACCTGAGAGCGCCCGCCCTTTCTTCCTCCTCCCTCCTGAGCTCTATCCGTCCCCTCGCCGCTGGGGCGCTGGCCGAAGTTGGCGATTCGTGCTCTTCAACTTTTAATAAACAAAGGCGCTCCGCTGCCTGGCGCAGGGGGCGGGAGCCTAAGCTCCGCTTCGTGATAGGGTGATTAGGGCGGCCCTCGAGGGACGCGGCGCACGGAATCAATCACGAGACGAGAGGTGACGCTCGGCGCCCGCAAACAAGGCCGGCGCAAGGAGTTTCGTGCATGACGACGCCCAATTATATTTCTACGTTCATCGTTTTTGACGGTGTACATACGAATACAATACATGGACAAATGTGTCACTCAGAAATCTACTGATGGTTATTTTGTCTCGTCACTCTCGTTTTCACAACTCTTTTGAACAGGCTCAAAACGTTTCAATGTGATGCTTCCAATGTGACTGAAGACCAAGAAAGTATAATTTCCTAAAATGTTAATACAGTAAACCTTCGATAGCAGGAACTCTCTTAACACGAATTTCTTCGTAACATGAACAAAACTTTGATCCCGGCAAGGGATTACGGTAATACGGACATTTATAATACTCGGATAACACAAATTTTATAACACGAACTCCGATAATGTTGGTTCCTTGAAATTCGTGTTAATGAACGTTTACTGCATGTTTACCGCTGTTTACTGTATTTACGGTACTTGTTCTTTTAATTAGTGTATTACTATTTTATAATTTGTTACTGGTAATTCTAGAATATGTTTTTATTAAAATTAAAAAAACAAAAGAAATATTCAACAATAATTTTCTTTCTATTCCTTTATCTCACATAAAATAATTCCAGTAGGCAGCAATACTAGCTTGCCACCTCACTTTTTGACTTATTTGAATTTTTTCAGGTATTTGTTGTTTTAATGGCTTTAGTTTAGTTCAATAAGGCATTTCTTTGAGAATTACGTGGAGAAAGCCTCATTCCTGGTATGACGATAACCTACGATTACAGCGTGGAACGAAGCGAATGGCGGGCATCGCGTTTGCCCCGTCGCTTCGAGCGCTGCGGCCCCTGCGGCGGCGCGGGGCGGCGTGGGAGGCCGGTTGCAGCAGCGCGGCCTTCGATCGAGGAGGCGATGTCACCGTTGCGCTGTGTTGCGCGGAGCGGCTGGCGAGTGCACACACTTACGATGTGTAGGCGGGGCACAGAAAAACGTCACGCTTCTCGGAAATAGTAGTTCCTCAGTTCAGTGAAACCGGGAGTGGTAGCTCAGTGCATCAACTGATGTCACTGCAGCGCCTCTGACCGAGAGGTTCTACGTTCGAGTCCTGACGGCGGCAGGTTTTTTCACACTAGCTTTTCAGCTAGGTCGAATTCAGTCGCTGTCTGGAGGAGAATTCTAGCGGCCGGCTGCTCTGATCGGTAGTTTTACGTGGTTTCTCCGATCAACACCAAGCGAATGCCAGGGCAGGACCCTACCAAACGGGCCACGGACCACGCGCGATCTGTCCTTCCTCTTCCCTGTCCTATCCTCTCCCCTTACACACACACTCTTACACAAACATGCACTACACTACCACATATTTCGGGAGACCGATCGGGAGCTAGAGCTTGTCCCGGCTGGGGCGGTGCCACGCTGGTGGGAGAGTCCTGGTTAGGGGGAAACCCCACTAGCCGACGGTAGGTCGGCGCCGGATCTCGCCATCCAGCGGGGTAAGATCACCGCCATTTCCCGCGAAAAAGCATGGACTACACTAACGGGACTAATCACCAAAGCAGTTGACGCGCCCGGAAACATGAAAAAATCAATCATTCAATCAGTTCAGTGAAGAAGTATTATTAGAAAATTGTCTATTTTTACTAGTTTAAAATTCAGTGGTAAAGATCATAAGTATTGTATAGAGTAAAATATTTTGTTGTCATGAGTTAAATAGCTCCGCTACGTGAACACTTTTCTCTTGCAAAAACCAGATTTGAGATTTGACACTTCTTTTATGTGCTAACGATTTGTGGTTAAGGGAAATACGGTGAAAACGACGGGACTGAAAGTAGGTGCATAAGCAATTGAATTGTGTACACAATAGTCGCGTTGCGTCTTTGGAATTCGTTTTGCCAATCTCTGTCACTAATTTTATCGTTAATGAATTACTAAAATGTCTTGATAATGGAAGTGAAGAATCCAAGTTGTTTCTTTCGTTTTTTGGAAGTGGTATTTTTAAAGTTTCCGTTGTACGATGGAATTTGTGCAATGGATGGATTCGATAATTATTTGAATGGAATGAGTATGTTTTCGAAGGTAGTTAGTAAAGTAAGCTAATCGAACTCAAAAATATAAAATAATTGGGAATTTTACGTATGTTCTCTACGTTTAAATTTACGTTCATCTGAAAAATCTCGTTATAGAGAATGTACAGAGTTCTGCTAGTCTTATGACCTTGCGCGCGGTTCGAGGTGTAGCAATCAGTGAAAATTTTTTTAAGAACCTCAGTGCCTAATATTTCGGCTACACCCATGGGAATGGTTGGGATTGGTGGTAATAGTATTTGAATGACAAAGCAGCAAATGTGGAATGAGAGGCATGGGGTACAGGAAGACCTGCAGTCAACCCAAATTTTACGTGGATTGATCGGGATTTGACCCAGAAGTGGACGGAGTGAGTGAGCGTCAACAATTTGGTCATTAGCCCCCTGAGTGAGGTGCAAATCATAGCTGGGATGAGACGGTGTTCTTCCCTCCTCCCTGGCCCGTCCGATATGTGGCAGAGTAGTGTGTGTGTGTGTGTGTGTGTATGTATGTGTGTGTGTGTGTATGTATGTGTGTGTGTGTGTGTGTGTGTGTGTGTGTGTGTGTGTGTGTAAGGGAAAGGCACAATGATTGAGGAAGAGAGGCTTTCGTGCGTTTTAGTCCCACTTGTGATGGTATTGGTCCGTAATGTTCCTGCCATTGAGCGGACAAACCACGGAAAACTACCGATGGAAGCAGCCGACCGCAACAAGTCTTCTCCAGGCAGCGGCTAAATACGACCTATTAGATTTCTAGGTGTCGAAAACTCTCCACCGTTGAAACTCGAACCTTAGGCGGCGGTCACAGTGAAATCGACTTTGGCCGAAATTTTGGTCGTCCGACGTCGACCATTTTTGTCTGTCCGTGAGATTCGTTCAAACATGCGCTGATAAACGGAAAAGGTCATATTGAACCCGAACGACCTCTTACGTCGGTTGTCGGTCTAAGATTTGTTTCGTTTGATTCTGTTGGTTCTATTCGCTCGAAATCAGCTCATGAATCAAGGCCATCTGTAATAGCAAGACTATTTTCAATATATGTAGAAAATCTTGAGCGTGCTTTGGCAAATTTGAACTCGGTGTAATTATGGAAATATTCACGCAAATGCGGTGAAATTATGTGAATATTCGGCCCATTTGGGGTGCGATATTTGGGTTATCCGATTGCAATAAGTCGGAAAAATTTCGCTCGCAGTCGTCCGATTGCCACCAACCGCAGCACTGCGACCGTAGTCTTAGGAGCACCCGGTCTGAAACGCTAGAACGGTGATAGGTTGGTAGGTGATGCCGGGCGCGACAACAGCTTAGGTCATTAGTCCCGTAAGTGTAATACATGTTTTTTCTCGGGAGATGACGGTGAGCTCCTGCTGGATGGCGAGATCCGGCGCCGACGTACCGTCGGCTAGTGGGGTTTCCCCTTAACCAGAACTCTCCCACCAGCGGAGCACCGCCCCAAAAGGAACTAGCTCTAAACTCCCGACCGGTCTCCCGGAATATGTGGTAGTGTAGTGCATGTTAATGAAAGTGTGTGTGTGTGTGTGTACGGGGTGAGGATAGGACAAGGAAGGGGAATGAAAGATCGCGTGCGGTCCGTGGGCCGTTTATTAGGGTATTAGTGTTGATCGGAAAAAAGCACGTAAAACTACCGATCAGAGCTGCCGGCCGGTAGGATTCTTCTCCAGAATTCGACCTAGCTGAGAAGCTAGCGTCGAAAATCCTTCCGCCGTTGGGACTAGAACCTAGGTCTCGCCGGTCAGAGGCGCTTCAGTGACATTAGTTGATGCACTGGGCTACCTCTCCCGGTGTGGTGATTTTTTTTTTTTAATTAATTAATTTATTTATTTTACGTCAAAAAAACAGTTAAAAGCTGCGTATGACTGCTATGGGGAAAAGTGAATTGTGTTCACATTTTCAAAATTCTGTGATCCCTACACTAAGTCATATACTACTTAAATTTTGAAGAAAAAAAAAGAGCTCCCATGTAATAAAATCTATTTTCAAGGATAAAAAGGCAATACATTTTAGCTCTTATCCATGTTGTCCTTCGGAATAATACTTCCTGCCGCGACAACATGGAAAAGATAATTTGAATAATTGGATTTCCCACTGAATTACAGAAGACGTGCACAGAAAATGAAGTTACATTTATGTCCAGAAGCAAAACAAGGAGCCATCTCAGCATTTGCTCAATGGATCAGGGAAATTGGACGAAAAACCTGATCGAGATGGGGGTCATTGACCCGGAGGCTGCAGTAGAATACTTGTTACAGGTTGTTTATACACATTTATACAGTTCAAATGGTAAATAATGCATCATGTATCATTGTTAAAATTAATGTTACTTTTCTTGTGATAGTCTCTAATTGTATAGAAACGGTTATGCAGCAGAAACGATTTCACTTGGGATTTAAACTTTTCTATCGAACTTAATCGTTTCATGTCATCTGGCAAAGTGTTGTAAAACGGTTGTTGTGCGAGGTGGAGAGTGTGAATGAGGAGTGCGCGCTGCCTGGTTATGAGGTGTTGCGGCGCGCAGGTCGACGGCCGCGGAGTGAAAGGCAGCCGGGTGGCGCGGATCGAGGGCGCTGTGCCCACTCGCGCCCTTGGCCGCTTGCGCTGGCCCCGCCAGAGATTCGTCGACCCCGACCCGACGCGCCGCGACGCCGCACTCGCTCCTACTACGCGTTGGGAACAAGTCCAAATTGTCTCCTCCGATCTTCGCATTTCACCAAATACAGTAACATTAAATTACCGGCCTGGAGAGCCGAGGTCGCTACGGTTGAAAGGCCGTAGCTGTCTCGTACCTGAAGGGTCGCGGGTTCGATTGATTGATTGATTTTTTCGTGTTTCCGGGCGAGTCAACTGCTTCGGTCATTAGTCCCGTTAGTGTAGTGCAAGTGTTTTCTCGGGAGATGACGGTGATCTTCCGGCGCAGGATGGCGAGATCCGGCGCCGACATACTGTCGGCTAGTGGGGTTTCCCTCTAATCAGGACTTCTCCCACCAGCGGGGCATCGCCCTAGCCGGGACAAACTCTAAGCTCCCGACCGATCTTCCGGAATATGTGGTAGTGTCGTGCATGTTAGTGTAAGTGTGTGTGTAAGGGGAGAGGATACTAAAAGGAAGAGGAAGGACAGATCGCGCGCAGTCCGTGGCCCGTTTCGTAGGGTCCTGCTCCGGCATTCGCCTGGCGTTGATCGGAGAAACCACGGAAAACTACCGATCAGAGCAGTCGGCCGCTAGAATTCTCCTGCAGACAGCGACTGAATTCGACCTAGCTGAAAAGCTAGAGTCGAAAATCCTGCCGCCGTCAGAACTCGAACCTAGGACCTTTCCGATTAGAGGCGCTGCAGTGACATCAGTTGATGCACTGAGCTACCGCGAACCGGTTCGCGGCTTCGAATTCCGCCAGGGCCATGGATGTTTATGTGTGTCAGACACTTTACCACAAGTTTACTGACACTGGTCACTATATGACCTTCGTAGTCGATAAGCGACCTTAAATAGGTACTAAATTAAAAAAAAAAATAAATTGAGATCTATTAGATTCATCTATTGGAAATGAACTATGCTGACTCGGTTGTGCGGGGACTTGGAGCAGGTATGCACAAGTATGCAATCAGTAAGGCTGTGGGTTAAGGCGTGAATGATTTCATTTGAGTTTGTAGCAAGGGGTTACTCCAGGTCGCTCATGAATCACATCTAAACTTTGACCCTTCTCTTACTGACTCTTTTTGCCTTTATCGGTAACGAGGTGCAACGCAAGATCTTATGCACTTTGAAGAGATGACTTCGTATACCGTGAAAAGGTACAAGCTGGGAGATGGACCGCGGCCTTTTCGGGCAACACTATTAGGTACGTGATCGCAGGCACCTACAAAAGGCAGTCGAAAATGACAATCGGACAGGAGTCGCAACTATAAAAATTAAGGGAAATCTATTAATAGAGAACTTACTAGGGGCAATCATGAGAAGAAATCGTCGAACGCCGGTTTAGACGGTTTCCATTCACAAAACGTATAATGAAATTATTTCTCTGGCTAAATAGAGAATTATTTCTCAAAAGAATCGCTGACGTCGCTCATCTCCTGCAGCGTTTTGTAGCAGCAGTGCAACTATGATCATTGGAATACCCGTAACTTCTGTTGTATTGCTTATCACTTAATGTAATTAAATGTTCATTTGAATTAATGCTGAAGATCACTCAGACGATGACGAACACTCAGCTATTCGTAAGTTTTATAATGAGAGTAAGATGCAATGCTACACTTTGCACAGAGATTAAACGAAATGCACAATTTAGTCTGAATTAGAACGATTTCTCTTCACGGTATGAATTCTCTGGCGTTCCAAATATGGATCATAATTTTAAATCGCAAAACCAATTAAGAATGCGGTTCGCTTATTAGACGTCATGTTGATTATTAGTGGGTGTATGTTATTCTAGCATTTCAGGGACATATTTGTATTCTCCATTCCGATAATTTCTCTGAATTACAAAGAACTAAAAGGAACATGTAACAATTTCGCAAAGGTTAAAATGTTTAAAAATAAACCTAATTTTTTTATAAATCATTCTGTGCAATCAAATTGTCTCAGAAGTTAAAAAAGGGTCTGAATATGAACTGAAAATAAAATACTGAAATTAATAGTATTTTAAAGCTAATGCCACAGAAAGGAGGTCTCAAGGTGATCATATGGTAACATCGAAGTGGATCAAGGTCGCCTCTGAATAACAGTTATTAGCTCAACAGTTCTGGATTGAGCATAGATCAACTAATTCGATGAGTTTTTTTCTGCATGTAATTACTAGCAAAATGAAAGTTGTTGGGCCTGCCCCGGTAAATAAAACACCCCGTCTTTCTTTTACGTCTCACAGTGTATGCCCAGTACAAATATTATTCTTCATATACATGCGTATATACGTAATAAAGAAAAGATTATGTAATTCTGCGCAAAAGCTATTTCGAGATTTCAACGGAAATTCACGTTTTAAGATCCCCTGATATGGAAAAGGTGAATTGTACTTCGTCTTACTTTGTAAGAAGAAAAAGTATTGAAATCGTGCACTGGAATTTGGCGATTTCTTGACAGAATAACTCATATTGGTGGGCCCTGGTAACAAAAACGTGAATAAATCATGTTTTATGTAGTAAATTACTTTCTCTAACATGAAGTGTAGTCAGAATTTATGATTTGTGGGTCCATGATGTCAAAAACTCGATTGATGGCAAAAGGTTATCTGTGGTCAACACTAGCGCTTAAACCATTCAGAATATTTTCACCAAAACTGGTATTCCCGGACTGATCTGACTGATATTACAGCCCCTTGAATTTGAAACGCACATTTTGATTTTGGGGGATACGTTACACAAAGCCTCAAAGTTTTCAAACTTTTCTCAAAAGTGGGTCCAGCTTTTTTATTGACCATCAACCTCGGATAGCATAAATAACTCTTAAAAACGTCACAAGTCTGATTTTCGTTGAAATCTCCAAGTTTTCGAAAATTGCAAAAGTTCAAACTTCTTTCGCTTTAGCAGCTGGGAAGTGTGAAGAAAAGCCGAAAAGCTATCTCAGACAAAACACATAAGGAAAATAATGAATACATGAAAATGTATGCCATTCTCTTGCACCGCTAGTTCTTGTTTTGCATTGTGTATACTCGTTTTCCGGACAGTGGCAAATCAGTTTCACTCGGTCTTCTGCAATCCAGCTTAACACTTCGGCGTTACCAGTACTCATAAATTTCCAGTTTTCAACTATCCTTCTTCCTAAATGAAACTTTCCAGTTTTCAACTTTAGAGATCCTTCCTATCCGTCGATCTTTCTTCATAATGAGGAATAACACGAGAGTTTCGGGTATTGTAACTATTATTAATCATTGTTAAAAATGGATAGTAATATATATAATTATTTCACATTATTCGCCCCTTCTTGTCTGATCATCTCTAGTACTGACAATGAGTACTCATACGAATATTATTAATATTTTGAGCATTCATCGACGAAGTAAACCTTGCTTTCAACCTCCAGGGAACATTTAGTTCATGTATTTAAACATTAATGCATTTAGACTGATTGTGAAATTATTTTCATTAACAAATAAAAAATACAAGTTTCAATACAATTTTCATACTTTACACATGAATAAAAGATATATGAATGAAATAAGTAAAAACGTAGAATAAATAAAATATAATTATTACATTTTACGGTTATAAACGAATTATTTGTACACTTTCACTTATTTGATTCATGTTCCTTTTATTCACATAAAAGTTATCAAAATATCTCTATTAACGAAGACTGAGCGAAATAATTATTATTTCGCTCTACCTTCTTTAATAGAGACGATTCTCAATGCAAGTGCTATATACTTATCGTATTCGTCTGGTAAAGATTACGACCATGGCTCTCTAGCAACACAAAACTCTATCGTTGCTCCTAAATTAGAAATTGCATAATGAATTGAACACGTTTACGCTCTAAAAATAAAGTGCATACAATATTGAGGCCAATCTTCACGTAATTAAACTACACGAGGAAATACCGTTCGTGATACGTTGCGCAATATGGGAGAGTCCAGTAAACTACTGCCACTGCAGCTGGTGTTAACTTGGGGATTTCCAGAGCCCAAAGCTGGAACAAGTTTCTGTCTTGCAACTGACAAGATTCATAACATAATAATCACTAGGGACTTGAGCCATGTTTAAGGCAACCAATATACTAAATTTCCACGCCCAATCCTATTGATATCAGAAAATCACCTGAATAACGGTCGTGAGGGGATCCAGCACAGACCGATAACCACTACAATTAAATTTGCACCCCAAACATTAGTGCATAGATTTTGTGGCACAATTGACTGAAAGTTTACAATACATTTAACACACCTACAGATGAAATTACTATTAATACAATAAGCAGAGCGAAGGCTTAGTAGAACCAATGAGAAAAGTATAAAGGTTTAATGAAAATGTTCGTCATTATTTGAACTATCAATGTCACAGAATATTACAGTACACCTGAAAAAATTGATATCCCTTTCTGCAACTTCTGTTAACGAAATGAGCATCAATGTGTTGTGACGTCCGTAAGCTTTAGCAACTTAACCTACGTTAAATGATGAAATATGTCTACAAAATAAGAAAGGAAAAGGCGATTAATAGTGGAAAATAGGTTACGACCCAGATTCGTAGTAAGTATTCGCTTCCTGTCTTCGCGTGGACGCTGTATTCCCACGTGCATGATTACTGTGGGAAATCATTTCACGTCTGCTCTGGAGATTTCACCATTATCTTCAGATCAAAATATAATATTATCAAAATCATAAAAGAATCATCAATTCAACAAAAATAGAAATTTTGGGGTGATTATTTAGCAATCAATTATAAAATGTTATTTTCAACAAATTAGAGAAAGCGTGCTTGCAAAATTTTATTTTTCACCCTTGTGTCATTACGATAAAACTATATAATGCTAGGATCAAACCTGAAAGGTTCTCATTGTGTGTAGGTGAAATCAGCATCTGGATTACACTCAGAGTATCGTAGGGAATCTTTACTTTTCAGTACTTCACATTTTATGGTTAGACACAGTCGCTCCAAAGCCTGAATTAAATTAAAACTGCCCATGATTTCTATTACAAGTTTCCACAGTAGTTCCAAAGTAGCACAACGCACAGTAATTCTTATTGCGAATCTCATTTCTGACAAACTAAAATAATGCCAAGAGCTGTGCATCTGAATTTAAAAAAATTGGAATAGCTGCAGAGTCGCTGAAGATGTTAATGGCAGCTTCTACTACTGGATGTTTCCACTCCGAGTCGATGCACGCTAGCGCAACCTATCTCAATAAAGTTTTTCCTGCCTGACAAGCGCACCAATACAGAAAGGACCTTGACCCCCATAGGCCGTGCGGTCTACGCGGTGTCGTAAATAGAGGCGTTTCTCCGCGCGTCAAAACACCGGGCAGCTGGCCGATTAACGTTGCCCCACCGCGGGCCGGGCAGAAGAGGTCGCGGGGCAGGGCGGGCGCGGGGGCGGCGGCGGGGGCGGGGAAGGCTCCGACGGCGATTACTCAAGGGGAGGACCGGACCGCGACCAGGGCTCGGGGAACTTAGGAAGCTGGGGACCGTCCCTAAATGACTTAACACATGAATGGGGAAGGCATGCTGTTATAAGAAGATTGGTCCTCGAGCCTTTTTTCTTGCCCGGGTCGCCGCCCCCTCGGCGCGATGGGAGCTCCGCGGCGGGCGCCGCCCCCGCCCCCGCCCTCGCTCCCGGCCGCGAGCTCCGCCGCCGCCGGCGGCCCCAAAACGCAGGCAGCGCCGGCTGAGGAGGACGTGACCTACTAATCGCGGACCCACGCGCTCACGCTGCAGCGGCGACGGCGGTGGAGGACACAACGCGGAGAGGGCGATGGCAGGGAGGCGGGGCCAGTGATTTTCCATGATCGGAAAACCAACGTCACTCCCACGTTCGAAATAAAAATGGTCTCTCCAGATCACATTTATGTTAATACGTATAACAGTGCTTCAATATCACCATACTACAGTAGTTACCACATTGCATATTTGTTCTGATTTTTTATTAAAACGGTTGTGTAATTGTTTCATTGCTAATTGCACTGTGTATGCCATAAACCGTGGTAACGTAAGATGTGGAGGACGATAAAGGTGAAAGTTCAGATGCCTCCATCTCAACACCATCGAAGTCTAGTTGCAGCTTGCACCAACATGTAGTCTTAGATCCATGTAAATTCTTATCATCAGGAGCATCTGTTGTAAGATATTTAGAAACACTATCATTCTATTCCCTTTATACGGTTAATACGACTCACGAACTCACCCGTGAAGCTCTAAGCACAGAAAATATTAAACACGCTTCCATCAAAACTATTCTCCATTATTGTCATAGTATATAATTTTAGTGCGGAATGTCACACTCTGGAATCACGGTAAAATTAATTAATTGCATAACTCATTCAATTGATTGATTGATTTTTTCATGTTTCCGGGCAGCCAACTACTGTGGTCATTAGTCCAGTTAGTGTAATGCATGTTTTTTTTTCTTCTCGGGAGATGGCGGTGATCTTCCCCCGCTGGATGACGAGATCCGGCGCCGACCTACCGTCGGCTAGTGAGGTTTCCCCCTTACCAGGACTCTCCCACCAGCGGGGCAGCGCCCCATTCGGGACAAGCTCTAAGCACCCGACCGGTCTACCGGAACATGCGGTAGTGTGGTGCATGTTAGTGTGTGTGTGTGTGTGTGTGTGTGTGTGTGTGTGTGTGTGTGTGTGTGTGTGTAAGGGGAGAGGATAGGACAAGGAAGAGGAAGGACAGATCGCGCGCGGTCCGTGGTCCTTTTTGTAAGGTTCTGCTCCGGCATTCGCCTGGTGTTGATCGGAGAAACCACGGAAAACTACCGATCAGAGCAGCCGGCCTCTAGAATTCTCCTCCAGGCAGCAACTGAATTCGACCTAGATAGTGTCGAAAATCCAGCCACCGTCAGGACTCGAACCTAGGACCTGTCGGTCAGATGTTGATGCACTAAACTACCGCTCCCGGTCCTAACTCATTCAAGCAATTCATAATAATTCAAAATACAATAATCATATTTTGAAAGAAATTACAGCATCGAATCATTCATCATACATTTATTATCACTGGCTATTACGTTTTGCAAACTAATTCGTTTTATTTTCGTTGATTGGAATTTCATGACACGCAGTATAAAGACTAATAATAACACTGATGAATAATAATGAAATACGAGGAAGTGTCTTGGAGACAGCTGAGGAAACGTGCCAACATTTAGAAGCGTCAAGCACATAACTTCGGATTAGCGTTTTGTATAGAAACTCTTTTGTTGGAAGGCCTAAGTTTGCCACACCAAAATATCTCTGTGTGAATGTTCAGACTCTGCCGAAGAACTGGTAAATTTCATTGAGGTAGCGTGTAATTCATAATAATTTGTTTCCAGTTTGTTGTTTATCTCTCTCTCTCTCTCTCTCTCTCTCTCTCTCTCTCTCTCTCTCTCTCTCTCTTCTGTGCTCTTCCAGAAGCATCGTGGCACTCAGTCCGATTGGCTCGAGCTCGCAGCTGAGTAGATGAGGAACATTTCGCATCACCCACCCAAAAGGACACACCCCGGCAGCCGGCCGCTGTGTTCGAGTTAGCGCGGAAGGTTTTGGTACATACTTCCCCACCAGAAGTTCAACAATAGAGGAACTTGGGACTCGTTGAGGCACAAAAACTAGAATGTGTATTTTTATTTTAAATAATTCAAATATGCAATCTCTCTAAGTTCACTGGAATAATTATTAACTGTTCAAATGCAGATGGAGATGGAGTGGAATGTTGTTTTCTACATTTTTGATAATATGTGTAATTATTATTATATTTTATTATTATTAAAATAATCCAAAACTTAAACGAAATTATATCAGTTTAAAAAGTCGTTGAAAACAAGAATTTTTACCTCTCCTATCTGCCCTCTCAAAAAGGAGTCGGTCAAAGATTATATGTATCGTAGCTGCGAGAGCAATGTTGCCTTCCAAATGCCCCTTTCAAGAGGAGGATTGGATTCCGGCAATCATATCCGGCATTAATATTGCGGCTGATAGGGCTGTGGTTTTCATTTGCATTTCCGACAGACACCAGTGACGGTGGGACAATATATCGTAATATCCTCCTGACCGACTGGTCACTCCCAGGTTCAACTCAGGGTCGATTCCTGCCCAATAAGCTTCTAGACAACTCATACGATTTATCGTAGGTAACTCTTAGCACGTGTGAGTTGTGAGTCGAAAGAGTTTGAATGTACATGTATTCAATGAAAGTCTCGTCGAGTTCAACGACTTTCGCTCTCTGTGTTTGCGTAAGATCCCAGAGGCCGAGCGGAAAATTTCCATGGCAACCTTCACCTCTGGCAGCCCACATCTCAAAATGCATACCACAAGGTTTTGGGTTTCTGGTTCATGTTTGGTTTCAAACGCAAATTTATAATCAATCAAGTGTACGTAGTTATAATAACCTTTATTAAACACCATGACCCTAACGCCAGGCCACACTTAGATTAGGTATTTAAAAAAATAAATTCTGCCGTTGTCTGTTCAGTAAAAAAAGAAAATAATAATAATAATAATAATAATAATAATAATAATAATAATATATGAATGAAATTTTAAAAATAATGGGTATACAATATACTTTGCATTACATTGTATCAAGCATTCTACAAATTACTGTTTTATCAGCTTCTAATTTGTTTATAGATGTAGGTGTATAATGGCGCTTTGAAGAACTTTCTGCGCTTACCTTTATTATTGTGCTGCCAAAGTGGATGCAAGATAGTGTTTCTCATTAATTGCTCGAGGATTAAAAGACTTGGCGAAAGTGAACATATAGTATTTAGTATAAGTGCAACTTCCCTGAAGGATTGTAGAAGGCGAATTCGCAGATATTCGGCGTCTTGCGAAACTATTATTTTATTATTAACATGTTCACATCCCTTAGTAGGGCAACGGCCTCTTACATTGTAAGGTTTTCTAAATAAGCCAGTAGCTTGTTAGTTACTATTTTAATTTTATTTTCTGTCCACGTCTCACTGGCCCCTTCTTTTTGTTCATGTCTGCGAAATTATATTGTCTCAAAATGAAACTCTTCAACTCAGCTTAGTGATGCAAGCAAAGACAAAGAGATTCAAAATGTGATTGAAAAAACAATAAGACATAGAAAATGCTCATAGACTCCGCCATAGGGTAAACGCTAAAAAACAAGATTTTGAATTGTAAAATATCGGCGAGGACGAGATAATGTGAACTTACTGATATGTAAATGTGTACTGAATGACAGTATATTCGATCACGCCTGAATGCGATGAGCAGAATCTGCATTTGTCAATTTTCGCCGCGGCGTTAACGAATCCCTGGATTGGAACCTTTTTGATAATTCTAATTAATACTAACTGATTACTCAGATAATACTAATTAATACTAGCAGTACAACATGCGCGCGCGTTCGTTAAAAACTCGAAATCGTTGGTCAAAAGAAAGATCGAAAATCGGATGTTAGGGAGGAGGTGATCTCATTTGTACGAATGACAGGAGAGTCTTTTCCCCATTCATTTGAGAATAAAAGCCGTTTGTGAATAGGAACTGATGACTCAAGAAATACTCATTTTAGGTGTTCCCTGCGCATTTGGCTCTGGAGCCAGGGTGGAATGGCCGCGTCGGGGTATATATTAACACATCGATATTTTGCTGTCGATGTTTTCTTCACATCGATATTTTGTTGCAAAAACATCGATTTTTTTAATTTTAAAATTTGATAAATAGAGGGGTTTAAGCACGTTGTAGAGTAGCTGCAATATCGTTGTTTTGCATCATCCTCTTAATCACGTTTTTAACACGCACATTACGCCTGTGCAATCTGAGGAGGTTTGAATGCTGCGTGTTATGAATGTATGTTATTGCCAGGCGTGTTGCCTGCCTGCGTTGTTCAGGCATTGCGGCCTGAATCGATAGTAAAACACGAAATCGATAGCAAAACATGATGTTCTTTATTGTTAATTTTATTCTTTACATTCGATAATAATTTTTACATACTACTAACATGATAGTAACCAAACCATACAAAATATCCCTTTTACATGCTGTAATTAAAAATGGATAGGAAAATAGCATGTTTATTAGCCTATAATTAAAACATGGATGTTTTCATCGACATCCAAAACCCTTTCGCAATGTATCGAAACATGGATGTTTTGGTAAAATTTGCCATCATTAGGCGGCGCGGGACGGGGCGATGGGAGGGAATGCCGGAGCGGGAGAGAGTGTGGCATGGCGGGGAGGGGTGGGCGGGGCGGGCGACGAGGTGCCCCCAGCCGCGCGCTGTGGGTCAGGGTGGACGGGTGGGTCGGGAGGCGCTGGTCGGTCGTGCTCCGCTGCACTTTGGGCGCGGCGCGGCCCGCTCGGCTGCACTAGGACACCTCGCGCTGCACTCAAGGTGAACATGTGGCACGAGCGATCGCCGAGCAGTGGGCACTCGATATAAAACAATTTGTACATTCCCAGAGATAAAATTACTGCAGCTAAAACCACTAATTCACAGAAATAGCTCGGTACCATTCAATTCCTCCATATTAATATTCAAAACAGTTATAAGTCCTCTACTACTGTACGCCTGCCCCATATGGATCAACGCCTCCAAAACCAACATTAACAGAATTCAAGTTATACAGAATCAATTTCTTAGAACATTTGCTAATGCCCCATGGTTCGTATCCAACCTCCAACTTCATAAGGAATTTAACCTCGAACCGTTATCACAGCATATAGCTTATCTTTCCACTAACTTTTACTCTAGCTTAAATCAAATCCCCTCCCTGGTGCCTTTCAGACTCGGTAAAAATCCCATCCATCAAACTAGAATTACAAATAAATACCCCTACCATTCATTTCTCATCAAATTCGCCAATTTGGAACCTGATTAGAGGACCCACTAGGGATTCCTCTCCCAATGTAATAGTTGTAAGTTAATTGTAAGTTAATTATAAGTTAATTTTAAGTTAGTTAATAAGTAATCAATACATATGTAAAGTTGTTAACAACTTATCTGTGTACCTACCATCAAAACCAATAAAAAAACATTTCCAGAGCTTTAGGTTTTCGTTTCGAATTTTTGTTGCATGGGGACCATTCTATCTCCATGGAAAAGTTTGGTACAGACACCGTCACAGTTGTGAATTCCTGTCGCGGGGATAAGACGTATTCCTTTCTTATTTACATTGGATGATATAAAATAGATTAGGGGAGGAATAGAGATAATTCATAAGAAGATATAAGTGCTGAAAAAATAGTTGACAATAAAATATTTGTTATGATTTTTAGATAGAGCGTTCTAATCTTAAAAAAAATTCGATCATAAATACAACATTTTCTCCTTTAGATACAATGATCTTAAGTTGACTGTTTCGTAAGCTATGTACATCAAAGTATTGGCGACATTTTTTTGAGAACTTCGTTTAACTTCTGGATAACTAGAAATCTTGAAATTACTGAGAAATTACCTCAGTTTTAATTTAAAATATCTAACCTTGTATTGAAGAGTGTATTTATTATTAAAACATTTGGTTGTAGTCACACTGGAAGGGGCGAATTCCTTCAAATTTGCATCGATATTAGAAAATTAAACTATATGCAGATGATATTTTTTTTAATTCGCTAGTTTTATTAAAATATCTGCAAATTAAAAATGAAAGTAATTATGTTTGACGTCTAAAGGAATAAAACAAATTGTAGGGTAAAATAACATTTAAAACATGTAATATGCATTTAAAATGTAAAATTATTCACTTGTCATCAAAGGAATCTATTTGTGTGAAGTTTTTACTGGATGGGGTTCGGCAGACCGGCGGCCAACATCGCAATTATCAAATGAAAGTTTACTATTTAATTGTTCAGTTTCTATGAGGCGTTCCCATGGAAATTTTTTACTTTTGTATTGGTTTTGTTAAGTCACATACAAAAGGAGAGGAATATTTTTCTTTACCAATGTGTAGTTTCTAGAAAAGACAGTATGATCAACTAACGATTGTTCTGGAGAAGCATAAACTTCTAGTTCTTAAGATAGAAGCTTCAAGATCAATAATGAATATTGCACCATACTATTAAAAACTCCTTGATAAACAATTGAATAATGATAAGGAAAAATTGTTTTGATTATGATTATTACAAACAAGAATGGAATTACAGTAGTGACGAGGATAATTAATGTTTACCCACTGAAATGTTAGAAAAATCTGTCATAAATTCCACTCATCCAAACATGATATTTTACTCATGTTAAGGCAGCTCCTCCTATTCGGGATTAAATAAATAAATAAATAAATAAATAAATAAATAAATAAATAAATAAATAAATAAATGTCTTTATTGGTGGCGAGGCTCAGGCCATTTAGCCTGCTCTCCCGCCTGACCACTTTCAGAATTTATATTACAATAGTACATAATAAAGGAAGTAATTCAATGAAAAATACGCACGCAATTTGGATGAAGATTTTCACATGGATGACTGGAGTGAAAGCGAGGGAGGACGAGTTTGATAGGAAATCGGAAAAGAATCGGGATTAATGGAACGGTAGAGAGAAAGGAAAGAAGAAAAAAGAAAGAAAAGGAGAAAATGAATCAGTGAAATGTTAATAAGTTCTGTTTATTGGTTCATTGAGATTTTGAAGAAGCTAAAATTGCGTACGTATTTTTGAATTACCCCTAGAAAAACTAGAAAGGGAGGAATCTCGTCAGCATACAAGCGAAGACACATCAAAGTTCAAGCCCTGAGAGAAACTGAAAACATTGGGAGATAATGGTAAATTATTTTGCGTATATTTCCTACTATTTACAATAATAATTATTATTATTATATGATAGAGTGTCGTAAAACTATTTGTTTTTTAAATAACGTTAAAAAAATTAAAAAAGATGGATATAATCAATTTATTTTCAGGAAATGATAACAGTTAAAATATTCCACAAACCAGCAAATTGGAAAATTTGACGAACTTAGGAATTTTTTACCGTTTAGAATATTTCTAAGACCCGAAAACCCGACTCAACATCTCTTACACGTAAGCCAACGATTTATTCTACCTTTATTCGGATTCGGGGAGTAGTGAGCGACTCTTCACTCAATCCCGAGTAGCCGAGATGCTTGGCGTACGTTCGCTTCCTTTGATGTCGCCAAAAGACCGACACGGTGAGGGTAGTGCAAGCACCGAATATTTGGAGCTCGGGAAATAGCAAACAACCCACTCCCTCTACTCGGGATTTGGAGAGCGGTCGCTCGCTGCTGGCCGATTGCGAATATACGTGGATCTGCCTTAATATTTCTTTACTGAGTCACATGCAAGGTTTAATGTACGGGAAAATGAGAGCAAACATGACGATTACGATGTATATTAATAATGTGTCCACGTGAGTTTCGAACCACAACGAATCTTAATGTCCGAATAATTCTAATTTGTGTACTAGTTATTTTTAGTTAAACATAAATGAAAACTTTGAAGAGTAAATATACTTTTTTTGGAGTTAAATTAACAATTTATTTTTTTTAATTAGTTCATTCATTTTCTGAAATACAAGGGCAGAAATAAAATTGCTGAAAAGACGAAACTCTATACCGTTAATCTTTCAGTATTTTCAAACGATTAATTAATAATGAATAATTAAATCATATTTTGAATTATTTAGTTTATCTTCTTTTTTAATTGATTTAATAGAATCATCCGGAAAGTTAGCTCAGATGTTATACAGAACAATGAAGCAGTAACTAACAATTCTCTGCCATAGATAAGACAAATTAGCATATTTTCATTTCTTATTGAATAAAATAGATTTGAACGAAATTTTGTCAGTCTTTTGTATTTTCTTCTGTTGTGTTTCATTTCAGCACGTTTAAATTTAAAATTATTAATTATCTTGAACTGTTTCCTTCCTCTTTTACATAATCACTGATACAGTCTAAGATCAACAGACGAAAAGCGTCATGATCCAACTTTTTCGCAGAGACGCCTTTTTCATGTTCTCCAGAGTTCGCCAAATTTCTCGCTGCCTCTTTAACCTCCTGAAGGCCTATCGTCACTTCGTTAAGGCCTCCCGCGGTTGCTACATATCGAGAGAATATTCGACAAAAGTACTCCTCCATCGTCGAGCATTCCACAGACCTATCTCGACCTACTCCTGAACATATTTGCCCATGGTATTCCTTGGCTTCATCTGTTTGCTTGTAACACTGCTGTGGGTATGTGGAATCTGCGGAGTATCGCCACAGCCGGGACGAGCTTTCGACTGGTCTTGCGACATGCGCAACACTTGTAAGTGTAAGCGTCTATAACGAGTGAGAATAGGACAAGGAAGAGGAAGGAAAGATTGCACGCGATCCGTGGTCCGTTTGTTAGCAGCCGCCCGTCAGTATTTTCCTTCAGATAGCCACTACATTTGACCTATGTAGATAAAGTTGAAATTCGATGGGACTCAAACCGCATGACCTCCCGGTCCGAGGCATTACAGTGAAATTTTGGAGAATTGCTTTCTCTAAAGTGCAGCTATAAAATTGAACTCAGTCTCGTAGTAAGTAATATTAGTATAAGTATTCTAATAATCCTTGACCTGCTATTACCTATTAACATAATTAATCTGTCACCTATCTCGGGATCAATAGTAAAATTCAAACGAAATTTACAGAACTTTTGGATTTATACAATTTGGTTAACACATTGTGAGACATTCGTCCTGATACATTTTATTTCAATACTCGTCCTAACCGTCTTATTTGATAATATTTCTCCAATCTTGTAAAACGATACCTAACATTTTTTTCTCAAATAACTTCCAAAACTAATGAGAGGGAGCAATGGAACTCTTAATAGTGAGGCACGCCCACCCCCACGCCGCCTATAAATTAAGCTCATTGATCCACTCGGGGCCACCTCGTACAGGTGAGTTAGATTCCCGCGAGGAATCATAATTGCAGCATTACGTCACGCAAGCGATGGGTTCGTATCATTAGCGAGATTACTCGTGTTTCGCAGCTATTGCAAGCTGCCTGAATCACAGGGCGACGTAACGAGATATTCCTTGCGAAGCTTTTGCTTCTCCAAACTGGTTCAATTTGCGTTCATTTAAAACATATACTTCACACTCAAAGTCTGTGACAATTATCTCCATAACTTGGAATAGAGTACTGTATTAGGCCATGAAGATTCTAAGTTCAACATATAACTAAGCGTTGCCAAGGTATTTATTTCCACAATAATGGCTTGCTTCGTCCATCTCTCCCGCTTGGCACACTGTTCACATTTTCAGACATTCTTTGAAGTGTACACAATAATAAGTACACCCATGTAATTGGAATGATTGAAGGCGTTGTCATTGTCAACAATAGTATTTATTTCACAAATAGCAGCTTTCGATGGCTCATCAGTTTTCTGCTGTCTGGGAGCCACAAACGGTCCGTTTGTGGCCCGTTTGTGGCTCCCAGACAGCAGAAAACTGATGATGATGGCTAAGCCATCGAAAGCTGCTATTTGTGAAATAAATACTATTGTTGACTATGACAACCTTCAATCATTCCAATTATGTAAATGTCAACTCCCTCCCACTAATCAATATACCCCATGTAAAACAAACAATTCATTGGGCATACATTTAGAATAAACCCTAATCAACTTATTACAAACATCACATCATCGAAAACACAGCGTTTGCAGCACGGTCTTTGTACCCAGTCATGTTCCTAATTAAAGCGAAGCTACTACTCTCTCTAGATTAAGAAAAATCAGACATCATGACGTAGTAGGTACTAGCACACTCCAGACACGAGCTCTAACCATTTCCCCAACCAGGTTGGTGTCTTCCGGAGTTGGAGTACGGACCATTCCCTCCTGGTGCACGCAGCCCCTCTTATGCTTGAGGCAACGCCACGCCCATGACTCGCCTCGATCCTATCGCTGCGCTGGCGGCTTCTAAGAGCAGGTGAGCCCCGAACACGCGCACTGCCCTCTTGCGAACACGCGATTTTCAAATGTCCCCACAAGTACATATCAGTTTTGTAAAAATATACCAAGAATGATTCATTATTGGTATTTTTTAACAATCAACTTTATTAATGAAATATATTTATTGATTGATCAGTGATTCTGGGCGCGTCAACTGCTAAGGTCATTCGTCTCGTAAGTGTAGTGCTTGCTAAACTTTTTCGGCAGGTGGCGGTGATCTTCTCCCGTCGGATGGTGAGATTTGGCGACGACGCGACGTACCGTGGGTTAGTGGGGTTTTCCTCAACCAGGATTCTTCCACCAGTTGGACACCGTACCAGCCGGGACAAACTCGAAGTTCCCGACCGGTCTCCCGGCACGTGTGGTAGTGTAGTGCACTGCACCATCCCGTAACTTACATTTACACTTACGTGTAAGTGAATGTAAGTAAGGGGTGAGGATGGGACAAGGAAGGGGAAGGAAAGATCGCGCGCGGTCCGTGGCCAGTTTGTTAGGATCGTGCTGCCTCATTTGTCCGGTATTGATCGGAGAAACCAAATAAAACTATCGATCAGAGCATCCAGCCGCTAGAATTCTCCAGAGAGTGACTGTACTCCACCTAGCTATCTATCTAGTGTCGAAAATCCTGCTACCGTCGGGACTCGAACCTAGGACGTCCCGGTCACAGGAACTAAATATAATTGAAACAGTAATATTAATGCAATACGTGAATGCAGATTATGATCCAAATAATAGGGCATCTCACACTATACATTTAGTAGATTGGTATTAGCGAATATTCGCGAATGGCGACATTCCGAACATGCTTCCACAGTGCGCTGATTGGGCCTCGCCCCCCGCTCGCAGCGCCTGCTGATCTGCCTCCGCCGCGTCGCCCGATACATTTTTTCGCAAAAGATTCAGCGGCCGGAGATCTACGCCCGTAAATTCTACGCGACTGAAGTCAAGTTGCGGAGGCAGTGGCGGCGGCGCCGGCCAGGCACAGCCCTGGGGAGAGATGTCACGATGAGGGGAAGCGTCAAATAATGGACACGGGGAAAAGACGTGAATACGAGGAGTCAGGAAGAGCCTTACAGTTAGAGGAAGAGGAAGGAGAGAAATTGGGAAGAGACGCACATGCCACTTCCGGGCAACCGCTAAAGCAGGGGGTGATGATAATGCTAAAGTAAGGGTTGCAACAGCTAAAGCGGCGGAATGAGGTAAGTAGATGGATGCAGTAGCGAGTGGCATATATGTTCACAAAAATGTTTGAAATACTCCACAAGTGATGTTAATCAAAAATGAAGGTTAAATGTTGTATTTTTAACTTCTGGAAAAAAATTTCAACATTATGGCGTAGGCAAAGCGTCTGTGGCTTCGTCCTGCACTGGTCTTAGCGAGCTTCTTCAATCTGTTACCCCTTCCCGTCGCATTCCTTCGATCGTGACGGCAGATCACTTAACTAGCTGTACACTGCGGTGAAATATTTCCTTGTTTTAAATTTCCCCAAGCCGTTACGTCACCCTTGCCACTCATGTTCAGACACACTACAATGGAGCACATCGCTGAATGCGCTTTTATGCACGGTAAAAAACCTTACATAAAAACGAAAAAATAGATATTCGTCGAAAAGTGAGATATTATTTTTTTCTGTTTTATTGATTTTTTTTATATTTAGGCGCAAGTGTTTCGGTTTGTGGAAATGCAATTGCCCTTAATCTCACCCGACACTGGCTGGATACCTCAAGTTGCAAGATATGCCTGGAAATGGCACCAGAAGTAGCCAGAACAAGCGGGTCACCAGGGGAAACCCTGAAGGAAATGGAAAAGTGACAACCGGAGACAGGATCCAGCAGTCGGTCCAGAGTCCCCAGCAGCAGCAGCAGCGGCGGCGCGCCGATGAGGGTCAAGGTCGGCAACGCGCGGTCGCGCCCCGCGCCCCCGGTGATCCGGCGGAATCCGCACAAAGGGGCCCACGACCCCCCGGCCTCCGCCCCTCCCCCTCAGCGCTCGCAAGAATTAAGGCGCCCGCGCAGATTGGGCTGTGCTACAGCCTGCACTCCACTCGCGACTCTGCGTGATGCAACCACATTGCTACGAGCTGGAGGAACAGGAAAATATCCAGGCTAAAGGCACGTCTTGTGAGAGTTGCAGAGAGTGAAAGGGCTTTAGATTGATTGATTGTTGGTGATTCTGGGTGCGTCAAATCATAAGGTCATTAGTACCGTAAATGTAGTGCACGTTGCCCTCTGAGGCAGCGATGTTCTTCCCCCGCTGATAGGCGAGATCCAGAGCCGACATACCGTTCGCTAGCCAGGATTTCCCCACCAGCTGTATCCCACCAGCTGGGCTCTGTCCCAGCCGGGACATGAAAGGACATCAGAGTACACAAAAGTAAAGAGGATGAAGGGACATTAGAATACAGAGAAAGTAACCAAACACCGAATTTATACTCATTACGCGTTACAAACTTTACATGTTGAAGTTAAACTGACGTTACAGCTAGTGGGGGTCTTACGGTGTAATAGTACAATCGCAGGCGCTCTCCTTTTGAAGTGGGGCTGTGTTTTGGAGGCATGCTATGATTGCGGTGGTTACGTCACGCATTGCTAAATTTAACTCAAATTGCGTTTGGTGTGATGCGACCGCGGTGTCATCTCCACAGGCGACATATGTGTGATCGAGAAATGGCTTCTTTCCTCTACAAAAGAAATCAAATAAAGACATACAGACAGTACGTAATGCAGCATGAAGCAATATTAATATAATATGCTCTTGTTACATGTGGTTTTACCAAACGACTGACCTTCTTGGAACAATTTTTAAAGACGTTGTACGTCAAAACGAAGTCTCCTTCAGACAAGATGGGAACTTCAGGATTCGGATTCCGGGAAATTTAGAAATTGTGTCGAAGGATTTCAAGACCCTATTTAGGCTGCAATACAAGCGCAGTTCAAACAATAATCAACGTAAAGGTTAATGTGAATTTGGGACACCTCCAATACACAATAAATAGGCACGGAATCTTCAAATACGATTTGTCTCCCAATATTCCACAACTTCGAGTAAGGATGGATTGATATTTGTCAGGTTAAAATATTACTTTCCTTTATATGGTACTAAATAAGTTAATCAGTTACTTAATACTTTGACTTCTACAAGCATTTCGCAAAAGGAAGTTTGAAATCATCATTATTTTCTTTCCTTTTTCTTCATCATATAATAACATAACTTTCTTTTTATTATCCCTTTCCGAATTTTCGGCGCTTGTTTGGGGGCGCTACACACTCTCCAATGCTAAAAACATCAAGTAAATTTCAGTACCTTGTTGGGTTCGAAACCGAATCTCTCAATTACTGATACTGGTACGCTCGAGCTGTACTACGTTACTTGTTAAATATCGTCACTATTGGAGTTGATAATGGAGGTATTAGGATGCCTTTACTAGGAAATCAACTGCCATTTACTGGAAATTTAATAGCTAAATATAAAAATAAAATGAACTGACGTTGATATTAGTGTGTGTCTGATGAATACCTTTTGAGGATAAAGTAAGTTTTGGTCATTTAATACTCACTATCCGAATTAGACAGGTTTTTTTCTCACTAACAACAATGATTGTAAAACAAACATATACCTGGACATGTGTTACGTCAAAATTAAATTCGTAACAATGCACACATCCGAAAGTCTTTGTTACGCTGTTCATCTCGGTTTTCTCCTCACACGTAGCCTCCAAGCGTTTCTGCGATGTGCCCCATCCTACCACTAAAAGGGGACGCGTGGCTGCCCCTGCAGCTGCTCAACACACGAGGTTCGTGATCGCCCATGCGTCATCGCCGTTCACTCTTGGCGCGATCTCAGCGATAGGTTCGCTTACTGCATGTGCTGAATCGCTAAGTTAGCTTTGCCCCTCTGATGTATAGCATATATTGGCTTTATGATGCTCTTTACGAGCTGAGATGGAACCATCGACGACATAAAAATTATGTGCGCCCTGGTTCCATTGCGTGAGCAGCATATAAAACGTGAAGTATTCCGATGCAGATGGGCGACCGAATCAGGCGATACAATTGATCAATAAATATTTTCAAATCGCAACGGTTTAAAGATACTGTTATAATTTGACGTTATTTATTATACGAATTTTGTATAATAAATGTAACTAAATAAAAGTAAATATTTATTTAACGCAGGTAGACATTCTACGAATATGTATTACACGGAAAACGTCCTTTCAACCATATATCACATGCAATGACAACGAAGTATTTAGTCTCTCGAGAAAACGTAGAAGTGCAAAAATGTAAGGTTTCCTGAGCTGCTTTGCGCATACGATAGGGTCAAAGGCCAAGTACTACAATAGAAAAATGTCAGATTATGATTATGGAATGTATTACAGCTTTGTTATTGATACCGGTAGCTCTATTTGGTCGTTCATTCAGTATATCCTTATGCAATATATTTACTTCCAATTTTTCCTATCCATTTAATCATTAGAAGGCAACATCTTTTTCCTCTAAATATGTTTTTGAATTCCATTCCATCATCTAGCTCTTTTTTGTTGCATAATGTATTTAAAAATGGAATACCGAAATATAACTTTGCATCATTTAATTTTCTTTATTTTCTTCCCTTTTTTATGTTTATTAATTATGTACGTATTACTTCAGAGTAATTGTAGACTCATGAAGTACTGTAAAAAAAGGTAAATAAAACAACCCCAAATAATGTTTTAGTTCTAAATGCTGTTACATTTCTGAAAAGAATGTGTACTGTTTACTGACTCATTGGCATGCCTGAGAAAATTGAAATACTGTATTATGCTTGCGAGGATGTGCGAAATAAAGATGGCAGGGAGTACACGACTATAAAACTCTTGCTGAAGGAGAAGCCCGAAGCCCACGATGCCTCCAGAATTGAAAGCAAACCAGCGTCGATCTGGAGTGTGTTGTGCCAGCGCAAACTCCGCCGGGGAATTCGATTGCCATTATTAAGTTAGCATCTGTGTCTGCGTGAGCGCTCGAGGAGGTGAGGTCGACACGCACGCGCGGGAGCCGTGGCGGACGGGAGCTACTCGACTGTCTCCGCTCCGCTCCTAGACTCTCCACATCCGACTCCGTTCATATTTCGTCGTTTCCGTCCCGTCTCCGTCCCGTCTCCGTCCCGTCTCCGTCCCGTCTCCGTCCCGTCTTCGTCCCGTCTTCGTCCCGTCTTCGTCCCGTCTTCGTCCCGTCTTCGTCCCGTCTTCGTCCCGTCTTCGTCCCGTCTTCGTCCCGTCTTCGCCCGTCTTCGTCCCGTCTTCGTCCGTTTGCCCGTTCGCCGTTCGTCCCGCTCGTCCCGTCCCGTCTTCGTCCCGTCTTCGACCGTCTCGTCTCGGTCTCGACTTTTGATTCCGTCCCGCCTCCGTCCCGATTCCTCCCCAATCAGAATTGATTTCGCCCCGACTTCCTTTGCATTTCCTTTCGACCTCCTTTCTAATTCCTCTGCACTTCCTCTCAACTTCCTCACGACTGCACGGCGCCAGCGGTCCTTGCTGAGCTCTGCCCGTCCCTTCTTGGGCCGTACGCCATCCCACTCAATATTTCTAGCGCCTAGCTCTGGAGGTATTCCCCAGGACGCGTTTTGCACCAATTCCATTTGGACGAGGTTTTCCACCTCCATGCTCTCTTCTGCTCTGCCCATCTCGGCCTCTGGCTCTCGTACCATTTTCCGGACAAAACCTGGCATTTTTTTACAATCAGTTCCTTTCCTCGCAGTCGCAGGTCCGGTGCTCTCTACTGCACTTCCCTTAACGCCCGCCGAGTAGTTCGTGACCTGCTCTGGAGGGGAGGAGCGAGAGGGGGACGGCCTTGTGACACATCAGGCGCCGGTAAAAATACGCGCATGCTGTGACGCAACCGGCGCGACGGCGCGGCGGCGGTGTTATGTGAGTGGCGGCGGGAGCGACGCTGCACGGCGTCACGCGGGGTGAGGATAAGGTGAGTAGATGTGAGGTGAGATGAGGACGCCCCCAGGACCAAAGCGTTAATGCTGTTATTTTACGTGGCGAGACTCAGGCCATCGTGCTTGCTCCTCCGTCTGACCATGCAAATTGCGCTACGCTGCTTTCTCCATCTAGTGGAGAAGGAAGGTATTATTTCGGGCAACTAAACAAGCGATTTGAATTCAGCTCAGAGGCTTCTTTTAGGCTTGAAGATGTTTTTTCGTGCAGTAAATCTACTTCATGGGAGAGCCGGCTTTACTTCCCTTCCGAAGGAAGGCGTACGACAGAGGTTTTCTCCCTTAAAAATCCACGACTTCTATTCAGTTTGAATCCGCAATCTAGGGTACACACCAGGACCAGGACACCGCTCTGGGTAGACAATAGCAGGGACACCATAGCGATCCAAAACATTACTGAGAGGACACATCAGAATCTTGTTTAATTTTTATAACTCACGTTTCTTCGCAACTCTCTCAATTATACCGCGTTCGTCGCTATTGTACGTCGTTGTAGTATTCTGAGCAGTTCAAGGTGTATCCTGTAAAAGACCTGTTCATGACCTTTCCTTAGATTTTTTCGAAAAAAACAACTCACATACAGTTCTCGACAGCAACTCTTAATGATTTATGTTTTGCGACAACACAGGTGATGGGTTTGGAATTTGTACTCGTAGCAAAGTTTTACCATCAACTGGCGGGCCAACAAAAAAAGGGTTACCAAACCATTTTTAAAATTTGATAGGTGATTTTTAAAGTTTTTTGGGTGTCGAATCAACATCTGAACTCTGTTGATTTCCATCAACCACACATTAGTCACAATTTTATCTAGTAAGTTATGAGAAAATATGCTAAATATGCATTAAAAATGAAAAGTAAATGACTTAAAATACCGACAGAGCTTTAATTAAACATAGATGATGGCTTTGTATTTATAAGATTACATTCTACGTGTCTATTTTGTTTATTTTTTATTATATGATTTTACGTGTCTATTGACATATTTTCTTTGTCTCTTTTCTTTAAAACTCTTCATATAGCTTTTTCTCCTATGCGCCGTTAGCGGACTCTCTCAGTGAAGTGACCAACTGTAATCTCCCATCATGTTGTTATTTCAGCGTCCTTGATAACGTTTTCCCATCAGTTATAGATCTTGATGAAAACACTCACCTTTTTCTTCACTTACACTGCCTAAATTGTCCGGAAATAATTGTAACTCTTTTAAAAGTGAACCTTCAGATGATTAAACATCCTAATCTTTTCAACACATCCAGCGTATTGGCAACAATTGTTTGATAGTCTTGGTCTCTTTTGTTGCCTACGAAATTATTTACAACGTGTTTAAATGCAATCCACGCTTCTTTTTCATTTACTAGCATACGTAGTTCAAATTGAGGAGCAAATATCATTTTTCTTATATCAGGCCCAACGAAGATAACCTCTTTTAATTTTGCTTCAGACAATTGCGGAAACTTTTTACAAAGGTTCAGACTTTAGCCTATTGGCCGAATTGAGGATGGAAGGTTAGGATACTGAATTACTGTTTTGATTTTTGAGTTGTAACTAGTAACATCAATGCAACAAATGTAGCAGTTATCTGAATGATTCCTAGGCTCCCTCCATACCAATGGAATGGAAAATCTAAAGGATGCTTTCTCCTTTTTTGACCATTTTCGACGGTCTTTTACATAAATAGAACATACCTTATGTAGCATAAGATTTGTCCTAATCACCAAGTTTAATTACGAAGTACGCAAAATTTCTAACAAAGTCTAAAGTTCGGTTGGTGTTTTTTAATCACAAATTCGCCACAAATATAATAAAAATTGTCAGAATTGTTCTTACAACCATGACTGAACGCAAACTGGTAACCTAGTATCTTATCTTGATAGCAACAATGCTACCAAGATAATGGTGATTTAACGTGCGCCTCGAATAAAACAAACACGGTGCAACTCTTGACTAAGCTGTAGCTGCAAATGCAACTCTGACTGTGAAACTGCCACGCCTATCAATGCGCGGTAGTGGAAGGGATCACAATGTAGATATATTTTACCAAAGGGTATAATACTATCTTTGTCGTCCAAATATTTTCTCACTCTAACTTCCTGCATCTCATATGTTTCTAAAGACTCAAAGGTGTATTTGCTTTAGCTATAGAGAGAAAAATGTTAAAATATCAACAAACGATGAGTGATATTGAATTTTCAATGTTATTTTTAGATTTGGCACACTTAAAACGATAAAAATTAAGTGAACACACACAAAAAGGGTTTTGGTCTTTGGCCTGTGTTATTGTATTAAGGAGGGAGAATGTTGGCAATCGGTCAAGAAAAGTTGTGCGGATAATGGCAAACTCAGGAGGAGAAACTTCATTTATACATGTCCAAAAGTATTTTCACTCACAGACTGCTTATTTCTAAAATTAAACAACGGTTCTTGTATTGTCTACATAATAGGATGGAGTAAGAATTTAGTTACTTAAATTTAGGGATTTTTATTTGATTTCTTGTGATATCGGTGTTATGTCTATTTTTAAGACACTTACTCCAATACAATAATAAACAAAATGATTACAGATTACAAAAAACCCAAAACACGATAGCTTTCCCACTCCCTCTGTTTGAATACGGTTAGGAACGAATAGTGAACATCTATTTTTGTATTTCATATTTTAAAAAGCTGAAACGATTTTCTACGGAAAAGGGTATCAGTTATTCCATTGATTCCATAAGTCGCTCTTATTTTGGCTTCCTTTGCTCGAATTTTGATTTTTTTTAATTCACACGAACATGCACTCCGAGCATTATTGCGATCCGCGAACTGAGTTCGCATTATGGTGGAATACAATACGTAATACATTATGGTCATGCGGGTTGCAGTTTCCCAGTCAGTATTCCCAATCTTTACATAAATTTTTCTCAATACTTTTAGAGGCGTATCACTAAAGGTTAAAGCGATGTCAAAGGAAGACATCCCAAGAAGATTATTTATATGCATTATCATTCGCTTCTCCTCGACACTTTCAATTGCCATGTAAGTGTAATGAGCTTCATCCTGTGTTTGATTTTTCAGGGTAAGCTAGGCAGAGTTAACAGCGTGTTATCCTATTTCTGCAGTTTTAATGAAGGTTTAGCGCTCAGAACGACATCGTCAACTAACTTGCAACCGCTTTCTTTTACTAAAGTGACGTGATAAGCCTTGAATTGAAACAGGAAGTAAACGGTACAGGAACTTTGACATCGGAATTGATTCGTTGATAGATTCTCCTTATGTTGTCCGACTGTTTTTCCTACAACACAATAGCATGCAGGAAAGAATATCACCTCAACAACTTCACCTTCACAAAAAATTGAAAATTATTATTTTATTGGCCGTATTCATGTGTACTTAATTTTGCCACTGGAGGGTTTTGTCCGTAATTTATCATCCCGTTTTTTTTAAATTTTCAATTCAATGAGAACACTGTCAACAAAAAACTACTGTATTTTATAAGATATTAATCTTACAAAATTATTTGATATTTTCTGTAAAAATGAAGTGACAGTTGAAAATCAAATTGTTTTCAATTATAATTTAAAGAAGAGATACTACAAGACACGCACTAGCACAAATGTGATTCTCTGTATCTTGACAGATTTCAATTCGCCTCCAAGTGACCTCTTTACAACTTTTCAAAGCTTATATCACACATTATAACTGATGACAATTCTATTGAGTGTTCAATGTAAATAAGAACATCTGTATCCTGAAGAATGATCGATTATTTAAATATAGAAATGACAAGAATATTCATTGATATTGAAGCATTTTAAGTGAAAAGGGATGTAATGTATTTTTAATAATAGTTGAAAATCTAACGGTATTGTAACAGAGTTCGAATAAGGATATGAAAATTCGTATTGAACACAGACATTGAATCTTAGAGGAGAATTCAACTGCACGTTCGCAAATCAGGTTTCCCAAATAAGTAGGAAAGAGGGCTGGTGCTGAACCAAAGTACTTAAAATACGAATATTTGCTTAGTTAAGAGAAATATTTTAACATAGTCGTCATTATAAAGAAAATTGTGCATGTACAATACCATATCTCTTCATGTTCTTATCGATTTTTAGAAACACGAATCAATATTAAAAAAAGGAAGGATCAACAGCACATTGATTCATTATATTTATTGGAGAATCTTCCTCTGGCGTCAAAGAATCCTTTTTTGTTTCATACCTTCCTCAAGTCCCAGGTAAAAAAGTGTTCAAACCATTTTCAATAACTTTCACTTTTCTTTTAATCGTTTTACTCATTTGTTTAGATACATTGTTTGATTATGTTTATGATTTAGAATAGTCATTTTTCAATATTACTCATAACAGTTATGTACGATTTAAAAAAAGATATTAAAGACCATGAAGATGAATGGTAAATATATTTACAGGAAACATCCATTCATAAAACGACGATTTCCGTGTGTTCTTACATAATTTTAACTTGCGCTTGAATATTGCTCTTCTCGAAAACTTTACGGGAAATAATAAGCAAGAGAAGGTAATATTTTGAAGTTACGAATGACAGGAAACGGAAGGGTACAAATATTGAAAAGGTCACTCGATTAAAAAGACAATGCAATGATTCACGTGTTGTTAATCTGGCATAGTTCCAATGAAGAAGCCCATGCTTGGGCTAACGTTCTAAGCAATTGGAGGTTAAACGCTCAAGCTGATGCAACTGAAGATATTTCGGCTGTCAGCTTCCATCAACACGTGTCCTCCTCTTCACAAGCGACCCGAAGACGGTTGCGCCCGGACTGTTTGCAGCTCCCGATGAGAAATAGCCCTCACGCTGCCTGGCGCCCGCGGCCGCGTACTACTCGCTGTCACTTGCGCTTGATGAAGAGCGACGTCGCCGCCTCCTCGGCCTCAGCACACGGAGCCCGCCAGCGCCCGCCCGTCCCTGCACACCGCACGCTGCGTGCCATCGACAGCACACTTGGCGTCACAGCGCGGCCTTGTTCGTCTCGCAGTCCCACAGCAATCTATACGCATTGTTCACTTGTCACTTTGCTCGGCATCAGGCCGAATGAAAGATATCTACGGTGTCGTTAGGTAGCCGAAAATGTAGTAAAAAATCTGAATTACTAATTTGCGATGCATGCAGAAATTGAAAATGTGGCAAAATCCCACATTTTGGCACATTTTCAATGTGCAATAGCAATGCGATGTGGTAAAAATCAAGCAGCGTCCGATCATGGGAAAATGTTATTTGACATACTATCGGGTTAGGTGGCACTAATGTCACTGCATTGCCTCTGATCAGGAGGTCCTAAGTTTCCCTAGAAAACCCGACGGTGGCAGGACTTTTGACACTAGCTACCTAGCAATGTCGAGCTGAGCCTCTGTCTGAAGGAGAGTTTTAGCGGTCGGTTGCTCTGATCGATCGTTATCTGTGGTTTCTCTGATCAACACCAGGACAATATCGGAACAGTACCCTAACAAAAGGGCCCCGGATCACACACGATCTTTCCTTCCCCTTCCTGGTCATATCCTTCTGGTTCTCTATCAACAAAGGATTCAATATTTTCCCTCCTAAAATAATGATATTTTCCATGGCTAATATGCCGTTAATACTGTCAAATACACAGATTCTATCATGCGAGGAATTTTGACTATAAAAAATCAAATTTGTAAAGTTTGTTCGTGTTTGTTTTACACATACCAGCCGTAGCTACATGTATCGAAAAGTATATGTGTGATTGAAATATTTACTACGTCAGTTAGAACTCAACATATTATAAAAATAACGTACTCAACTTGAAACTTTACATTCTCCTGAAAAATAAATATTTTTTTATTTGTACCATTACTTTCGGGTAGAATAGAATGTACATAGAACATACTTTTGTTTAAAATTCATTTGTAAAAATCTTGACAATTTATGAATAGTATGAAAGGCAAGTCAGGATTATTCGTCTCAAGATTCGGTGTTACAACGACATAAATCTATCCAGAGGATGAAGAATTACGCGACACCACAACAGTTTTTTTTTTTCAGTATACCTGCATTACACCCCCTACACGACTCGGTCTTTGGTCTTCATCGCGTTCTGTGTTGTCAAGTCTGCTCTTAGAACAAAATTGTTAACCTTCACACAAATAATCGTAATGAAGTTTTATAACACAGAAATTCTATGAAGTGTAAATAAAGAACCAAATATCATAAAGAAAATGTGGTGTTCCAGAATAAAATAATTATGAGAGAGAGTAAAATAATCAATGCGAGTACCAGCATTCATATAATTTGGTTACTCTAAAATTAGAATGAAGGTTTTAAGAGACTATCCGTCCGAAGTCTAATTCTCTCAAAGGGAAGTGTAATATTCAGAGAGAAGCATGCAGCGTAAGTACACTTCGCCTACAACTTGTTAGATGGACATCTGGCCGTCGTCGTTGCCAAGTCTTCTTTCTTCATTTACGCTACTTTGACTTCTCACGCATTCAAAGCACGAGAAATGAAGAGTTCAAATCATTTAATGGTTATTTTTAGAGCATTCGCTGTACACATTCTACGAAAGAAAAGGCACGCTTAATCTACGAACTTACTAGCGTATTCATTTTCTTTAATTTACTCGAAAATATGTTTTTGTAAATCAAAATACAACAATTTGTGCACACTTTATGTCTAATAAGGCTTACGTTTATGAGTATTCCAATTACAACCATTGTGTGGATAAGTGAACAACATTTAAAAACTTTTCTTAGAGAGTTTGGTACAAAAGTTTATAAATGCAACGATACTAAACTAAGCGATAACCTTAATTCACGTAAATATCATGTCCATCAAAGGAGGGTTTCACCCAAAACCGATCAAATGATGAGATTGTGACATTGAATAGCACCAACTTAGAAGGCACCATTGTGGTGACTCACATAGTGTGAAATATGCGATTCTTCCAATTTATTGTCTCCTACATGCTGACAATGAGAAGATGAGGTTGGGCGTGGGGCACACGGCAGGGTGCCAACACATCAACACAGCAAATCACCACTTAGGGCGATGTGGACGCTGCTTTGACGTTCCCCTTCTCATGGACCCACTACCGCCAAATTATAGCCGATCTTCGCGAAGAATGAACAGACGGGGCCGGCCGCCTTTTAACCAGCCTCCCACGGGTTTGAGCTTTGATGTGGAAAGAGCAATGACCCAATCCTACTCTAGCACTTTTTGAAGAACGTACGAAGTTCATCATTCACACAGATCAAAATTGTACAAATCGACAGTATCTTTGTGCGCGTTTCAGGTTCTGAAAATAACATTGATGTAATATGTTTATAATAATTTTAATTCACAATTGTACATGCTTCATGAACGCTGCAGTTGGACTTTCTTTTAAACATCAATTTACTACTTTATTATCCTTCTATAATTCGGGCGGATGGATGGACGGATGGACAAGGGTTACTTCAATTTTGAAAAAGATTCTACTATTGTATTGTTCAGGTGCTAGTAGTGTTCACAGACGGACAGACAAACGAACGGACGTTTTAAAAAAGTTTTTTGATATCAGATTACCCCAAAACGTGTATTTTCGTTGAATTCTCGAAATCGATTTTCCGCAGCATTACATAACTTCGTGTGTACTACGTATATTACACCGTACATACGTATTGTGACATACCAAAAAATTTTAGACATTTTATTTAGGCAAATAAAGGTCGTAATGTTGTAGATATTGCAAACGATGTGGATTTCTATGGTGCAGATACGCAGATGACACCGTAGCAACGCGAGTTTGTCCTGAGACAGGTGCGGGGGGCACCTTAGTAACCGGGAGAGCTGTAAAGTAAACACACAGGAGACACCGTAGGAACGTGAAATAACAACGAACTCGTTTGGAAGCAGGTGCAGGTGCACCGTAGCAACGCGAAACAACGATTCGTTTGGAGGCAGGTGCAGGGTGCACCGTGCAACGCGAAAAAACAATAGACGGAAAAACACAGCGAGCTTTGAAGGGTGGACCAGATTGGGAATTAAGGCATTCCGTCTCGAGTCGTGGTGATGAGCGGATCGCTTGCGCGTTTTATTAAGTTCAAGTGATATTTTTGGAACTTAGAAAATTTCTTGAGGTTAATTATCCAATCGGGACTTGTGATATTTCGTGAGAGTGAACATTGAACTTGAACCTACAAAATTTCCGCATTAGCTGTGCAACTGGAACTTGTAAAATTTACGTGTTGTACCACTGCAAACTCGGACTTGTATTATTTTTATGAGTGAACTGGAAAGTGAACTTAGAATATTTGCGCGGTGGTGTTACAAGACTTGACTTAGAAATTTTACCAGTGAATTGCCAGGTTAGGGGATAGAAAAAAATATTAGAGGGTTATTATTCCGACTTGGGAAAGTAATCAGTTTGAAATAGGTGCCCATGTGAGGCGCAAGGCAAAGAGTATAGGCAGTGCTTGTAAAGTAGTCGGAGGAAGTTTCGACTTGATCGCTGATCATCGTGGACTTCAAAAAGAAGGAAGATTGGTCTACAGTAAGTGGCGACATCGAGCGGATACAATATTCTATAACGCGGTTATTGCAATAACGAGATAAATGGTCATGACCTAACGATGAATTGTAATAATCAATGATAGTTGATAACTTTGGCATGCATAATAAATTATAATTCATAGTTTAAAAGAAAGCAGATTATCACTTGCCAGTACATGCAATCGTTGAGTAGCCATTTTAGAATTATTTTCAGATTCCTCGCCACTCCGTATGGATGGCAGATTGACTAATTGGTTGCGGACTAAGTATTCTTTCATAAGAAGCCGTCGACCGAGCTAGCGGGATTTACATTTATTAGTAATACCTTTAAGAACGTATATGTGAAAGTAAAAAGTAATCATTGCAGTATTGGCAGTGTGAAGGTGGGTTTTGGTCATATAATTATATCATTTCTGTCAATTCTCATCATTAAATGTTGACGGGTATCTCTCGTAAGAGTCTATTGTCACCGACTATCGTATTTACAATACAAAACAAATAAAATCGGTCTTAACCATTTAAGTAGTATCTCAGGTTGGGGGCTCCAGACACAGCGAGCAGATTATGAGATCGACGCCAACAACGAGTCATTAGCAGTAAACCTACACAACTCTGTTGAAACGAGTGTTAGGCGGACTTCTCCGTCAACGCGCGTTCAAATTCTGGGTCAGGAGTCGAGCTTCCCCGTTTTTTAAAAACAGCGTTCCTTTCCTAAATGGCTATTTCCGGTCAACCATACAGGAATATGCTAATTCAACGCGTATCCAATCATTTGCAAACACATGTTTTTACGATTTACTGGACTACAGAACGGACCTCAGGGAACCAACTGATGGGACTGCAGTTCCTGGGTAACCGCGCGGTCCTGGGGTTTGAGTCTCGACGGTGGCAGGATTTTTCATACTAGCTAGATAGCTAGGTCGATTTCAGCCGCTGTCTGAAGGAGAATGTTCTCTCCCGTCCCGTAGTTAGGCGTGTTTAAGTACGAGAATACCGTATTGATTCAGTGGTGAGTTGTGAGTTGTGACATTTACATAATTGAAATGATTGAAGGCGTTGTCATTGTCAACAATAGTATTTATTTCACAAATAGCAGCTTTTGATAGCTTAGCCATCATCATCAGTTTTCTACTGTCTGGTAGTCGTTTTTGTGGCTCCCAGACAGCAGGAAACTGTTGATGATGGCTAAGCCATCGAACGCTGCTATTTGTGAAATAAATACTATTGTTGACTATGACAACGCCTTCAATCATTTCAATTACGAGAATACCGGCTGTAGTGGCTCAGAGCAACAACTGTGGCGGTTGCAGAGTTTCTGATAGGTAGAGATCGTGACTTGTCGATGGCGAATTTTCGAAAGTAGCTAACAGCGAAGTCGAATTCAACCGTGTTCAGAAGAATTCTACCGGCCAGTCATCCTGATTGGTACTTTGCTGTAATTTCTCCGAACAAAACCAGGCGAATTATGGGTCACAGCCCTATCAAACAGGCCACGAACCGCGCGCGATCTCCCTTTCCTCTTCCTTGTCCTATGCTTGTACCTTACACAAGTACATGCGCTACAAAACCACTCATGTCGGGATACCAGTCGGCAGTTTAGAGCTTGTCTCGTTGTTAATTATTTTCACATAAAACGGAAAAGATAAATCCCCTTAGTTGGATGTATTATTAGGTTCATGACTGTCACCAGGTGAGAAGCGGCCTGAGAGAGTCGAGCAAGGGAAACATTCAATAAACCAAGAATCCATCTCTATCATATAGTTGAGTTTTATAAGTGTTCTTTATATCTCATAATTGTATTTTGTATCAATATTTTATATTCTGCATTAAGGATTCGGTATTTTATATTTGTATTTAGGATTTTATTATTTTTCATTAATACTTCATATCTTGTCTTTGTAATTGTAACTACATTTTGTGATGATTTCTTACAGCCATTTCTTCTTGCTACACATACTATAATACTCATGACTATGTACCAACTTTCGAGGCTACGTTTCCATGTAATCCAGTGTAATGTTGTGTAACGTTAAATTCTGAATAGGTCAATCAGATAGCCCTTGGTAACAATTGCAAAATTAAGAAGCCAGTAAAATGTCAAATTCATTACACTTCCAACCAAATAGACTAGCGATAAAGTGGGGGAAAATAAATAAACAAAATGGTAAAACTAAAGATGTAACTAGGACATAAAATTACATTGTTCTTTAAAAATGCGTGTTTTTAAATAAATATTTTCTTGAGTGTGAGTAAAATGTGATAAAAAATTATTTTCCGTGTAAACTAGCAAAAAAATATTTTACAATTTTCTTTTCACTTTCCGACCAAAAATGTGAGAAAAGGTTGTACTCTATCATTTTCACCATTCCTTGGCCAGCCAATTGCCTGTGATCATTGAAGTCACTACCTCCAGCGAACACAACCACTTGGGAAGAGGAAAATTACTGACAACACTGGTGCAAGAGCAGCTGCTTCAGAGGAAGTCATTGTCGCCCACTTCCACGCAACCAGCTTCAGCCGGACTCGCTCGCCTGCTGGCGCGCCTGCTCGTACGCTGGCTCAACCCGCGCGCCCTTGCAAGCAAGTCTCCGCCTTCAGCTCCTCCCCAAGGAACAGACGGCGAGAGAGTGGCCTCGTAAATCCTCTAGTACTTTTTGACTTACAGGTAAACTATTTGGATAAATGGAACACGTGTGGAATGTGATGTGTAGATGGCGCTGATTCAAACAGTAGTACGTGTTAAGGTAAACTCCTTGTCAAACAATTTTCAATTTGCCCCGATCAGTGTTTTTCGTGTCGCTCGCGCTTTTTTGAGATAACGGAACTGGCTGAGTTGCCTCAGGGTATCAAGTGATGTCACTCCAGTGCCTCGGTTTCGAGTGCCCATGTTGGCACGATTTTCACCACTAGCTAGATAGCTAGGTCGAGTTCAGATGCTCTCTTTTGGAGGTTTCCAACGGCCGGCTGCTCTGAGCGGTAGTTTTCCATGTTTTTCTTCAACCAAAATCTGACAATATAAAATCTGACAATTATAACAGATGGGATCCGGACCGTGAGCGATCTTTCCTTCCGCTTCTACTTGCCACGCTGATAGCGATTTTTCCTTACCCCGCTGGTAGGAGATACCCGGCTTGCTTATCTTGCATACGTTATTAGAATATTTTTACTTTCTCGCTACCGCTTACGCAGAAGAGAGAATTTTATATAATGCTGCGCGAAAAAACGGCGAATTTTCGACATAAAAAATCTTATTACATAACCCTGATAACGAAAAAGTAGATAAATTCGTTTGCTAAATTTAGAAAACATAGTATTGCCAGAATCCATGATTTGTGAGTCCGTCCGTCTGTGATCGGCTAAACCTTATTTAAAATCAGACGCCATCGGCTAAATCTTATTTAAAATCAGACGATTTGGGCACCAAAATTTCAGCTCAGCCGATTTTCTCCAAGTTTAATATTTCCCAATCGATCTTGCTGATGTCATGGCCTCTTGAATTTGACACCGATATTTTAATTGGGGGGGGGGGGTCTTTACATGAAACCCCTCGGACATTTTCCAAATTTAAAAAAAGGCTCCATCGTTTTTGATATTTTTTGTTGGATAGTAGATAGAACGTCTACAAGAATGGTGCAGGTCTAATTGTCGTTGAAAATTGATTTTTTGAAATTTGAAAAAACTGAAAATATTTTCGGCGTTTTTCTAAAACTATAATTATGAAGATATATATTTTTACCATTAATGAAATTTGTTCCCTAAAGACATTTTGAAATAAGATCATGTATAATTTTTCGAAAACTTGAGTACTTTTCGCGTAATTTACGTGAAAGTACGGGCGAGAAAGTGCGTGTTGTTCAGCACCATTTATTACGTTAAATGAAACCTAAACTTACCTGCACTTATACTGATTATAAATAGTTTTTGTCACTCCCTTAAACATTTGCATTTAACAAATTTACCATATTTTACAGAAATTGTACTTAAAAATCAATTTAGAAATAGTTGTGTTACAATTTTTTGAATGATCACTTTCCATACAGTACATTATTTGCATCATATTTTTCATTTATTCCCATGCTGTGTCACAAATAATCACGCGCTCAATGTTTGGCACAAAAGCAGGAATTAACCTCCTCTGAGCACAAGACGATTTCGAGGACAAGCTCCACGCCCAATTTCCTACGTCCAATTCAGACAGTGGACCACACTTCACGATTTGCTTTTATGAGCGCCATGACTCATCGCCAGCGGTAATCGGGGGTCGCTGAATCATGTGGAGAACTAAAGAGAAACGTTTCACGAGAGGTACTACGCCTTCTTGCAGAAGTTTCGTGCACTCTCTCTCTCTCTCTCTCTCTCTCAAATTGTCCTGCAAAACATCCGTACATGAGTTACTTTGAATTTGTCGTTGAATAATTGAAAATATTTCATTGAAATTTTTCATTCTTTATAAAAAACATGCGCTTGTTGCCTGGATTTCTTTCACTTTCAACTCGCTTCTATGGGAAGCACCCGCAAATGCACATCTAAGGAACGTTGTCGAAAACTGTTCGGTCTGTTTATCCCACACACAAAGATTTTAAGACCGTATTTTAAATAGTTTTCCTGGGAATCCATTTGATGTATTGTGGTTAGGCGGAAGAGCGGGCCTGATGGCCCGAGCCTCGCCATATCAATAAAGGCATTATTATTATTATTATTATTATTATTATTATTATTATTATTATTATTATTATTATCATTATTATTATTATTATTATTATTATTATTATTATTATTATGTTTTTATCAATATTTTAATTTATGTATAAATCAATGGTGAACTTCTAGAACAGGAGGGGACCCGAATGAAAACGGTGTCAAAAGTAAGTGATCTGCCTACAAAGCAAAGTTTCGAGACTGCTGGCTGGCTGCGTTGGCGAGAGACACGAGTCGACGTGAAGTATTGCCGACGTTGCATCAAATACGTTAATATAGATTTTGTTCGAATTCTTACCACTCTCCTGATGTCAGCTGCGTTCATGAAAATCACAAGCGAGTTCGTTTTTTTCAAGATTTGACAATGTTGAAAGTAGAAATTTGTACATTTGCTACACCGTATTCAGTAGACATTGATACAGCACGTATTTCTAATTAAGTGACCTCTGGTTTAATAGCTAAAATATCGATTCTATGGGGCAAAATAATTGTAAGTGTTAATAAAAATTTCCCTAGGAATTGTTTCTATGTTTGTTCAAATCTACTGAAAGCCTCATGATAGACCCCACTTACGGTTGCAAAAAATGTTCCCCGAGAAAAGTAAAACCAAACCGCAGAAATGTTCTCGATTACAATTAGAAATGTTTTCTCCTGTCGTTTGAAATACAGATAAACTCACAATGAAATGTTTTATAAATAAAAAACTGTCTAAATACCGCACAGTAATAAATGACAAATTTCTATTACGACTATTTAATTAGTAGTTTCTTAAATATATGTTTTTCTGTGTATATGCTTATGTTGTAAATAACCATGCTATGCGCCGAGGGAAAAAATGGTTCATCTGTCTCTAGTCGTTCACTTATTGAGCGTCGTTTCGGCTTTCAAATTACTTCGCGTGCCCGTCGGAGCTGACCCTTTGAGTGGTTCTGTCCGCTGAGGCAAGGATACGAATACGACTCCCCGAGCAGAAAAAAATCAATTTTTGATAAAAATTTCATTCATACCGGAAGCAACTGCATATCAAACTAAATATACTCTATTGCAAACGAATTACTCTGTACGTTAGGTCTGAAGTGGTGGCAACTATCGCGAGACAGAAACTAGGGCGCATGGCGAGGAAACTGCAGATTGTCACGCTTTTACTGACACAACCTCCAAACATTCGTTTTTAATGGAATTTCACGGATGTGACCGCCATTTTCTCACACACGACTACCATTATTTTAATGGCACTTTCTTCTGAAATGTTCCATGCGAAGACACATTGCCGCCATTACCAGTGCAGTTATATACCGCTGCATCATTAAATTTATGTACCGGTAAAATGCCATCTATTGTGATGGATAAATTAGTGTTTTTAGAATACAACCCTGACAAGGTACATTAATATAATAATGACTTCTTACCTACTTAGGAAATTATAACAAAATCAGGAATTATCAACAATATTACACCACAGCATCGCACTAAGAATTTTATGCGATGTAAAGCATCATTAGTGGAAAGACTACGATAGAGGAACATGAAAAACTTAAATAAAATATACGAGATGATTTGAGTCTATAAATAGCTTTTATTTATTTCTAAATTTATTTTTCCAATAAACTAATTAGATGTATTTATGCCGATTATTAATGCTTTTTCAACACAAATATTTACATATTCTTTATGACACAAATAAATATGAGGATGATGTTTTAATGTAGAAAATTATTTAGAACCACAAGTTTAATATAATCATGGCGACTAGCATACCAAGCGACTAGCATACCACCATACCATACGAAAAGTTAGTAAATTTTAACAATTGCGAAGGGAAACTATTTAACTCTTGTAAAAATATCTGTAAAGGGTTTCTTTAAATGCTGTTTGGTAATGTTATATTTACATATTTTTACATGATCAAAAAATATGTTTTCACTTCATTGAAAAATTAACCCCATTATCTTTTCCTTTTTAATTTCTAATAAGGACTGTGTTATTTTTTACAATTTACAAGCACAATGCACATTTGAAAATCAAATGCATTTATCGAAAGGTTCTTGAATCGAGGCTTATATTTATGTTGAAAATCAGAGGTAAAATTTGTCAAGGAAATGTAAAGGATTGATTGATTGATTGATTGATTACTAGTGATTACAGGCGCGTCAACTGCAGAGGTTATTAGTCCCGTAAGTGAAGTGCATGTTTGTTATTCGAGAGACGGCTGTTTTCTTGCCCCGCTGAATGGCGAGATCCGGAGCCGACATACCGTCGTCTAACGTGGTTTTCCCCCAATCAGGTATCTCCCACCAGCGGGGTGTAGCCCAGGTAAGACACGTCTAAGCTTCCGAACAGTCTCGCAGTATGTGTGGTAGTGTACGGCATGTTAGAGGAAGTGTATGTGAGTAAGAGGCGAGGATAGGTCAAGGAATGGGAGGGAAAGATCGCGCGTGGTCCGTGGCCTGTTTGTTATGGTGCTGCTCCGGCATTCGCCAGGTATTGATCGGAGGAACCACAGAAAAACACCGATCACAGCAGTCGGGTGTAAGAATTCGACTTCGGTATCTCGCTAGTGTCCAAAATCCTGCCACCATCGGGACTCGAATCTCAGGACCTCCCGGTCAGAGACAGAGCAGTGGCATCAGTTGATGCCCTGAACCATCTCTCCCGGTGAAATATGAAGGTTTTTTGATTGATTGATTTTTTTCGTGTTTCCGGGTGCATAAACTGATTTGGTCCCGTAAGTGTAGTGCATGTTTTTTCTCGGGATATGGCGGTGTACTTCCCCCGCCGAATGGCGAGATCCGACGCCGACCTACCGTCGGCTAGTGGGGTTTACCCCTAACCAGGACTCTCCCACTAGCGGGGCACCGCCCCAGCCGAGACAAGCTGTAAGCTCCCGACCGGTCTCCGGGAATATGTGGTAGTGTAGTGCATGTTAGTGTAAGTCAGTGTGTAAGGGGAGAGGATAGGACAAGGAAGGGAAGAACAGATCGCGCGCAGTCTGTGGCGCGTTTGGTAGGGCATTCCGCTGGTGTTGAAGGAGAAACCACGGAGAACTACCGATCAGAGCAGCCGGCCTCTGGAATCTTCTCCAGACAGCGACCGAATTCGACCTAGCTGAAAATCTAGTGTCGAAAATCCTGCCGCAGTCGGGACTCGAACATAGGACCTCCCGGTCAGAGGCGCTGCAGTGACATCAGTTTGTGGGCGCCAACACGAGAGGTCAATTCGGGAAATAATCTTAAAAACGCATTTTTTATGTATGTATATATTGATTGGAATATGCGAAAAATCCGGTGAAAAGTAAAGGAGTTTTATTTGTGGAAGGTGGCGGCCACGCTGAAAGACGTTTTGGGTCGTGATGCTGCGTCGCCTGCTGGCCCCGGAGCGCGCGCCGGCGTGGGAAGGGTGCGGGAGGGGGAAGCGGGGAGTAGGAAGAGGGGAGGGGCGGGGAGCGCAGCGTCAGCGGAGGCGGCGTTGCGTACGCACGCGCGTGGACGCAGCGCCATCGCGAATACAAAGTGCGTAATTAAGGCCGGGCAATGGACCGGACGAAGGAGGGGACGACGACAGAGGCCACGGCTGAAGTGGTGCCGCAAGCAAATACGCACTGCCACGCGTATTCCGAATATCCAATGAGGGGTTCGAAGAATCGTAGTTTATGTAGCGTGGTTACCAAGTGGCGCGTTTTCGAGGGAGGTTAATAATCATAATATACTGAGCTCAAACTCGGCCCGATGCACAAACGGTCATTTAAGTTTATTTAGTTTGCAATTAACCCTTGTATTGTCATCTTAGAGATCAAAAACGGAAACAAATATAGAGAACGAAGTTGCCCATACTTCCACTGGAGGCGCAATATCAGAACGAACGGCTACAGTGTTCGTCCCCAGCGTTACACGTTCGTGAGTATTTGTGTATTGTATTGGTATAGCAAGCATCGTTTTACGACTTACGTCGAGTAATTTCTCTGTCTAATTTGCATTGCTATGTTTTTAATTCTAAAAAGGTCCCTGAAATCCGACTTCTCAGATGAAAAGAAAGCAGGCAGTGAGGTGAAGTGAGGCAAAAAATTGTGTTGGTAGAACCAGTTTTTCAAAACGAGACAGTAAACAATGTTACTGATTGCGTTTTGTGCCCAGAGAGGAAACATGCCAAATTAATTGCCTGGACATCCCAAATGGTTTCTCATTATATGTATTAGACACCGCATTATGAGCGGAAACTACTTTGAAATCAGGGCTTAGTTGAGCGCAATGTAGACCGGATGCAGTAATAGAGATGCCGAGAAATAAAAAGGAGTGTACAGAGCCCAAATCAAATGCGAAATGAAAGTAATCTCACATAAAGGAGGTTATTAACAAAGGCAGTGAGGGAAAAGGTGATCATGGGGGGAGAAAATGGTGATATTAGTGTCAATATCATTGTTTGTGACGGTGGAGATATTTTTAGGAAAAGATTGGGTAGAATTGATGTTGAATTCTCAGGGGTGCTAGGATGGTGATATGGTTGGCAGTGGAATATCCAAAGAATGTGATGGAAACTGAGGAGAAGTATGGTAGTGACGAATTTGTGGCGTTGGTGATACAGATCGGGGAGATGCCAAAGCAACATTGATGGTGCAAGTAGTAAATATGATACTATTGGTAGACGACCTGACGAAAAGTGAGTAGCGGGAGGTAGGATATTGTTTGATGTGAAGGTGACTGCCTGGATGAGGCTGTCAGATCATTGTAGCCCTTCGACACCACGGCTCATGCAAACTTCAGGGAGCAGAGAGGAGTGGGAGAAAGAGAGAGAGAGAGAGAGAGAGAGAGAGAGAGAGAGAGAGAGAGAGGAGAGGGCGAGAGAGAGAGAGAGAAACCGAAAGCGAGATAGAATCCGGAGGTAGGAGAGCGGGCAGGCGGGAAATTGTGGGCGCCAACACTAGAGGTCAATTCGGAAGATAATCGTAAAAAACGCAATTTTTATGTATTTATATATTGATTGGAATATGCGAAAACTTTACGTAATGTACGTGGTGGTGGTGGTGGTGGTGGTGGTGGTGGTGGTGGTGGTGGTGGTGGTGGTGGTGGTGGTGGTGGAGGGAGGCACAAGCAAATAATAGAATAATAAGAAGTGTTCATGTCTTGACGTCATTTGAAGCATAAGCTCCTCAGCTGCTGTGCATCCTGAGGCAGCCGCTGAAGTGGCGTGCGCCGGCAGAAGTCGTCGGGGGAGGGGGCAAGCGTGCGGGCGGCGCGTGAAACGCGAGCGCACAGGAAGGCACCGGCCAGGGGGGGGGCAGGCGGCCAGTGCTCGTGCTGGCGTGGACGGCTCTAACGCCCTCTGCTTGCCTAGGCACGTGGCCCGCCCACCCACCCCCACCCCACCGCAGCTTCAACACTAGTCCCCCGCGGTTTGCCTTGCTCTCTGCTTGGTCGACTCCGTTACTTCCCAACCTATACTGCGGTTTTTACAGAGCTGCGTTTGAAGTAAATCAGCTGTTACGGTGTCATCCAATCGGAAGGCTGAACGCCACCATTATGACGTCACTGTAGTGACGTGTAAGGTCCCGATTGGACGGCACCGTAACAGCTGATCAAATGTCAAACGCGACTCTGTAAAAACCGTTATATAGTCCCCCGTGGTTTGCCCTGTTCTCTGCTAAGTCGACTCCGTTACTTCCCAACCTATACTGCGTTTTTTGTAGAGCTGCGTTTGAAGTAAATCAGCTATTATGGTGTCATCCAATCGGAAGGCTGAACGCCACAATTATGACGTTATTGTAGTGACGTGTAAGGTCCCCATTCGACGGCGCCGTAACAGCTGATCAAATGTCAAATGCAGCAATGTAAAAATCGCAGTATAGGCGCGTGTAATCGGCCGTGTGCTCTCTAGACAGCGACGGGGGTGATGGAAATCCTTCAGGATGCGGACACGAAAGGTAGTTACCGGCTGAGATAGCTCAATGAAATCGCTGTTGCGGCTGCAGCGATTCTGACCGGGAGGTATTAGAATTCGAGTCCTGTTGGCGGCGCATTTTCAACATAGGCTAGATAGCGAAGTCGGATTCATCCGCTGTCTGGAGGAGAATGCTAGCGGCCTCTGCTATGATTGGTAATTTTACGTGCATTCTTTAATTATTACCAGGTACATGCCGGAGAAGTTCCCTTACAAACGGGTTATGGTTCGCGCACTATTTTTTCTTTCTCTTCCTTGCCTTATGTTTTACCCTTACATTTACACCTACATGAACTGCACTACCACCTACAAGTATATCGGAAGACTAGTTGGGAGGTTAGAGCTTATCCCTACGGGGGTCGTGTCCCGCTGGATAAATACTTTAAACTGGGTTTAGATTGACGCTGTTCTACCCGGGAAAGAACGCCGACATTCCCATCTGTAATATACACCGCATTCAAGAGTCTAATGATCGAAATTATTGACGCGTCCGGAAACAAAATACTCACTCACTCACTCACTCAGAAAATACTGTTGAGATAAAGACTGTCTTGTTCTAGTTGGTTGCGCTTCAGTTTCCAATCTGAACAGGAGGCAGTAGCACAGTTCACTATCGCCGTGCAGAAGACAGTCGCATTACATAACCTTACTTACGATAAGTTATCTCCAATATGAGGAGAGTGGAGAGTGGTGTCTCACAAGCATGTCTTGATTTTTTGCTAACTTCTACAAACAGTTTCAAACGAAAGCTCTCCTCATCAGTTCTAAACACTCTTATTCTTCATGCGTTTTGCCATTTTTCAGTCGCATACAGAGCACTATCGCCCTGGACCATGTATTTTAAAATGTAATATTAATTAATTTATTTAGACAAGAAATGATAATAAAAAAGTTGTCTAATGTTTTGGGGGGGAAGTATAATGAGCAAACTTTTTTTTGAGTTCCAGAATTTCCACCCATCTCTTTTACTATAATTAGCTGAATTATGAATAAAGTTACTAACGAGCGCGGTTGACGTTGAGAACTAGACATTTTCGCACCAGCGAATACATTTTTATCAAAGAAAGTATGGCCAAACTGTCAATATACCTTAAAACGGAAAAATATTACAAGACGACGTGTTTTGTTCTCGTCTCGAGATTACCCTGACAAAAGCCTACGAAGTCCATTTTTCATAGTCGTTAATTTAATCTTCAAAAAAATTTTTCATTTCTGCCAATAGATTAATTTTCCCTTTCACATTCCTTCCTTAACGTCGCGCAGATAAGACAAAGCAATGTAGTAAACATCTCGCTCCAGAAGACTCAATTTTCGGTTCCAAGTTATCCATAAATGTTTATCATTTTAAGAAAAAAAATTTTTTTTTAAAAAAAAAAATGTTTCAAGGCGACAAATCATATAATACAGAAGTCTTTACATCGTTTTCTGAAAAGAAAGAAAAGCGTTAATATTTTAGAGAGACACTTGCTTAACTCACATGTCCGAAATTAATGCTATATACTTATACGATAACGTTACAAAACGGGTGTAGTTAATCACTGAAAAATTCAAAAATAATACTCAAAGTTACCTGGAATATTATAACTTACACATTATTTTGTCGATACTTTTTAAGCAATAAAAATATAAAGAATGTTTGGTTATCCGTTGATTGTAAATATATTAAAATCTTTCAAAGAACATTACCGTTAGATGGGACAACATAACTCCAATTTTCTCTCATATTTTAGTGTAAACTAAATTCTTTACACGCATTACTTTGTAATGTACCGTGAATTCTAAACATACTTTTAAAATATGATTTAAGTAAGAACTGGTGGTGTTACAGAATGTCACAGACTTTCTCGTACTAGTTAGTTTCTTTTTATTTGTCCGGGTCTAGCTTTTCGGTCGTGCCCCACCCTCTTCTCAGTTGCCATCTATCGCCGCCCAAACATCACCTTGGTCACATTTGCTCAATTTTTCGGTTTCTTAATACCAAAAACAAAAATTACTTTAAGAATATAATAGAAGAGTAAACCTAGTTCTATATGGAAATTTTCGTTGAAAAATTTGGAGCCATTTTTATGAAATTGGCGTTTAAGCGTTACTGTAAGTGCGAAATTTGAAGCTTTTTACAGAAAATGATTGAGTTTTCGAAAATATTTATTGAAAGTTATTTGAAACGCTTCTACTCACAAATGCAATAATGTATACAAATAGCTGGAGATAAGCATATTAAAGACATGAGAGATTTTTTTTAAAAAAGTATATTTTTGAAAAATCAAAATAATACAGCAAAATTAATTTTAGGTCATCATAAAAGAGTGCCATTAGCACATTCCGAACGAAAAGTTTTAAGAAAAAATTTGGTGGCGTTTTTGAGAAAATGGTGTTTGAACGTTTCTGAAAATGTAGAAATTTGAGCTTGTTTTCTCAGAAAACTTGAGTTTTTTCGACAAATTTTATAAGAAGTTATTTAAAGAACATGTACTCATAAATGTAATAATGTGAAAAAATCGCAGGTAATACTAATATAAATGACGTCAGAGGCTATTCAAAAACTTTTGTAATAAAAAAAGAATTAGAGCAAAATGAAGTTTGTCATCAAATTGAGTACATTTAGCTCTATACCTACCAAAAGTTAAAAAATTTGAGCGGTTTTTGAGTAAATCTTTCTTTTGTTATTTTTTAAAATTGCATAAATTGCAGCAATATTGCGGGAAAACTATCAAAAGTTAAAAAATCTACATGACCTTAATGTAAGAAGTAAATATGGACAACACATTTCTATTGAACGAAAAATCTCTATCTTTAATTTTGTAGCCGTAGAAAGACGCTGCAAAAAGTTCAAACTTTTGCAATTTTCGAAACTTCAGTTGTGTGAAAATCTTACCTTTGTCATCTTTATAAGTTTATTTTACTCTATTCTTACAAGAATTTTAAAAAAAGTGAAACGTTTTTGAAAAAAAATGATAATGTCCCAATTTTTTCAAAATCTCAAAGCTTTGACTCGAGCCGGATGGAGAGGAGTTTCTTCAATTTGGAAGAAATCCTACGTATGGTTTGGGCGCTAGTAGTATTCACAAACGGACGGACAGACGAATAGACAGGCGGACAGACGGACGGGCGTTTTGCCGTCAATTGGGTTTTCGGTACCAAGGAGCCACAAAACAGGCATTTGGGCTAGACCACTTGGTAGTGGATTTTTTCTTAATTTAGCAACTGGATTTATCCATGTTTTCGTTATCAGAACCTGGGAATGAATTTTTTCTGCCGAAAATCCGCCGTTGTTTCGCGCAGCATTACATAACTTTCTCTATACTACGTGTATTACTCCGTATACTGGTACACGTACGCGTACAAGAAAGTAAAAAAAATGCACTCTTCACTAGTTGAGAGCTGAAAGCAAAATACGTATTCAGTTTTGAAGCGCAAATTTAACAGCTTTAACATGAATTATGTTGGTATCTTATGGAGGACACAAACGTGTAATGTTACCAGCGCAATACGTACATAATACTCTTCTTTTTGAACCAGTGAATAAACGAAAGACTGAAATACTCCAACAGATATGAAAGTACAAAGCTTACATTTTGTCTGGCTGAAAGTTACCCCGAAAGGGCAAAAAAGACACTTTTAGACGTACCATGTCTAAAAGTAAGTCTACGTGTTTGTAATAGTTCGTGCCGTTAACGTCAAATATTCCTTTTCCGAGTTAGAGTATGGCGTGGTGGCATCTTTTGCTTCGCGAATTGAGAGCCAAAGGCGAGATAGGCGATTGGGCCCGCGGGCCGCCCCGCGCCCACGCTCCGGCCTTCCCGCGCGCGCGGGCCGCCACTTCAGAGGCTGACGTCTCGGCCTCGATAAGGTGCGAACGAGGAACCCGGCGCCCCATTATCACTTTCTAACGACCCGCACGCACGCTACATTACGTAAAAGAAGCAACAAAACAGTCCGCGGTGCGTCATTTGGAGCGTGCCAATGATTGGCAACTCATTGGGATTAGAACAGTAAAATCCACACTTCAGACTTTTCAACAGCGATAAACACTTGCCTGCCAATCGACCCTGAATCTTAAGGAAATCGTTGAGCAATGAACAAGTTTGGTTGTGAAATATATGTTACATTGCGTTCTGCGATACAATAGATTTAATAGCACACAAATATATTTTCGAATTATAACTATAATTAATAGTTCAATGCAATTTGTTCAAAATAAAAACGCCCTAATATACTACGCGTAGTAATCAAATCACTAATTGACAGTACATATAAAGGGCCCTGAGCAACACAGTGATAACCCTCATTTCTTAATATTTTTTAAGCCAAAGAGAAACAATGTTCCCAAACTAGAGATTTATCCGTTGTTCATATACTATTGGGTAGTTTTTACAACGCATGGGATTTGATGTATTTTTAGGAGCATTTTAAACTTAGATGTGTGAAATCAGGTATCATTATAAGGCCTTTCATACATTGAATGCCAAGGAAACGTATTAACAATAGAAATTTTTTCGAAGTTTCAACGTCCTGGAACAGATCTCACAAGTCGTGAAATGTGTGTTTACCAATCAATCATTCCTGTACCCAATACAGCACAAAAGGAGTCCACGTGCAGGCCATTCCGAGCGTTTGGAACCGAGGAAAAAAATATCCCCTTATCCCCCGGGGATGGGACGTTGCTCATCTAGAGAAGGTGAGGGGACTTCCGTCCCCACACCCACACGTGAGGAGACTTCCGTCCCCACACCTACACGTGAGAAGACTTCCGTCCCCACACCTACACGTGAGAAGACTTCCGTCCCCACACCTACACGTGAGAAGACTTCCGTCCCCACACCTACACGTGAGGAGACTTCCGTCCCCACACCTACACGTGAGGAGACTTCCGTCCCCACACCTATACGTAAGGAGGCTTCCGTCCGCATCTTACGCTATTTATTGAATCATCTTCCGACAGTCCCGCCGCGCCGGCGGGTCGCCTTTTCCGACCACCCCCTAATAACCGCATGTGAAATACATTTACGACGTCGTAAAGCGTGACACGCCGTCAAATGGCGAGATGCCGCACGCCGGCCGCAGGCCGCCGCCGCTGCGAAGATTGCCCCGGACAAGCCAACTCGTTCCGGCCGCCACCTCCGCCCCCGCCCCCTCGGCAAGTCATAAACCCCGCGACCTCCGCAGCGCCCACTCAGCCTCCCCTCGCTCCGGCGCGCGGCCAGCCATCTGAAGCTAGCAGCGCCTACGTTTGGGGGAAATGCAAAAGAGCTTTAACCCTCGCATGGCCAAGCATGATATTGATTGATTGATTTTTTTCGTGTTTCCGGGCGCGTCAACTGTTTTGGCAATTAGTCCCGTTAGTGTAGTGCGTGTTTTTTCGTGGGAGATGACGGTAATCTTCCCCCGCTGGATGGCGAGATCCGGCGCCGACCTACCGTCGGCTAGTGGGGTTTCCCCCTAACCAGGACTCTCCCACCAGCGAGGCACTGCTCCAGCCGGGAGAAGCTCTAGGCTCCCGACCGGAGTATGTAGTAGTGTAGTGCATGATACTGTGTGTGTGTAAGGGAAGAGAATAGAACAATGAAGAGGGAGGAAAGATCGCGCGCGGTCCGATGCCCGTTTGTTACGGTATTGCTCCGGCATTCGCCTAGTGTTGATCGAAGAAACCAAAGAAATCAGAGCAGCCGGCCGCTAGAATTCTCCTCCAGACAGCTACTGAATTGGACCTAGCTGAAAAGCTAGTGTCGAAAATCCTGCCGCCGTCAGGACCTAGGGCCTCCCGGTCAGAGGCGCTACAGTGACATCAGTTGATGCACTAAGCTACCGCTCCCGGTGCCAAGCGTGATATTAAAACGCCGCCGTTAGTGTGGGGGACCCAAGTGACCCCCACGAAAAGGTGTTACAAAAAGCTGTTATATTGAGTTCAGAATAGTATTTACTTTATTACTGTATTGTTCATCATCTGACAATATTGTACAAGAACATTTGTGTAAATTTCCCAAATATTTTATAATATATTCGAAAGTTGAAAAAACAACGCTTTTGCATATTCATCTAAGTCATGTTATCATCTTTGGAATAACTACTATATTGAACGTTTATAATTTCTCATCATTATTCTTAAAAGAACACTTTGACACACTTATAGATATGTAAACTTTTATAAGATAAGTAAAATAAATATCTACCTCTTAAATCCACTGTCTAATATCTCGTTCACTCATAGCTGTTGTAAACGCAGTTTCTTACATCTCGCTGGACACAAAGAAGAATGCAAAAAGATGCGTGAAGAAGAAAACAGAAGATAATCAGTACTAAGTTAGTTTCTCGAATACGACAGTGTCATATTAGTCTTGAAACAACGGCGAAATACAACAGAAATGAAAATGTGAACGTCAAAATATCAACAACGAGAATGGCAAATGAGAGGTGTCTTGAGACCACCAGAGTCATTTCTATTTAATACAAAAACCATATTAGTATGAAAAGTGTGTTAAAATCTTCCTCTTTTTTCTGCTTACTATGAGGGAAAAAGAGAACAGGGAGACCTTAGGTCTCCCGCTCGACCATGCGAGGGTTAAACTAGTGGTGCTAAAAAGGTACGTACTTTCTTTCCCGTATTTTCACGCTAAATTACTCAAATTTTCCAAAAATTGTAAATGATCTTTCAAAATTTATTTTTAAGGGAGGATACATTATAGATACATATTTCATTAAGGAAAAAATCTCTATCTTCATAATTGTATTTGTAGGAAGATGCCAATTTTTTTTTTCTGCAATTTTCTAAAAATCAAAGTTTTTAACGAAAATGAGATATGTTCTATTAACTTAAACATCCTTCTCACAATCCAATAACAAAATTGAATCTAAAACGTTGGATCCGTATGTTTGAAAAATTTGCAAATGTCCCAAGCGCTTCAAGTAAACTTCTCCCTCAAAATTATTCGATCTCAAATTCAAGGGACTCACGTCATCAGCCATATCAATTGAGGAATATCAATTTAGGAGGAAATCGGCTGAACGATTTACCCACTAGCGTTTTTCACCAAAGGACGGACGGGCATACAGACAGACGCTTTGCTGTCATTCGATTTTTCGATATCAAGGACTCAAAAAGTATGGATTTTGCGTACACCATGTGTTAGAGGAAATCTAAATTTAGCAACTGGATTTATCCACTTTTTCATTACCAGGGTCCTGTAATAAATTTTCTGCCGAAAATTCGCCGTTTTTCACGCAGCTTTACATAACTTTCTCTCTACTCCGCAGCGAAAAAGTAATTAAGAAATAGAGTAATTAATAAGCCTTTAATTTTGGCTATTATTTGGTTGCGATTGATTTTTAGATGGCACGCGCGGCCCCTGGCGGCGCAGCGGCGAAGCAGCGCGCGGGGCGGCTAGCACCAACGCTCCTTTCATGGAAAGCTTCGAAATTGACTTGAACCCAACGATATCTGCATTACCGAAGTTTTACATACAGTTGATTTGAATACAAGTCATTCAGCAGCTTTCCGCTATCTTGGATATCTGCAAATAAAATGTACCTACACTTTACGCTAGTTAGCATATACCGATTTTCATGAGTACATTAAACAGTTATATTCCCAAATTCTCCTTCTCTCACACTGTACGAATGATGAATTATTTCATGTTTTAGAACGCGTCAACGGTGAAGGTCATTCTTCCCGTTAGTGTAGTGCATGTTTTTTCATCGGGAGGTAGCTGTGATTTTCCACCGCTGGATTCTGAGCTCCGGCGTCAAACTATACGTCAGCTAGCGAGGTTTTCCCAAACCATCATATTGCACAAGCATAGAGGAGTATTTCTATTTAATGTATGAAAACAGTATCCAGTAAACAATAATAACAGTAATAATAAGATTTACAAATCATCATTACCCAATATTCAAATAAACAGAAGCAAGCAAGTCATCATCAGCAAACAAGAGAAACGCCAAACACAAAATATCAAACATCATACACCCAAGCACTCAAGATATAGAAATCCCATATGAGAACATTAATACTTCTTATTCAATATAAATCCATTGTATTCCATCAATCCATTCCAATCCAATTCAGTGTAAAAGAAGCGTGTTGCACCCGATGGACTTTTTACAATAAAAGAGGAATGTCGCTGGACCTAACACACGTCTTTGGAATGAAACCACTCGAAAAAGCTGATGCTATTTGAACACGATACAGAGTGGCAAGCAGATGTGCAAATTTATTATATATGTCAGTAGAAAATGGTTTAACAACAGCAATGTGACTGCGAATTTACCAACAAGATGCCATATTCACATTTTACTCAAAGACTCTAGAATCAGAAAAGAAGAAAGTTGTGATGATATTAACAAGGCTTTACCTCTAGTAATTTAATGGCCCCTTTGAAGTCGTACATAAAAACTAATCCTCAGCCTTAGATCTACATTAAACAGGATATAAATTCGACAAAGTACCTGTTATGTTTTTTTGAAATTTATTTTCTTATTTGTGTCTTATTATTCAATATTGTAACCTTTATAAGATTTATGTAAATCGCTGTTCACTAAATAAATAACAAATACAATCACCAGATTGCAGATTGGCCACTTCAAATTCAGTCATGGCCATCTAATAAAAAAAGTCTGAACCAGACTCATATCTCAAAAGGTCCCCAATTGTGGAAAAGAAGATTCAACCTTCTATCTTATTCTTAAATGACCATGTGTAGCAAGAGAAAGCCAATACCGGGAATCCACAGTCATCTAATTGTTACATTTAATTCATCTGAGGTATGCGCGAGGTTTAGTGAGTTTTTTACTACGTATTGTAACTGTATGTATTGTACTGTAATTGTATGTGTTTGACTCATTATTATAAGTAGTTCAAGTAAAGAACTGTCTGCAATACCACTATCCATTATAAACTACATATTATACGACATACCATGAAAACAGATAAAAATAATGTAAATTGCCTTGATTGATCATGGCATTTTTATACACATGTACTGTAGAGAGTACAAAAAATAATCACCGAATCTCCCTCACACATTCGAAAAACAGGAAATATTACAACTTAACTTGAAAATCGGTATTTAATAAATATTATTTATTTATTTAAATATTTCCTTTCGGTTATCACCGATGAATACTTTAGTAAAGCACACACAAGGCACAGCAGGGGGTCCTCTGTTACTCACAAGACAGCCGCACCGTGGCGCCTATGTAGCAATGGGCAGTTATGTTGTTATCCACTTGCGGCGTTCATCACACTTTATTATAAACTTATTCAAAAAGGCCGCGTGGAATATGACATTTCTGTCAACATAATGAAGGTACATTTACTTCTCAATGACTGTTTTGTACAAAGAGTTATTACAAATACAAGCCGAAAGAGCCATACTACAACTTAAAATTAAAAAAATTAAACTACCACTACTTCTAGAGGCAGATTTAATAGTGGATGCCCCGAGTTCGCGCCGTGTTTCCCTCCTAAAAAAAAAACTCGCAAACCCCAACTTTAGACTTTTTACTTGTTTGTATGCTACTTAGTATGGAAAAATAATGATTTTAAGCGAATGAAAGTAAAAAATGCCCATTTTACCCAGAAAAATCGTTTTCTTGATCCCTTAAAAAAATATTCCTTGTTCCTAAGTGAAACAAGTTACCCAAATATTGGGTATTCATAAATCGCCGCTTAGGGTACCGCATGCCGAAAAAGTCGTTTTTTGCTGTCTGTTCGCTCGTCTGTCAACAGCACTAGCGCCGAAACTCTATCTAGGATTTTCATCAAAATGGATATTCTTCTAATGACTGACGATATGCCTCTGGAATTTAACAAGGATATTTCAATTTATGCCTTTACATGAAGTCCTAATGACATTTTCAAAATTTTAAAAAAATGTCTCCAAATGTTTTCTTAATTTTTTCTCAAATAGATAAATGGTGCATATGTTTAAAAAATGGCATACATTTCTATTGAAACGACTACATTTTCAAATAATTGCGAAAGTTTATAAATTTTTCAACCCTCTTCACTAACTTCATTTTTGAAAATATTTTATTTGCAATCAAATGTGTTTTCAAACTTAGATCTTTAAATAGTGTAATAAAAATCTGAGTTTTCATTTAACTTTGGGCGAAATCGCGACTAATTTGGTAAAATGCTTTTGAATTTTTTTGTTGAATGGAGAAAAGTTTGTTTCATGGTAAGGAAGAGGTTCAATTTCCATTAAATTCAAGGAATTTCGAAAATTGCAATGTAAACATTTTATGCTGCAGGATAAAAATTGAAATACAAAGTAGATGATGAAAACCAAAATGGAATATTAAGTAATATTGTAGGGTAGAGGTATGGAAAAAAAGTGAATAGAGGAAAACAAAAATAGAGAGTTTAAAGTTGAGCAGAAGAGCGAAAGATAGAAGAGCGAATAATAAATGAGACTGGTATTGGAGAAGCAAACAAATGAAACTGATTGGAATCGACGTGAGATGAAGGTAAAGCCAAGAGCCCGGCGATGAGAATGGGTGACAGAAGAGAGGATGTGGACAAAGGGGGCGTGGCGATCCTGTGACGTGAGTTGCGAAATGAAATCAGATCAATGTCGAAAGGGGGAAGCAGGAAAAGGGAGAATGGATGGGCAAAAAGCCACGAGTAAGATGAAATATTTCTTTTTATGGTTATTCTGTTTATTATATTCGTACTGAGGCTTCGACACCGTATTTCATATTTGAAAAAAGGAAATAACATATTCGTCTTCATAACTATTGCAAAAGGCTTGGAAATAGATTTTGATACCTAGACGTAGCGAAAAGCGCTAGTATTGACCACAGTTAAGGAAAGTTTATTTTCATATAATTCTTGGACTTCAATTCTAAATTCTTTATGTGAAACTGGGCAATTATCATACATTTTTCTGCATAGAACCCTTGTATGACTTTGAGCAATTTTAAATGTTATATTTTTATTAATTTTTTATCCAGTAGTTGCTACTTGAATATTGCAAATAAACGGGAATATATTTGACTCAATAGTATCCGCTCAGTTTTGTACACCATGTACGTGTTTCAGACATTAATTCAAGAGGCATCAGTTCACGCTACATCAGAGTGTGGAGAGGATCATTGAAAACCGGTCTTGGCCGTTCTGTTCTTTACCACAATTACAACGCCAATGTTAGTAAGATGTTTTCAATTTATTTTGGTATAAAAAAGAATGAAAGAAAAATCAGTAATCTTCGCTTTACATCTTGCTGATCTGATAGAAGACGTAAGTTTCGTGTTGTGGAACTTTTAAGTAAGAGGGAACTTACGAATTCTAAAATTTTAAATTTGGTGACTGAACTGCTGGCGTTTTTACCCTACTTTACATAAAGCAGAATATTTTGAACTTTACGTTTCAAAAGTTAACATAAAAAACTGTGCATGAAATAATATTCATTCATACACTTTGAATGTACTCTCAACTAAAGTTTAAAAACACTCCCACCCGTGTCAAAAGTTATACGCAGCGAATTCTCTAAATTTATTTCCTTTTACTGGAACTTGGAGATTAGTGGCGAAATCTATTTCACAGAGAAGTCCTTACATCAGCGAGCACTCAGTCGGACAGGATGGAGCCTCTAGACGAAATGAGGAGAGCTGGTCGGGGCGACGCGTCGTGACGCTGCACAGAGTGAGCGAGACGAAGTGGGCGGGGCCGGCTCGTGGACGTGGATTTGTGGAGGAAACGAGGACGGGCGCGTTCAACAACAGGGCAACGTTTCTCGAGGGACACTTTTTGTTGGAGGTCTTCAGCCGAAGTCACGACAGCAGTGTAATTAAACAAAAGTTGGAAAGACTCTCTACGACGAGCAAACGGTGGAAAATTCAGTCTGTTTTAAATACTTCTGTGATTCCTTTGATTAATCTTGAAAACAATGTGAAGAATTACTTTGTAAACTATACGAGTATTTAATATTTGGACACCATGAAGTTATGTTATAGAAAATATTTCAAGTAACTACTGTCGTATTATTGTTACTGAATTAACATTATTTCATTCTGTATCATATTGTTATTTCTTAAAACTTACTAAACCCTTTTCTTCTCGACGAGAAGGAGGTTATAAAATAAAAGGAAGAGTTATTCTAATTACATTACTCATATATTGGAAAGGTATTTGTGCGCTGACGTTTCAGGAATCTATCCTTTAAGGTACACTTCAAAGAGCTTAAATAACGAAAATCGAAAAGACACATAAACGAAGTATATTCTAACTTTTTAATTTGCAAATGAAAATATTTACTGACACGCACTCTACCGACGTAAGATTAACGTCGGTAGAGTGCGTGTCAGTTGCGCGTTAATATACATTTCCTGACGTTTAAGGTCCTTCTGCAATATACATTTCAACATTTATTCACCACATTGTCTCGCAATGCTTCATCACAGATCTGAGAGTCGAAATCTAACAAAACACAAGACGAGAAATTAAATCGAGATGAGGTAACACTCTGTATGTGCAAAAGGACACGCGGAATCAACTTTTCGAGTCATTGGGATATCAAAGGTGCACTTTTCATGAGATTGCTTACTACCGAGGTGATAGGATGTGCAGTCCAAATAGTCCGTTCACACGTGTCGTCGTCCCTTGAGGGTAATATCTTCAGTCTCGGTGGAGCAACAGTCGTAATGCCCTTCTCCTGTGCCAGAGCGGCGGCCAGGAGGGTATTACGACCTTAGATGCAACAGACGCCTACCGCAAGTGTAGACGAAGCGTCTGAAAGAGCAATTTCGACTGGACCACGGTCTGTCAGTAAGCAGAACCAATACTGACACCGACTGTGCAAGCTCTGGGAGGAACATGGTTTTATAATTGTCCATGAACTCAACTCCAAACTCTTTGAGTGCATGCTGTGAAGTGGAAATAATCTGTTAACACGTGTTGTCACCCCTTGTGGATAATATCTTCAGTCTCGAAGGGCAACAGTCGTAATGCCCTTCTCCTGTGCCAGAGCGGCGGCCAGGAGGGTATTACGACCTAGATACAACAGCCACCTGCCGAAAGTGTAGACGAAGCGTCTGAAAGAGCAATTTCGACTGGACCACGGTCTGTCAGTAAGCAGAACCAATACTGACACCGACTGTGCAAGCTCTGGGAGGAACATGGTTTTATAATTGTCCATGAACTCAACTCCAAACTCTTTGAGTGCATGCTGTGAAGTGGAAATAATCTGTTAACACGTGTTGTCACCCCTTGTGGATAATATCTTCAGTCTCGAAGGGCAACAGTCGTAATGCCCTTCTCCTGTGCCAGAGCGGCGGCCAGGAGGGTATTACGACCTTAGATGCAACAGACGCCTACCGCAAGTGTAGACGAAGCGTCTGAAAGAGCAATTTCGACTGGACCACGGTCTGTCAGTAAGCAGAACCAATACTGACACCGACTGTGCAAGCTCTGGGAGGAACATGGTTTTATAATTGTCCATGAACTCAACTCCAAACTCTTTGAGTGCATGCTGTGAAGTGGAAATAATCTGTTAACACGTGTTGTCACCCCTTGTGGATAATATCTTCAGTCTCGAAGGGCAACAGTCGTAATGCCCTTCTCCTGTGCCAGAGCGGCGGCCAGGAGGGTATTACGACCTAGATACAACAGCCACCTGCCGAAAGTGTAGACGAAGCGTCTGAAAGGACAATTTCGACTGGACTACGGCCTGTCAGTAAGCAGACAATACTGACACCGACTGTGAAAGCTTCCATTGTTTTATAATTGTCTATGAACTCGACTCCAAACTGATTGAGTGCAAAGCTGATGGGTATTGTTGAAATGTGCATATCACGCTCGTGGCATGGAAGGATTGGGCAGAGCCTCAAGGCTGCGTGGGCGGGAGGGCGTGACTCGCAGGTCGTGACACGCAACACGCGAAGCGTCACAACACACACGCAGGTGGAGCCCCTTGGGTTCTACAGGGGGCGGAGGCAGCGTCACCAGGACACCGTTTTCATCCCCATTTACTTATCTCGTTCTTTAAATTTTCAGCATCATGAAACTGTCATATTCTCAGTACATCTCAGAAAATGTAATGTTTTAAAAATATGAAGTGTAACACAGCCACATTTAGAACAATTAAGCAAACACTATGAAAAATGTTAATCAAATTAAAATTAAATTTCCTTCTTTAGGTATTCATTATTATGTATTTATGATTTCATGTAAACTTTTTGAAAAGAAAATATTGGTTGTAATACTAAATTAAAATTTTGCGGTACTAGTTTTTGAAGAGGTTTCGTTCGAGTGTCCAATAATGTAAGGTGTGTCTGATGATAGGAGATGATCACTTTTTGCAATGGATGTGGACAATTCCATAAAACAAAGCCACACGTGACCTAGATTTGTCTTCGCACCCCAGATCCTAAATTGGTGTTTAGAAGATCCTCAGGGAACGACCCGCTCGATGGCAGTGCAGAATGTGTTACGTACCAACCATAGGCAAATGTACGTAACTTGATTTTGTGAGATTTACCTCAGATGGTTAAAAGGAACCTTCTTCGATCACCTCTGCAGCTCCTAGAAGTTTGCAACATTTATTCTGAGGCACCCGTATATCATTCCCAACGAAGAGTCTATGTTGGTCTGCATTGTCTCCAAGTTCCTCGCCAAGACACGGCCCATTTGGGAGAAGAGGGTTTACACATTTTGCGCGTGCGGTGAGCAGCTACGGAGCCGCGCCATTTGGACCCAGCGTGCGGGGCAGGGCGGGGCGGGCGGGGCGGAGTGGGGCGGGGCGGAGTGGGGCGGGGCGGAGTGGGGCGGGGCGGAGTGGGGCGGGGCGGAGTGGGGCGGGGCGGAGCGGGGCGGGGCGGAGGGGGCGGGGGGGGCGGCGTGGGGCGGGGCGCGTGGGGCGGGGCGGGGCGGGGCGAAGCGCGCGCGCACCCGCGGCGCCGAGCGGACAAAGGGGCGGAGGCGGGGTTGACGTCAGGGGCGCGTGCCCCACTTCGCACGCACGGCAGGTGGGCACGCCGCCACCCGCCACGCCACGCCACGCCACGCAACGCCACTGACAGCCTCCCTACCGGGGCCTTGGAAGAGGCAGAGAAAGGTAGAGAAGAGAGAGAGAAGAGAGAGAGAGAGGAGAGAAGAGGGAGAAAGAGAAGAGAAGGAGAGAAGAAAAGAATCTGAGAAAAGGGGAAGAAGAGAACAAAAAAGTTCGTAAAGGGAAAAACACAGAAGAAATGGTAAAGAATGGTAAAGAATGAAATGGTAGTACTAAGACAGAGAGGCAGGGAGGGGCAGAGAGCAAATAAGAGACATTATACTAAGTTCCACTGTCGGGTGAGGATTTTTCAACCCAATCCTGTTCCTCTCGACTTTCGTGATCAACTCTCCGGGGCAACTGTTTGTAGATTTACACACTAGACAAAGTTCCAAGGAAAACAAGGGAAAACAAGAAGCATTTCTTTTACTCCACCAGAACAACAGTGGGTCCGTACTCCGGCCACTTCCAACGTCTGGAGACAAATGCGAGAGTTAGGATACCTGTAGGCTGTACCATAAAGCAGCTTACATAGTCTCAGATTTGGATGTCATATTTTCGAAAACCAGTAAAGTCAAATTTGCTTTCGGTAATAATCTACCTCATTTTTGTTGAATCACGCGATACGAATTTGTGGGCTGTTTAAAATGAAATCATTCCTACAATTTCTTATTCCTTCTCATTCTTTAAATTGCTGATAACAAAATCTGTATTTTATTCACCGCCACAGAATCTCTGAAAATGTCACCAGATATCTCAGCACACACTATTCTAAATGCTCCATATAAAGAAGAAAACACAAAGTAGGTTTCAGGTCATAATGGAAGTTTTTTTAATGGCTGAAATTATTTTCAATGGTACGTTGAGAATAGCCACATGATCATAGCATTTATGATATTTATAATTACATACGTTAGCTCTTTTCATTAATCAGATCCGTTAACACTACTTTCACATTTTATGACATTATCACATATCTTAGATTCTCCAGTCATAGCATGATTTCGGGCTTTTATATATTAATGGACCCTGTGACATTCTTATTTCTGCAACATGCGTACTTCTCCCCTTGTTAAATCCCTCTAATTTTGTTAACACTTTTAGATCAGTCTAAAATTAGAGCGCGCATTCCGTCCGGTGCGTTCGGCCAACTTAGCGTGCGCCCTGAGACGTGGGGCACAGGAGTTGTCAGTTTTAGTCAGTAAGTTAATCCTGAATAGCAAAGTTGCATAAAGTATTTTTTTTAGTATTGTAGTTCTCGAATTCAAACCGCAAGACGTTTATAAAAGTCGATTTATTGATTGATTGATTTTTTCGTGTTTCCGGGCGCGACAACGGCTTCGGTCATTAGTCCCGTTAGTGTAGTGCATGTTTTTTCTCGGTAAATGGCAGTGATCTTCCCCCACTGGATGGCGAGATCCGGCACCGACCTACCGTCGGCTAGTGGGGTTTCTCCCTAACCAGGACTCTCCCACCAGCGGGGGAAGACCACCACAGCCGGGACAAGCTCCAAACTCCCGAGCGGTCTCCCGGAATATGTGAAAGTGTGGTGCATGTTAGTGTAAGTGTGTGTGTGTAAGGGGAGAGGATAGGACAAGGAAGAAGAAGGACAGATCGCGCGCAGTCCGTGGCCCGTTTGGTAGGGTACTGCTCCGGCATTCGCCTGGTGTTGATCGGAGAAACCACGGAAAACTACCGATCAGAGCAGTCAGGCGCTAAAATTCTTCTCGACACCGACTGATTTAACCTAGCTGAAACGCTAGTGTCGAAAATCCTGTCGCCGTGGGGAGTGGGAACCTAGAACCTCCCGGTCAGAGGCGCTGCAGTGACATCAGTTGATGCACTGAGCTACCGCTACCGGTTATAAAATAGACTTTTTTCAGAAGAAGAGCAGCGGATTCACATGCTTCATCGATTTTCTCTAATGAACTGAAACGGAGAATTTAACGCACCAGACGAATAGTTCCATTTATGACTCCAGATCCGGAATCCTTGTTCCAATCTGTCGCCCTTTCTTCTGACGTCACGGTAGATCACACGAATTTATCACGTAACAGATACTCTGACGGTCTCAGCACGCAAGGCAGAAATGCCTGTGCAAAGAAGTCCTAGATTATGATCTTATTCAGGAGATAAGGACAGATCTCCTGGTGATTCAATCCTAAATTCATGAAACATACATATCTTAAACTACATACAAACTATATTACGTCGTTCATGATAGCAGCTAACATCTCTTCCTAATTGTATTAATTAGCTGAGTAAATAAGTGAAGAGGCACGAAAACCTCCAAGACGACATTTAGCATCTTTTTTAACGCCGTATTCATCAAAGAGCTTACAAATGCTCGCACTAATGTTTATCAAAACTGGTCAAAACTTTTTCATTAAATGATTATAACAGAAACACGTAATGCTTTTCAATAATACAAAAAATATCGCCCTCCAATTAAACACAAGGACTTTTTAAAATTAAGCGAACGGGGAAATTATCTTGAAGTGCATCTGCAATAGCAATATTACAATAGCTAAAATTAAACCACTGAGTTAGCTGAAATGTTTTCTAAACTCAGTGTTTTTTTAAATTTACACTATCGAATTTTGAGAACAAGTCAATTGAATATTTTAGGATCTGAGATGTTTAACATGAACAAAATACCTGGGCTTGTTGTGGCGACGAATTTAGTTGAAAGTTACTTGGATTAGAGATTAAGCGCTTTAAACAAGACATTCTCAGCAATATTCCCTCTGAAACTCTACGAAAGAAGTGAAGGCATGTTTTGAATTTAACATTTTTTTTGTGCTCTAAACAATTTGGACTCTTTGATGTAGAGAGGCCGGGGAGGGATGTTAAAATATTAGTTAGTCTAGGAGTGACAATAATGAAGACAGATATATACGGATCTTACACACATGTTCTCCGAGAAATTGTACTGTTGATGCACCACCTGCTCTAACATCTAAATAATGTTCTCCAAATCGTTCTCGAAAACCAGGACTCTCCCACCAGCGGGGCACCGCCCCAGCCGAGACAAGCTCTAAGCCCCCGACTGATCTCCCGGAATATGTGGTAGTGTAGTGCATGTTAGTGTAAGTGTGTGTGTAAGGGGAGAGGATAGGACAAGGAAGTGGAAGGAAAGATGGCGCGCGGTCCGTGGCCATGTTAGGGTACTGCTCCGGCATTCGTCTGGTGTTGATCGAAGAAACCACGGAAAACTACCGATCAGAGCAGCTGGTCGCTATAATTCTCCTCCAGACAGCGATTGAATTCGACCTAGGAGACAAGCTAGAGCCGGAAATCCTGCCACCGCCGGGACTCGATCCTAGGAGAGGTTCGAGTCCCGGCCAGAGGGACCAGCAGGTCAGGTCAGAGGGACTGCAGTGACATCGGTTGACGCCTTGAGACATCACTCCTGGTGGGGGGGTTGGGGCAGGGGGGGAGAATGCGCGGCCGACATCCAGGTCACGCGCAGGAATATTTGCTCGAGCGGCCCGCCACACAACGCGAGCCATTCAATTTTAAATCTCCGGCGCCGCGCCGCGCCTCGCCGGCAGGTGCACGGGAGGGCGGAGGCAGGGATGGCGCGCGTGCTTTATCCCGGGGCCACGCCGTTGCCAGCGCCAGCCGCCACCGCCAGCGCGCACGCTCGGCCTTATGTAAGGGCCTCGCACAGTGGGATGCAGCCGCACCCGAAAGCAGATCAACCCGTCAACCCGCAAAAAATAATTCAGAGAATGAAATTAAAAAAGAACCTAACTGGCTGACTGGCTAAAAACTTAAACTTAACTGGCTTGCTGCTTAGAATTGTGGGTATGGGGTTTCACACGCGTATTTGCAATGTATAAAAAAATCAAGATCGACTCGACTTAACTTTATTACAAAAATGTACTGGTAGTAAATGCAATTAAAAAATGATTCACTCAAACTCATACATGACAAATCATGGCAATAATGTACACAAAACATGCATGACAAATCAGGACAAGTACATACAAATAGCTAGTAAAAGAACAAAACCCTAATCCAAATCCTAAATTCTATTAGTGTCCGCATTGAAAATATTATTTGGCTACAATTTGAACAGTAGCGCTCGTATTTCTTGTCCAGAGAGATAAAGCTTGACCTAATCTTAGTGCTTGCTTAAAGCGAGAGTCGAAAAACCCTGGGTGCTAGGTTCGTCTCGTCTTACAAGCTCCGATATTTCGGTTTGTTTATTCACCTACCACGAGCATCTTTTCGTGACTTAGAATTCACCGTTTCAAGATATAGTGTAAATACAGAGTGACAGAAGATTGCTGTAAAAGCGATTCACCCAACAGAGCGTTTAAGAGTGCCAGCTACATCTGACAGGCACAATGAACGGGCTCAGCGTCATGGGGTCGGCGGGCCACGTGCTTCAAATTCGCCGAAATTGGAAAAAGTGAATGAGTGCTTCTCAAGTACTATTTTAAGGTCCTTCTGTTACATTGCAACGTTTATTTATTTTTTGTCACATTTAATGTCGGTTTCTGCACCATATTCCTCTTAAACAACAACAATTTTCATCTTTGTCAGCAATTAACCTGTTTCTACTCTATAATCAAGAAATACAAAATTGCTCGCGCACGATTTATTGGTCTCTCTTGTAATTTTGTCAGCGATACTATCAAATAAAACTTTGTGTTCATTTGCCAACATTAATAAGTATTCTAGTACTCGGGAACAAAAATATCTCTTTTCAAATATTTGCGACCACGCTCGTTGGAATCTGTATCTTAATTCAACTACATGGTACGAGACGCGCCAGAAAATCAGAATTCATCGATTGTTAACAACAAGAAACTAACATCTCTTGGAAAGAATTTATTGTAATATCAAGAATTTATTATCAAATCTTTCTACTTTTCAGAACTACCACCAGAACGGAGGCATTTATCATTGCATAGTATCATTTGTATCCTTGTGTCGTAGAATTCTCCTGCTTGGTTTAAGCACCAGTGTTTGAAGGCCACCTGCAATAAGTCACTGTAATAGGGGGAAGGATGCCCGGGCAAGAATTTCTTGAGCTGTGAGAAACCATGGAAATCGCTGAGGGGGGTGCGAGATCTGGACTATAGGATCTGGATGATCAAGTATCTCCAAACGGAATTGCTGGAGAAGATCTGTTGTCAGACGTGTGTCCGTATGACTACTCACCCAACTGTCTGGATATCACTCACCAGCGATATCCTTTTTTTTTTTTTTACACTTCAAGAAATTTCTGTCATTTCAGCATTACGCCTATCACAATAACGCAGAGTTGCTGGTGGCTGTCAAATATTCGTACCTATCCCAAGCGCGGACATTTTAGTTTCAAGGATATAAATGTCAAAATAATGTAGGACAAAAGTATCAATTCTTGTAGTAATTATGGGAAACGAGTGGTCCTAAAACAGCACCATCTTCTCAACCGTACTTTTACGCAAAATTACGCGAAAAGTACACACATTTTTGAAAAACAGTACGTAACCTTATATCAAAATCTATCTTCAAGGAATAGATTTCATTACGCAAAAAAATCTTCATAATTGTAGTTGTAGGAAGACGCCGAAAAAAATTGAAATGATTGAATTAATGCAAGTGTCAAAAAATCAGGGGTTTTCACGAAAATGAAACCTTCTCCATTCTCTTAAAACTCCTTTACACTAGCCAACAACAAAAGTTAATCAAAAGGATGGAGCCATTTTTTTTCAACATTCTGGAAATGTCATAGGAGCTTCATGTAAAGTACCCCCATAAAATTAAAATATCGGTTTCAAATTCAAGAAGCCGCAACATCAGCCAGATTGATTGTGGAATATCAATTTTGCAGAAAGTCGGCTGAAGGGTTTAGCCGCTAGTGTTGTTCACAGACGGACGGATGGAAGGAGAGACGAACGGACAGACGTTTTGCCGTCATTCGATTTTTCGGTATCGAGGACCCAAAAAACATGGATTCTGGTTCTACCATGTGTTGGAGAATTTTTTTCTAAATTTAGAAACTGGATTTATTCACTTTTTCGTTACCAGGGCCCTGTAATAAGGATTTTTCTGCTGAAAATTCCCTGTTCTTTCGCACAGCATTACATTACTTACTTTCTACAGAATATATTTTCTCTTTGTTAGAACTTACAGTGTTTCATTCGACAATCCTCAAAAGTGAGGAGAATGGACAGTGGCATGTGGTAAGTGGAAAGCAGTGGCAGCTAAAATTGTATTGGAAATACCCATGATCGCGGGCGCCCACGGGAGCATAAACTGTTGCGGAACATAAGTCACTAGATACGTAACACCAATTTTCAAGTGGTTCATTTTGTCCATTGATTTCCTCCCTTCCTTCCTTTTCGCTTGGGAATGCGCCTCGGCCCATTTGGAAGCGGCGCCCGCCCTTCCTCCCAGAGGGCAGACGACCCCACCCAGAGCGCTCCCCTCCCCCCTCCCGCGCGCTCTATTTTCGACCCGACTTAATCTGCGAGCGCGCACAATTGGTCTTCTCTCCAACGAAATAGAAGTGAATGGAAATAAATCGGGGCGGCGGCCAAGAGACGCGTAGCCGAGAGATAGCCGATGGCTTGCAACCAGGGCATCAACGCGTTTCATATAAAATTCAGGTTTCGGTAAATACTATATTCGGTTTAGGTTTATGATAAAAATTCCAATATGTTATTGAATTTAGAATTTAATGATTATGCTATCAGTGGCGCAACCGGGATTTTTTTAAGGGGGAAGGGCGAATAGGAGTATTGTCGAGCCAACTTGATGAGGTATTTTGAATAAATTTTCGTTTGTTCTTATATATTTAAATTTTTTATTTGTTTATCTATAATTATTTTTAACGTTTTGAATTCAGATTCTGAATAAATTTCTCTACTGTAGAGAACATGTAAAAACTACATTTTTAAATACGCGTCATAGGTTTGTGCAAATAGTCTTGGAGGGCTGGATCCACGTAACCCGGCTCTCTTTGTACGCGCCAGTGATGCTGTAGATCTTCAATTAATCAAAGTTTTTCCGACCAGAGTTCAAAGTATTTAAAAATAATTTGAAGTAAAGAAATAATAACGAAATATCTGCTCTCTGAAGAGCTCAAACTGTTTTATTTACTGAGACACTTCCGCAATTCGTGAAACTGCCTTAACAAGACACACGAAATAATGAAGGTTTTTTTAAAAAAGCAAAACGGGAAACCAAACCAGTATTACTACTACAGTGAATATATGAAACCTAAACCGATAACTATTTCTGTTCTGGTTCTATGAATAACTAAAAACTATTAACAGATGGTGCATACGGTATTCCTCATTTTAAGATCTATCCATTGTACGTGAAAATGTCTAAAGCTCTAAAAAAATTAAAAACGTTTGAGTTTCTCCAAAACTAAAAATATTACACACAATATCTCTAAGGCATATCACGCCGTTGATTGAATACTGTTGGGAGAAAACTATGTTTCGATATCGTGAATAGTTTCGAAATTACGGAGGTGAAGCATATTTAGCGGGGTACCTGTATTAAATGAAAGAATAACGATTTCGGTGTCGCTCTCACAGTTAAAACTGAATGGAAAGGTGTCGACTCCGACTATATGCCTTGCAAAACGTTTCTTGCTTGCGTTTCCACGATGGAAACCCACGCCGCTGTCGATTCGCCTCCCGCAGTGCAGCACGCCGTTATTCATAGTCTTACGCCTACCTGCAGCTACGCGACCTTTTCTACCGCGTCCACGCGGCCGCACTGCTGCTCGCCACGTGCCAAGAGAAGTCAGCGAGTTGGCACGCGGTGAAAAGGGCTCCTTTCTTCTTCGTTACCTTCTGCCAGAAAAGAGATTTACCTAAAAGATAAACGTTAGTTTAGTTAATTAATGCCTTATTTTACGTGGCGAGACTCGCCCATCAGGCCCACTCTTCCGTCTGACCACGCAAATTTCGCTACGCTCTTTCACCATCTAGTGGAGAAAGAAGGTATTACGTTGGGCGACGAAACAGGCGATTTTAATTTAGCTCAGAGGTTTCTTTTAGGATTGATCTTTTACATGCAGTAAATCTACTACATGGGACATCCGGCTTTACTTCCTCTCCGAAGGTAGGCGTACGAAAGATTTTTTCGCCCTCACAAATCCACGGGTTCGAGTGGGTTTGAACCCGCAATTTTGGGTACACCAGTCCGGTACGCTAATCGTTATATTACCAAAACGTCTGCATTACCCGTTAGAATCGCTAGTGTTCTGTTCTTAAAGAAAAGAAAATTTTTCCCATTTCGTGCCTTTAATTGAGGATTCTGTTATATCAGAAGGCAAAGAGCCGTTTTGCCTCATCCGATGTTTTTAAAACAAATAATGTTAGTATCAAATATGTTTAGAAATGAGAAAATATAAGTTTTACGTTTTATTTCGGTTAAATATTGTTTGCCTTTACGAACTTTTACATGAAAGCAGAGAAATACCATCACAAAACACGAACCTCTCATTGACTCACTTAAATAGTTAAAAACTTTTGATGTTACCTAATTTATGCGAAGATATAAGAAATTCTGAAATAATAAAAACGAATAAACAGATCTATTTTTAAAGTTCTCAGTACATACTTGAGTTTCAGCCAACTAATTATATTGATCTTTACACTACATTAATTTACATAGAGATGGTATATTGGAAAGAAAAGCAAACATTGTTATGGGTAATTCGCGTCTGAATCGAAAGCAGAACCAAGCTGTCGTTGGTGATCCAGGCAAAGTCAACATGCAAAATCTATCGTATGTCAACATATAGAAAACGGGAACCGAGTGAGGAACACAATTTCAACTACATATAAAAATGTTTTATAGTTGGAAAATTTGACTGTCAACATGGTATCCTAAAGAAGCACTAGCAAGTATTTTTTCGAAAGAATCTTTTGCGACTGATGGAGGACCATAATATTACTTGAATTCCCTTCTTTCATTCTGAAAAATGTAAACAGAGACTATTTGAGTCTTTAAAAAATTATTAATATTTTTTTCTGTGAAGGGAATAATGGAATATTATTATTTTTGTTTTCATCAATATGATACTAGAGAATCTGCAGAGAGGTGGAAGAAATAATTTCTTCGATACGACTTGCGTATACTTTTAGATAAGACAAATTTCTACTAATTGGTACACCAAAGTGTGTAGAACTGGATCCCTAACCTACACTGTATTTACACACACGCGACACGCGCGTGCTGATATAGGTAGATAGACAGACAGACATATATATATATATATATATATATATATATATATATAGAGAGAGAGAGAGAGAGAGAGGGAGGGGAGAGAGAAGAGGAGAAAGAAAGAGAGCAATAGAGAGACTCAGAAAAGAGCAAAAGAGAAAGGGAGGGGTGAGAGGAGAGAGAAAGGGACAAATATGAGTAACAATAATCCTACAATCTTTGAAACTACACTACATGTCAATTAATGATATTAATGAATTAACATTTTCTTTCCACACAACTCTCTAGGAATATCTTCTTCAGATTCTTTATTTTCTAAACGAGATATGTTACACATCTTAAAACAATTCAATTGTCTTGCACCAATAACCGAAATGTAAAATCGTGTAGTGAAGGAGATCAATGACAATACCAATAATTTTTTCATATAATTCAGTACCATTGCGAATAAGTTGCTGGGCAATATTTTAATTAGATCAAAATTTCCCGAACGTAGTCCAAATTCGCTTCTAATCCCTTTTCATTTTTTTGATGAAAATATCGGTAAACTTCATTGTATACTACTTCGTATGTTATTCGTTGGAATAATGTTCTTCAATAGCTCTAGTTTTCTGCAATTTTCATTGTCATCAAGTTCTCAAGTCAAGAAAATTGCAAGCGGGATGATTAAAAAATTCTAATCACAAGTAACATTGAAAAACACAGGCAATTTTTGAAAAATTATCTCGCTTCATTTCCAGATGCTGGCTCCTCCTCTCTATTTATTGTTACTCATTTCTGAAAAACGTCAGTCATTCAATTTCTGAAAAACGTGGGGGCTCAAGTTGGAGAAAATATGGCAATTTATGAGTAAGACGATATTGAAAATGTAAAAACAAAACTTTACGAACAGCTTCAGAATTTCCTTCGAATTACAGATCTGAAATATTTCTGTTCAGGTAGTTCATGAATGACGCCTTCGAACTAAAACCAAAAACTTATTTCTTTTGCGGATGTCGTTTATTTCGTACGTTTTCACATAAGAAACAAAATGATTTAGTTTGATATTTTATGAGGAAGAAAACGTCACACGAAATAATAATATTTTCGTTACCTATTAATTTTCCAGCCTTCGTATTATTTAAAATCAATTTTAATGCAGGTGAGCTTGTCACCAATATCAATCAACTGCTGTCATAATAAGTTTTTACTTTCTCGAATACTGAACAGGCAATTTAGAAAAAAGATAACTAATGATGCAACCAAAAAAGGACCTAATACCGAAAAAGTGGATATTTTTTGTTCCTGTAGGTAGGAAATTACACGTTTGTTACGCAGAATTCACGTTTTGTTTTGTCAGTTTATTATCATTTTTCTCTCCCTTCCGCTCCCATCCTAGGCGCAGGTAGTTGAGATAATCAGCGTCGTCACACAGTTCATCTCCTTTGGCGGTGGGAAGGCTCTTACTGGTGTGGGAGTTGCAATTGGTATACGGCGACAACCCTGAAATTCTCGCTTGTAAAACCAATCTCAGTTCGTGACAAAAACGCGCACAAGAGAAAAGGTAAACGGTTCCATGAGCAGATGATGTGGGAACGATGCTAAATAGTTGATAAAGCTGAGAGACGGGGCCTGCCGTGAGCCCGCCGAAGGGGCGAGGTTTTGAACGCAGGTCCTCGGAAATGGAAAAGGTCGCCCCCGGGGTGGATGAGCAATGCATGAGCAGCGAGCGGCGACGGGTGTAGAGCGGTGCGGGGCGGAGCAGGATGGAGGGTTGCTGGTGAAGCGGGAGAGGTGATCCGGGTGGACCAGGCGGGGGGAGTCCAGGTATAGCGAAGTAGCGAGGCAGGGCGGGAATCGGGTCGGGGGCGTGGAGAGGCGAAGCTGGAAAGGTGAGTGGTCGGAACGGGGCTTTGCGGGGTGGAATGTGGTGTAGGCGGGACGGAGCGGGGTAGAGCGAGGCGGGGACACGCATAGCTTGGTGAAGCGGGGTTGGGGGGGGGGGGGTGGGGCGATGGAGGGGGTGGAAAGGCGAAGCGGAGGAGACAGTGGTGTCGGAACGGGGCGTATCGGAGTGGAGTGGGCGGTGGGGGGGTTGTTGGAGCGAAGCGAGGCGGGTAGCGGCGAGGCGGAGCGGGGTGTAGGGCGGGGACAGGCATAGCTTGGTGAGGCGAGGTGGGCGGGGCGGGACGGTGCAGGGGTTGTGACCGGGACGGGGCGATGGAGGGGTGTGGCGAAGTGAAGAGGAGGAAGCGGGGTGGTCAGAGCGGGGCGTATCGGAGTGGAGAGTGGGGCGGCGGGGAGGGTCGGCGGAGCGGGGCAGGGCGGGGCGTGCGGGGGGTCGGGCCGCGTCGCGCGCCATCGATCTGCAGGGGCAGACGGCGCTCACCGCCCGCCTGGGTCAACGGGCCATTCCACCGCCCCACGCGGGGGGCTGCGTTCGCCCTCGCCCTCCAGACCCACTCTCGTGGCCAATCAACGCACAATATTCAAAAGTATCATTTGCCACTGGTTATTGGAAAAACGATTCTCTTCCACACATCTTTTGTTATTTATGTAATTTAATATGATTGGTTATAGGTTTGTAATACTTATTGGCATAATCAGGGCTTGATTTCTGGCGGAAGGCGACGGAACAGCGTAGCGGTACCTCGAGAATAATTATTAAATTAAATAATCAATATATGACTGTTTACATTAAATTAATAATATGGGAGCATACTGGGACCTAAAATTTTATAAATCAAGCATTGGCCATAGTCCCTTTATTGTGATTGTATTTTTATACAAGTCGGTGACAATCTCCATATTGAATTATCTGTATATCAATATAAATATTTATCGTCCTTTAAAACCTACTTAAATACAACTGTCAATTAAGTAATAAGGGACTATGACAATAAAATTTGTTGTTATGTAGCTGTAGGGACATGAATTTCACTTCACTTCGATTACTATGATAATCATGTCATAATAATTGTATTTGTACCGTGTCACTTCATTGAAGAGCAACATTGTATTTATCATTTATTTTGTATTGAAATAATTGTTATTTGAAGGGGTAGAGATCGGGTTCTACAACATGTTTTTGCAAACGGCCATCAGTCAGTCCATCTTCTCTATTAGTTTGTGACTCTGAAAGTATTAAATTCTGACAAGAAATGGGACACCAATATATTAAAGATTCTTATAAATTTCGTATAGTTGTAGATAGGATTCATAACATTTTGCAGTATAATTAAATCTCAGTCCAATGTGGGATGGAACTACCTGCTAGCCAGTTTTTTAATTGTAATTATATTTATTTTGTCTTCTGTAATTATTTGTATTATATATGGTTGTATTTTATATGGTTGTATTTGTATATCATTTACGGTTGAATCTCCTGCATCTGATAAGATGTAATGTTTTTATTACATGCTAATGGGAAATAACTGGTAACTTGAAAGTTCCAATTCGGAGAATAAGCGACCACACTGAGAAACATTCTTTCAGAAGACGTGATGACAACGTGATACTCTACAACTGATGCATTTTATTATTCTTAAGATCAATATGCCGCTCGCGTTACGACTTCACCTGCGATCCAGATGAGACTCTCCTTACAAACCAAGGTTATTCGAGGGTGGTTTCAGACAAGGCGGAACTGCCGAATATAAATTAAACAAGGATATAAGATTGAAGTGCTTCTATTTTTTAGTGTAATCCCATATTACAATATAGTCCCCACGTTTTACAAGCGCCTATATAGTTTCAAATTAAAATGTTTTGTCTTTGCGTCGTAACCACATTTATACAGCATTTTTTACTTCATCACTGATGAAATTCGACTTCTCAGGAACACTTGTAAGGATCCAAAGATATAAAAAAAGCTTGTAGTAAGATAATAGTATAGATGCTGTGGCAAGTGCTCACAACCCAGTTCTTGTAATGTAATGAGTGTGCAGTGTTGGGTGCAGATTGGGAGATATGATTTTTTCTCAGTTTTGTGTGTACTCTTTGGAACTAACATAATTCACTTTTTGTTAGGGCCGCAAGGTAAGAAATACACCTGATAAAGACGTAGCCTATCACAAAAATAGTTGGCAATCCATTACTGGCAGATGCAGCTCTCTAGATCTTTTGGGGAAGCGGTTTGTATGCTTCTACTCCATCGGTGGACGCTTTGTTTCATGGATGAAATGTTGCTCTTAAGTTTCATTCATTTAAATCTGTTCGTTTGCATTCGCCTGAAGTGGTTAAAGGCAATTTTTGTATCCAGCAGGCGTTAACCTTTAGAAACACTCGATGTTCAGTGTTAACGGCTGGTAATCTTCCGAGTTTCAAGGATCATCTATCATTGAGTGTTCATAGTAACAACTACTGTTGCTTCGGAAACGCCACGACCAGGATCATTATCCATAGACGTTGTTGCGACCGCTTGCACGTCGAATGTCTTACTGCAGTTGTCAGTGGTTTTTTTTTTTCAACTGTGGTTCATATCGATTGTGAATTCCAGTCATTTTCACTCCTTCATACACACACACACACACACACACACAAATCAAAACTCGCTGTTCCAAATACATGCCGCCATCATTGGCCATTTTATTACTATTTTCACGAGGAACTTGCGACCACTGCGACAATTGATTGACAGGAAGAGATAATTGTGGCTCGTCACATTGCCAATAAATAGTTACGCCATTTTACACGGTTTAGCTTGCACAATTATTGTAACAGATTTTTGCAAAAAAAAAAACAAAAAACAACGTTACTTTAATCTAAATCACGATTTACAAATATATATATATATATATATATATATATATATATATATATATATATATATAAAATATGGTAATAAAAGATGGTGTTCAGAAAAGGGCCCAAGACACCGAACGCAGCAAAAACACACACAAGTAAATGACCACTATATAAAAACTGTTCCAGAATTCAAATAGCTGCGGCTGATGCTGCAGCCTACTGACACCTCTCAAAACATGTCATGGAAAGAGCCGATCCAGCCACGCTAGCATTTAACGAGACCAAAAGTATTGGAATGCTGGCAATCGCGATAAAACAAAGAAAATATTTTCAACAAAACTCATTCCGATCTTGACGTACGTAATTGAGAACATTTGGACATGTATGATAGAGTCCAACCTCATATTCATAAAAAATAAGAGAACTTCATCTAAATAAAGCTTGGGGAATGGTAAAAAAATAGATTCCATCTGGTTAACATCATAGTCAGAAAGATATTCCTAAAGAAGTTATTAGAAACATGTTCCTTCTCCTAACAACCATTGCATCAGAAAATGAAATGAGAAAGTACGACTAGTAGTTAAAAATTCTTTTGTACTGTCGCCATAAATTTCGTAATATAACTGTAGAATTATGCGAAAAATAGAACAATTTTCTTCTTTATATGAGAGAAAAAAATTGAAAAAAATAGCCTAGATTGTGCCCGACAAATCATTTTAAAGAAAATTGCATCGAAATCGGTTCAGACGTTCAGAAGAGTATCCCGCACAAAGATCGTAAAATCAATTTAATTAATCATTTAAATAAGAATACGATATTATAATTATTATCGTTTATAATATAATTATAAACGCCAATTATATTCAAATTACAGACAGACACTTCAATTTTATTTATATAGAAGATTATCTATTAGATTGTTGAGTAGTGTGTTTCTCGAAGAGAAAGAGAGAGAAAGAGAGCGACAGAGAGCGACAGAGAGAGACAGAGAGAGAAAGAGAGAGAAAGAAAGAGAAAGGGAGACAGAGAGAGAAAGAGAAAGAGGCAGAGATAGAGAGAGGCAGAGAGAGAAATAGAGAGACAGAGAGAGACAGAGAGAGGCAGAGAGAGGCAGAGAGAGGCAGAGAGAGGCAGAGAGAGGCAGAGAGAGGCAGAGAGAGGCAAGAAAGAGAAGGAAAGAGAAAGAGAGACAGAGGAGCGACAGAGAGAAAGAGGGAGACAGGGGCAGAGGGACACAGGGTCACAGGGCGGGAAAAGAGAGAAAAAGAGAGAAAGAGAGAGAGAGAGAGGGGGGAGGGAGGGGGCTCGAAATATCGCAAAGAAAAAAAAGAAATAAAAGGGAAGGAAGAAAAGGAAGAAAGAATGCCCTGGTCTATTAGTTTACTTCATTTTACTCTTATCCTCTAGCACACATTCGGAAATCATTAGTTTTAAAAGTGGGAAGGGTTAAATGTATGGATTACGTATTAAGAAACCGAAGACGCAATGTTACTAGAACGTATTATTTTCAAATAATGCTGATGTGATTTGCAGAATGCACAGGGTGTTCCTTATGCACTAGAGGTTTTTCTTGTAACAACATATGTGAAATCCTTTTCTTTTTCTTTTAATTCTGTTTCGTGCATCCAGAGGTATAATTACTATTCCTAGTAGCTGCACATTTACAGACTCATGTGTCGATGGTGTATGCACCATGATGCATGAGTCGATGCTATATGTATTACAGTGAAAAATGACGAACACCCCATCATTTTTCCTCGCGTAATATAAGATGTAGGAATGATAAAAATCAATTATAAGGGGAAGGAAACTGAAGAATTCGATTGGGAAGAAAATGAGATAAAGGAACATGAAATAAGAAGAATGATCAATAAAAATACTTATAATAATGAAATTACGTCTAAAACGAAAGGGAAAGGATTGTAAAAGGGGAATCACAAGAAAGCGAGTGAGGGAGAGGATGATAGAGGTGCTGAAGAGCAGCGGTGGAGGAAGGTCGTGAGGCCAAAGGCGAGTGGACAGCAGAGGGGGGGGTGACGAAGGGGTGGGGGTGGCAGCGTCAGAGTCTCATCTCGGCCAGGAAGCGCGCAAATTACTCGCCCGGACGCGCCGCGCCCCGCCCCGCCGCGCCCCGCTCCGCCCCGCCCTGCTCTAATTGTAATAACCGGTGCCAGAAATACCCCGGCGCTCTTCGATTTTTCCCGCAAGGTCCCCGTCACCTTTGTAGTGCGCCAGCCAGCCTCGCTGAAAGAGGCGAAACACGCGCGGGGGTATGGGAGTGTCCCTTCGCCCTCCCTTTGAGCGACGTCTCATTCAGGGCTACCATAGCGGCGTCAACAAGTTGGAATCCGCTCTTAAACGAGCCATTATCATCCAGGGCAAAATTGCATTTTTTTAACAACGATACTCCAAAACAAGTGTACTATTGTCTTTCATAATTGCTGTATATTTCGATTCTGAATAATAAAAAGACTCGCTAGTCCAGTATGTTTTGTGCAAACACAAAGGGATTCATTTCACAAAGGACTGGAGTTATTAGAGCGGTACTGCTTAATTAGTACTTCAGTTATTATTATGGTAGATGTGCGTGCACATGCTCTTCAATGTATTTCTAAATTTCCTCTTTAAAAAAGAGAAAAATTACATGTAGATGCTTACAAATCAATATCGTTGAAAATATTATATTATTTTTCTTTAGTATTTATTATATTGCAAGTGACAGAATCATAATTTAAAAAAAGTTGAATCTAAGTCGGTATAACTTCCGACACATGTCTTCTCATGACAAATTAATCGCCATTTAAAACTGATCAGGCCATGGGAGGCCTTTGTCTTCTCGTTAACAAAATTTTTCATTGTGTCAGCATGTAAACGGCAGAAATCCAATTCGAATTCCTATAGTCAAAGAAAATCAATTAAAACTACGACAATAGTAATTAATGATCAATTCCCTAGCAGATCGATCTCAGTCAACGGTCGACTGATCGTTGGAAAGAGGCATGCGGAGAAGAATAATTCGAAATAAAGGCAGCTACTGCCACTGCTACTGGCGCTCTAATGTTGCCACATTTCATACATTATATTGAAAACAGATCACAGGGACGACGTAGACAAGGTATAATTCATTGCGTGTGAAAATGGCAAATTTAGGGTCTGAGGTTGCTGAAAACTGCCAGATATTAAAATTCTATTAGTGAAAGATATCTAAAAATTGTAACATACTCCCCTAATTTTCATATGAACAATACAATTGAAATTTAAAGTTATAATTTATAAGGACGAGAAATATACAGAGATAATTAAGTCCATTGTCTTTTGTTCTTCAGCTTTCTTCGTTTTTTCTGAACCTTTCAATAAAATCTTGATCCCATTTTATCATCTTTACGTTCAGCATATATGTCATATTATATTATTTCTGGAATCATTTATTTCCAGTTATTATAACTACATGATTAGGTCCGTGAAAAAACTGAACTCTGTAAAAGAAGATTCTAATTATTCACAATTCTTGGTTTGGTTTGGTTTGGGTTTTTTTTCGTCATTCCGGGCGCGTCAACTGTTTTGGTCATTAGTCCCGTTAGTGTAGTGCATGCTTTTTCTCGGGAGATGGCGGTGGTCTTCCCCCGCTGGAGGGCGAGATCCGGCGCCGACCTACCGTCGGCAACTGAGGTTTTCCCCTAACCAGGACTCTCCCACCAGCGGGGCACCGCCCCAGCCGGGACAAGCTCTAAGCTCCCGTCCGGTCTCCCGGAATATGTAGTAGTGTAGTGCATGTTAGTGTAAGTGTGTGTGTAAGGGGGAGAGGATAGGACAAGGAAGAGGAAGGACAGATCGCGCGCGGTCCGTTGCCCGTTTGGTAGGGTACTGCTCCGGCATTCGCCTGGTGTTGATCCGAGAAACCACGGAAAACTACCGATCAGAGCAGCCGGCCGCTTGAATTCTCCTCCACGCAGCGACTGAATTCGACCTAGCTGAAAAGCTAGTGTCGAAAATCCTGCCACTGTCGGGACTCGAACCTAGGACCTCCCGGTCAGTGGCGCTGCAGTGACATCAGTTGATGCACAGAGCTACCGCTCCCGGTACAATTCTTGAGATTTTACAAGAATCTCAAGAATGTGGAAAAAGTTACAGTTCCATATTGCAACGTGCGAGAAGCATATATTTAATGGCTGAATGTCTCTTCCTTACAGCCTTGCCGTCGCATTACGTAAGCTGTTTCGTAAGGAGTAATGCGTCGATGAGAGACATATGAGCGCATATGACAACGCGCAATAGGAGAATAGTCGGGAATTACCCAATAAAATATTTGGATTGGGATTTTTGATGCGGGGCTACATTCAAAGTCCTAATTACAGAGAAGTTGGGAATTATCGTTTCAGGATAGTGATAAATATTTCTTCATTTAAATGATATTTTTCTGAGTTAGTGATGGTGAATATTGATTTGTATGAGATTAGATGCCTATGAATTTAATTGATATTAGTTTATAGTTACTGGGAACAGACTTCAAGAAATCATTAACTGACTTCAACAAAACAAAAGTGTAGGCATACGTCGTTTGTTGGAATTAAATCATGGTGTCCTTGATATTTTTTCCTTGCACTGATTTTTCCTTTGAACACTTACGATTTATTCCTATATCTCTTAATACCCATATGATATTGCTTGGTAATAGCTGAAAAAAGAGAGATCCTGATTCCAAGTTGAAGCAAAAGTGTTTGTTCATTTTAATGTAGTGTTGAGTAATTTTCTCCATGTTTTCTCCATGAGAGATTGCACGTTTTCTTTGACAGTTTTGTATCAATTAAAATTCCGAGCAATATCGCAGAAAACGTTTTTGTTTCAGATTTCTCTAGAATTTTTAGGCATACATTTACATGAAAATGTCATCAGTTGTTGACATGACTGAAACGTCACTCATTTCACGACAGAGCCACTCGTACTCCAATGTACGGCGATAAATTGAGCGCGACACGGTATAACGGATGTGTATTCCTCGGCTGTAACTCAGAATTTCTGTGATGAGATTTGTTGTAATTTACGACCCACATCTTCATTTATCGACGACCTACAGAATTTCCTGTAGTCGCTGTGAAACGTGTTCGTTCTACTGACACCACATTTCCTGAAAACTCGATTTGTGGGACATGGCATTTTTCAGAAAGGGAATGGAGAATTAGAGAAGATTTATCAGGACATTTTTTGTCATAATTTTTAACACGCGTACGTCAGATATTCAATTTTCAAATAATATGGTAAATAATCGGAGTGCGTGTATTTAATGAATGTCATATTTCATATTAAGTTAACCCTTTATTTCTTTATACGTATATCAATTTGATACAGCTTTCTTCAGGATCATGACCACGCCTATTGACTGAGATTACTTACTTCAAATTCAACTTATTTGTTATTATATTGACGATATTTTGTACTGTTTTGTCTAAATCAGCGATTCAGAACTTTCTCGTTGGATACCTTTTCTAAAAATCGAAACACATTGACGAACTGCTCAGAAATGTATTACTTACACACAAAAAACTGAGTTGCTATTATAATTTATATTTCGCATAATGATTCAGAAACAACACCGAAAAGAGAATTGCAATACAATTACAAACAAACGAGTAAAACTGAAGTGTTAGCTTAACCAGCAAAAAGCATTAAAAAGTTATTACAATAAAACATAACATTAATTGTTCTAAGATGAAAAGAAAACGGAATTATTTTTAACGTCAATAAGTACTAACTCGTTCGTATCAAGTCGTATATCCAGTTAATAATTATATAAAATTAACAATTACTTCAAATTCATAATTGAACATTTGATTATCTTGTGTAAGATGGGGTATAAAGGCTTGTCATTACAATATTATTTTCGCGAATCCCCTTCACAATCTCTCGTACCTTCCGGGGTTTGCAAACCTCCTATTGGGAACCGCTGATCTCTCTGATTCAGTCGTTCCCCTGCTTTAGAGCAAGGAAAAATTTACGGCCTGCGGAGCCCCGAAGGTCAGAGCCGAAAAATCGTGTTTGTGTCTCCCTCCCCTCAGCCAAAAAATTCCTGCAGATTTACTACAAAAATCTTACCACTGTAAATTTAATACGGCAAAATTTGGAGGTTAGCATAAACGGTCTATAAATTCAGTTTTTTAAATTACTACAAATCATTGCACTATTATAACGTGTAAAAAAATTAAATACAAACTTATTATCACAGCGGATATTTGTTTATCGATTGTTTTACAGAGAGAAACAAAAAATGGACATTTGTTTTAAATGTATTATGATTTCTCTTTTCGGGGAGCAGGGCCTCCAATGAAAGGGGGTCCCTAAGTAACTGCTTACTTTACCTGTCGTTAAAGCCGTCCCAGCCACAGAGCCAAGCAACCTTGATAGCGTTTAACGTACATCTCCTTGTTAACATCTTGACGGCGCGACTTTGGAGGTTTTTGGGAGAGTTGACGCGAACCCTTTGAATGGGCCGTGTGAAACGGAGCGGGGCGGGGCGGAGTGCTTGGCAGCGGAGGGCCATGCGTGGATTTGCTCGCGTGCGCGTGGACGTGCGTTTGGCGCGGCGCGTGCGTGCGGCCTCGTGCGTCAGCCGCGTCCAATAAATCGCACGCCGCTATTTCCGCGTGCGTTATCGCGAGCCGGGCGAGAATAGCCGCGCGGCGACGCGACCGGGCAGTGCGAGAGGGAGGGGGATGAGCAGTCCTCCCCCCCCCACCCTGCTGCCGCGGTCGACCACACCGCCGCTTGCTTTTGCTCGTTCTCTCGTTGGTGTTTCAGGGCTCGTATTTGTAATAAGAGAATAGCACGCTTGTTCCCCCGTATGAGGGTTCCTAAATTACAATGAAGAGGACGACATCCCAAAAATAGGAAGTCATTAAAATAAATTGGAATCGTGAGACAATTTTAAAAATGTCCAAAGCGCTACATAAAGTTTCTTTCAGGGTCACGTACGTTAAACCAAAGAAGAATGGAAAAGTTTAATTTCACGGTAACATAACGAGAACTTTAGGAAATTATTCATTTTCGAGAAACTCGTAGGTGCAGTTTAGGCGCTAGTGCTGTTCAGAGACGAACTGTCATAAAATTGAAGAATTATCTTGTTCTTATTTCGAATACCCAAAACGCGAATTTCAATCAAACACTTCAGACTTGTTTAAAAAATGAAGAACTTTCTCTAGACAAGATGTCACAGCTGCAGGAGCTTAACCTACGAGTCCAGGGTTAAATCTGGATTTCAGTACAGCAGAATGAATATATAGCAATTGTTATTTCTAAATACGTTTAAATTAAGATGTTTGTCGTATCACTTAATATTGTAGATGATTTTGTTATATTATATACTAGGTTCTCATGATACTAAGTATTGTCATAATATGTTTGTTATTTATTTTATTTGTAACCACTGAGATAACAATCACAACATCCATGGGAGCAGCAGGCAGCGTCTCCATTCTGGAGGTCCCAGTGTTTAAGTCCCGACGGAGCAGACTTTCGACAAATGACTGATTATGTGAAAAGCTATATATAATTCAGTCTCTAAGTAGTGGAGAATTCTAGCAGATGCTCGCTCTTATCTACAGTTTCCATGGTATTTTTTCGATCAATACAAGGCGAATGTCGGAGTAGAGCTCTAGCAAACGGCAACACGGACCGTGCGCAATCTTCCCTTCTTCACCCTTATCCTCTCCTTTCCCCCTCATACACACACATACTTACAAAACTACGCTATCGAACTTAAAGGGAGGCCTGTCGGGGGATTAGGACTTATCCGACCTGGGGAGGGATCCCAGTGAGGGGAGTTATCGAGAGCGGAAATCCCTCCAGCTGGTGTGTTGTTCGGTGTGGCCAGTGTAGTTTTCGCCCACGGAAACAATAATTAGTCATACTCTTATTTTATTTGTTTGAAAAATGAGGGCATTATTTATTAATGATGGTGGGTTGGTCAATTTGTAAGATCTGATGGCAATCTTTCATCAGATGTATTTACATTGAGCTTAAAAAGCGGCCTGAGTTCCAACATTACATTCCACCTTCGAGTAGCTGCATTTGACGACTTTAAGATAAGTAATATTTAAAATGTAAAAAGAATCAGTTTAAAGCAGCCGAGGATATTTGATTTATTTTTAAGTCCTTCGGTACGTCGGCCTCATAATGTGTTTTCAAAGAGGAAGACATTTCCAATGGCTACGATTCATGGGATTTGATTAAAGGAAGAAATTGCAAAAAGCAGGAAACGCACGATGTAGAGCAAACGCACTAAACCGTTTGCATATTTATTTACTTGTCACAAAATCAGATACTGAACTGTAGATAATATTTTGAGGGGACAGTAAAATTAAATTTACTGCCCACAAAGAAACAATGGTCCATGTCAACGTTTCCTCTGAGGATCACAGGGCAATGGGACGTAAAACTTCGATCGAGATGGGGTTCATGCAACACTACTTGAGAGGCCTACAATACAAGGGATATACGTACCCTAAATTTCGTATTGATAAGATCGAGTTCACAGTTGTTCAGTTGCACAGTTGCACAGTTGCACAGTTGTTCAGTTCACAGTTGTTCACACGAGTTCACAGTTGAGTGACTATAGACAGCTATTTTCTTCCCACCGCTAGGGCGCGGCAACTGTTTGAGTTTCAAATACGAAATAAAATGGAGTTTTTACTTTACACTCCTAGTCCTAACTCAAAATTTGCCAAAAATGTACTAATTCCCATCGTTCTCTAAACCCCTCACCTGACATTCAGGTAAAACTGCACATGATGGAGTACGATAAAGATAATTTCGGACGTAATACTTTTGTAATCACTCTCCGTCATGACATAATAATTATCTGCGGGTTAATTTTTTTCAAGAACGTTTTGGATAAAATGAAGTAAATACAGAGAACGTATAATACAAACAATACCAACAATGGCCACAGATAAATTTAGTATCGAATATGAAATATATACTACTAACTTCCACTGCGCACAAAAATCCAAAGCAAATTTTGTATCCTCCAGTCATGTGAGAGGTGTCTGTGGGTTTGATGGACATCCAGAAAGTCTGGAATGATTAAAAAACATCTATTACTAATTTACAATGCGCGCAGAAATTAAAATAAAATAATACATCATCTGGCCGTGTGAAAGGTGTCAACGGTTCGTGAGATATCCAGAAACTGGGGAGGGGGAGTAATTCAAAAACAATGAAGCAGTTCTGATTAATATATTAATATTAATAGTCAGCAAATATTAATTTCACTGTAAGCTATTTCATTTCCGCGCCGGAAAACAAAAATATCTAAATATTGAACTATTCAAATAATGCCAGCCATTCGTTGGACAGATTCATTCACAAAGCTTAAGAGAGAATGAATAAAAAAGAAGAATAAGTGATAATCTTTTAGAAATCCCATCTCATGTATCAATTTAAGTTCAGAATCAGTAGTACCTGTATATATAATTTGGCTCCTGAGAAGGGAGTTGGAATGTTATAACGTCGTATCTTAACGAAAACTCTCTCCGTTTCAGATTCCTATTATCGCGAATCATCTTCATCTCCGCCATCAACAACATGTAATGGCGCACGCTCTGTCTTTGAATCATGGCGTATCATCAACGGTCATTTTCACGCCCCGCAAAAATGTAATGAGGCGTAGCGCAACGATGGAACAGTACCCGAAGATACGGGCCGCCCGTGATCATTCCATTCTCTTCCTTATCCTAACCTCTCCCATTACTCAAACATATACATACAGGCGCTACCTTACAAAACGGAAGTCCAGTCGAGAGTTTTGATTGCTTGATTTTTTCGTGTTTCCGGGCGCGTCAACTGCTTTGGTCATTAGTTCCGTTAGTGTAGTGCATGCTTTTTTTTCGCGGGATGATCTTCCCCGCTGGATGGCGAGATCCGGCGCCGACCTACCGTCGGCTAGTGGGGTTTCCTCCTAACCAGGACTCTCCCACCAGCGGGGCACCGCCCCAGCCGGGACACGCTCTAAGCTCCCGACCGATCTCCCGGAATATGTGGTAGTGTAGTGCATGTTAGTGTAAGTGTTTGTGTAAGGGGAAAGGATAGGACAAGGAAGAGGAAGGACAGATCGCGCGCGGTCCGTGGCCCGTTTGTTAGGGTACTGCTCCGGCATTCGCTTGGAGTTGAGCGGAGAAACCATGGAACACTACCGATCAGAGCAGCCGGCCGCTAGAATTCTCCTCGAGACAGCGACTGAATTCGACTTAGCTGAAGAGCTAGTGCCGAAAATCCTGCCGCCGTCAGAAATCGAACCTAGGACCTCCCGGTCAGAGGCGCTGCAGTGACATCAGTTGATGCACTGAGCTACCGCTCCCGGTTCCAGTCGAGAGTTTAGAGCTTACTCTGGATCAGAATTCAACCAAGCTATTTATCTAAGGTCGAAAATCCTACCACCGTCGGGACTCGAACCTTACAACCCCCCAGTGAGAGGCACTGCAGTGCCATCAGTTGATGCTCTTTATCACAATTGTGGATCACAACCACCCTCTCGGAAAGTGAATGCAATTATTGAATAGGCCATTCGCCGTGCAGAGCGGTTGCGCCCGCTGAGCTCTCTGTGAGCCAGTGGCGGGCGGAGAAGGCGGACGCCGCCCACAAGCGGGGTGGCTCAAGCGGCGCAGGTGCATCGCGCGGATGATTCACAGCTCTACTACTCGCCTCTCCTCTCCTCGCCTCAGCGCGTGGGCCGCCTTCTCAATGGAGTCGTCTCGCCCGACAGACTCTTCCCCTCCCCCACCCCCTCCCCCTTCTTCTTCGTCAACGTGGTCTCCGCCTACGCATCGCCGACTTCTTCGTAATTAGGAGCGCGCGGTGGGGCACGGCGTGGCGGAGCCAGCAGGAAATCATACATACGCATGCCAGCGTGGCGTACGCGCGGCCCTTCAATTATTAAATAACGCTCCTGGCGCACGCCACACCACGGCGGGACGGACCGTGGCAGACAGCGGGGAAAACGGAGAAGAACAGAAGAAGGGAGGAAGGAGGAGGAGGAAGAGAGAAGACGGTAGATGAGAGTTGAGCAAACGGTCGGGAAGATACGGCTCTGAGGGCGGCGGGGACAGAGATGGAACGACACCGCCGCCGCCGCCGTAAAAATGGCTGCGCAGCGTTCGAGCCGATGACGTCATTAGCCCACGTCGAAGCGCGTCACGTGACGGCATCGTTGACGTTGGAAGACAGTCGATCGGGCGGCGGCGGACGGCGAGGACGACTACCAACTACGCGAAAATAAAAGGGCTATTTTCGCAACTTTACAAGGTCGTCTTCTAATTCAGCGAACGTTCATGAAAACATTTCACTTGCATTTTTTACGTTCCTAAAATTCTTCTGTTGGCAGTGACAGAAATAATAGAAAAAATACAAAATATAAATTCACCTTAGAATAATAAACAATTTCGAAATTAGATAATTTCTTTGACAATCGTACCTCCGTTAAGGACAAGTTGAAACAATATATATAGTTATCTGGGCATAAACGGTTATCTGCACTACAAATATCAATCACCCAATACAAATTTACAAATTTGTTGTAAAATGTAGGTTTACGTACTACCAAAATAATCACTTTACGTATCTTTCGTGAAATAATAATAAATAGGTTTGCCATTATTTTCTATAGCGTCTTTGGATTATTTTAATGTAACTTTGGCGTACGTATTTATATTGTTCCAGTAAGTTGTTCCAGAACAATTTATATTGTTCCAGTAAGCCAATTTATATTGTTCCATTTATATTATTCCAGGACAAACCGACTCACAACGAATGACAAGAACGCAACGAGCACTCATTTTCAGCCACATCTACATTCTCTGAAGTAGAACAAATGTATACTGATTTTTCAATTAATTTACATTGCATGTTTCAGTATAATAATAAAATGACTAGGACATTGTGTTTTAAATCTATAGAAATGATATTTCATTCAGGTAACTTCATTTTCCAATGACAATTTAAAATGTTTATTTATCTAACTTACAAGAAAATGGACAAACTATGCACCATTCTTCATTTATTAAGCCCTGGAAAATGATCAATTCTGTCATCATAGAAATAAATTTGGCACGTTAACGATGACATTCTAAAAGACGAAAATTGAGATAGCTAAGCTATCTCAAGTTTATGGGGGAAACTAAATGGCTCCACAAGATTCTTTAGACCTTTGAAGTCCAAATATTAATTTACAAAAATGCGAAAAATGCTGTTAAATAATTCACACCAATTGAACAAGAATTATATAAATGTGTAAGTATAACACAAATTATAGTAATGTATTCACTACAAACTCGGACTGAGTTAATCGGAAACACTCAGTACTGGATAATTCGAAGACAAAATTTCTTCCTCTTTAAACGTCCTAAAATAACCTCAATATAATTCAAATTTACGTAACAAAAATCCGAAGAAACGATAAATTGAGAATAACCAATCTCGAAATCTCATAAACCACAAACTATCACTGAATTTATGACGCAAGGCGAATTACTCCCTTGAGTCCCCAAAATAATAGTTTCATTATTATGTAAATTGCGGTAATCACAAACTGTGGAATTCAGAAAATAAAAGAGATGGATTAAAGCAAAGCGAATGCCTTTGAATGGCTCACCGCGCGCACACATCGCAGAGCCGTCGCTTTGACGGAGGCCCTGCACGCTGCCAGCGCGTGGCCGACCCCTCACCCCCCCGCCGCCCAAATTGGGGACATGAAGACGAATGTGCTGTCGCCGCATCCTGCATCCCACGGCCGCCGCCGCCCGCCGCCCCCGCCTCGCCGCTCAAGGCCGCTCGTGGGGCAGCGGCAGCGGAGGCGGGAGCGAGGGCGGCGGCGGTCGGTCAGCGGTGGTGGCGCTGGTGACGGGGCGGTGACGGGAGTGATATCGGTGGTGGTGGCGGGGGCTACAGCGGGGCGGTGACAGGGCGGTGGCGGGTGTGTGTATGGTGGGAGTGATGTCGGAGGTGGGGCGGTGATGGACACGGCGACAGTGACGGGGGCGGCGAGGGCAGGAGGGAGTGGGGATGGTGGCGGTGACGAGGGGGCGTCGCCGGCAGCAGTGGCGCGGAGCGGCTGTGCCTGTTACACAAGGGCCAAAGCCCCTGCGAATACTAACTAGTCGTTCGGAAATGGGGCAAAAAGTCGAGCCAATATTCACAAAAAAGTTACCCACGGTTTGCTATTCATACGTTTAGCATTAATGTGACAAATAATTCAGCGCTGACCTGGAAAGCCGAGGTCGGTAAGGCTGAAGAGCGGTGGCTGCCTCGTGCCTGAAAGGTGGTGGGTTCGAATCCCGCCCTGGCATGGATGTTTGTGTGTCTGTATACCGTTACGTCTAATATTACTTACAGTGGTCACTATATGACCTCTGCAGAAAAGCAACTTTAAATAGAAACAACTGACAATCGGTACGCTGATTTTTTTTCTTTTTAAAGCAACTTTAAAAAGAAAAAAAATCAGCATACCGATTTATGTGGCAGCATCATTTGGTCATGATCGCCGACTCCTGCTAATTCAAAAGTTACGGGAAAGATCTCTAATGATACCTCTGCTCTCGAATGTATAAAAGAGAAATTATCAATGTAAACAATAACAAAAAATCCGAAAAACGAATTAGTTCAGAACCTTGAGTAGCATTCCTAGACAGCAAAGGATGGTACAGATGACATTTGCAACAAATAATTTTCTGAAATAGAAAATTTACATGACGTGACATCTTTACATCACGTTATTTGACAAGAAGTGTCTACTTAGAGTTTTCTACTCTCTAAACCTCTAACTTATTTGCGATATGCGTTTCTTTTCTTATTGAAACTGTGTAACAGCACTTAACCTGTCTACTAGGTGCAATTGGAAACAATGAGACAATGACGAGAATCGGACAGAGATCGCTTGATTGGATTCAGCAGGGATTCAATCCTCGGTCGAGTAATTTCATCCGCCTGAGAATTATCCCGTGTCCTGTGGGTTTCCATTAGCCACAGTAAATGGTTCATGAATCGCGGACGGAGCAAAGGGAGATATTCAATCACCCTCTCAACGCAGCTTCAAGTAGACCACCAGCAATACACGACACTACGAACTCCAATAATTACTCCGTGAACTTTTCACTTCACAATGCCCGTAGCAGCACGCAGCAGTGGTCCTGTGCAGTGAACAGTGGGACATGTTTGGAATTATAGAAGGTGTTGTTGACCTGAAAACGGATGATTCTTGGACATATACTCGTAAGTGACAAACCTTTAGAATTTAAAAATCACTGTACATCGACTTTAAATGGATGTTACGCACGATTCATCAAAATCATTGGTATGTCTACAGTAAATTTTTTTGCATCAATCAGTGTACCAATACGAGCCATTAATTGTGATAATGGTGTTTTGTATGTGTTGTTTGCAACATTCCTTATTTGCTCAATGATTTTTTCAACACTTCTGTTTGTGAAAACAGGTAATTTTCACGAAGAAGCTCATTCGCGATCATCTGATTGAACTATGGACCCATGATTTTCAAATTGAATTACTAAGCTTTTACAGCTACAACGGAGGGCGAGGAGAGAAACAATTTAGTTTTTAACATCAAATGCCTTATACATTAGCACACATTCGGTGATTGTAGCCTTTTGTCTCTTAAGACCTGATCATCATCAAACACAATTGGTCGACACACATCTTCATGGAAACAGACTCAAAAGACACAAAATTCGAATGACCACACTTGATCGATCATAGAGATTTGAAGGCTTTTAGAACTCAAAAACAAAGTTCGATGAAATAAAGGTGAATGAGAATCTCATGAATTAAAAAAAAATATTTTTGGCAGTTTAACACACGGTCAAAATCCGGAAGAGCATGAGAAGAAGAAATGTGAGCAGTAAAATGAAAAATCAAGAAAAAATAAGAGTTCATTGAAAAGAATACGATTGAATTAAAGGCTCTAAATGATAAATAGGGAAAATATGATGGCAAAAATGAAAATAATCAGAATAAAAATGTATCAAATAACGGTTTTTAATACTACGTGCATGCAGAAATGGACGTGAATCCTGAAAAATAGGTATATAAAGTAAACCTCCACTGGTAAGGCGATTTCATTCACATAATCTACGAGTATTTACATATTTTGTAATTTTTTTTAAAACGAGAGTACCACAATCAGTAACCTAAAAGGTATGCAGCTCTTTTACTTTTTCGTGTACGTACGTAGTAATAAGGTATAATACACCTAGTACAGAAAAAGTTGGGATGCTGCGAAAAGAAAATCGATTTCGAGATTTTAACGCAAATACAAGTTTTGTGGTTCTTGATAACGAATACATTATTGTTAAAAATGTCTGTTCCTCTGTCCATAAGTCAGTATTTTCATTAGTCCTTCCGTGAACAACACTAATGCCTAAAATAATTGTAGAATTTCTGCCAAAATCAACAATCTCCAATCAATGTAGCATGACTCAAAGCCAGCGATTTTGAAGAGAATATATTAAATATTGAACATGAAGTCCTTGGAACATTATCAATATTTTCTTAAAAATGACTCCAAAGATTTCTTTATATATATTCAAAGATGGGCATAGATCTGAATTTCACTGATAACTCTGAATTTTCGAAAATTAAAAATTTTATTGAATTTTTGGACACCTCGTACAACTATAGTATTGTAGGTAGAGATTTTACTTTAAATAAAATTTCTTCCCCACAATTAGTTCTTTAATTAATTTCAAGAACTTTATTAAAATTACAAGTGTTTTTGAAAACAAATCGATTGAAATATCGACAATATTAAAAAATATTAAAAACAAGATTTTCTCAAAAAACACTAATTGTTTTAAAATTTTTTGAATGGGTAGCTCTAAATGAACTGAATGACGTGACACAAAAGTCATACTGATGTGTTTATTCTTTTGACTTTTCAATTACATTTAATTTGATTACATAATAGTAATTTTTTACTTTCTCGCCTTATTACACTTTCGTCATATTTTAATTCTGGGGTTACTTTACATGAAACCTCCCGGACATTTTCCAAATTTTCAAAAAATCTCTCCATCGTTTATGAATATATTTTATTGTTGGATAGTGTAAAGGACATTTACGAGAATAGTGCAAGTCTCGTGTTCGTTGAAAACTCTGATTTTTCAAAATTATAAAATTTTAAACTTTTTTCGGATTCTACTTACAACTAAAAAATTAATGATAGAGATATTTTCTATTAGTGAAATCGGTTCTTTGAAGATAGATTTTGAAATAAGGTCATGTACAATTTTTCGAAAATGTGAGTACTTTTCGCGTAATTTTGCGTGAAAATACGGGCGACAAAGTACGAGCTGTTTTAGCACCACTGGTTTAAATATTCGGATACTGAGCACGCAGTAACTAATGATCTCAGTGTAACTATGAGTGAGTGCCCTTCTCAGTTTCCAAACGACCGCGGCTGCTTTCGCCTTCATGTTCTCCTCTTTTCTGGGCAGCTGGCCACCTTAGTGATTTGCCTCCACTGGTTACTTTATAGCACTGGTAATCAAGCCAAGTTAACGAAGATTTGAAATCTACGATAATGGATGGGATGATATTGAAGTGTGATACTGATGGTAAGAAAAGCAATCACGCCACATTCAATAGTGAAAACAGCCGTGCCTAGTGTGGGACGTAAATACCACGTAGCCTTGACTCCGCGGACGTAGTTAAAAGATCCACGGACACAGGCGATCTCATTACCTTGTAGAAAATTATGAAATTAATTATTGTGAATGTGATAGCTGTTTAGAAGCACATTATCCCCGGCGATCGATGTTTCGAACGAAACCTGTTGCAACAGCCACCGCGGACAGCTGTCGAGAATTGGAATCAACAGAGCAATCCGTCTCCGAAAGGCCTCATTGCTTGGGGAACGCTCAAACACCCAGAAGCGAACGATGTTTAGCCTCGCCTGCTCTGGCCTCCAGGCGAGAGACAATTATGTGCGCCGCGTCGCGTCGCCTCGCGCCATCTGGTGGTGGCCGGCGTGGCTGTGGCGCGAGAGGTAGGGTGCGGGCCGGGCATGGGGGGTGAAAGGGAGGTCGGAGGCGGAGGTAGAAGCAAGGGCGGAGGCTGAGGCGGTGGCAAAGGAAGAGGTGGAGGAGAGGCGGAGGAAGGGCAGAGGCAGAGGGAGGCGGAGGGAGGCAGAGGCGGAGGCAGAGGCAGAGGCAGAGGCAGAGGAGAGGCAGAGGCAGAGGCAGAGGCGGAGGCAGAGGCAGAGGCGCAGAGGCAGAGGTAGAGGCAGAGCCAGAGGCAGAGGCAGAGGCAGAGGGGGAGGCAGAGGCAGAGGCAGAGGCAGAGGCAGAGGTAGAGGTAGAGGCAGAGGCAGAGGCAGAGGCAGAGGTGGAGGCAGAGGCAGAGGCAGAGGCAGAGGCAGAGGCAGAGGCAGAGGCAGAGGCGGAGGCAGAGGCGGAGGCGGAGGCGGAGGCGGAGGCAGAGGTGGAGGCAGAGGCAGAGGCAGAGTAAGCGGCAGAGGCAGAGGTGGAGGCAGAGGCAGAGGCAGAGGCAGAGGCAGAGGCAGAGGCAGAGGTGGAGGCAGAGGCAGAGGCAGAGGCGGAGGCGGAGGCGGAGGCGGAGGCGGAGGCGGAGGCGGAGGCGGAGGCGGAGGCGGAGGCGGAGGCGGAGGCGGAGGCAGAGGCAGAGAAGGGCAGAGGCAGAGGTGGAGGCAGAGGCAGAGGTGGAGGCAGAGGCAGAGGCAGAGGCAGAGGCAGAGGCAGAGGCAGAGGCAGAGGTGGAGGCAGAGGCAGAGGCAGAGGCGGAGGCAGAGACAGAGGCAGAGGCAGAGGCAGAGGCAGAGGCAGAGGCAGAGGCAGAGGCAGAGGCAGAGGCAGAGGGGAGGCAGAGGCAGAGGCAGAGGCAGAGGCAGGGCAGGGCAGAGGCAGAGGCGAGGCAGAGGAGAGGGAGGCGGGCGGGGGAGGCAGAGGAGGAGGTAGAAGGAAAGGCGGAAGCAGAGGCGGTGGCGGTGGCGTTGGCGTTGGCGTTGGCGGGGGCAGCCAGGCTTGGCAATTGCGAAGGCAGTGGATGCGGCAGTGGCTTCGTCGGGGGCGGTGGCAGTGGGCATTGTTGAATTTGGGGGCAGTGGCGGTGACGGCGGTTACGCGGCGTGCGCAGTGAATAGCAAGCACGCCTCTCCGAAGCGCATTCGCCACGCCGCGCCGCAGAGCTCCGCTCACGCACCTCCGCCATCGCTTCTCCGCTGCGCTCCGGAAGAGAACAGATGTTATCGGCTGCGAGAGGCACAAGGACTTTATTCCAACGGTTTTTAACCGCCTCTCCCCTGTGGGTATGACGTTATCGGCCAGGACGGTTGGTGCGAGTGGGGGGGGGCACGAGATGAGGTGTCGGGAGTGGGCACCGTTGCCATGGGTAAAGAGCTGGGATAATTTATAAATTACTAAGTGTATTTACTAAATGGACACAATACTTTTATAATTACTTTCAAAGTTAATCTGAATTCTGTATTGGACGTAATAGAAAGTTTATTCATCTAGAACGGCAATATACAATTAAAATAATTACCAATTATTGTTTTTCTTTATATATAATTATTTATTAACAGTAAAAGACGGTCGTTTGAGAACTAGTGGCGCCACACAGCACTTACATTCCAGAATTATTTATAACTTTTTATATTTTGGAATTTCGTAATTTTAGATTTCAATGAAAATTAGACCTAATTTTAACCTCTTTTGCTCTATTCGAGAAAAAAATTAAAAGAAAAAATTTGGATCCCTTTTTGAAATTTTGTTTTGTAGATTGTCAGTACTTCTAGAAAAAAATACGCAAAAAATACTAGTTTTTAAAAATATTTTACAGGATATTATTTAACATTCTAATTTTGCACAAGAGATTTCATTAGAAAAAAATATCTATCGTCAATATTGAAGTTCTGCAATGTTAATGAGAATATCAATTTTGAAGAAAATCGTCTGGATGCTTTTTGGCCCTAGCATTGACCACCAGCGGACGGACAGACTGATAAAAAGACGATTCCTCATAAATGGATTTTTTGGTTTCAAGGACTCACAAAACGTTGATTCTGATTACACAAAATATAGGAGGAAGTCCTTTATTACAGATGAGAACAAGATTTTTCCACTTTTTCGTTACTATGGCCCGACGATACGAGTTTTCTGTCGATATTTGCCCACTTCCGCCGTAGCATTAAAATACATCCTCTTTTCTACGTATGTACGTCGTAAGGCAAGAAAGTGAAAACTAGAGGCATTGAAACAGCACATACCTTCTCATATTAATCGTAATGATTACGAATATTGCAACTTCAATCCTACTAACATTTCAGTCATCACTAAAACTCAAACGATGTAACTGAAAATCATCCGAAATCCTAACATTTTGAAAAAGGGCCCATGAAATAATTCAAAGATTTAATACTGCAAAATATATTTAATTAAGAATGAAATCATTGACTTCAATATTTAAGTAGTAAGTAATTTCGAAACAATTTTAAAAAAAAAAAGTGACATAAATCTCAATATTGAGAAATATATTTCATTCAAAAAGAAATACAAAGTTGAATTAAAAAGGGCAAGTGTGAGAAAAGCATTGCAATAATCTAAATTGATAAAAGTAAACATTTTCCTATTTTTGAAGATCAACATTCTCAAAAATCTCTATCTTTAATAATATAGTTGTAAGAGGGTTTTAAACGTTCGCAATTTTCAAAACGTAACACGTTTTATTAAAAATCGAACCTCTATTGTTTTAAAACTTAGCTTAATTTGAGCAAAAACCGAACTAACAAATGTTTTGCAACATTACTACACTTTTGTCTACACTACGCATTAAGGAAAGTAAAAATTAAGTGCACGGAAACGAATTCTTTTTATGAGTTCATAAGCAAATGTTTTAAATAAAAGTTTCGGATACATCTAACGCCATTTCCTATTCAGCGCATACAAAGAGCATCATAATTCCACGACTTTAGAGATAAGCATTTCGCCGGGTAGATGAGTAAGCAAATTGCATCATTATCCACTCCAATGTACAACGCATCTGTAAACCACTTCAACTTCCAAAATCACTCGAGACTGATTATATTCCCATGACGCATTACCCTAAATACGCACGATCGGCTCCTTAAGTGATACCGACGAGATTAATATTATCTGAAACAATTCTAATAACATCAGAAAAAAACAATGCATTTTTTACACAAAGGAATGTAATATGAAATATCCGATTAAAGGTTTTCCACCTTTATGTAATGATTCGAAAACATGATATATAAAATACATTGACATAAAAATCATACCATAATTGGAGTTTTAATTGTGTAAAAAAATAAGTCGTATTTCGTATTGCCTTTTCACGAAGAACCGAATCAACCAAAAGAAGTGGAAACAGCCTCCGGGTCAATGACCCCCATCTCGATCAGGTTTTTGGTCCAGTTTCCCTGATCCATTGAGCAAATGCTGAGATGGCCCCTAGTTTTGTTTCTGGACATAAATGTAACTTCATTTTCTGTGCACGTCTTCTAGAATTCAGTGGGAAATACAATTATTCAAATTATCGTTGTTGTCGCGGTAGTAAATATTATTCCGAAGGACAACATGGATAAGAGCCAAAATGTATTACCTTTTTATCCTTGAAAATAGATTTTATTACATGGGAGCTTTTTTTCTTCAAAATTTAAGTAGTATATGACTTAGTGTAGGGATCACAGAATTTTGAAAATGTGCACTCAATTCACTTAATAAATAAATAAATAAAAACATGGAATTCAGAAAAAGACATAATGGCATGAATATAATAGTTTTGAATGATTCTGTCGTCGCGTCAAGATCATATATTGTACATTTGATTCTCATATATAAAAGTTTAAAGAAAGCTTCAGTATTTCAAAATAATAAAAGATAACAGTTTGTCTAACAATAGCTGGACAGACTAGAATGAATAGAATGACCCAAGAATAAAATAGCTACTAAAAATAAAACTACCTAAGAACAATTTCTTTACCTAAGTACAAAGCACTTGCTTTTTGTGGCTCGGGCGTCAATAAGGCAAGAATGTGAGATAAGAGAACACACTTCAGGGGTTGCCAAAAAGATATTTACGGAAGCCACATTACACCACGCATTATTTATTCTTTCTGGCCGCGGTCCAGAACAGAACCTATGGTGATACGAGTTGAGAACTGGAATGGGGCCCATGAAATATCAGCGTTGACCTGCATCCAAAGAAGCAACTTCAAACTACGAAACTTTCTTCTATATTCCTTTATTCAAACTCGATCTATCTTTTAGGAAAGCAATCTGGAAAGTCATCTCGATGTCAACAAAAAGAACATTTTCTCAGTTATATGATGAATTTATTTATTGAAAAATACTTAGATAATTTTATTTCTGAATAAAGGAAAAATAAAATTTTGGAATATTATACAATAACCTCAGAGAAATTTGATCTTACTCTTAATAATTTATTAATTCAACTTTTAACTTAAACGTGTGTTCACAACAGAAATCAGACCTCTTCTTTCTAAATTTATTGAGGCATACACATCTGTTAATTCTCTGCTCGGGACGCAATCTAGTAGCTAACAACTTCGATACAGAACATCCTGTGGATTCATTGGAATGAAAAATATCCCTCAGCCGCTTTCGCCATCATATTATATACGAGTATTTTAGCACCCAACCCGCGTGTATCTTCAGCACTGACTGTTGTCGACAGTCTCACGACGAACGCCTTGCTGTGCAGAATTCAATGTAAACCTAAGCAAACAACAAATAGTAGGATTCCATGCGATGTTTCGGATGAATAATCAATTTTTCAGATAAAACTTGCGTGTTCATGAATTTTGCAGTTGAGATTATTATTATTATTATTATTATTATTATTATTATTATTATTATTATTATTATTATTATTATTATTATTATTAATTGTATTATTTTATGAATTATTTTCCATTAATATTTAATGAATATGACCATGGAAGAACATGTAACGAACTTTGGTAAGTAATTCAGACTTAAAAAGTAGGTATTACTTAATCGTTACTGAGAAAAATGTACTAATTCAACTGTCTCTTGGAATCGGTGTTCGCAAAATGCGTTCTTTGACCACTCACACTAGTGCTGTAACAGAATGGTGAATGTCATTAGGGTGATGTAAGGAGGAGCAATTTACTCCTTGTTCTGTGGAAAAGTTTTCACAATGTGCATTTGGTGTACTTACAATTATGGAGCATTGTGCATTTTGGTGTTCTTACAATTACTTCACCATTCAACCCAAAGAATAATGGAAAAGTTAACACTGAGTTCACGAAATACTAAAATAATCCGTATGGATGCATTGAATTTAACCGAAAGCATTCTGTTATCGAATCAAGTCGTCGGTTTTCAAAATTTCAATAGAAAATGGCATTTCTCAATTTAAAGCAAATGGTACCATCTACAAGCTATACGTTCAATTCGTCAGTTAAAAAAATTGTAAATTATTCCAGAACAACAAAAACCGCATTAGAAAAGGGGAAACTCGCTCATTTCTTTCTTTCAGCGATTTCTTTCCTCATTCGTGCATATTCACGTACTCAAATGACATGCCTTCAGGTTACATATTTCTAAGCTACTCATTTACACTTAGAATCTGTCCTCAGTATTCAAGTTCACTTCGTTAAGTGCTATTATTTTTTATTAGAGACATCACAAAATAACTAATATAACGTAAAATTTATATATATATATATATATATATATATATTTATATATATATATATATATATATATATATATATATATATATATATATATACTTTCAGTAATTCAGCGTCACTACTCTCTGGAAGGAATAATCGAGGTAGCAAATATTACTGCATGGAAAGATATACAGAGATTATGAACTGGATTGTGATCTGGGCTGTCCGGGAAGCCTACGATATCATATGAACTGGATTCTAGAGCAGACGTAAATCGAATGTCCACAACCTAATTTCCCCTTAGGTGTTTCAGTAAAGGTTGGTAAGGCAGATTGAAGCGGTGTTGTTCTTTGCCGACGTCAGTGATGTCTCCAGGTTGTCAACCAGTGGTATAATCGCGTCTTTGCCGTAAGCTTTCAAGCGCAAGTACTACTCGCGCAACTTTTCTTGAACGATGACCTTGCTTCCTCCTCCCTTGAGCAATAAACAGTTGAAGGCAAAAGCTCGCAGCGAGCACTGATGACAACATTTCAAGCATTAAAACTTCGTTGGCGCGAAACAGAAGCAAGTCAGGTCTAATTGCTTTCATAGTCGAGAACTTCTGTTCACCTCTATTACCGTTATCTAAAGAAATGTCTGAGGCAGGTCCAGAACCTTCAAGGGAGACACCTAAAACTCCTATCTACTGTCGCCTACCCAGAGTGATGACCCGACCGCGCACGTGGCAGGTTTGCCTTTGATTTTTCAGAGGTTGCCATTACTGTAAATACTCTAGTGGCCGACTTTGTAACTTATACCCCCACCGCATTTCTTCAATCTATAGTTCAAGAAAAGTTGCGCGAGTAGTAGTGTCGTGAGAAGAAACGCCCGCTCACTTTTTCCGATCAGCGCGCCCGCTCACGTTTTCCTGCAGTAATGTAGTTGCCGAAACCTTCTCATTGTGTTCGCCAAACGACATGAAATATTTCAATTCTGCAAAGGTAACGATGTATTCAGAAAAGTGAAAGTAAATTGTTAGGTAATGCATATAGAAACAAACGTACTTTAACTGCTTTTCCTAACTTCCTCCTAATCGAATCTTATCTGTACGTTTCATGCACAGACGCTTCACATTCAGAGATTAATTTGTGTTTTCGGTTCGTTTACAGCGTAAGTCATTAGACACGCAAGGCTGGTGTATCTTTAAGAGCGAGAAGTGTCGGTGATCTACCCCGATGGATGGCGAGACCCGACGCCGACCGACTCGTCAGCCTGCGGGTTTTCCCTAACCAGTTATCTCCACCAGCGCGCACCGTGTCACTAGCTAGTGTCAAAAATCCTCACTAGCTAGTGTCAAAAATCCTGCACCCATCGGGAAGTCAGGAGGTACTGCCGTGACATCAGTTGTTGCCATGAGCCATAGGCGCTTCACTACTGATATTGGTTGATTGATTAAAGATTCCGGGCGCGTCAACTACAGAGGCCATTAGACCCGTAAGTGTAGTGCATGTTTTTCATAGGGAGGTGGCGGTGATCTTTCCTCACTGGATGAATCCGATGCCAACCTACCGTCGACTAGCGCGGTTTTCTTTAACCAGGTATTTCCCACCCGCGGGACACCGCCCCAGCCGGGATAAGTTCTAAGTTCCCGACCGGTCTCCCGGCATGTCTAGTGCATGTTAGTGTGTGTGTAAGGGGTGAGGATAGGACAAGGAAGAGGAAGAAAAGATCGCGCACGGTCCGTGGCCCGTTTGTTAGGGTACTGTTCCGGCATTGCCTGGTGTTGATCGGAGAAACCCCGGAAAACTACCGATCATAGCAGCCGGCCGCTAGAATTCTCCTCCAGACAGCGACTGAAGACCACCTAGCTGAAAAGTTAGTGCGGAAAATCCTGCCGCCGTCCGGACTCAAAGCTAGGTCAGGAGAGGTCAGAGGAACTGAAGTGACATTAGCCGATGCTCTGAGCCACCGCTTTCGGTACCACTGATGTCTTGTAGCGAGGTGGTCATCTGCTTCATGGGGACTTGGTGCCCCGTACCAGCGACTCTCATTGCTCGTAACCACCTTGACGGTACTGGCTTATCTCCCCTTGGTGCCGCCGGCCGCCGCTGGTGCTGACCGTGGCTACTTCCAGGCCTCCAAGGCTCCCGCCCTCCCTTCAAGGCCGCCTGCCGCCTGCCGCCTGCCGCCTGCCGCGCCGCCTGCCGCCGCCGCCGCCAACGACGACGACGACGACGAGGCCGCTATCTCCCGCTATCGCGCCATCGGCCTGCCGGCGTGTTTATCGGCGAAAGCGGAGAGTGGGAGGTACTCCCGATGCGCATGCGCGAAAGTGGCGTTTTTATAATACGCATTCCCAGACATTGGAAATGATGTAGCGAGCACAGTGTCTTCAAAACTTGAATGTTATATCACGTAATACAACTTATAAATATTTTATTTTACTTGTAATTTCCTGATTTATTTTTGCATATTCGCTTTTGTAATAGTGCCCGAGTTAACTTTTATTCATTTATATATTTTATTTATTTTAATTCATTTTTCCACCCATTTACTTTTGTACTTGTGGTCATACTGAATTCTAATCCAAAAATATTTTTAAATTTTGGTTTCTTATTACGCCAATTTTTACTCTCAAACTCAATTTTATCTGTCTCACTTTCACGTACTGATACCTATAATCAATTGATAAAGAACTCTAAAGATGTCTGGGGGCAAAATATGAATTTTGTCCTGTTCCTTCGGCTCAGAGTACAGGCGACGCTCGTAGCAGAAATTGAAAACTGATTCTTAAAGAATTGTATTAGATTCACATTAATGCGCATTTATTAATTTGTACATTTTCGATGCTCAGTCCATTACAGTTCCAGCACTGGCACTGAGGCTGGCAATAATAAGAGTTATTTATTCTTCCTCTCACCGCCCTGATGAATGTTAATGACCAAGTAGCAGAAATTAGAACTAAGTGTTCTTCAGCAGTTATTATGAAATGATAAATGATTATTTAAGTGACGTGACGGGGATGTCGTGATTTGTCTATTGCCTGCTACGATACAACCAAATGTAAAATATAGCTGCCGGAATTAATTCTAGCATAGAGTGGTTAGCACCCCTATTCTTTTTCGCTATTTAGGCGTACAGTGAAAACGAATAATTAATTCTTGGTTGGGTTCCATACTATTCGTTGACTGATACTGATGAAAAGCAAAGATGCATTGGACAGATTTGAAACTATTAAAACAACTATATTTCTCCTATTAACAAAAATAAAATATAGATATGAAAGCTGCGAAAAATGAGTCCTGATAGTATATTAGTAACGGGTAAGTACATGAAAGAAAAAATGCCTGAGATTCGTAAAAATAATACGAATATGAGTGAAATCAATCGCAAAAGTTTCTACTTTAAAACCAGACTATTTCGATATGTGGTGCTTATAATGGGGTTGTTAGTATCAGCAATAGTGCAGGAGCAACACTAGGAGGAAGCTACAGGGAGACTTACTTTCTCCTCAGGAGTGCAGTAACTACACAACATAAATATTTATTCATTAATAATTATTAATGGATACAATATAATCTATGCAACTTTAACACGGAAACTGTTAACCGCGTTGGAGCTAGGTACCGTTATGTTCATTTTGATTATACTGTACTGTTACATGGAAATAACGCAACTAAACAGATGAACGAGTAACCACCCATAACAGCCGGCGTCCTTTAAGAATTTTAAGTCCGCTGTCTGTTAAAAACAATACAAACAAATGGGTTGAATCTAAAGGTGGCGAATATGTACTAATCAAAGAAAAAGTATTATTTACTGATACGATTTCATACATCAAAACTATTGAGCGACACACTCACGATATACACAAAAACAGACACTTTTAATAATAAATATCGATCATGCCCTCTTTCAAACACGTTCGTTATTTGCTGGCGATCAGCCTGATGACATCAATCAATCCTTATTCTCCTTCTTTTTGGATCTTTTTCGTGATTCAGGAGATGCGTAATTCGGTTAATGACGTTAATGGATTCACTCGTTATTTCCAAACAATACGGAAAGAAAATGAACAAGCAACTAAATAACCGTTTATTTAACAATCTACTGAACTAACTCCTTAAGAAAACCAGATCCTAATGAAATAAAAATGTGATTTTATTATTTGCTTATACTGTGAATTTCTCATCACTGAGTTTCAACTGCTTGAGGAAATATTTCTGCCCAGCTTATAGTTTCAGTATTCGTTATTGTAAAAAAATGAAGAAAATTAGATCGCCTTCGTATGAGAGATACATCTAACCTCTTTAAACCTAACATGTGCCCAGCTGATATTTATTGTACCGAAAACCTTGAATTCAAATGATACATTTAATTCGGTTTTAACAAGCACATATTTTTATTTACACAGTAGAGAACAACACAATGCTTAAATGTACTTTTTGCTTGAATACGGACTGTCTTTAAATTAAGTTAATAATGACGAGCAAATCACAATATTCTTGGTAGCATTATCCTAAGCATTAGATGTGGAAGAATTGTATAGCATTCTTGAAGCAAAGTGTTTTACCCTTTGACTCTTCAAGCTTGTGATTTTAAATCATAAATATTTCCAATGCAATAAATTGTTTATTACACTTGTAGATTCATATGTAAGTTTTTTAAAAAGATCCTAAACTAGAACTGATTCGTGGAAAACGAAATAAAAGAAATGTTAATAATATAAAACTGTTATAGAAAAGTACTAAGTACAGCATTGGTAGATAAAATATATTTACCCAAGTTGGAGTCCTTTATAAGAAACATACAATTCTAAATTAAGATTGTCACTATTAGAATCTATTCACTTGATTTCTATTAAATAAATACACTCAATAAGAAAAGACGAAACTTCTCGGAACTGGTACGTATGTTGTAAGAGGAAAAGAAATGAATAGTGATGATTGAATAATATTGTGCCCCAGAACCAATAACTTCTAGATGACCTTGAGTTACTGAGAAGCTTCCGCGACTAATCTCTCCGATAAAGCAGCAGAAAATCCAAGATAGATTATTTGGAAACCAGCACAAGGAAACGTACATATAGAGAACTTTCCTTGAAGTTCAATTATAAAAACTTTATTGTAACCTATAAATGGAAGATGATTATTTACTTATTTCACCACAACGATCTTCAAATCAGAGTGTGTGAAAGTTTAGAGTTCAAAATAGTGGGCTGCAGCAGCAAAAATGCTTAATGAACAAAACAACACAAAATGGTTTTACAAAGTAGCACACACATTATTTGCAAACAATAAATAAAATATTCTCGTCTAACACTCCAACAAATTAAATTTTTCACTAATAATAGACTTTTCGAATACTACAATAACATAACATGGTGTAATCGAATACACAGTGTATCATGCCCAGAATTTCAAAACCGTTCCATAACGCAATGAATAGCAAATATTCAATGCATACTAATGTCGAAAAAATCTCTTCCTTGGAGCCTTTTTGTCCTATATCAGCGGTATTGTAATTACATGCACATATTACGATCACAATTTAAGCAGAGCAACAATGTGACTATGAAAAATTTACTCAGAAAGTACAATGCTATTGAAAACATTCAGACTTCTAGCCATCCTGGAGAAGATATCTTTTCATCATTCGCTCCTATTCAGAAGGCTCTTCACATTCAAGGATTCTTATTCCAAACTCGATAAGAATTTAAAGTGATGTGCAAAACTGCAGACGTAAATAATCTATCATTGGAAATAACTGACGTAAAGAATTTACAAAATATTACTTAACGATTTGTACAAGCTCTTATTTGAAGGGCAAATTAATCAGTAATCAAGGATGTAGGTACTTCTAATGCAATAATTCTGATGAATATTGACAAATGATCTAATATAATGTAAGTGAGAAGTTACTTATCTTTCTCTTCTGTGGCTGATATTGCCGTCTCAACAAGAGAGTACAATCTTATGTTAAATTATATTCGCACTGTACAATGAATTATGCACGAACGTTTTCCTTAAAATTTGTACAAGAGAAATTCGTTAAAACGCAAGTTCCTTTGAAATAAAGTAATGTATTCGATCATTTCGCAGTTTTCATCGTATTCTGAGGGCCAACTGCAGAAAACCACGATTAGAAGGAAGGGTAGTTTTTCCGAGGGCACGGTTTTCTAAGACCGACATGAAAATACTGCCTCTGCGCCATTCCTCCCGGTAGGTTGCGTCCAAATGCGTGTCTTTCATCCAAGTGGGTGTGTATGTGTCTGAGTTGGCATTCAAACTGAATGATCGTATGAATGATCTCTATTTCAGGCAGAGGAAGGTCGATTATAATGCAGTGTGAGCCGTGAAAGAGAATCACATTTTTAGAAAAAAGCAAAAAGTACTATGAAGAAAATTTTGATTTCATCGTAAAATTTAATTGTTTATTCTAGCACATAATTTTTATTATCAAGAATAATACATAATTTGAGATATTTGGCTTAGAAATCTAGATTAAGACTTGGAAAAGGCATCGTTTTTGAATCATGCACGATCAATGACGTTAAGCGAGCCGAGTGTCGCACAATTGCATTTGCACGCGCCTAATTTAGACTCCCTTTTATAGCAAATACAGATATATGCAATCTTGTATTTACATAGTAAAGGAGTAATGCTTCACTTATCAGTAAAGTTTTCTTCCTTTTGACACACCATTTCTGAATACTGCTTGGATGTCGAAGTAATGATACGTTTCCATATTACAGAATATGATTCCGTAAATTGTTTAGAAATAAACGATTCTCGCCTGTTCTTGTCATATACCCGCGGCATGACTAGAGCCACGCCCTCGTGACAGCGGGCGACGGAAGCGGAGACGAAGGAGAGGACGAGGGCGTTGGCGCGGGCGCTGACGTTGGCGGGGACGAGAGCGCTGGCGGAAGGGCGTTGGCGGGGAAGAACGCGTTGGAGGGGGCGAGGGCGTTGGCGAGAATGTGAGTGTTGGCGGAGCTGTAGGCGCCGGCAGAGACGGGTGTTGGCGGGGAGCGTGGAAGCCGAAGAGGGCGTTGGCGGGGGCGAAGGCGTTGGGGGGCAAGGGGGGGGGGCAAAAGCGTGAGCGTGAGGCTGGCGGGGCGGGGGCGGAGCGCTGGCTGGAGGGCGCTGGCTGGAGGGCGCTGGCTGGAATGCGCTGGCTGAAGGGCGCTGGCTGAAGAGCGCTGGCTGGAGGGCGCTGGGAGGGGCGCGGGGGGGCGCGCTGGGGGCGCGGGGGGTCGAGGCGTTGCCGGGGCCCAGGGGGCGTTGGCGGAGCAGGAGCGTTGGCCGGGGCGAGAGCGCGGGCGGAGGCACTGGCATGGCGTGGGCGGGGCGGCGGCGGTGGCTCCTCTCAAGGCGTCGCGTCGCATCGCGTTGACGCCCTGCGAAGCCCATCCCATCCCATCCCATCCCCATCCACACGAAATGGGCATGGCGGGGCGGGGCGCGGCGCGGGGGCTGTCGCAACTCGAGGCGAGGGTTCGCGTGCGAGTGCCACGTGGCGCGCGCCCATCGATCGCAGGTCGTCAGCGCCGCCCCGTCCCGCCCCGCCCCCGCGGCCGCCGCGCCCCGTAGGCCCCAAGGAGGTGCAAGCACAAGCACGCCGCCCCCACCCTTCCCCGCGAGCACACTGCAAACGTCCACAGCGGCAGGACAATGCGGAAAAGGGAAGAGCTGTAATAGTTACTAATGAAACCTAATTCATTATGATGTTGCGAGAAAAGTGTTTCATTGAAATTTTATCAGCGACAATTATTTTAACTACTATTCGTATGTTGAGATTTTGTTTCAAACATCGTCTTATTTCTATCTAGGAAAAGGGTATACTGAAGTTATTATCCATCGAATACTATAATAAATCCGGACAGCACTAGTGTTATAATGGAAATTATTACACTAGTGCAGCATTATTACACTAGCATTCGAAATAGTACCTAGTAAAATAGTATCGTATCGTTGTTGATGAATCAACTGAAAAAAGGGTTTTCATAATATTTTTTACTACGTCGTTATTTTTATTTAGACTAATTTTCGTATTGTACAACATATTAAAATTCTTGTTTTGTATTGTACAACATTGAAATTAGCTTTTAAAAATCAAGTGATAAATATTATTATAATGTACTAAAATGCTTCTTAATATTTCTTAAATTTCAAAATAACTCTTTTCTCTAAAACATATTTCCTGATGTACTGACTGAAAGAGTACTTGAGTACAGGATGCGAATACCGAAGTCGTCCTCGTTGATGGCCGCTGCCAGAGCCACATGCAGGTCTGCAGTTGAAACACGTGGAAAAAACCTTTCTTTGTTCATTCGCTAAAAGCTAATGGTCAGCTGTGTTTCCTCGCTATCGGCTGCCGTGATGCTCACAACTTCCGTCGTTCAACTTATGGTCACCGCCCGCCATCGGCGCTGCAAAGTGGTGTTGGCCCAAGAAATGGCCTCCAGCAAGGAGTGAGACTATCCTCTACACCACGAGGGAAAAGCTCCGCTCAAAAGATTTTGTACTCTACATGTAACAGATCTTGGCTGTCCGGGTGGCGTCGCGTCGAAGGCTGTGTTGCCGACGTTTCGACCATCGTTTCGTGATCTTTCTCAGGACTGGTCTGCCAAAGTCGCAGACCAGTACTGAGGAAAATCACGAAAAGATGGTCGAAACGTCGGCAACACAGCATTCGACGCGACGTCACCCGGACAGCCAATGATGTCACTGCAGCGCCTCTGACCGGGAGGTTCTAGGTTCGAGTCCTGACGGCGGCAGGATTTTCGACATTAGATTTCTAGCTAGGTCGAATTCAGTCGTTGCCTGGAGGAGAATTCTAGCGGCCGGCTGCTCTGATCGGTAGTTTTCCGTGGTTTCTCCGATCAACACCAGGCGAATGCCGGAGCAGTACCCTAACAAACGGTCCACGGACCGCACGCGATCTGTCCTTCCTCTTCCTTGTCCTATCCTCTCCCCTTACACATACACTTACACTAACATGCACTATACTACCACATATTCCGGGAGACCGGTCGGGAGCATGCAGCTTGTCCCGGCTGGGGTGGTGCCCCGCTGGTAGGAGAGTCCTGGTTAGGGGGAAACCCCACCAGCCGACGGTAGGTCGGCGCCGGATCTCGCCATCCAGCGGGGGAAAATCACCGCCATCTCCCGAGAAAAAACATGCACTACACTAACGGGACTAATGACCAAAGCAGTTGACGTGCCCGGAAACACGAAAAAATCAATCAATCAATCAACTGGACAGCCAAGATCAGTTACATGACACCAGCCGCGGAAGCCTACGACATCACTTTGTACTACACATATTATCTGCTTTAGCGCCCTTCGGCAGCCAGTAGTACTCATTCTCAAGCAGTGGCATAGCGTAGTGGGGGCGGGAGTGGCAGGCCGCCCCGGGCGGCACTTTCAGGGGGATGCAAAATTTCATAATAAACTATTATATATCGTGTACAAATTTGAACAATTTCATTTCACATTTTTTGTCGCACCTACAATTTCGATTGAAATAAGCACGGAATCTTTCATTATTTATTTTGTGAATACTTCATTAATGACATCTTGCTCATTGGAACGACTGACAACACCGCCACTAGTAGGAATTACCCGTATTTTATTTTATTCTTGTGTTGTTTATGACTAATATTTAGCGAGAATGACTTGTATCGTTTAAAGAATAGTGTTTAATGTTGTATAATAACATCTGCAAATTATATTACAATATTGATAAGTCCCTTCAAGGAAGTTCATAAGTGACGCTTTGACAATTGAAAGAAAATTTTATTTGGTGGAATGGAACTTTGTTGAAAATTATATTGTTCGTGTACGTATACATTCGACTGTGTATTAAATATTTTATTTCCGTTTTTTTATGTAATTGTATATTTGACTATATGCTACGTTGTTCAAACTTGTATATTGTAGTCTTTGAAATTGAAATACCTAAATAAGGGGGCGGCAAAATTATCCTCCGCTCCGGGCGGCTGACATGCTACGCCACAGTTCCCAACACAATGATAGAGAAAAATCTAAACTCCATCTCTTTCAGGTTTACAGCTAAGATGGTACAGTGCAAGTGCTGAGACATAGCAGTTGTAGCTGCAGCGTCTCACATAGGGAGATCGCAGGATTTATGGCCTGACAACGGCAGTTAACGACACTAGCTATACTGCGTGGTCGAATTCAATCGCTGTCAGGAGAAGACTTCTATAGACCAACTGATCTAATCGGTAGTTTTCCATACCTTCTCCGATCAATACCAGGCGCGAATGCCAGATCAGTATTCTCAAAACCGGAATACAGACAGCACGATATTCCCTTAATCACACCACTCCACAACGAGACATCGCGAGACTATGGATCTTACAGCTTATCCCGCCTGGTGCTGCGTCCAGCTGGCGGATCCCTGGAGGGGACATGTAGGTCGGCCTTGGATCTCACGTTCCATTGGAGGAGGAATATCACACGCTTAAAAAGCTATAACACGCAAAAAAAAAAACACTAGACTTATGCAGAAACACTCGAAACTTGTAGTGGGAAAATAAATGCAATCGAATAATCTGAAAATTTTGAAGGCATCAGTGAATGTTGCAGGTAACCTAGGACAGACCCGAAGAGGATTATCGTGTAGATTGTAAACGAACAGGATGTTTGACAGGATGAAAGAAAAACTGAATAACTTCGTTAACCAAATGATAAATAAATAATGTGTTCTATATTGTGCGCAAACACAATTCGATGATCACGTACGTACCCATACTTTGGGAAACACGTTAAATAGGTTAATGATAATTCATTCGTGATGGATTGGATAACCTGCTAATAGTACTCCAATGTAATATATCATTGCAACATACCCAACGTAACATCTTTATAATGTCCCCATCGCTGAGCATACAACGGTATAATCTTCTCCAACTGCCTTTATATCACCACATTCGTGGCAACAAACAACAAAATAACATTGGTGCTCCAAATTACAATTCGCTAAATATTGAAAGGATGGAAGAAGCAAACGTCTAAATTGTTAACATGTTTCCTGTTGCATATCTAATTTCTATCATTGCTTGAGGTAGTTGTGAATAATCAGACCGAAGAGAATATAATACAGGAAGGTACAGTTCAAGGTTGATAGAGATGATTAACAATTAATTTTTCCTACTTAACCTAATAGATAATATAAGGTCATTTCGTGTGTTCCCTGAAATGATACTACTGTTAACCGTGTACCCAAAACGCCCTCAAGAGTTAATTGCATGTCTCAGAGTTTCCCTTGCAAACTCCGAGACATATGCAGTAATGTATTCAAAATTACAGACAGAATCAGAGCTAACTACTACTTTGCAATATTTAATGTAAATTTCATATAATAAATTATAAAGGAAATTCAATAATTAAAGTTATAGTTTAACTATAAATGTTGTATTGTATCTCTCTGATTTAAGGATATCAAGACGTTATTAAAAAATTCAAAGACGAAACATTTGGAAAAATGTGCAGTTAAGAGTCAGTTCTATAGCTGGAAACAAATTTTTATACGAACATAAAATAAGTACTGGGCAGTAATTAGTAATTTTGAAGTAATTCTCTCTATTTTCAGATTTGCTTCATTTAACAATTGTTAGTAGAATTTTTTTCTTGGAATAATCTTGACCGTATATTTCATACAGCCAGATTCTCATTTTAGATTCCGAAGCAAGTGAATTTTCCAAAGTGCTTCGAAATTCGCTCAAGCTTGAAATATTTAATAATATTATACGTCTTAATTACTATAATATTTAATTAAAATAAATTAATTTATTAGTATAGATATAATATCATATAATAGAAAAAAAATAATTCTCTAATAGGATTGAGGAGTGCTTTTCAAAAACCCATATGGAAGGGAATAAAGCATTTGAGGACGAAACAGAAATACAAGATAACAATAAATGTTTGTTTTAAAATGAATCACGTAACGGAGACGTAATCAGATTACGAAATATTCTATCCAAGTCGCATATAGGATCACACATAGCAAGACAGCTGTCGCCTACAACGAACCGAGCCAAACCTCTTACCTAAACACTCCAGCATTAGATGAGGATTTCAAGAGTGTGTGTGATGAATTTCATTCAAAAGAAGTAGAAATGATATAGATAATAACAATTTTAGCAGTGAAAGAATGGACCGTTTCGCGCCCTACTTGTTAGAGTTTTCTCCCGAAGAAAACAGAAGGTAAGTTTCTTTCATGCATATCAACAACTGTGAAACACCCACGCTGTCTGCATCCGCTTCTAATTTCGAGTGGTGCGCGAACGCGATTCGCGAAGCAGCAGAGGAAGAGGAGGGCGAGAATCGGTGGTTGGCCGCTGGCTCGCGGGGCTGCAGGCGACCCGTGACCCGCTTTCGGGGCGCAACGGGCCCGGAGGGCGGGGTGGGGGCGTGCAGAGTTGGACGCGTGGCCGGAGGCGGGGGAGGGGGCGGTGGCCGGGGCGGGGGGGGGCTGGGCGCGGCAAGGGGGGGGCGGCGGGAGGCGTGGGGCGTGCGGCAGGGATTTTAGGGAGAGAGAGCGGGCGGCCGTGGCGGGGGGCGCGGAGGGCTTGGGACGGGGCGCAATGGGCCGGGGGGATGGCGCAGGGGCATGCGACGGGGGTTGGGGGCGTGGGTGGGGGCAGGGGGCGCTGGGGCGTGGAGGGGGCGCGGAGGGCTAGGGACGGAGCGCAATGGGCTGGGGGCGTGGCGCGGAAGGCATGCGACGGGGGGGGGGCGGGGGCTAGGGGACGGAGGCGTGCGGCGGGGGTTGGGCACGGGGGCGATTGGGGCGCCGGGGTGTGTCGGGGGCGCGGAGGGCTTGAGACGGAGCGCATTGGGGCGGGGGCGTGGCGCGGGCGGCGTGGGGAGTGCGGCGGGGGTTGCGGGGCGCAGGCCAGGGGACAGGAGGGCGGGGGCTAGTGTCAAGGGGCTTAGGACGGGGCGCAATGGGCGGGGGGGGCGCGGGGGGCGTGCTGCGGGGGTTTGGGGGCGGGGCGAAGACGGCGTAGGGAGGTGCGGGGGGCGCGGAGGGCTTGGAATATGGCGCAATGGGCCGGGGACGTAGGAGGCGGGGAGCATGCGGCGGGGGTTGTGGGGCTAGGGCCAGGGGGGCAGAAGGGCGGTGGCTGGTGGCGGGGCTTGGGCCGGGGGGTGGCGCGGGGCGTCGACGGGGTTTGGGCGCGGGGCGAGTGGGGCGCTGAGGTGTGTCGGAAGGGGCGGAGGGCTTGGGACGGAGCGCATTGGGGTGGGGGCGTGGCGCGAGGCGTGGGCGTGCGGCGGGGGTGGAGGCGGGGCGCGGCGGCGAGGGGCGGGGCCGTGCCTGCGGCTGGCGCCGGGCGAGGGCGTCTGGCGCGCCTGAGCGGGTCACGGCGCCCGCGCACAGCCTCCCGCCGCGGGCAGCGGAAGGGGTGGGCGGCCTGCCGCCTCGCCAAACAGCCGGAACGGAACGGAGGGCGGAGAAAGACGGAAAATGGTGGCGTGAACGGGGCGGAGAGGAGCAGGAAGAGGCCGGGAGGAACAGAACAGGGCGCGAGTAGCTTTTTAACAAACAGCTAAAGGAAACGGATAAATGGAACACGAGGTAAAGATAAAAAAAAGCTGTTCGTGCTAAGGTAGTTATGTACAGTTCGCTTAGCAAACAAATCGCTAATTTGATACGGATAATTAGACCAGTTTGTGCATTTCCAAGTCCATGGCGATGCTCCGAGCTTGGCTTTTGCGATTAACAAAGTACATCCTGGAGTCCAGCCACTGTAAAATTTCCAACACTATTTAAACTAAAATACGAATTCGGCTTATCTTGATTCACTTCCCGTGGGCAACTGATACTAAAATATCCATATTACTAATTCGCTATGCGCTCAGAAATTGAATGGAAACTACGCACCCATTGGCCATGAGATAGGTGTGTGTCTATGGTCTAGACACCCAGAAACGCGGGAAAAATAAAAAACAATGGAAGAGTTTCGATTTTGTCTAAAAGTAGCAAATATTTCACTGTGTTAATCCGCCTATTTTCATATTGCGCTAACGAACTCAATTCACACACTCAGTGCGTCATTGTTTATGGTACGGCTGGCGTCATGAGACAGCAAGGCTTCATGGAAGAGGCCGCCGCAATTAAATATTTGCTATTTGTGTGATGCATTATGAAACAACTTTTTTATATTGTTTATACGTAAAGAACTGTTGTATTGTGTATCCACATGGGGTAACATACTGTAATGTGCTATCACACAGTTCGTGAAGACCGTTTTTTTAAAATATTTAATTAGAAAGCAAGTCTGTTCAGGTGACTTTTGCTAATGACAGTGATTTGACACAAATGCATACCTGCAACAAGAATGCACACTTATGTCACCCTTAGGCTGTGTAAAACTAAAAAGAAATCACGAAGACAAATTGCCCAGACTCACCGCGTTAGGTACACAGGATGTCGCTTCAGGAGAATAAGCATATGAGTGGGATCCTCAGAATTTTAGCGATAAATAACTTCACAGCCGTTTTGGCTTCAGAAGCATATATTTCCATAGAAAGTGCGTTTTGTAATTTTCCAATTTCGTCGCAGCCTGTATTTCCTCGGAATTTTGGGCGCATTTCCAAAATTTGAGCGCTGTTTTAGACGCAGAGATCATTAGCGTCATTTGCGAACAGCTAGTGCACTGCAATTCCGACGGCGGGCTGGTGAGCTGAGATCAAAAAGCAGAGCTGCATGCGATACCGAATTGTCACAATATTCACTCCCAGTCCGTCAATTTACAAATTTTCTTCCCTTCTATTCGAAAATAGTTATTTATGATACGAGTGGAAATGTAACATTTTATTTTCTTAGTAGCAAATATGGTCATGCGACACGTGGTCAATACTCTGAGCAACATTAAATCTCTTTTACACTAATTTTTAGATAGCCTTACTCACTTTTATTTTATTTTAATTCTAGAACACAAATCACTAATTGGCTACCGTGATTCGTTAAGATCGGTTGTAGCTAATCAGATGAATGTATTTTGTTTTCCTTGTATTCTTAATCGTAATATTATCTGTGTGTTGATAATCGTCTCACTTTTAGCGTTAGTGCTACAAATTTACATTTTATCACGCTGTGCACGTCCTATAAGTAACTGCATGTACTAAAGGGTATCTAAAAATGTGTTTTTCTTCATCAATACTTAGAAAAAACCTTAGCACATCGACTCATTTTGAGCACAATTTTCTGGACGTAAACGTAAGAAGAGAAATCTCAAACAAATTGCTATGCAATAACCCATCCTATATAGATACAATACATTTTTAATTTAATATTGCGTGATTGTTACATTATATTTTTCATCTTAGTTTCATTAATTTTTTGTGAATTAATAAATTTGGATACCGTTTTCCTATCCAACTACACGTATCACTTTGAATAATAATCACGTACATAATGGAGTGGCGAATAATGGAGAGATTAGGACTGGAGTAGTGGTAAGTAAAGGCTAGAAATGATATCATACTATAAAATTGAATAATGCTGAAGTTGCACAGAACTTATGTAAGTATATCACGCTGATGACGGAAGTATGAGTGACAGTAACTGAGCAGAAGTTGTGTATTTGCTTGAGTAACTGAGCTTGACTGTAACTGAGCCGAGGTTGTGTGACTAGCGGAAGTATATAAGGGCATATTTTCAATTGTAGTTCCCACGAGCGCTCCACGATGCATAGTATCTCTGTGTTGCGTCTGCAATACGAAATGTAAATAATTATTCAGAGAAATAAATTGTACGTTCCACGACATTGGCCTGGTTACGAGACACTTCATGTAGGAAAATTATGTCGTTGGTAAAGACATGATTTTGCGATGGCGAAGGAAAAATCATATTCTTTCAAATCCTTATTATTTACTTACAAGTTAAAAATTTTACTTAATGGAAATTGGGAATTGCTAAATGTTCGGCACTTACAATTTTTATGTTGGAATTGGTAAATGCTGGTGATGTTAGTTATGTAAGATTGAAAAAATTGAAGGTCTTTCCAAGTTGCTTGAAATCCCTAAACTGAATTATTTAAAAACGATTTGGTCCGAATATTAACGCAACTAATGGTTTGAAGATAAGCCGAAAATTACTTTAAGTTGTTTGTGCGAAATCCTCTGTACGTGTACTGTAAAACACCGATTCATCATGAAACTACGGAGTCGTCATATCAGCCATCATTAAACGATTTCACTCAGCGGAACTACTTCATTTGCCTCCATGAGCAACTTTAGCACAGTTACCAACGCCCTTGTCCTGACGAGACGAAAATTCGATTGATTCATTGATTGATTATTAGTGATTCCGGGAGCGTCAACTGCAAAGGTCATTAGTCCCGTAAGTGTAGAACATGATTTTTTTCCTCAGGAAGTGGTGGTCATCTTCCCCCGTTGGATAGTGAGTTCCAGCATCGACTTACCGACGGCTAGCGGGGTTTTTCCCAACCAAGTATCTCCCACCAGCAGCGCACTGCCCCAGTCGGGACAAGCTCTTTGCTCCTGACCGGCTTCCCGGCATATGTGGTAATGTAGGGCATGTTAGTGTAAGTGTGTGTAAGTAAGGAGTGCGGATAGGACAAGAAGGAAGAGGAAGGAAAGAGCGCACCTGCCCGTGGCCCGTGTGCTAGGGTACTGCTCAGGCAGTCCCTGATGTTAATCGGCGAAACCACGGATCGAAGACACTACCGATCAAAGCAGTCGTCATCTAGAATTCTCCTCCAGACAACGGCTGAATTCGACCTAGCCGACAAGCTAATGGTACACTGCCGGGGCCAACCGGACCCCAGTCATTGGCCGGTTGGGGCCGCCGGTCGGGCCGCCGCAGTTCCGAGATCGATAGCCAGCGGCGCGGAGCGGCTCCTCCGAAGGGCGGGTGTATTTATAGCGAGGGCCGGGCTTCGATCGCGCTTCCTTCGGCGCCGCTGGATTCGGCTCGCAGAAGCTCGGGCTGCGTACGTTTGGGGAATTTCTCGGGGAAAGGATCCCGAATCGCCAGGTGCGCCGTAAAATCAGACCTGATTAGGGCCTCCAAATCGTAGGAGCCATGGGACTTTTTTGGGAAGTTTAAGTGAAAGGGTGGTAAAGGAAAACAGCACGAGTTAAAGAACACAAACACACCCATGCACGAGGCGGGACTCGAACCCGCGATCCTTAAGTCCGAGATTGCCACGGCACTACTGCCTTAGCTAGCTCGATGATACGGGTTAGCTTTATTGATATATTATTATTATTTATAAATTTATTTTGTATTTAAATAAATTTATTTAAAATTGAACTGTATTGTTCCGTATGATATTCGAAACCAAACGTGAAGATGGCGAATGATGAGTTTGAGGTTATTCTGGAGCATCCGAGTTCTGGCAAACAAGTTCATTCTCTGTATACTTAGCGCCTCCGGGCCGGACAGCTCTATGGACGTCTGGTCCATCAAGGGTGGCACACCACGTCGTAAACTGGCCGCCAGTCTGTTGTTCTCGCGCAAACAGAGATCAATCCAACACCCCTACCCGACCACAAGACCCTCTGCTGCCTCGGAAAACGAGAGGGCGAAGCAACGGTAAGAACCAAATGCAAGGGGCATTTCCCAAGTATACAATACACAGTGGATACACGTTACTTCGATTTTTCTATAGTGGCCGATAACATTAGGTCATTGTTAAACCTCCCAGGTTATAAAATGAATTTTTTAATGAATAAATTTTATTAAGACCATATTTGAGGCCACTGTCTCAAATGAATGGATGGCACCATTATGTCATCCTGCTGAGGAAGACATTCGCCAATTAATTAAAAATATTCATTTTATATGGCAGGAGGTGCAACAATGATCTAATGGCATTGGTCACTATAGAAAAATCGAAGTATAAACTAGTATTCGAGCTTTCAAAAGATTGCCCACACTTTGACGGTCGAGCCCTGTGACTAAGTTCCATTTTACTACACAAATTAATTAAGCTTAAGAGACAAGAGAAACCCTCTCCAGCCACTGTACAGACCTCATGATTTCAACCTCTTTGTGAATCATATAGTAGGTGCGATACACGTGAAAATATAAAGAGCCTTTAATTCATAATTCTAATATTTGCGTTAATTTTTCCCAGCAGCTTATATTGTAAATTGTGACACAATTCTTCCTTTCCCACTTTATTGTCTGTAATTTAAATTGAAAGTGATACTGAAATAAGACACCTACGTTTTACAATTTACTTTTTATAAGTGACGAGAAGATTCCGATACTTCGAGAAGATTGATCCATTCATTTTAACATTTATATACATGGCGCCGTATGACAAATGACTTTCAAACGAGGTAGTTTACGTCACAAATGTCTACTGTTCGCAGATGAAGTGGAAGCCTTTATGGACGCACTTTTTATAATGATACCCATGACTTTCAGGCTAGTCTCCATTCTATTGCTATTTAGAGACCAGGCAATTGAAATAAGAAAACCTACAGCAAAATATAAAGTAGACATTTACTCTGCAACATCTCCGAGACGTCGTAAGATACAACTGCTCTTCTTTCGAAGTCGGGCTGGAATGGGGGGCGAAGAATTTTAGTCTAATTAGCTAGCTGGCTCTAACGAAGTCACGCTCTGGAGGAATATTCTAGACGCTTCCTGATTACATCATTCAAGAAAATTCCGAAGGAATATTACTTAGCATCCGCGATCTCTCCTTCTTCATTTTCACTTGCAGATAGGTCTAGTTGAGACACCGGATACGATCTTACGGAGGGCAGTTGAAGTTTCACATTCTCTTGAAATACGAGAATTTTACATTGTCAATTTTCAGTCAGCAAATATTTCGTTCTTTCTCATGATATTGAAAGACTGCAACCTCTAAATGAATGTATACGCAATATATATATTTAATTTAAAGATGTGAGAAGTGGCAGCGAAAAATGCTGTTCGTTCAACTCAAGGAATGATGACTTGGCATTGACACTAGGCCGTACAGTGGCCAGCCACTCCAAACCATATAGCAAGACTTCTTCAGGTTTCTTTCGTCGTTCTCAGTTAAATTAATTATATTTTACCGAGAATGCAAAGTAAATCCCACTACAAGCACAAAACCTAGTTATCGCAGGGAATACGACTCCTGAGTTCGAATTGCCGAACTCATTATGACCTCCTCACACGGCTCTAATGCTCTAAACAAATAGCTTCTCCTTGCAAGTGCGGCAGCACCACACGAGGACTCGACTGTTCCTACGGTACCACTTCCACTCCCAACCTATCTCCCCTCTCCCCTGCCAACCCACCTACTCCTAGCCTCGCACAGTGTGCCTAAAGTACCACAGCGTAGAGTACATAATCATTGAGAGAGAGCGAGCAAGAGAGAGACAGACAGACTGACAGAGACAGACAGAGACAGGCAGAGAGAGAGAGAGAGAGAGAGAGAGAGAGAGAGAGAGAGAGAGAGAGAGAGACCCCAAGCATGGGAATTTAACTAGGCGCAGGCATGGACATCGGTAGCTGACCGGCCAAGTCGGACTACCGACCCAATAACGTCAAATGCATTATTATTATTATTATTATTATTATTATTATGAAGCGGGTACTTTACAGTTCTAGTGACCGTTTCTCGCACTCTACACGCCAGTGTTTTTTATTCCGTCCAGCATCTTCCTCTATTCTTCTTCTCTTCATTGTCGAATCGATGACGGACTTCCAAGATTTCCTTGGCCTTCCTCGTTTTCTTCTTTCGAAAGGGATCCACTCAAAGACAAATTTTTGGTATTCTGTCAGCATGCATTCTCATTAGATGGCCATACCATTGGAGTTGTTTGGATTCTACATTTCGATCACTTGTCTTCATCTTCATTATCTTCATCATCTTCTTTATCTGTCTAATCTCTTCGTTTGGTATTCTATTAAACAGGGTATACTGACAACATCATCTCTAAAAATTCATTTCCATTGCATTTAACCGAGAGTTTATTGCATCTTTTTTAACCCAAATTTCAGATCTGTATGTCACACAACTCTCCACCATTGTCTTGTATATTTGTCTCTCACGCCAAATACATACATCATATAAGACCAGACTGCAATTGCTCTCATTGAGATTATGTGAGTCCACCCTCGGTAACTGTTCCCTTTCCCGGAGGGCCACTTTCTTCCCAGTCGTCTCCCGGCGTCCGCAATTTCTTCGCGGCGCCACCTCTGGCGGTGAGGGAGGCTGAGGCCGGCGCTGCCGCCTCGGCCGCGCGCGGCGCCACCGGTCGGAGCACCGGCCGTCTGGCGCGGCGCGACTAAGCAGGTTAGCGCCTCCGACCCTTACGTAAGGGCACGGCGCGGCGCGCGCACCACGATAACCAGCGCTTATCTATCTGCTTTGCGTAACGCACAGCTGCGTCCGCGTCTGCACCTCGCCCCCCCGACCCCGCACGCCTTAGCACGCTCCGCCCCGCCTCGCCCCGCCCTGCCCTGCCCCGCCTCGCCTCGCCTCGCCACGCCACGCACCGCCCCGCCACGCCCAGCCCGCCCAGCTCCGTCTCGCTCTGCCCCTCGCCGCCACCGCACGCCCCGTTCCGCTCCCCCCGCTCCGCCCCCCCCGCTCCGTCCCTCTGCCCCTCCCCGCCCCCGCACTCCCCGTTCCGCTCCACCCAGCTCCGCCCCGCCCTGCTTCGTCTCGCGCCCCTTCCCGCCCCCGCACGCCGCGCTCCGCCCCGCCCCGCCCCGCCCCGCCCTGCCCCGCCCCGCCCAGCTCGGCCCCTCTCTGCCCGGCCCCGCCCCGCATTCCAGGTGGCGTGTTCCTTCTCAGAGGGGCTGACAGCGAAGAAAGTGCAAGAAGTGCAAGTCTCGATAGCGTAGTAGGCACTACCTAAGTCTTAATCTTAAGTGGCCTTCGCGCAAATGCTAGAGTTGTCAATCAAGTCAATGACAGCCGGATTTCGGCGTTTCATTATTATAACGAGCCACATCATAGTTACAATGTATTAATTATTACACAGATTCTAATTCCGATTCATGTATTTAATGAACTCACGTTGTATTCACAAGTCGTAAGTGCTAAGTAATATATAATACAAGAGAATACAATTTAAACTATAATAATACAAAATAAATATTTTAAATTTCAATAATGAAGATAAAATTTAATAAATTTCTAATGATAGCCACATTTGTCCACCACTGGTAGAACCTCAAAATTCTATGATGAGGTATAATTTGTATATCTTTGTTATGAGCTCTCATCGATCGATTTCTATACAGGTTGTTATTGGATTTTACAATTCAATCGTTGAGAGATGCTTTCGGAAGCCGTGATCTGTGTTTGGGCAATCATTAGAAAGGATGTCTGAGGCACGCGGAAAGAGCTATGTCAGAAAACGTAGGGATAACTCAGGTGAATACTAACACGATAACCAACAGGAACCTGATGAAGATGATGTGGGATAAAAATATTTTCTTTCCTGTTCTCAGGTATATATCTAAACACTAATGACTGAAAACTCCAGTGGTACCAGTAACTTCTCGATCACTACATTATTATGTTCTCTTACATATTTGTTTGTTGCCCATTATAATTTGAAAACCTTTAGACCACATCAAACTTGATAATGAAGGGCAAAGTAAAATACATCTCATTACATTTTAACTTTTTGCCAAAAGTAAATTCCAAAAACAGCATATTCCATTTTGGAAAAATAACGTGTTTTAAGATTTACTTAAAATACTTCCGAAAAACTAATATTTTGGCTTAAAATGAAGTGTACGTAGGCTTGCATTGGTACAATAATTTCCGCAAAATACATTAACCGCAAAATTTTTCTTCGACTTTTCTTCTAAACATTCAGAATATAAATATTTGAAATCTAAAATATTGGAAGTAGACGATAACATCAGCTGAAAATTTCAGAAACAGTATTTCTAATTTTTATCCATAAAAACAATTCTCATCTCAACTGCGACGTTAATTTTACTTTCTCGCTACCTCTTACACAGTACAACGTTAATTTTAGTTTCTCGCTACCACTTACGCAGTAAAGAGAAAGTTACGTAATGCTACGCGAAAAACCGGCGAATTTTCGGCAGAGAAACTCTTATTATAGAGCCTTGGTAACAACAAAATGGATAAATCCAGTTGCTAAATTTAGAAAAAATTCTCTAACACAAGGTGTTGCCAGAATCTAGTTGTGGGTCCTTTATATAGAAAAATTGAATGACGGCAAAACGTCTCACTGTCCGTCCATCTCTCGTCTATCTGTCCGTCTATCTGTTCGTCTATCTGTCCGTCCGTTCTGCTGTCTGTCCATGAACAACGCTAGAGGCTACACCGTTCAGACCATTTTCTCTAAAACTGATATTCCCCAATCGATCTGGCTGATGTCGCGGCCCCACTAGTTTGAAACCGATATTTTAATTGGGGACGGAGGAACTTTACATGAAGTCCCTGGGACATTTCAAAATGTAAAAAAAAGGCTCAATCGTTTTTGATTAAATTTTGTTAGTTGGAAAGTGTAAAGGACGTTTAAGAGAATGGTATCATTTTCATTAAGAATCTAATTTTTCGAAAATTGCAAAAATTCAAACTTTTTTCGGCATCTTCCTACAACTACAATTATGAAGATAAGATATATTTTCCCATAGTGAAATCAGTTCCTTAAAGATGTATTTTAGAATAAGGTCATGTACAATTTTTCAAATATTTGAGTACTTTTTGCGTAATGTTGCCTGAAAGTACAGGCGAGAAAATACTGGCTGCTTTAGCCTCACTAGTTTTATCATTAATAAATATATTTGATGACTTCAGTGGTAGATTAAAATTTCCTTCTCTTTACAATACCTTTAAACGTTGTTTTTTATTTTCCATTCAGTGTCAAGCAAATATTTCATTTCATTACCTCTTGCTCTACATTTCGTCTTTCTTATGAACTTCTTTTCTTGTGAATCCCAATTAAGAGTAGCCAACCGTCCTCCATTTGGAAGAACAGTCCTTCATTGACATCAATTGTCCTTTCGGTTCTCTTTTGTATTTTAAATGTCCTTTCAGTAAATTCTTAACATTTGTTGTCATATTTAAAATAAATGACTAACATCTGGTACGCTGTATCGTTTATTGTTTAATTTAGAATAGAAAACATGCATATTCTTTTTCTGAAAGCTGACACACGCATGCATGTGTCTAGCAACTAAAAAAGTCTCTCAGTCCATCTTCATCTGCAATTTGTGAACGAATTTTTTCACTTGGATCGCAAATGGAGAGAAAGAAATAGAACTGATGTTAGTTTAAATTAAATATTTCTAAAATGAAATGTGTTATTTTTTAATAGTTTTTATTATTCTAGTCTAAATTAGAACTGATGCTAGTCTAAATTAAATTTTTAAAACGAAATGTGTTTTTTTAATATTTTTATTCTTGTTCGACAATTATTATGTATTTTAATGGTTTTTATGTTACATGGTATACCGTGTGGCCCACCTAAGATGTTCCCTTCAATTTTCTTCTGAACCGTTGCATATACTGAGATGCAATTTTCTCTAAACTACTATAGGCAAGGGGCACATATGGTCATGCATAATATTATTCTATTGCATTTTTATTGCAGAGATATTGACCCAACTTCGATGTTTTAAATGGAACCATATAGATTTTTTTAGCTCATCATAACAAGCGTGAAGAGACGAGCTCATAAATATGCATATCGCCATATGTTTCATAACAAAATTTTCGAGAAATTAAGTTTTAAAGACGCACGTCGACTGATGATTTCCGTAATCTGAACAAGAAATTGGTGATATGCGGCGAGGCCATTCCCTTCCGTTGCGTCGACCTTGCGGTAAATGTAGTGCTGAAGTGTGCAAAGGAGCTCACGAAAACCCGCGATTTGCTCTTTAAAACTACACCCTCTCAGTCCTGGAGACAATGTATTCACCCATAACCATGTTCTGAGCAAATCTGTACGCCACAAGGTACTATTTTTTAATTAATGAAATACTCCAAGATCATGCGTCTTGTCATACCATTTCACGTGGAACTCTGAATTCTGTTCGAAGGTCTCTTTACAAGCGTCTTCAAATGTGTATATCCGTTGATGGTGCACATATTATAAATATGCACATGTTATAAATCAAGCCATTTCTAGAGTTGTTAACTTACCTTTTGTTTCTGTATTTTAAAAAATGTCTTACTTTTATTTACACGATATTTGTACCGGCTGAGGTTTTCAGTCTTTCAAAGAATAAACGTTTTGTTTCTGACAGCACACGCATTTATTAATTCAGAACATGTTCACTCTCCAATCTTCCCTTGCTTTCTCTACGGTTAATAATTCAAATATTTTCTCTGAAGTATTTCATTAATTAAAAAGTAGTACCTTGTGGCGTACAGATTTTCTCAGAACATGGCTATGGGTGAATACATTGTCTCCAGAACTGAGAGGGCGTAGTCTTAAAGAGCAAATCGCGGGTTTTCGTGAGCTCCTTTGCACATTGCATCACTACATTTACGGCAGGGTCGACACAACAGAAGGGAATGGCCTTGCCGCATATCACCCGGAATTTCTCGTTCAGATTACGGAAATCAGCAGTCAACGTGCGTCTTTAAAACTTAATTTCTCGAAAATTTTGTTATGTAACATATGGCGATATACATATTTATTAGCTCGTCTCTTCACGCATGTTATGATGAGCTAAAATATAGGGTTCCATTTAAAAAATTATGATGAGCTAAAGCTATAGGGTTCCATTTAAAAAATCTATATTATCAATACCTCTGCAATAAAAAATGCAATAGAATAATATTATGCATGACCATATGTGCCCCTTGCATATAGTAGTTTTAGTGAAAACCGCATCTCAGTATCTGCAACGGTTCAGGAGAAAATTGAAGGGAACATCTTAGGTGGGCCACACGGTATACACAATCATTTTTAACTACATTTCATCATACATGTACAATGTTTGAAGACATAAAATGAAATGAGTTGATGCGTTTTTTTACGTAAACGTTGTTGTCAACCCTCATCCTAATAACATGTTTTACATTCGCCGAAACCATCCAACCTCCACCCACTAGATAAGACGTTGATGCGCTCCGCATACCGTCTTTCGTGAGTCGGCAGAGCGATCAAGTTGCCCTTAGCGCTGGCAGGAGGCGATGACGTGCTCCGCTGCTTCATGACGCACGAAGACGGCTTCATCAATTACATGTTCACGCAATGTAAAGTGAACAGAAGGGCTATTCTTCTTTATTGACGCACTAAACTCCAGATAAGGAGAGCGAAGAGCAACGAAAACACTGGTATCAAAGGTACATCTGCGAGATTGCAGACAAGATCTGCCGGTCTCAAAAGTACCTAGTAACCTGAGTGTTACACCGGCTGATATCCACTGAAGTGAAGGCTTTGTAAGGACCCTGATTTACATCATTGGTGGATGGCAATAGTTGAAAGTATAAAACAACATGAACATTTGATTCATTATGATTTGAAAGTACAAGTTTAATTTCTTCTCAATTACAGTTAGAGTCACATATTCAGAATGAAAATGCGGAAAATTAATAATGCATTTAATTTTACTGATAAGAAACCAAGTTTCTTAGCTCAATTTAGTATAATACAGACATCACCAAAAGCAAATAAACTACATTACAATACAATAGAGTAATAGCCGAAGTATGAAATCGAATTTAATTTTTTCTCGATCTCGTATAAATGCTCATAAACCTACTATCATTTCAATGCTGCTTTCAACCTATCAAATAGCTATTGCCCCCATTTATACATATGGCGATTACTGCCAGAATATAAGAAAAAGTATACAAAAACGAAAACGATGAATTTCACAGAATAAAAAAGATAAATAAAATTCACGAAATTGGAGAAATATAAAAATTATCAAATGAACTGCAGCATAAAATCCTCATAAAAGAGGAAATATAGTTAATTAATTTTTTTTATAAATTAAGACCAGAAGTTGCTGTCATTAAAAATGTGATTAAAAACCAAATTACGGAATTTATTTGCAAAAATTCTGTTCAATTAATCTACAACAGCAATAACCGAAAATCAAGAGAACCATTCCAACGTACAAATGAGACAACTTGCCTTGTACTACTAAAGTGATACTAGCTTAGATAACTCCACGTAATCAAGAGGGTGGAGAAGGAAATTATATAACGCGGGATTCGTATAATAACAGTGGGTTCTCGTACAATGATAGGAGATAGTGATAAAATTCGATTACTAGTCTTCTGTAAGATCATGTTTCCAGCCCGAACATAATAACTTAAATAGAAATATAACCTGATGCTTTCATTCTAAATATGCAGAAGATTAATACAGAAAATGACGAGACATAATAGTTCAAATAATATTTAATAAATGTTTTATATTTACCGTCAGTATAAATTAATGGTATTGTGTACTTTAACAGGTCAAGTATTCACATTTGGGCATCATAAGATTTATTTCATTACGCACTTCTCTTTACAGTGAAAACAGATTCGTTTCAGGGACCCATACGTACTTTTCCTCGGGTTCATAGATCCATTCCTCATGTTTTTAGTTAAAAACATTTCAGAGTATGACGTCGGCATCTACTTATATTAAATATTATTAAAACTTATTGATGTCCTGTTTAGTCATTCATTGTCTCACAGATGCAAGAAAAAAAACAGCTCAAGAGGTAATTGTCCTCAAGGGCTGTCATAGGTCCACCAATACGAGAGTAAAACCGTTTTTCGTTGATGTTTTTTAAAATCGAAATAACTTAATTATAAAAAAATTAATTCCAATTCAATTTATTAATAAATAACGTGGCTTCTTAGTTGTTAGTATCGAGTAATTTTGTACATTAGATAATAGAAATACTATAATCAAATAACACAGCAAATAGTATTGTGGGAATTCTGATTTGGTGTTGTTGATGTTCTTATAAGAACGTTGACCTTTATGTACGTAATGACGTAATGTAATGACCTCTTTTATTTCTTCAAATAGTATTGTGCAAAGAAAAGCTATGCTCAAATAATGAGATATCTGATGAAAGATTCTTCTTCCACTCAGACGAGTAACGGTCTAATTATCACGCCAGTTGGTAATAATTGAGCAAAGCACAAAGATGAGGGCTGTGGTCAAGGAATGATTCTACAAAAAGCATTTACAGCAATTGTGAAGACAGATGGCATAGGGCAACAGACGCATGAATGGTTACATACCCGTGACACAGGGTCAACGGGATTCGTTGAATGCTAGTAAGGAGGGCAATGCTAGTTGGCATACACGCCGCGGAAAATTACTGAATTCCTTCTGTCAGTCTAATGAAATACGAACAGTATTTCACGGCGCCTCCGAATTGCAGGACGTTGTTCACTGACCTCAGATGAACACGACCATGACACTCTACTACTTCAAAAACGCGACAATTGCAGAACTAATAATTTGTAAGGTTTGAATTCCGAATATCACTACTTAATTACCACAGAACTGCTTTCAACTTTTAAATGGGACCAGACCTCATTGTCATTATACATTGAATTAAGAGGGATTCATAGATTATTTTAACATTAGAACATATACATTAGTGTAATATCAAATTATGTCAGGTGACTGGGAATGAGACAGGAAGAGGGAATCAGGAGGTTCGTCGATCGAAGAACATTACATTTTTCGTGAAGTGGCAACGAATTCACAATACACAATTGGGATATCTGTGATACACGTTCTCTCTCAATGCCAAAATATATTTTGAACATTTCAAATTATTCTTAAATTGAACATACAATCTTATTTGGTGGTAGATTGACTGAGTCAATCACTTCCCGCCTTTTTTCAGTCTATGTCTCTTAAGTTCAGTTTGACTTTTGGCAGCAACTGACCCTGTATAAATTCATTTGAAATCAGATTTTTTTCCCTTTGTCCATCACCAGCTCATATTAGTAAACTAGATTTACATGCTTTCTATTATTCAGAGCGAAAGTAATTCATTTCTGTAGTCTGGTAGACGTTAAGAAAAAAAAAACTGTAATATATTTCAAAGCCGGCTCGTGCTCTAAAATTTGTAGGTTTGATAATGAGATAGGGAAAATGGGGGCGTGGGCGACCGAGCCATCTCTACCAATAAAACTCATTTCACCATTCACGAATCATAGCGTCTGGATTTATTGTCGATGAGGCTTTGTCTTGCCTTATCTATTTTGTGAATCAAGAAACATGAGAGCAATAGCCACCTAAATTTATTTAAAAAATTAATAAACCAAAAATTAATAAAAAAATATTATTGTGAAAGCATGCTCACGTCCGGAAAGACATTACAACTGCATTATTATTATTATTATTATTATTATTATTATTATTATTATTATTATTATTATTTCGATAAAATTGAAAAATAAAATACATAAAGGACATTTGGAATATTAAATTAAGGTTGAACACACATATGTGAATACATAACATTCTACGAATGTAGTACGCGAGAAAGTACATTATTTGCGAAAAATGTTTTCTTCTGAAATGGCCTCGAGAAGAAGACTTTACAGGTTACTCCAGAATAAAAGGGAATATATAGAGGACTTCAGGAGTAAGTAACGAGCTAATAAAGACCGTCCAGCATCACGTCACGTGGGCATGATCGCTTCCCTTTTGTGCGCCACGTGGATTTGAGTCCCGTGGTGCCCGAGCACAGACATTCCGCGCGTGTTCCCCTAATCCCGACGAGCAGAGGAGCGGGGGGGGGGGCTCTAATGCCACGTTCCCAACGCCCCACATCCCGCCGCCACCGCCCCCACGACCCGCCGGGCGGCCGGCCTGCCTGAGTGCTGCTCCGCCGTGCGGGGGTATTTCTCAAAGGAGGGGGGAGGGGGGAGGGGGCGAGGTGGGAAGCGCCAGCTATTTGCGCCCGCTGACGTCAAAGCGGCGCCGCATCCCGGTGAGTGTCCGTGCCTCGGGCCACCCGGCGGCCGGCGCGACGCCACGAGGCCCTCCGCTGCCGGCGGCGGCGGCGGCCTCAACAGTCCCTGGAGAGAGAGCGAGTTTCCTAAGGATGAGCCAGTGACAGCTAGTGCCGGCAAGTTAGTTAATGCCTTATTTTACGTGGCGAGACTCGGGCCATCAGGCCCGCTCTTCCGTCTAACCACGCAAATTTCGATACGCTCCTTTCACCACCTAGCGGAGGAAGGAGGTATTATTTTGGGCGACGAAACAGGCGGTTCTCAATTTTGCTCAGAGGCTTCTTTTAGGCTTGAGGATCTTTTACATGCAGTAAATCTACTAACATGGGACAGCCGGATTTACTTCCCCTCTGAAGGAAGGCGTACGAAGGATTTTTTCAGGTTTGAACCCGCAAATTCGGGTACAACAATCCGATACGCTGACCGTTATACCACCGAATCCGCGAACCACCGAATCCGCGAACCACCGAATCCGCGAACCACCGAATCCGCAACATAACGGAAGGTTCTGTGTTCGTTGTGCCCTTGAGCCCATTAGACTCCCTTTCTCGCATTCGTTCGTTGGCAGTTGGTTATTGTGTAAATAGCTTCGACACTCCCTTTTGTGGTGTCCTTGTCCGACAAAAATATAGTGCGCTTCGAGAAATAATTGATATTAGGAAGTGCAATGTAATGTGCTCTTCTGTTAAAATTCTTTTTTCTTTATGTATTACATTGAATTTACTTTTTGTGTGATAAATATTATGTTTATTTTGAAACTGAGACTTGAATGCAAGATGCGTACCGGTGCCCGTGTTTCCGGCTTAAAATCATTTTTCTTTCTATTTACATTCGTGGCAGTTTTCTTTTACGCGTTTAAGGGAGTTTACGGCAAAGCCTTATAGCAATGGATAACAATATCGAGATCAATAGCCCCTGATGTCGAGAACGAACATTTCTAAACGTTTAGGTCGAAATGGTAGAAGTTTCGAACGACGGGACAAAGGTGAGGTACATACCCATACTGCCGGGAGCGGTAGTTCAGTGGATCAACTGATGTCACTGCAGCGCCTCTGACCGGGAGGTCCTAGGTTCGAGTCCTGACGGTGGCAGGATTTTCGACACTAGCTTTTCAGCTAGGATTCGCTGTCCGGAGGAGAATTCTAGCGGCCGGCTGCTCTGGTCGGTAGATTTCCGTGGTTTCTCCGAGCAACACCAGGCGAATGCCGGAGCAGTACCCTAACAAACGGGCCACGGACCGCGCGAGATCAGTCCTTCTTCTTCCCTGTCCTATCCTCTCCCCTTACACACACACTTACACTGACACGCACTACCACATATTCCGGAAGACCGGTCGGGAGCTTAGAGCTTGTCCCGGCTGGGGCGGTGCCCCGCTGGTGGGAGAGTCCTGGTTAGGGGGAAACCTCAATTGCCGGCGGATCTCACCATCCAGCGAGGGAAGACCACCGCCATCTCACGAGAAAAAAACATGCACTACACTAACGGGAATAATGACCAAAGCAGTTGACGCGCCTGGAATCACGAAAAAACCAAACCAAACCAAACCCATACTGCCAGTTGATCTTGATTGGAATTTGTTCGACTAGAGCTGCCCAGGAACCACAGATTCGGAGGATTAGTGGGCTCCGCTATCACTCGAGTTCGATTTCGAGTGGGCGCAGTGCAGTCAATTGCCTTGCGCTATGCCGTGTAACCCACATCTTCAGTAAGGCAAAGCGTGACGCTCTTCAGGCACGATTGCGTCACACGCATACGGCGCCAATTGTGTGACATTAGTTGGCCGCTGCCGAGCTCCAAAGAGCCGCGCCCGGAGAGGTTCCCACGCACGGGGAGACCGACACTGCTCCTTCCTCTCACACAGCACACACGCCGAATGTGTGCGGCAGCGGTCCAGAGGCGTATCTACGGTATGGCAGACATGGCACGTCCCATGGGCGCCACTCTCAAGGAGCTAGGGTTGCCAATCGTCCTTCATTTTGGAGGACAGAGCTCCATTGACGTCAGTTGTCCTCTCGGTCTTCTTTGTATTTTAAATATCCTTTTTTTTAGTAAATTTGACATGGGCGCCACTCTCAAGGAGCTAGGGTTGCCAACCGTCCTTCATTTTGAAGGACAGACCTCTATTAACATGAGTTGTACTCTCGATCTTATTTGTATTTTAAATATCCTCCTTTTAGTAACCTTTTAACATTTGTTGTCATTTATTTTATCCCATGACTAGCATCTGCTACGTTGATTGTTTAATTTAGAGTAGAAAACATGAATATTCTTTCTCTGAACGCTGACACACGTATGCATGATAGTGTTTCTGTCTAGCAAGTAAAATAAAAAAGACCATCTTCATCTCCATTTTGTAAACGAATTTTTTCATTTGAATCGCAGATGTAGAGAAGAAATAGAGCTTATTTTAGATAAATTAAATATTTATAAAAAGAACTGTGTTGATGCGTTTTTTTTGTTTTCTTTTCTTGTAGAGTGTCTTCCCTTTTTACCTGAACATTTTTGCCAACACTAAAAGGACTATATAGAGAATATCAGCTAAAAAAATCAACCCTAATTTGAAGGTTCCTGACAGGGAATTCTATGCAAATTCTATGCTTCCCATGGGCGCCTGATTACCTACGCCTCTGCAGAGATCCTTGATCTCAAGAAAGAGTGCACAGATTGCACTCGCAAACGTGTAGGGCAGAAATCTAAGAGCTAAGCTGAGACTCACGCTCCGCCATACCTAGTTTACGTTTTTTGACGTTAAATAAATAAAATAAATAAATGTAGTTTTCTTCGCGGTACATTGAAAGCTTCACCTCTCTTAGGTACCGGGTTTTTAACACCCGTCTATTACTGATGGATTTGCGATGGAGAAATTGAGTTCGGGCCACCGGGTTCTTCCGTATAACCTACCTCTCATTCCATCATTTCTCTCTCAAATTATTGTCGTATCAACGTAATTGTCAACCATGCATCGTATCATTCGTTCGTAGTAGGTGTAGTTAATAAGCTTAGATACTATCGTAACAATGTACACTCTGCGTCACTTAAGTTGGGGACAGTAAAAATCATCCTATGGGGTTCACTCCTGAAGATAGTTTTTCGATGTTTTGCAGCTGAAAGGATACTTAATTTTCTTTTCAGCAGCATTTTGTAACAATACGAAACTATTGATAATTTTGTTTGTTTAAAGGTTACTATTGATGGAATGTGATATCAGAGAAGGATGAAAAAAAATTCGAATCCGATAAAGACAAATAAACGGAAGGAACGCCTATCAGCACGACCACCCAACAGTTCACGCTCGACTCGAGTGCGATCGGATGCCGGGTATCCTGTTTTTCACACACTTAAGAGTGAATTGCGGAAGAGTTCTAAAGACACGTAGTCGACACAAGGCAATAACAACGCGCAGCCGACCCAAAGCTGATGCCACACGTCAGAGAAAATAGGTTTTTGCTGCCCAGTAGATTGCATTGTTTGCTATTCAAACGCTCAAACTCCAAATAATTCGCTCTTTTTTCAAACATTTTGACGGTAGAAGACGAGGGAGGTCGCGGCACTGTGGTCTCCACATTCCACGACTCACGGCCAACGCAGATATCTCAACTGTAAGCCAGTCAGGCGAAGGTTGTCTATTGGTGGCAATAGCACGCTTTGCCTTCCGACGGCTCCAGGAGCTAACAGAAGATCTATTGCCAATGGAAACGATCCGTAGTAAACGCGGTTAGTTTTCCAATAGTAATGGCGTAATAGTAAGTAACCCCAACCTGCAGCAGCGGGTGTGACAAAGAATATAAGCTATGTTAATCCAACAAAAACAAACATGTCTTTAGAAAAAAGTTAAACATAACAAACGTAAGTTATTGTTTTCTGGAACCTTACATTTTCCAACAGACCCGCCCTATCAGTCCAAAAACAATCAAATGGACATCGGCCGTGAAAGACTACACAGCTTCAACAACAGACGTCATTTAATTATTTTTTCTAACCGTGTCGTATAATCGTACCTCACCTGCTAATTTCAGAAGCACTTTCAGTTCTGCTCTGTTGAGGGAAGGTGGTCAACCGAGTGGAGGGGATATTTCATTACACATCCCAAGCCCACCAAGTCTTAGCGGCAGCTACCTTGACTCCACTAGTCAACTAACTTGTGTAGTGTCGTGAATAAAGACGACATGATTCTCATATTCGTACATTTAATTTGTGCATAAAATACAAGGATAGCTTAGGATTTGTGTAGAGCATATATCGTCTGCGAGTCGTTTGCGGGAAACAGATGATGATTCTCTAATAACAACATGTTGATATGGCACCATGGTAATCTGTTGTCATGGTCGTCAGGCGGGACCGTCTATCATAAAGGGATGATGAAGTTCGTCTGCGACGTTACACTGGTTGGATTCTGAGAAGCCCGTTTGATCTCGCAGGGCCGGACTTTTCCAGCAGAACGAAGCGGAAGACGCCATCGCCAGACGGTAAGGCCCCGCCCCGCCCCACCACTCACACGCGCCCGCCGGCCGATTACAGAGCGCCGTGTAACTCGCCCAATGCCCCGAATTAACAACACCATTACCCCATTGTGCGGCCCGCCAGGCAATTCCATAGCCTTGGGCCACTGGCGACGTTGGGGGCCGCGGGAGGGCAGCGGAGGCGGCGGCGGCGGCGGCGGCGACCCGAGCGGCGGAGGTGCCACAGGGATCAGAAGTGATTCCCAGAGCGCAGCGACCCTCAAATGTTCCTCAAGCTGAGGAAATTAGGAGATTGCTAACATGCCGAAATATCGCTAAAATACATCAAAGCAATGGCTGCTCTGAAAGGAGGAACGCCATTACGAGGTAACTCGTACATTTTCAAAGTTTTTTTCTCTTTTTACGTTTTACTTTTACGTTTTCTTTACGTTTACATTTTCTTTCTTACGTTTTACGTTTACGTTTTCTTTCTCTTCCTCTCGTTTTACTCGTACATTTTCAAAGTTTTCTGAAAAATGGTTCCAATTTTTTTTATTATACTTTTTCTTCGGATAGGGCAAACAAGTTTAAAAATGACGCAGATCTAAGTTTCGTTGTGAATTTGAACTTTTGAAAATTGCCAAAGTTACAAATAATGTGAGAATGTATGTGTTGTTGAAGCACCCCTACTTTTATATTTTAAAACATTTTTATTGTTATGGTTACTTCATGTTTATATACATTTTAATAAATAGTGTCACTTTTCTTGCGCTTCTTTTTACCTTCAATAACATATGATATAATGACCATATTATATGACCATATGATAAAACACATCTAGCTTTGTACCTGAAGACATTTTCCATCGACAATTTTAATGGAAATGGATTTCTTTATATCACATTGTTCTCCAATTTCTTACCGTTTTGCAGACATTCATTCGTGTAGACTGAAATGAAAAAAAAATTATAGACATTTCATAATTAATAATTAAATTGGGCGATAGCGTATCGCGTATGAATCAACGTAAATCTAATACGGGTTTTCAAAATTGCGTCTGCAAATCTCCGATAATTACAACCCAGATTTCAAATTCTCACCCACAAAATAATATATTTTTACTAAGTACTCGTATAGCTGACAAACACTAGTTTAATAAACTTTCCACGCTCTTTTTGTTCTTGACTTAAGTTCTTGATCGTAAGCTCACGCAATTTTTTTGGAAGATACTCTATTTGTTACTTTTATTATTAGACTTTTATACTGAACAGAATTTTAGGACATAATGAGCCGACAAATGTGTCAGCCCGGACGTCCTCCACAATGAAAATGGCGTAAACCCTTCCTTGTGTATATGTCATAGTAAAACTATCATGATTATCCACATTCCACAGATATGAAGTGAGCACATATATTCTTGAATGCTTGAATTCTTGCTTCATTTTATTCGCTAATTTTATTCTTGCATTTTACCCTACAACTTCCCGACGTAAGAGAAAAATTCCTGAAAAGAGATCAAAGGGACCAACATCACATAACATAGATGAATATTGCTCGAAATCGTTGCCGAATGGGAGCGAAGTGAGTACTTAGTGTTTCCGGGCACGTCAACTACTTTGGTCAATAATCTCGTGAATGGAGTATATGCAACCGAGAGCTGTTAGATACCGTTGGTAACCGAGACCCGATGGAACGTGATCGTAGAGCGCCGACGCACACGTCGACTTACGGGATTTGCCTCTAGACCAGGCACGTCAAATCGCGCGCGCACAAGCCACTTGCCCGCCTGGGGAGCGCGGCATAACTCCGGGCAGGGGCAACTTCCCCTCACTTCGCACTCATTTCCCCTTAAAATCTAGAAAGGGGCGTACATGCGCAAGCTGGAGCAGCACGAGGCGGTGAATAGTGGCTTCATACGTAAAATATGTTTTCTAGATTTCTTCTGGCAAATAAGTTTGTGTTATGTTTATATTCTTCACTGCTTATTACTATTTGACGTTTGTTTTCGTACTAAATTCTCCCTTATACAAAGAGCTAAGGGACAGGAATTTGTTTGAATGGCGAATTCTTTTCTTGTTTTCGTTTTGTGTTGTATTATGAAATCATTCAGTTATTTATTGTATTTAGCAATAATGTGTAAGAAATTAAAAAGTCTCTATAAGTTTACAATTCTCGCACGACGGACAGCGCTTTCACCAGACAAGAATATTTGTCTGTTAAACCTTCTAACCTGAACGTAGAAAGTTCACGCTTTTATATCAATCTGAAGTAAACAGGATTATAAAATCATGATAAGTTTGGTTCAAATTTTTTAATTTTATTCTAAATTGAGCATTTGAAATCTGACTGATGTATTATTTCATTTTAATGGATCGTTTCTTTGCCTTAAAGTGGAATTGGGAATTAATATAGCTAAAGTGACAATAACTCTCCCGATAACTCCCAAAGACTGTCATGGGCCCGGGTATCCAGTGACGTACTAGCACACAGAAGGAGCTTGTGCAACTCTTACGTTTAAATCTCGCGCCAATTTCTCTGGAAGCAGTGCCCGCGAGCTCTAATGAGCTTGTTACCTTGCCCGCGACCTTCACATGCCTGTTCTACAATCTCCGCTAGGGGGACTAGGTCTGAACTCCTAACTGGTCTACCGATACATGTGGTAGTGCAATTCTTATGTGTATGTGTGAGTGTACGTAAGAGGCGAGGAGGGAACAGGGATGAGGAAGGAAAGATCGCGCGTTGTGGCCCAATACTCAAGGTATTGCTCTGGCATTCGTCTTGTATTGGTCAGAGAAACCACGGAAAACTACCCATCACAGCAACCGGCCACTACAAGTTTCTTCCAGGCAGTAACTTAATTTTACCTAGATAATCGTAAGTAGCAAGAGTCAAAAGTGGGCCACTGTCGAGTCTCGAATTCTAAGACCTCCTGATAGGCAGCTGCAACGGCAACAACTCTTGCCACACAGTCATCCTCCGCTAGGGGGACTAGCTTTGAGTTCCTAACTGGTCTCCCAATACATGTGGTAGTGCAGTTTTGTGTGTGTGTGTGTGAGTGTGTGTGTGTGGGGGGGTGTATGAGAGTGTGTGTGTGTGTGAGTGTATAAGAAACGAGGGGGAACAGGAGTGAGGAAGGAAAGATCGAGCGTCGAGGTACGATTCTCAAGGTATTGCTCTGGCATTCGTCTTGTATTGGTCGTAGAAAACACGGAAATCTACGTACGCAGGTGCAACGGCAACGGCTGTTGTTACTCAGTCATCCTCCACTAGGGGGACTAGGCCTGAGCTCCTAACCAGTCTCCCGATACATGTGGTAGTGCAGTTTTGTGTGTGTGTGTGTGTGTGTGTGTGTGTGTGTGTGTAAGGGAGGCGAAGAGGGAATAGGGATGAGGAAGGAAATATCGCACTTCGAGGCCCGATACTCAAGGTATTGCTGTGGCATTCGTCTTGTATTGGTCGGAGAAACCACGGAAAAACTATCCATCATTGCAACCGACCACTATCGGAAGCAAGTGTCGAAAGTCCGCATTGTCCGCAGCAAGAAAGCATTGTCGAGCCTCGAATCCTAAGACCCTCCAGGTGGGCAGGTGCAACGGCAACGGCTGTTGTCACTCAGTCATCTCCGAGTCGCAGCCAAGGACCCGCGAGCGGGGCGCAGAGGCGGCGCCTGAAAAAGCCCCTTGCGGCCCGGCGGCTAATTGAATCCGCAGGAGAAACGACCACCCGACTTCCAGACAAGTGTTTGCTCGCAGGGGGGGCACCGGCCTCTGCCAGGGGCAGTCCACCCGCGCAGTACCCCCGCCGCCGCCGCCGCCCCCTCCCCGCCGCGGCGAGCCGGGCCAGACGCGTCTATCGACCGCCGCCGCCCCCGCCTTCCTCGCCGCCGCCGCCGCGGCGTACCTGCGCCGGGCTCCGAGCGGCCGGCCCGCTGCCAGAGGGCTCGGAGGCTGGTTGGTTGGTTGGTTTTTTCCTGTTTCCGGGCGCGTCAACTGCTCTGGTCATTAGTCCCGTTAGTGTAGTGAATGTTTTCCTCGGGAGATGGCGGTGATCTTCCCCCGCTGGATGGCGAGATCCGGCGCCGACCTACCGTCGGCTAGTGGGGTTTCCCCCTAACCAGAACTCTCCCACCAGCGGGGCACCGCCCCAGCCGGGACAAGCTCTAAGTTCCCGACCGGTCTCCCGGAATATGTGATAGTGTAGTGCATGTTAGTGTAAGTGTGTGTGTAAGGGAGAGGTTAGGACAAGGAAGAGGAAGGACAGATCGCGCGCGGTCCGTAGCCCGTTTGGTAGGGTACTGCTCCGGCATTCGCCTGGTGTTGATCGGAGAAACGACAGAAAACTACCGTTCAGAGCAGCCGGGCGGTAGAATTCTCCTCACGACAGCAGCTGAATTCGACCTAGCTGAAAAGCTGGTGTCGAAAATCCTGCCGCCGTCAGGACTCAAACCTATGACCTCCCGGTTAGAGGAACTGCAGTGACATCAGTTGATGCACTGAGCTATCACTATCGGTCAGAGGGCACAGAGGCATCCTCTGCAAGACCACCACGCGATCCCCATTCAAACCTCACCCTTGCGCCCCACACTACCTCGACTCCGGTTATAGTGAACTTCTGGGGACTAACATGTTTGTGTAACGTCACCACATGGCGGCCAGGTTCGACCATCTTTAGAAAGTTAGCAGAGGGGATGGGCATCCGGTCGGCTAGTACAAAAGTTGTTAGTAGCTTTTGTCAACTGAAAAGGGAGCCATTAACACCCCGGGACGCAAGTCGGCCGGGCAGAGAGTCCTGACCCCCCGCCGGCGGTCAGGGGAGGCTGGCTGGCCATGTGGTCTCAGAGCCACCCACACGTGCAGAGAAGCTAGGGGGTGGGGGTGGGGACATGACCGCCAGAAGCTAGCCGGCCGGAAAGAGGTAGTTCGTTAAGAGATCGCCTCGCGTGCGGACGCAACTGCGGCCCGTTGGCGGTAGTGCATTCCTTGGACACTGCGAGTGCGTAGCACCGGGTGTCGGGACACCGGCGCGGTAAAGCGTCTGGGTGGAGGATGCACTAGCCAGGAGATGGGAGCAGGGTGCGTGGAGTCGCGGAGGTAGATTGCGAACGGAACCCCAGAGCTGTACATACTGTATAATATTCTGTAAATAAATATTGTAACTAGAGCTCGTGTCTGTGTAGTCATTTCGCTACCACGACGCCACAGACGGGGTTATTTAAATGGTGGCAGCGGTCAACGAACCCAGGCAAGGGGAAGCTGTGTTAAAATTAGTTAACAAATTTTAATAGTGCAGCGGCATAAATCCAGGCTGGGGAGGAAGTATGCGGTTACGATAGACTCGTATATCGGTACTTGGATGAACTTTCGAGGGCTCACCGGTGTAATAACGCACGGGGTTATTTAAATCGTAAAGGCATCGAAGGGGCAGAGACTGGATCGTCGGACCGAAGAAAGAAGCCATCCCGGACAGGAAGGAAGGACGACGTAAAGCCAACCGACGCCGATACAAGGACATCAAGGACACCGTACGTAAGTGTAGCCTTCGGCATTCATAGCGATCAGAATCAGGCATAATGGCATTTTTAGCAAAGTACCGGAAAGACTGTCTGGTGCAGGTCGCGGAGAATTAGGAGAGTCTGAACAAGATATTATCGCCAGGGAACGAGAAGAAAGGGAAAGAGAAAGGAGGGAACGAGAAGAAAGGGAAAGAGAAAGGGAGAGGGAGTTTGAACTGGAGAAGCTGAGGCTAACGAGGCAGACGACGACTATTTCGGAAGCAGGTACGGAGGCAAATTCTAAAGCGCACATTAAGTTATATCATGTAATGGATAAATTTAGAGGCGAAAAGGATGACATCACGGCTTATTTAAGTGTATTCGAAGCACAGGCCAATCAATTGGGCGTACCGGAAGAAGATTGGGTAATCAATCTTATGGGGTTGTTGCCGAACCAAGTCAACTCATGGCTTATGATTGAAGGTCGGGGAAATGCGACTGAATATACTGAGATAAAAGCAAAATTATTAGAAATGTATAAGTTTAATGCGGAAAAGTTTAGGCAACTATTTACTAAACATATGAAGCAGACCGGTACCACTTGGAACGTGTACGCGAGAGAGTTGCACAATTATTGTAAGCAGTGGGTGGCGGGATTGCAAATATCTACCTTTGAAGCTCTTCTTGATCTAATTGTTACCGATCAAATGAAGCGGCGGGTTCCGTCCGAGATCAGGGAACATTTTATAGACGAATGGGGTAAATTTACAGTTGCGTTGGACTTCGCCAAAAATTAGATAATTATGAAAATAATAGGGCAGGATGGAAGAGCTTGTTTCCAAAGCACGGTAAGAAGGCAGAACCAGTTACAGATATTACCCTGAGTTCGAGAAGCATAGTGCAGAGCCATATGATAAGAAGGGTGAAGTAAGAATAGATTTCGATCAGCCGAGCAAACGGAAATGTTTCTCTTGTGGCTCGACTCAACACCTTAAGCGGACTGTCCAGGTGCACGAAACGGGGAGAAGGTTGGTCTGTGGCCGACCAAGATGCGCGGAATTATTTCGCCCACACACGGTTTCCGGATTAATTAACGGAATCAAATCGGAACTTTTGAGAGACACTGGTGCGAGTTTTGATATTGTTAATGAACGGCTGGTAAAAGATGAGCACATGACGGGCGAGTCGGTTTGGATATTTCAGCCACTAGACTCTGAACCACGGAACTTGCCAGTCGCGCAGGTAACAGTTCAAGGGCCGTTTGGAACCGTAGTTACGAAAGCAGCGGTAGTAAAAAAAGAATGTGATATCGGTTACTATCTGTTGAGTAACAGAACTGCTCTGCTGCTCGATGAAATACGCAAAGGTTACGTAGAGCCGCAAGTGGTTGGGGCCGTGGTAACTCGCGCGGGCGCGGCCAGGCCGAGGCTCGGGAGGACGTAGCATCCGAGTCGCCGTCAGGTGAGCGACCGGAGGAGGCTCTCCCGGACGGGGCTTACGAAATAGAAGGGCTAGAGCCACCGCAAGCCGTAGAGGGAAGTCAGACGGAACTTGAACCTCAGGTTGTCGAATTAATCCGCGTAGACAGAGAGACGTTTGCGGCGGAACAACAAAGGGACAATAGCCTGAAGGAAATATACAAAGCGTACGTGAATAGAGTACCAGAGAAGGGAAAAGACGCGTACTTCATTAAGGATCAAGTGTTATTTCGATCGCGACACAGTAAACGCGGAGAAAGATTCGACATGATTGTTGTACCGGAAATATATCGAAGTACCGTCCTTAAGTTGTGTCATGAAACAGCCAATGCACACTTAGGCACCACTAAGAGCAAGGATAGCATGGCTAAATACTTTTATTGGCCGAATTGTTTCCAGGAAATGGAAAAATTTATTAGATCTTGTGATAGTTGTCAGAAGGTGGGAAGGTCGGGAGACAAGGTGCGTGGCTACCTTACCTTAGTACCGCCTGTCTCAGAAATATTTGGCAAAATAAACGTAGATGCATGCGACCATTTCCTGAATCGCAAACGGGGCATAAATTCATCCTGACTGCCATCTGTGTAGCTAGTCGATTTCCGAGGCAATCCGATAACGGATTTAAGATCTACTACGGTTATTGATGCTCTACTGGAATTATTTAGTAGAATCGATTCCCAAAGAGATGCAAACGGATCAAGGCACTTGCTTTACTAGCATACTGACAGAGGAATTCGCACAGAAATTCGGAATTCGGCTAGTTAGGAGTTCGCCGTACCACCCTCAATCCAATGCAATAGAGCGTGTACATAGAACGATGAATAGACTCATTAAGGTTATGTGTTTGGAAGCGGCACGGAATGGGAGAAGCAGCTTCCGGCAATCTTATTTGGTTACGAACTACTGTGCACGAAAGCTTAGGATTCACTCCCGCTGAGCTTGTGTATGGCAGGAACTTACGTACTCCCATCACTTTAATGTATGAGGCCTTGCGGGAACTGAGGAAGAAGAGAACTCCGTGGTCGAATACGTGTTTAAATTAGTGAACCGTCTCAAAAGATCGCGCGAGCTTGCTCATCAAAAATTGGTTAAGGAGCAAGAAAAGAGAAAGGTGTGGTATGACCGCAAAGCAGTGCACCGTACATTTGCTGTAGGAGATCGTGTCCTAGTGTTAGCGCCGAACAGAACCCAGAAACTTTCGGTACAGTGGGTCGGGCCCGGCGAGGTGTTAGAAAAAATATCCGAAACGAATTATGTCGTTTTGTTACCTGGGAAAAAAGAGGGCCGTGTATACCATGTGAACATGTTGAAAAGGTACCATCAGAGAACGGAATACATTAGTTACGTGGCAACACAGGCACCGAGTTCGAACCAGACGAAGATGAATTGGACAAATATGCCGTGAAACTAGAAAATAGGATTTTGAGTTAGAAGCGATGTTCGAGGGTACAGATGTCGAACCGGAGTTTCGGAAAAGGCTGGAAGAGATAGTATCCAAATATAGAGAGATATTCTGACAAGCCTGGTCTGACTGACATGGTAACAATGGATATCGAAATCATGGACGAATCCAAACCTGTCAGAAGTGCACCCTACCGTATGTCGCCTAGACAGTCGGAAATTCTGAAAGAAGAAATTACAAAAATGTTACGGGATAAAATCATTGAAGTAGGTGATTCAGATTATACATCACCGATGATTTTAGTAGAAGCACCGGAAGGAAGCCGCGGCCGTGTATTGACTACAGACGTCTGAATCAATGCATTAAGACAGAGTATTACCCTTACCGAGCATGGAGGAAAGAATAGAGACAGTGGCGGCGGCCAAAATCATTAGCACACTTGATTTGGCAAAGTGTTATTGGCAAATTGCCTCACGCCGAGAGCACAGCGTTATGCGGCTTTGTGACGAAATTCGGAACTTATCGACCATTACGACTTCCTTTGGGATTAAGAACGCACCTTACCAGTGCAGTCGCATGATGGCATCCTTGTTAGATTCGTGTAGTACATTTGCTGTACCGTACATGGATGACATTGCTATTTTTAGTAATAACTGGGAAGATCATATCCGTCATCTGGAAGAAGTATTTCAGATTATCAAAAAGGCGAAACTGCATATCCAGCCGACTAAATGTAAATTCGCTAGGAATTCCGTGCAGTACTTGGGATACGTTGTGGGCGGGGGCGTAATGAGGCCAGTCCAAGCAAAGGTTCACGCGATCAAGAGTATCCGCTTCCCAAATCAAAAAGCAAGTCAGGGCTTTTCTAGGCTCGCAGGATATTATAGAAGGTTCATTCCAGGATTTGCAGAAAAAGCGGCACCGTTAACAGATTTACTGCGTGGGAGGAACGCCAAGGCAAAGTAAATTGGTCGCAAGAATGTGATGACGCATTCAAAGCCCTAAAGGACGCCCTATGTAGTGAATCTGTAGTACACGCTCCAGATTTCAGCAAACCATTTATTATGCAATGTGATGCATCAGATCGGGGAATAGGCGTAATTCTGGCTCAAAATGATGAGGAAGGGAATGAACACCCCATATTATACATAAGTAGGAAATTATCTGACTCAGAAATTAAATTTTGTGCAACGGAAAAGGAGTGTACGGCTATAATTTGGGGCTTGCAGAAACTGAAATATTATTTAGACGGGCAAGTAAAGATCAAAATTGAGACTGATCATAACCCTTGGTATGGTTAAGTAATTGTTCTGGAAAAATCCTAGGTTACTGAGGTGGTCACTAATGATTCAATACCACAACATTGAAATCATTCATAAAAAGGGGAAAGAACATGTAAATGTCGACGCATTGAGTCGAATGTTTTGAGAAGGCTGATCTGATCACAATGATGCGGAAGGACACACTGTAGGGGTCCTTGCAACGGTTGCATTATATAAATCCAAAATGTGCTTATATATTATTTTTTTTTGTTTTTTTTCTTTATCATAGTAAGTTAAATGAAGATTGAAAATAATATATAAATGTACATATGTGTGTATGGTATAGATCTAATACGAAATTGTAATCTTGCTTTGTACTGACAAAAAAAAACTGGGGTCGTTCGCAGTCGAGACATTAGATTAGAATGGCTAGGAGAAAAAAATAGTAAAGGTATAGAGAATTGCTTTAGCCTGTAGGCCAAAACGGCCATGTAGAATCCAGAATACAGGTTACTAGTGAATTTTTGTCCTGTGGTTGGCACCTGCGGAAAAAATTCATTTCCGCGGATATAGGAGTCTGTAACGTCACCACATGGCGGCCAGGTTCGACCATCTTTAGAAAGTTAGCAGAGGGGATGGGCATCCGGTCGGCTAGTACAAAAGCTGTTAGTAGCTTTTGTCAACTGAAAAGGGAGCCATTAACACCCCGGGACGCAAGTCGGCCGGGCAGAGAGTCCTGACCCCCCGCCGGCGGTCAGGGGAGGCTGGCTGGCCATGTGGTCTCAGAGCCACCCACACGTGCAGAGAAGCTAGGGGGTGGGGGTGGGGACATGACCGCCAGAAGCTAGCCGGCCGGAAAGAGGTAATTCGTTAAGAGATCGCCTCGCGTGCGGACGCAACTGCGGCCCGTTGGCGGTAGTGCATTCCTTGGACACTGCGAGTGCGTAGCACCGGGTGTCGGGACACCGGCGCGGTAAAGCGTCTGGGTGGAGGATGCACTAGCCAGGAGATGGGAGCAGGGTGCGTGGAGTCGCGGAGGTAGATTGCGAACGGAACCCCAGAGCTGTACATACTGTATAATATTCTGTAAATAAATATTGTAACTAGAGCTCGTGTCTGTGTAGTCATTTCGCTACCACGACGCCACATTTGTTTCACTTTATCTGATGATGTCAAAAATATATCTGAGTTCACTATTACCGGAGTCGACTGTATATGGGCGTCTGTTCAATATGTGACGTAGGACGAACTTGCTTTCAAAACTAGATCGTTCCATTATTTTCCAAAATTTTCTTCCCCAACGTTTACGGCTTCTTTCGTAACCTTCCGATGGGAAATAATTCAAATTTAACGTATTCCATTTAATGCTGGCGAGACCGTATCACATTTACATCACATGGCGTGTGGACTCGATGAGATTTTTGATTTTGTTAAATTTTCACAAATGCAATGCGCTTGCGTTGATACCAAACGCCTCGTTCATCGCCCACCTTCATCAGATTTTCGCATGCTGGCAGATCTTCTTCTGCAACTTGCGTACGTTCCGTTTCATTCTTGTCCTCAACTGTTATGTTTGTTCTCGACTAGTGACCATCAATTTTCACATGGTTTAGCAACTGGTACCGGTTTTTTCAAGAACATTTCTTTCTGATCGTTTACTTCGTAAACATTTTGTAAGCATTGACCATGCTTAGATATTCTTCCGTCTTTGTATGTTCTTCAATATCATATTTATTTCCTTCTTTTCATCCGCAACTCTTTCCAGCAATACGATATAGAAATGTACCAATGAATAATTCAATGAACGAAGATAATGATAGTGAAGATACGAATGAAAATAGAGCTACGATGTAATTCCTGGAAGAAAGTCGAGGAAACCTGTCACGATCCTTCGCATGATACATTCGACGGTCTGTATTGATCAGAAATGAAACTGCAACTCCCCCTCTGAACAAAGGCGAGCGATCTAACTCCTTGTAATCTATAAAAGGCCGAAACGTCAGTAAACGACGACGAAGTATGTAATATTCATAGAATGTGTCCTAGTATAAGGATTCCATGGAATATTATCAGAAAGAACGAGACGTTCCAATGGTAAACAAATGAAAACAAAACAAACGAAAATACTTGAGAATGATACTACAATAATGACTAAGGAAAGTACACGAATTGTTACGAAAGATCAGTGACGGGACTAGAGCGAAGAGGATAAAAAAGGAGGTTAAGTGACGAAGACGCAGGTTCCGCTGAACTGCGGACAGGAACTGCGCAGAGGACCGGGAGGGGGGGATCCTGAGGCCACGAGACAGCTATAATCTGCTCAGCGCCCCTGGGGCTCTTGCGTATGACACGTGACAGCTCCGGCCGCGATCCTTCCACCTCGCCTCTCGCTTCCCCTGCCTGCTTCCTCGCTTCTTGCTGCAATAGAGGACCCCAGGACCACAACGAAAGAACATTCCAAATTTGTTCAAGCAAGGGTGGTTGCATGCAAAACCGTACAAAACACTTGTTTAGTTCCCCCGCTGGTAAACCAAAATTTTGTTACAGAAATATTGATATTACTTCATAAATATTTTAAAATATTTTATTATCGTTTAAATTCCATAGGGTAAAGTTAATTTTCATATTCATTTTCATTACATTCTACATTTCAATACTATTAGAAGGCCCAGAAATTTGGTTATGCTTAGTTAGAGTTTTTTTGGATGTGGATTTTTTGGATATCATCTTTCTTTCTTTCCCAACTCTTTCCAGCAATGTTATATATAGAAGAGAAAATGCGTATTTCAATGAATGATGATAATGGTTGGGATGAAAGTAAATCTAAGATGTAATTTCTCAAAGAACGTCCGGACCTATCTGCATGTAAAATACATTAATAAAAAGTTCTAATTAAATGAAAAAATGTACTTTGACCTAAAATGATATCAACGTAAGAAAAACCTACACTTTCCGTATATTGTTTCTTAATTTTTTATTAATGCACAATAAAGTGTTCAAAAAGAAATTTCCTAAAGCGTAGAGGTTACAATCCAACGGAGAAACTTTAGTGCTTCATCTACTTTTTAATAGAAATATTAAAAGAAATTTTCGAAAGAAACAAATACTGAAAATGCATTGTTTTCTGGACCAAGTGTATTTTGCAACCCATTACAGCCAGAGCAGCATGCAAGCGACACAAGAGATGTAAGGGCTAGCATACACACGTTTCCTTGTTTTGTATAATGAATGAAGTTATCAACTAAAAGACTGATAGCATCGAATACACATCACATAACGAAAATCGTAACCTGGCCATTTACTACTTACGTAACACGCAGAGGCCCACTCATGATTGTTTTCTCGGGGAGGGAGTGTAGGAGAATGCAGGAATAGCTTTCAGTCGATTTAATTTCTTATAAAGAGTTTTTTATTTATGCTGAATATGAAATGTATTTTATGGGTAGACTTATATTCAATATTTATAACATTAAAATGGGTATATTATATCACCTTTGTTAGTATAGAAAATCACTAAAACCTATGTTTATAAGTATTATTGTCTTCTGGACAGGGGAAACTATAGCCTCATAAGCCCCATTGCTTAATGTTTATTGAATGGTAAATACTCTATTACAAAAATTACCATATACAACCTTTCCCTAAGCCGTAGACATTATTGGAAAATATTAATACAACTTAAAAATGCCATGCGACATGAGAAGAGTAACTTGTTAGCTTATTTCCTCTCTGACCAAATTGTGTAAAATAGCATCTGCAATTTAATTATAAAAATGCTTTACCACTCATCACAAGACACCCTACCCTAATAATAAACACATTTTCACTGCTGAGAAAACACCTAGAACGGATGCAATATCGACTAGAGCGACAAGCAGAGTGATGAAGCAAATAATTTATATTTCGAAATCAATTCGAGATTATTAAATGCGTTATGAAACTTATTTTCAGTTTCACAAATGAACATAAAATGAGTAGTGTAAATTAAAAAAACTGTGAATCTTTAAATTGTGGAGGAGAAGAATTGAGGTGAAAGATTCCGAACACCGTAGCATATCTGTCGCTTGCAACAACGTACACTGCAGTCGCAAAACGAAAGAAACACAGAATCTGTCAGGAAACTAAATGCATTTAAATCGTTTCTCTTCATATCCACATTCATTTCACCGAAAACGGAGCGCGTAAATTCTGAACCGTCGTGTCATCTTCATGGGAATGAGCAGCAAGGTCTCGGAAATTCTGAGAGGATGTAATAGTTAACGAGGCAAGTCGATTAAACGAGCTAAATAAATCAATCACGAAGCGGCGAAGCGCCCCAGATTAGCCTTCGCGGCGAGGCCAGCCGGCGGAATCGGCGGGGCGGCGGCGCGCTGGATGATCGCGGGAGAGCAAAGGTCACAGGTCAACCCACTGCCTGCCGCTCCGCTCCGCTCCGCTCCCCGCCCAGCCCCCGCGCCACCGCTCCGCGCACCTCGCCGAGGGGCGGTCGAGCGCGCGGGTCACCCAGCCAGGGGGTCAGGAAGGCAAGCGCCTGGACACAACGCCACGCCACGCGATGGGATGAGACGGGATGGGATGGGACCTCGCCCCATCCAACGCGGGGGGAGCTGCCGTGCCGGCGCGGCGGGTAGAAGACGCGCGCTCTACGGGCCGGGTTTCAAACTGCCAGCAGCTACCGGCGCGATGGGGGCGCCATCTCGCGAGCGTCTAACGCACTACGACCGTTGGCTACGCCGGCCGGCCGGCGGCCGGCCGAGCGGAGAACAGCTGAGCGGGGGGGACATGCGTTTATTCCGAGCGAGCGCGGCTGCGGTAGGCGGTACTCGCTGTGCTGCAAGTCGACTCGAGTCGAGTCTTGGCGCGTCGCGGACGGAGGCGGGCGGGGACGGAGCGGTCGTGGCGGGGCCGGGCGGGGCGCGCGGGCGGGCTTGGCGGGGCCGGGCGGTCGCTGGCGGGCGGGAGGCCTTTTAAACAGCGCGAGGCGTGCCCCCCGCGTGCCCCGCGGGCGAGGGGCCACGCCCACAGGCGCGCCGCGGGCGGAAAGCGCGCCCGCCGCACTCACCTGCTCCGCGAGCGCTCCCTCCGGCGCCATCTTGCCGCGACGAGAAGGCCGGGGCCGGGCGTGCTGACGTCACCGCCACCGCGCGAGTCAAGCGCGCGCCCGCCCCAGCGCCCGCCACTTTCGAACGCCCCCGGCCCCCTTGCCCTTGCGCCGGCTTTCACTCTTTACCTTCCGCTGGCTGGCTTATCCACGCGGTAGGTCAGAGACCTCACCCTCTACCTATGGGTTTCATATGTCACTTGATTAATATGCATTTTTTTAAATATGCACTGCTTATCCATGCTGTACTGATGTCTGGAGGTCAGATCTCACCTTCTACCTCAGGGGGACCGGGTTTCATATATCAGTCGATTAATATGCACTGCTTATCCAGCTGACTGATGTCTGGAGGTCAGATCTACCTTCTACCCGGGGGGGTTCGATTAATATGCACTGCTTATCCATGCTGTACTGATGTCTGGAGGTCAGATCTCACCTTCTACCTCAGGGGGACCGGGTTTCATATATCAGTCGATTAATATACAATTTTTAATATGCACTACTTATCCATGCTGTACTGATGTTAGGGGGTCAGATAGCATCTTCTACCTTTGGGGAACTGCGTATCATACATCAGTCAATTAATATGCAATTTGTGGTATACAAGGCGCAATTTTCCATTTCTACTGTCATTCCACAGTCGACATACTAAGCATTCTATACTATTCATCAAAACCATTTCAAGAATATCCGAAAAAAATACATAATCATAATTATGGGGTGGATTCTGATGACCTAAAACATCGCCAAAAACAATCAATAAAATGCACTTAAAATCCTTTAAAATTGCCCTAAAACCAAAGAAAAATTACGTACAAATCTTATCAAAACCAGTTAGAATGAACAACTCAAGCTGTTGAATACGTTACTGATGTAGTCGAGGCTTCTTCCATTCGTTCGAGTGAACGCAACTTGCTAACTTTTGGCTAAGAATTACATACTCACAACGGCTGTCAAAATAATCCCTGAGCGAACAAATAGAATAGGCTACTGAGTAATTCGGTGAAGAACATTTCTTGCATCTCGTAAATATTAATTGATGCAAGTACCACTACAAATGACATTAAAGTCGATGGAATCTGCAAAAAATGCATTAAAAATGACAGAAAAGGTGAAAAAATGACTTAGTAGTCAAAATCCACAAAAAATACAAAATAATTACCTTTAAAAATGGGTCATTTACTTTTATCATAAATAAAATGAATTTCTATACTAAACGGTATTGTTCGAGAATGAAAAGAAAAAAATGACGTTTCATCCGCCCCTAATGATAATCCAAATAAAGACTACATTAACCTTTCTGGCTTCTTCCCTGCATTGTCATACAATCATAAGTTATTCGCTGTACGCACATAATAATTTGTGTACAGCTTTATGTACATATGAGGGATAGATTTCTTGCTCGGTTCCAAGTTCGAACAACTCGTAACCTTTTTTTCGTCGTTCTGTTTCACAAATTTGTTAATTTATTTGGAAAGAAGTAGATACTAAATGATAATCTCGCCGATAGAATTTTTATTCTTTGTGCACCAGTTCGTTTAAACCTGCACTCTCCTTTCCGATGTTGTTTGCCTTGTATCTGCAAATTTAGATGTCAGTCACGTTCTCGGTAATTTTTCCTGCATGCATTAATCCTAAGCTTTGTAATCGTCCCGAAACGTGTGTAGTAAATGAGCATCGCTGCCTGTTGTACACTTGCAAACTGCTTTGCATCCAGTGCCAGGAAACAATAGAATAGTTAATTTGTGTGAGAAAATGAGCAATTGAAACATTAGTTCATTTATACTCACTTCATATTCACTAACTTCTTTTTACAAGTCTACAATTTTATAAAAGAAGAAATATTGGAAAAAAAGAACAAGAATAATAACAACAATAATGATTTAGTGCAATCATTTAATATTATATACTTTTAATTCTCCAGAAGCGTGAATCTCATGTGGCGTACATCATACATAATGAAAGCGCTTATTTTGCCCTGAAACTGTTCAAATATGATACATTTTTGTCAGCTACATTAGATAGCTTTGTGATCAAATATCTATGTTATTTTAATTTCTCATGTTAGACTATATCAGATTCGAATCAGAGTGTTATATACCTAAATATTCTCCATCTACAACACATGAACGAATTGTCTCATTTCGTCATGTCAGCATCATTTTGTATCGAACTAAGATTAATTTTTAACCCGTTTCAATAGAAGAGATACCAATTAAGAGTAAGAAGTTACTATTCGTGACTAACACACTTAATAGCATGTAACAATATAATATGATACGAAATACACGGCATATACATGGTGCGTATTACACAAAACAAATGCATGTAGAACTTTTGCGAGAAAATTAGAAGTTATACGATATATCTTGATCGACGTGATGTATGGAATGGGTTGGGTCGGCAATGTCTCCCTGAAAATTTTTCTGATTGATTGATTAGTGATTCCGGTCGCGTCAACGGCTACGGTCATTAGTCCCGTAAGTGTAGTGCGTGTTTTCTCCTCGGGGGTGTTCTTCCCCCCGCTGGATGGCGAGATCCGGCGCCGACCTACCGTCAGATATCGGGGTTTCCCCTACCAGATATCTCCCACCAGCGGGGCATCGCCCCAGCCGGGAAGAGCTCTAAACTACCAACCGGACTCCCGTCAAGTGTGGTAGTGTAGTGCACGTTAGTGTAAGTAAAGGATGAGTATAGGACAGGAAAGAGGATGGAAAGATCGTGCGCGGTCCGTGGCCCGTTTGTTAGGGTACTGTTCCCGCATTTACCTGGTTCTGATAAAAAAACACGGAAAACTACTGATCAGAGCAGGCGGCCGTTAGAATTCTGCTCCAGTCAGCGACAGAACTCGACCTAGCAATGTAGCTAGCGTCTAAAGTCCTGCTACGGTCGAGACTCGAACCTGGGGGAGGCCGTTCCGAGAGATACTGCAGTGACATTAGGTGATGCTCTGAGCCACCTCTCCCGGTCTCACTCCCTGACGAGATATTTGTGGTCAAAATCTGTACCGCCGCGCGCCCAGAGAAATTTGTTGATACGAGCGTATGGCACATCGCCTACCTGCTACCTCAATTCCTCCCATGCTCCCACGGTAACCTGTATTTTTGGCACCCGCGCGTTGCTAACGCAAACTGCGTTCTGAATGGAATGTCACTCATAGGCTTAAAACGTTGAAGTCACTCGATGTGTGAGGTGGGTTGCATATCCTTCACCCCTGTAGTTCAGGCAGTATTCTGTTTTGCTTCGACAACAATGAAAAGGTCAGTGGGACGGTTCTTGTCTCCAGAATTCTTTCATAAATTAATACAAACAATAAAATACAATACACTAGGGTGGTCGAACATTTTTCTATCTTCCCAGACCAATGTTCGTATTCAAAATGTTAACATGGTTTTCTATACATTTTTTCAGAGCGATTAAATAACAACACTGGCCTGTTGAGGCAAAAATGATGCTGAACAACACCACATAAAATGGTTTTTCCTAAATATACCACGAATACTGCTAAATATCAGCAAATAAAATTCGTATAATATACGTATAATTCATACGTGTATTCATATGTATAACATTCGTATAACACTGGAACAAATTAAATACTTTAACAAAAATATTTGAATATATAGCAACATTAGTAGAACACACGCACGCAATTACGGCTGTTCTTTCCATACCAAGAATATCAATAAAGTTGCTGTATCACAACCAACCAACATGTAGTAACATGTGAATAGCAAATATTTATTGACGGGCAGCATATTCCTAGGAGCCCAGCTGTCGCATGACGTCAGTTGTGTCGAAAGCAATGAATCTTGGTGTAAGGCAATTCTTAATTACATGCAATATGAGAATAGATGAAATAATACGTTGAAATATTTTCATTTTTCAGTCAAAATCAAAACGTTCCATTGTATTGGGATTTTTTTTCGGTTTTCTGGGTATCTAGCAAAACCATAGACAATTCACACGGCCAAAATTTGTACAGGTTTCTGACAATTCGGGCATCGGAAATTAGTAATGTGGATTTTATGGATTTTTTTAAATTTCCTTTCTGTCTAACGACACCAAAGACATCACTCACACGGCCGGAGACTACAGTTTTCTTTCACTATCTGGGCGCATTGAAATCAGTAATATAAATTAACTTGTGCCATCGTGCATTTCTTTTTGGATAATTTTTGGAAATTTAGAAAAACACTGTATTTACAGTGTTTTTATAAATTAAATTATACACAGAATGTATAAAATATACAACAACAGTTATTTCTCCTGTGTATATTATTTCTTAATATAAATGTGGTTTCAAAACTTAAGCTGTTCGGCGTTTAAACTATACAAATTACAGATAATTTTTCCTTGTGTATGTAATTTGTTAATGAAGAAGTATGGTCTAAATTAAGAATTGTTAAACGTAGGTATGCTGACCATGCAGATGCCGTCAATTTGTTAACATATTAAACCAATATTATACTAGTACCTTGTTATTCCAATTTAATATTGCATTTCCAGGCTGATAATAAGTTACATTTACATAATATATAGTATGCAATTCGTGCATTTCCTTTCTTAGAATCTTAGAAAGAGACAATTATAAATCATTTAATCTTTCGCCAATGCTAGAAAACTAACAATTTCTCTTTTAGTGGCAAGCATCCCATTAAATATTAAAATTCTTTAATGCCTAGTTTTATGAAAATAAAAAACTAATATTTAATAAACTAAAACTTGTATTGAAAAAAATGGTCACATTGTATAATAAGCACACACACGATCGTGAATGCAGGGGTGAATTAACGCGCTTAGAACGTGCTCGTGCTTAGAACTCCTGACGAATTAAGGCAACTAATAATTTTGTAAACAGTTTTATTAATAAAATATACAAATATTTTAATATTACAGTTTTAAATTGAGATTTTTTTGTTTTATCTATCATTTTTATTACATATGTTCAGTATTTCAATGAAATTAGGGGTCCATTAATTCAGTATTTCAATAACATTACGGTCATGCTTAAAATCCCTTAAGAAATTAATTGATTCCTGCTTAAACGACTACAAACTTGGAAGTCTGCTTAAATGTAACTGACTGTTATGAATAAAACAAACTTAGAAGATATTGTCTCGCGTAATCGACGTATCCACGGCGCCGCCGGCGCGTTGAGAAGCGGTGAACTTGTTAAGTTGACAAATACAGGAAAAGTGCCACTTTATGGGTCGTCCCTCCGCCCATTTGCCTGTTAATCCGCCGTTCTTTATGCGTCACGACTAAATTGACCTCCTTTACGGCGCTTAATTTTCTTCCGACCGGCGCGCGAGAAATAAAGCTCCGGGCCGCCGGCGGCGGGAAACACAGCTGCGCGACAAATGGAGTCGTAACAGACAGGGGCATTTGGGGCGAAGATGGCGGGGCAATTGGAACGGGGCAATTGGTGCTTGGGGAAAGAATATCTCCGCGGGCGTAAACGAAATTGGGAATATCCGGAAGGCTACAAGGGAAGAGACACATCTCTCGCCGAGGGGGTATTTCCGGCTCGAATTTTTAACTTGCGAAACTAACCAGTTTTTAACTGTTCGTACCGGGAGAGGTAGCTCCGTGCATCAACTGATGCCACTGCAGCGCCTCTGACCGGGATGTCCTAGGTTCGAGTCCTGAAGGCGGCAGGATTTTCGACACTAGCTTTTCAGCTAGGTCGAATTCAGTCGCTGCCTGGAGGAGAATTCTAGCGGCCGGCTGCTCTGATCGGTAGTTTTCCGTGTTTTTTCCGATCAACACCAGGCGAATGCCAGAGCGGTACCCTACCAAACGGGCCACGGACCGCGCGCGATCTTTCTCTTCCTTGTCCTATCCTCTCTCCTCACACACGCACTTACACTAACATGAACTACACTATCACATATTCCGGGAGACCGGTCGGGAGCTTAGAGGTTGGCTCGGCTGGGGCGGTGCCCCGCTTGGTGGGAGAGTCCTGGTTAGGGGGAAACTCCACTAGCCGACGGTAGGTCGGCACCGGATCTCGCCATCCAGCGGAGGAAGATCATCGCCCGAGAAAAAACATGCCCTACACTAACGGGACTAATGACCAAAGCAGTTGAGGCGCCCGGAAACACGAAAAACTCAAATCAAATCAAATTAACTGTACGTATAAGACTTTTAGATACCTGAACTCAATTCAAGAGTCTCTACACTTCAGATAGCTCTGTTGGAATTCTGTCGCGTTGAATCGTTGAGAATGGTCCAGTGATAGTGTCATTAATAACTACGCAAATCGTGCAGGTTAAACAATTAATTATAATTAAAACAAGAGGATAAATTCAAATACTCAGAAAACAATAACACAATTTTTGTAAACTTAATTATTTCTTCTCAGAACCGTTTCAATTTGAAACTTTTTAAATCAATTTTTTGATGAAACTCTTGGATCAAAAAAATATATTTGGAATAATGATATGTTATTCACAAAATATTTTATAGGAAAAAAGTTTTAAAAATGAAATTTAGAAAATATCCTTTTGAATCATTTGAGGAAGAGTTGCACGCCGCCGAGATACGCCTGACGAGTGAGTACCCATGAAATTAACAAGAACTGTTAGAAAGTTTGTTTTTCAGTTAGAATCAAAGGAAATTTTCATAAAATTTATCATGAAATTGTCTTAAAATTTTAATTTGTGTGGGAAAGCATTCCTAGCCTCCCATGATCTATGTTAAATTTACGAAAGAAAATGTAAGATAAAATTAAACAGGTTAAGAAGTGAGTAAGAATTAAGCGATAGTCGATGTTACTATTAATTCCGTGCCAGCTGGTAGCGCAGGAGTTTATGGTATGATTATTTACTGAAGATTAAAAATGGTTGCGTCGGGACATATTCTGAACGCTTAATTAGTGTTAAAATCATTGTATGACTATTTGAGATTTTCCTGTAAGAAAGAAAAATTGCTTGTGGCATTTAAATAATAGTGCAAAGCAGTGGTTTGCATATTAAATTTTGTAAATTTTGTATCATTGAATATTTGCCTAATGAATTGTTTTTCAAAGCCCATCGTAGCGCCTATCATTGAATGTGTGTGTGTTTCCTAAGCCACGTTCCAAGTAGGGTTTCCTGGGAGAGAAAAACTTATACTAAGAGTGAACAACTGGTAGGGCCTGGCGACGGAGCGGCGGAGAGGACGTCGCACGTTGCTGGTGACACCCACGCTAGAATTTTTCTCGTGGGGTATAACCGCCCTTAAGTTATGACTGCCGGCGTGTCGCGGGAGACGACGTGTTCCGTTGCAATATATATATATATATATATATATATATATATATATATATATATATATGTGTGTGTGTGTGTGTGTATGTGTGTATGTGTGTGCGTGTGTGTGTGTGTGTGTAAATTGAGTGTTGTTCGATAAATTCATAAAAAATGTAGACGAGCAAACCATTTTTTAAAAATATATGTACACAAACACCATAGAGGAGTAAGAAAGGAAAATATACTATATTTATTATATCAATTGAATTAATCCCAGGCAAAAAATATTTCGGGGAGACACCATTTAGTTAATATCAGGTTGTTATACAATATAATTATTCTATCCGACTAGTCCTCCATAACTATCGTACGTATATGAGTAAGCCGTTCAATAATACTAATAAAATTACCAAACATTTTTGGGTAACTCTTCAAAAACTAAAAACAGTTTTGAATAATTGCATGACGTAAATTTTGCTAATTGAAAATTGACAATCCAACACGTGTGGTGACAATTGAATAAATATTTTTAATATTAACGAAAAAATCATTATTTAACATTTAATTTACTTCAGATTGTTCACCTATTTTTACAATTAAATTACAAACCGTGAATGTTAGAAGCTTGTTTTTTAATTGCGTTTTCCTATTCGAATAACTTTGTAATATATGGGTAGGAAAGTAATACTTCAAACTCCCCACAGGCTGGAAAAGAGGGACAAACTGTAGTCGAAGGGCGATTTTTATCTACGCGTACGATCGCGAGCACATATTCATCAAGAAAAGTGAGATTCGTGAATTCGTTCAAGCGATTGCCGAGATGAGAGAGGACACGGGCAAGGGGTTTCCAGAGTAATCTCATTTCCATTTCGGGTGAACGGAAAAAGAGAAGAGACTACTGCAGATAAGACCGAGGCCTTAGCGGCTGGAAACCCTCACGACGAATGGCCCCGCTGGCCACGCCAGGCAGAGAGACATAGAGATAGAGAGAGACAGAGAGAGAGAGAGAGAGTCAGAAAGGGAGAGAAAGAGAGGAGAGGAGAGAGAGAAAGACAGAGACAGAGACCTCGAAAAACCGTCCACACCACTCCCTGACTCAAAGCCTTGCTCACAGAACTTTACTCACACACACCACACTAGACTTTCAAGGGATGAAACCAATCATAAATTATCTCCAACAAAATCCGCACAGGTTCTCGAATCCTCAGATTTCACGAACCTTAACTGTTTCCAATACTTCACCGCTATCATGATCGATTTCGCAATCACATTACGTTATCATTACATTTAATACGTGGCTTATTCTTACTATACTAATCATTTTGTCTGTGTGTATATGTGTGCGTTTGGGGGAGATTTATCTGCGGAGAGAATTGTTGCTCCAATGGCAACTGGCATGAATAAGTTATTGCGTTATACAGGAAAGTTCAGCTGAAAGTTTCTTAGAAAACTCTTTCGGATTTTTTTCACAGACCTTTCACAAGAAGCAAGGTAGTACAAGATGGATCGAAATACATTACTTCCCTTCCAAAGTAAGTAATGTGAAACTTAGACTTCTACCGAGCTGAATCTGCTGTCTCCTTTAGGAGACTCCAGAAAGCTAACCATTACAAGAACAGAAGCCACTCCGATATTTCATATTATATTACATACCAGCTGAAGTACCCTGCGTTGTCGGGTAATTAATAACCAATATCACCCAGTACACCTGGTACACTTCTCTCTCTCCCATGCCTGTTACGACCAATGTTGCTACCACCATCATTTGGAACAGAAACATTGTTGCATAATCCCGGCTAACATTCAGTAATAATTGTGACCTGAACTTAATTACGCTAATTGAGTGAATCAAAATGCAATTAGTTAGATATTTTATGGTCTTTCAAAAACGTTTAATTTTCTTTGGTGAATTATTAAGAATTTAGAGATATTTCCGAAAAACGAAATTAGTGCACACACAAATTTGGCTCTAATGAGTAGTAAAAAGGTAGTTAAGTAGCAGGAGGTAGTAAGAGTAGGAGGGTAATAAGGAGTAGGTAGTAGGAGTAAGTAGAAGTAGAAGGTAGAGGTAGTAGGAGTAGTAAGTAGGAGGTAGTAAAGTAGTAGGAGTAGTCTGTGGATGTCCCTCGTCGAGTGAACATCGTCCCGAACGTCCCGAACTTTCTTGAGAGACTAGATGCCATGGAATAGACATACCGTCAGAGATAAATAATTCAATTTTGAAGTCGCGGTATGTGAAAACTCTTGACGTATATCTAGAGCATTTCATATTGATTACTAAGGAGAAATTTAGTCTATCCAAGTATCTACTGATGATGGGAGTTGCTTTAGGATAGAAAGATTCATTTCGCCAAACATACGTTTGAATTTGTCGGCATGGACGTAGATTTCAGATGATTACAATTGAAATCGCCCATCAGTATTATGTTATCGTATTTACTTGAGCAAAACGCAATTTATTTGTCGATAGCTTCAATATTCCCGGTTTTCGGAGGGCAGTACACCAAGGGTACATTTTTGTTAAAAATTGAAATTTTAAGAAAGAGATATTTGTTACTATGACACGTTATCTGCGGATGAAGTTTTATAATTATAGGTGAGATCTTCGTGAAGGTAAATACTGACACCACCTCCCTGTGATGCGATGTGTGGGTTCCGGTCACTTCTAAGAAAACGGGATCCAGGCAGTGTAACAAGTTTGTTGCAAGTGACATCTTTAACCACGATTCGCTAATAAGGAGAGCATGAAAACGATGGGTTGAAATTAGTTCTCGCGCTTCATCGAGATGACAATATAGCGATTGAGCATTTACGTGACCAACAAATAAAGTTAGCGATGAATATTTTTATATGGAGACGTCCGTACTATGAGTGAGTGTTATTGTTTGCTTTGTCCATGTAATGAGGAATGCTGTAGGAGCGGATTCATGCTGATCGCCATGCTTTCAGAAAGAGTGTAGAGAAAAGATAAAAGTAGAAAGATGCTTGGAGGGCTGAGGGAGAAAGGAAAGATCATTGGAGATTCCAAGTGAAGGGAGTGTTAAGCTGTGGAGTGTGGGTGGGGAGCGTTCTCACTTAGGCGAAAATGGCCTTCAAGTTGGCAATTGTCTGTGCCCGGGATTTCCCGTTACCCGTTTTAACGACCATTGGTGCCATCTTCCGTCCAGACGCTCCGCAGGTCAAATTGAGCTATGGCCGTTCTGAGAACCTCCAGACGGAATCTTGTGAGGTCTTCTCGTATTGTGACACCAGAGTTCTTTAATTGTTTTTCTCCCGAAAAACGTCACGGCGCTTCCTGTAACTTACAAATTTTACAATTGGCGATCGTGTTTTCCTGCGAGTCCTACTCTATGACATCTGCCAATGTCGTTCAGGGTCAAATCAACACATCTCTTTTGCCACATCAAGCGCAAGTTGATCTGGATTTTCATTGTTTTTCTCCTTGACTCCAAAGATCCGCAAGGAATCCCGCCGCGTATACATCTCGAGTTGATCTGTTCTCACGTCGAACTCTGCTTTCAGATTTTTATTTCTCTATCTCGGCCTTCAATTTCCCTGCGCAATTTATTTATTAGATCAGTGTTAAAATTCATATTTTCCTCCAACTGCTCCAGTGAGGACCGCCGCCGAGGACTTGAGGAAGGCAGGGCATATAACAACTTCCTGCACGATTGTATTGATTTCACTCTGTTAATTGTTTTGGTTACTCTTAGTAGTTCCTCTGGTATTCGATGCCATGCTGACAGGTGAAGCAGAAAGAGAAAAAAACTATCCAAAATAAATTAAATAAGTATGAGTAGAGTTTAAAGGGGAGATTCATAAGATATTGGAGGGAAATTCGAAGTGACGTTAGAGGAAATGACTTTGAAATAATGAGTATATTTGTTAAACTAAGGAATAGGTTTTACAGTTTTACGTGCAGCGAGGAGCAGATTCAGACGAAATAGGAAGTAAAAGGAGAGAAAAGAGAGTATAGTGGAAAGAAAACTAGGAATTTGAAAATACGAGTTACTATTTAGAAAAAGATTGAAAAGAGAATACCAGGTAAGCGATAATATAAGATACAATGATTGTCTTCGAGTTCTTACGCTGCGACAACTAGGCTCATGCTGTGCACTGTGCCGTTGACCACCTACAGAAAACTACTGGCGCTTAAGCTCGGAGAAAATTTGAACTCTGTATGATATTTGATAAACAATACTCCTATCTCCCTTTTCTACCCTGAAAGGTGCACTCTTCCACTTTTTTGCAAATATTTCGAAAACGGTGAGTAAATGGACCGATGTCAAGTAAATGGTTTTAATATCTCATAAAATATATTTCTAAAAGCATTTTAAATCTTTCCAATAACGCATTAAGGTTCAGAATATTTGAAGGTCAAAATTGCTAATAAAAGTTTGCTGATACGGAGTATGCAACAATGAATGTTTACAACTGGGTATAGCAACGATGATCTTAGCAAACATGGTACGACTGAGCGAGGCAAGTCGAGCCAAAGAAGCAGGGTGAAGTGGAGAGGGGCCAGAGTTACGTGGGTCAGGATGGAGCCATTGAATGATTGATTTTTTCGTGTTTCCGGGTGCGTCAACTGTTTTGGTCATTAGTCCTGCTAGTGTAGTGCATGTTTTTTCTCGGGATGTGGCGGTGATTTTCCCCTCGCTGGATGGCGAGATCCGGCGCCGACCTACCGTCGGCTAGTGGGGTTTACCCCTAACCAGGACTCTCCCACCAGCGGGGCACCGCCCCAGCCAGGATACGTTCTAAGCTCCCGACCGGTCTCCCGGAACATGTGGTAGTGTAGTGCATGTTAGTGTAGTGTCGAAAATCCTGCCGTCGTCAAGACTCGAACCTAGGACCTCCCGGTCAGAGGCGCTGCAGTGACATCAGTCGATGCACTGAGCTACCGCTCCCGGTGATGGAGCCAATCGAGTACGATGGGGCAGATTGAAAATGGCGGATCGGAGTAGGGACGGAGCGGGCAGGCCACGGCGGGACTAGGGAAAGTGAGGCGAGGATAAAACACACACAGAATTCATTCCTTTTCTTGAATAATAATAATTATTAATAAATACCCAGGCAATGCAGGGTTTTTCAGCTAGTTAACATATAAAAATCTCTATAAAACATAAATAACACATCAATATATGCACAAATGGAAAGTTTAAATTTCACACAACTTAAGCAAGTACCTGTAGAGGTGACCATCATTCAGCGTGTATAAAGGATTTTAAAAATGCTATCAGAAATCAAATCGCACTACAAATATAATTTTTTATTAAGATAATATTGAAAAAAGGTAATAATGTTGTATAGTTTCAATTTTCTGTTGGACTATTTGTTTAGAAGTGAAGGAAGTTCCGACGAGCGTTTGCTATTTTTGGAGCCGGTGGGCGCGAGCTGCGGCCACCCGAGAACGACCTCGTGGCCGGGGCGGGTGACGTCGGACTTCACGAGACGAATGGCGCAATTAGGCAGTGGCAGCTAGAGGGAAGGAGACGAGAGAGAAGGCAGAGACGGGGACGTGGGCCGAGGCAAGGGCGGCGGCGAGGGCGGCGGCGAGGGCGGCGGCGAGGGCGGCGGCGAGGGCGGCGGCGAGGGCGCAGGCGGCGAGGGCGCAGGCGGCTAGGGCGGCGGCGAGGGCGGCGGCGAGGGCGGCGGCGAGGGCGGCGGCGAGGGCGGCGGCGAGGGCGGCGGCGAGGGCGCAGGTGGCGAGGGCGCAGGCGGCTAGGGCGGCGGCGAGGGCGGCGGCGAGGGCGGCGGCGAAATCAGCAAAAGCGACGTGACAGGCCAATACGGCAATGGGACGAAGAGGAGGGCTGACGACGACTGGGAAGGGTGCAAGCCAGGAGAGGAGCAGGCAGATCACATCGCGCTGACGTAAGGTGAACATGACAATGGAGGAGAGAGGGCGAAGGAGATATAGAACCGGGTGATGGAAGTACGGCGAGAAAAAGCGGAGAAAAAGAACAGGAAAAACGCGGGGAGGCGAGGCAGCGAGAAAAGGGGAGGAAAACGATCCTTAAGCCAATCACATCTACTACGCACGTGTATACAATCGTGCGTATAGTCCTGAAGAGGAAAACAACAAGAAGGACGAAACTTAAGCAACAACCTTCCACGTAGTATCACTCGGACAACAAATGCACTCATGAGGCAGAGACGGAGGGAAGTGAGTGAGTATTTCGAGTTTCCGTGCGGGTCAACTACATTGGCCATTCGTCCCATGAATGCATATGCACGTTAAAAGTAGCAGGTGACGGTGTTCCTCTCCGCTCGTACGTGAGATCCGGCGCTATTCTTCGCGTTGACTAGCGGGATATTCCACCTCAAGGTATCTTTCACAGAGAGAGACCATCCCATTCGGGACACGTCCCGGAGTGGTCCTCCGACATGTGTGATAGCGTCGTGAATGGTAGTGAAAGTATGTGTAAGTAAGGTGTGAGCATCGGACAAGGAAGAGGAAGGAAACGTCGCGCGCGATGTTTCCACCAGCGCACGGTATCTCTCACCAAAAGGGCACCGCGCCAGCCGGGACAAGCTCTAAGCTCCCGAGAGTGTGTTGTAGTGCCGGGCATATAAGACTCTGTGTGTGTGTGTGTGTGTGTGTGTGTGTGCGCGCGCGCGAGCGGACGGTGGGATGGGACAAGGAAGGGGAAGGAATGATCGCGCGCGGCGAGTAGCCAGTTTGCCAGGATATTCTTGTCCAGGCAGGAGATGGAATTCGCTATTTAGCTAGTGTGGAAAATCCGCTACCTTTGGGACTAGATCCCTAGGCCCTAGAGCGGCGGTGGGGGAAACGGCAGAACGGAACGGAGATGCTGAAGCGAAGTCGCCGGGCGAAGGCGCTGACGGAGCCGACGGGGCCGCGGGAGCCAGAGAGGCGTCGGGGGCGGTTAATGTGACATCGGAGATGGCAAGTGGCTCCACGGCGACAGCAGGGTCTCTGGAAGAGGAATTAATGTCGGGAATATTGCACTCGCTATGGAGGACGGAGTGCAGAAAGGTCTGAGTCATCGTAGACGCAATGAGAAACGTCAGCTGATGGTTTGCGGTGAAGGCCGCAATAATTATGTAAAGCCTGGATGGAATTAGATCTAATAAACGTTGGATTGTCTCTAAAGTTTGCGTTAGGTTTGTTATTTGCTAGTACTTGACCTCCTATCGGAACGATGAGTGGTCGTGTTGAAAAATTTATAGACAACTTTGAAAGTTTCTCAGTAGAAAGTAACGTAGTACGAACGTCGGAACCAAAATAATTCTGTGTTGTTTGTGAACTATTTTGGACCATATTTTAATTATTTCCATTTCATTACTTACATATTATTTCTTTAATATATTTTATAATCAATATAAGCTTGATCTTGATTACAGCGATCAGTCTGGTATGTATTATACAATCGACTCCTTGATCATCATATACTCCCATTTAAAATTTCATGGACACCCAGGGATCAATACCAACCCCATTGTGAAACTCTGCTCAAACCCTTGTTGTGCACCATAGAATTTTAACAAAGATGTTCAGTTACGAACGCCTATCGAGAAAGACCGGAGTACTTTTGGTGTACACTGGGGAATGCCTACGGACTGCCATTTCGTTTCCTGTGGAGGTTATGCTGACATTTTGCTACGCGTGTCCGAGATAGTGAGTCTCTGGTCTCCGGACTCCACAGTTAACATAAAAACCGTGAGTTTGTCCATAAAATGCCTATAAAATTATAATTTCCAACGCATTTTACTCGAAGAAATGCATTGTAAAATAAATCTCTCTTTGCAAATAAAATATTTTTGTGAACTTTCTGCAGCCCATCGGAAGGCGCCATCTTATGCAACTCTTAGGTAAGGAGCAAAGCTTGGGACTACGGGTAGGCTAAACTACGTTACTGGAGGAACTTTGAGGGCAGTACGCTTTGAGGATAACTAGCATAATTATTTTTTTTTCATTACAATAAGGCAATTGCTTGTATCATTGAAAATTAACAAAGTGCAATTGCCTAGCGTTATCGTAAAAACTTTTTTGGGTATCTCAATTCTGTCAAACCAGTACCCCAATTCAATGAAGTCAAATAGAATTCCGGTATAAATGAATTTATCACTAAATTAAGTTCATTATTGTACGCATTCAGAAGTATTTCATTCCATTAGTCAGCTCATTATGTGAATTCAGCGAATTTAGTACATTCTCGCCTGAGAGGGTTTCGGCATTTTTTGTCGATTGTCCAGCTCGAGCTAGCTAACGGTGTCCTCCACGCATTGGCTAAGTTAAATTCCCACGCTTGAAAAGTAAGACAAACTTGTGACTTATTCCTTTCATCTTACACAGCAAACTCCGCATGCCTTATTCAGTTTTTCTTTGCCACACAGCTACAGAAACTGAGACGATTTTAAAGGAAAGCTACAACCCTAATTTTGCCCCCACCGGTAATCGAATTCGGACCGCCTGAGGTACGGTATAACATTCAGAAGAAACGTAGGTACTCAATCTTTCTTATTCCAGAAAAAGTGTACGAATAAACGATTGACATCCAGGTAATTTCTGCAACCCCTTCTTTCAATTTAGAATACTGACTATGCCTGGCCATCAATTATTCTCCATGTTACATGTGTGATAGTGTAAATTATGTATAGTAATTATAAAGTGTGTGTGTGTGTGTGTGTGTGTGTGAAGGTGTGTTTAGGGAATGTAGGAGACAAGGATGAGGAAGACAACGCGTGTGGTCCGTGGTCCATATGTTAAGATACTACTCTGGCAGATCGAATATTGGTATTGACCGAAGAAACCACGGAGAACTACCGATCAGTACAGCCAGACGCTGGAATTCTCCTTCAGACAGCGACTGAATTCAACATGGGTTTTTATCCAGAGTCGTAAATCCCTTACCGCTGTGAATCTTATCCTAGAACCTCCTGAGCAGAGACACTGCAGTAAGAGCAATTAATGTTACTGATACTGCAGTAACATTAACAAATAACAAACAAATGTAACAACAAATGCGAATATCAATAACCTTGGTGTTAATTGAGCCTCAAATATATAATCAATTACCGTTAGCTATGAATAATAGTAAATCCTTAAATATTTTCAAACACAAGATAAAGATTTGGATTCTAAAACATGATGACAATGATATAAACAAGTTAACGAAATATTGAAAAAAACTTTTTTGCTGTATAAATTAAATATAAATTCATTTATATATATATATATATATATATATATATATATTGTGTCTAAGTAAATACACCTATTGTATCTCTGTAAATCTTCGTAAATCTCTGTAACTTATTGTATAATTTAATGCTAGGTTTTTTATTCTATATGTTCATAAAATCTTGTATTGTAAATATTAAAAAATAAGAATATTGTAAAACAAAACGACACACAAAAATACAATGCAGAAGTAGACAGATAATAAGTTATAAATTCAGTATTGCTAACCATCACAACTTGTTATCAATGGTTAGTAATTCCAAGAAACAACAATGTACATTATCGCTGTAAAACAAGTTGAGAATAAATATTATTATTATTATTATTATTATTATTATTATTTTCTGACCTATCTCAGCGTGTCAGGCAGATCACACCAAGCTTTCACATGCTAAATGTTACGTTGAGAGAAAGCGCATGCCATTATATTTGTTGTGTCTGCTTGTCCAGTCACGTTGCTATAACGTTAATACATAAAAATCATTGTTTCTTTGTTTGATTGATTGTACTTTATGCGGTGCTGTACCGTTCTGCCGATTGCGATAAAACTTTGTCAACTTATTTCTTGCTCTTGTGCAATATATGCATAGCCCAATGGGAATGTGCGTATGTCTCTTGCACATAGACACGCGTTGATGATGATTTTAAGCGTTTATGTTGATTCAAGCGCCCCTGAACGGAAGCCCTCGGCAACCCGCCGCATTTTCAAGTATTAAGCCCGTCTTCTCTGCATATCCTGCCCTTGCGATTGTGGAATATCGGCAGGAATTATTACTTGAATTTTATCTCGGGCAAGTACTAAATCAAATTTCTCCAAGACAGTGTCATTGCGAATGCACGTCTAAACTTAAGGGAGAACGTTTCAACAATAGGATTCTTGATAACCATGTTTAAACCAGGATATAAAACAAACGGGTCTCGCGAGGAAATCTTTCATCTACTAAATCTTTTGCAGAGCGTAATGTGATTAAGAATCACGAGATCAGTTGCGTGCGAAGTGTCGATTACGATAATCAATTACGATACATTGCACCGGGAGCAGTAGCTCAGTGCATCAACTGATGACACTGCAGCGCCTCTGACCGGAAAGTCCTAGGTTCGAGTCCTGACGGCGGAAGGATTTTCGACACTAGCTCTTCAGCTAGGTCGAATTCAGTGGCTGTCTGGAGGAGGATTCTAGCGGCCGGCTGCTCTGATCGGTAGTTTTCCGTGGTTTCTCCGACCAACACTAGGCGAATGCCGGAGCAGTACCCTACCAAACAAGCCACGGACCGCGCGCGATCTGTCCTTCCTCTTCCTTGTCCTATCCTCTCCCCTGACACACACACACACACACACACACACACACACACACACACACACACTAACATGCACTACTCTACCACATATTCCGGGAGACCGGTCGGGAGCTTAGAGCTTGTGCCAGCTGGGGCGGTGCCCCGCTAGTGGGTGAGTCCAGGTTAGGGGGGAACCCCACTAGCCGACGGTAGGTCGGCGCCGGATCTCGACATCCAGCGGGGGAAGATCTCCGCTTTCCCCCGTGGGAAAAACATGCACTACTCTTACGGGATCAATACCAAATCGGTTGTCGCGTTCGGAAATCGAAAACATCAATCAATCATTCAATACATTGCAATAGCGAAGCATTGCCGAGTCCATTAGTTGTCCGTAAAATGCAGCTAGCCGTCTGAGCGGGGGGGTCTAGAGAGGAGCGGGCGAGAGCGTCCCCTCGGAGTCCGCGCGCCAGCGGCGCGTGCGCGTGCGGCTGTGTGCGCGCTAATTAATGACGCGCTCCGCGGAGAGGCGTCACCGGTGGCGGCCCAGGCGACGGGCCAACCGTGACGTCACGCCTCTCGCCGCCTTCGCCACCCAGGGCAGGCAGCGCCGCGCTGCGCCGACAGAGAAAGGGGGCATACGAGGAGAGCGACGCACATAGGATATGAGCGCGAATAAAGGACAATATTGAACCGGGACGGGCGAAGGTAGGTGGGACGGGCACGAGCCGGCAGCGGGGGACAGAAAGCGTCAAGAGGGGGAAGTGGAAGAGAAAGTGAGTGTAATGAGAAGAGCAGGTGGGGGTACAATGCTAGCGGAAAGACAAGGGGTAGGCACGAGCACCGGAAGGGAAGGGACCTTAAGGGAAAGGGGGAAAAAGGGGCCAGGCGATCGATGCAGCCCCGAGACGACCAATCGGGCTGGTCCGGGGGAGGCGGGGGGGCGGGACAGGGCGGGGCGGATGGGGGCGGGGTGGGCGGGGAGGGGAGAGGCGAGGTGCCGCGTTGCAGGCACTCCCTCGGTTGAAGAGCGGCATCCCGAATGATGAGTGACCACTGGGAGGTGGCAAGGGCGGGTGGAGGGGAGTGTCGCCCCGTGGAGACGTATTAGCAGCTGATGGGGCGTGAGCACCCACCTTTCACGCCAGGGGCCCTCGAGTGTTCAGGAGAAGAGTCGCTCTATTCAGAGTAACGCCGTTATTATGTGGAGTGGTTCAAGCCCCGCCCCGCGCCTAACGAGCTTCCATTTAGTCGCCGCGAGAATGCCAAGTGAGCCACCGGCAGGGCGACACGAGCAGTGCTCATAGAAAGGCAGAGCAGGGCAACTTCAATTCACTGTTGTGTACTCTCCGAATACAGTCGGTGTATCCCGTTTGTTTCGAGGTGACCATAATGCAAGAGCAGTCAAACGTGGGCTCGCGGTCAAATTTCCTGGTGAGCACATGAAAGCATGACACAACAACACAATATTTTGTACTCTTCTCCGTGTGTTTTAAGTAAAACATATATTTCAGAAAATTCTAATTGTGATTCCAAATTAGATATACAGTTTACATACTAGACCCTATCGTTTGAATTTGTCAGCAACACATGGTACAAAAATGGTTCCCAACACATTAAAAAAATTAGCCCTAGCGTTACGTGGGAAGTTTAGTGGACAAATGGATGAATTTTGGACGCGTATGAACGTTTGTTCAACAAACACGTTTGATCCACTGAAACTATTGTTTCCTCTCGAATTTTGCACAAACACTTCTGAGAAGTCGAGGTAAGTATGGAAGGTTTTTGAATCCAAAGAGTTACACCTAATTTCTTTACTTCGCGAAGTTATTACAAAGGAAGATCTCGTAATGCATGTAGGCGGTATGTTGCCGAGATGCGCAGGATGGGGCTGCACGGGAGCGCGCGGACTAGGGAGAGCGCCCGAGCTGCTTAATATATTGTAATAAATAAATACCCGGGTTCTGTCTTTATTTATCATTACAGGATCATTAAATAGCGGGTAATGATAAATATTGATTGATTGTTAGTGATTGTGGGTGCGTCGACTGCTAAGATAATGAGTCCGATAGGTGTAGTGCATGTTTTTTCTTCTGGAGGTGGCGATGGTCTTCCCCACCTAGATGGCGAGATACGGCGACGACCTACCATCGAGTAGCAGGTTTTTCCCCTACCAGGTATCCCCAACCAACGGGGCATCGCCTCAGCCGGGACAAGCTGTAAGCTCCCAACCGATCTCCCGGCATATGTGGTATGTGTAGTGCATGTTAGCGTAAGTGTGTGTGTAAGGGGGAGAGGATAGGACAAGGAAGAGGAAGGAAAGATCGCGCGCGGTCCGTGGCCCGTTTGTTAGGGTACTGTTCCGGCATTCGTCTGGTGTTGATCAGAGAAAGCATGGAAAACTACCGATCAGAGTAGTTGGTCGCCAGAATTCTCCTCTGTCAGGTAATTCAAAGTAAAACAGTGTACTGTCGTGCAGTAAAGTGTAGTTAACGCGATCAATGCATTTCTTAAATCTAATTTAGGCAATAGCTATGTAGCATGTATTGATTTTTAGTATCACCATATATTGATAACATAATTGTTTATATGATGGTAGAATTGAAATAATTGTTATAATACTTAATATTAGTGCTAGTGAGAGTATTGCATCCTCGTTTTGTACTGTACTCTCATTATTATTATTATTATTATTATTATTATTATTATTATTATTATTATTATTACTTTTTTTTTTTTGCTCACGAATCGGCTGTCTTGGACCACGCATACATGCACTTGCACCGGCTCAGTATCATTTATCACATCGCAAGTCTTGTATGAAATCAATCAGGGGGATCAGCATTTGCCTGAATCCGAATTTTATTCCACACGTCTGTTAGTCCTGGGGGGATGGACGATGGAATGATGATAATGAAGAACTTGCGATCCTTCCGTCCGAGATCGCCACGGCACTACTGCCTTAGCGATCTCGGCTATACGGACTGGCACTATTATTGATTGATTGATTGATTTTTTCGCGTTTCCGGGCGCGTCAAAAGCTTTGGCCATTAGTCCCGTTAGTGTTGTGCATGTTTTTTCTCGGGAGATGGCGGTGATCTTTCCGCACTGGATGGAGAGATCCGGCGCCGACCTACCGTCGGCTATTGGGATTTTCCCCTAACCACGACTCTCACAGCAGCGGGGCACCGCCCCAGCTGGGAGAAACTCTAAGCTCACGACGGTCTCCCGGAATATGTAGTAGTGTAGTGCATCTTAGTGTGTGTGTGTGTGTGTGTGTGTGTGTGTGTGTGTGTGTGTGAAAGGGTAGAGGATAGAACAAGGAAGAGGAAGGACAGATCGCGCGCGGTCCGTGGCCCGTTTGGTAGGGTACTGCTCCGGCATTCACCTGGTGTTGATCGGAGAAACCACGGAAAACTACCGATCAGAGCAGCCGGCGCTAGAATTCTCCTCCAGACAGCGACTGAATTCGACCTAGCTGAAAAGCTAGTGTCGAAAATCCTGCCGCCGTTGGGAGTGGGAACGTAGGACCTCCCGGTGAGAGGCGCTGCAGTGACATCAGTTGATGCACTGAGCTACCGCTCACGGTATTATTATTATTATTATTATTATTATTATTATTATTATTATTATTATTATTATTGTTATTATTATTATTATTATTATCATTATTATTGTTGTTGTTGTTGTTGCTAATTAACTGCCATAGGGTCGTATCTAATTGCAGTTTAAATAAAAGTATGTAATATAATACAAATCCGCGTTCCCCCGTGGGGGAGCGGGGGAGGCGCCGGTCGGCGCGCGTGCGCTCCGCCCCTCCCCCCACCACTTCCCCTTCCACGGCCCCCTCCCGCGACTCCCGCGCTCCGCGGGCGCGCAGTGCGCGCAAACCGCAAACCAGATGCACGCGCGCCTGCAATTGCGAAACATGTTGATACAATTAGACCGATGTAGGGCAACTATGGGCGTGGTTGACGTTTGTAAACCGAGGTAGAAGTCGACATGTATAACTAGGGGAGGGGGGATTTTAATGAAATTAAATCTTTTTTTTTTCTTTTCACTTTAGAACAATGCCGTTTAGTACAGAAATTCATGTTATGTTATGATTAGACATCGGATGTTTAGGGAAATGCCTATTGTGTTCTAGCGAACTTATTTGCATGAACGGCTGATAATATATGTGCACGAATCAAGACAAATGATGACGTATGACGAAGTTTTATAATGCTTATTTTTGCTTATTTTAGCATAAATGCCTTTTGGCCCATAAATACCTATTTAGGACTTTTTTGCCTTTTTATTTATTATTTTTATACAGGATGCTAAGATATCGGAAAATAGGCGATGGTCAAACGTGACCATTCATTACGAAATCTTCAATTCACGTCTTGGAATTTCAAATTACGAGATAATTCCTGGAAGAATACAAACTGATTTTTCTCCATTTCCCTATTTCCTAAATATCAGCATGAACTGAGAACAAGGTTGATTGACAATACACCGAGGGAACCGAAATTTTAAATGGAAATAAATATAAATTTCTAGAAGGTTTCAGTGTTGCTAGTGTTGGACTTCTAAAATATATACTTGGCACATCGTTGAGATATCCTTCTCCGTATTCAAACTGATTTGGTGTCCCAGTCGTCGCAAATTTGAAATTGTGATCCTTAAAAAGTTACAGGTAATATTCAAATAAGTTGAGTTGAGTTGAGAAGAGTTGTAAATATGTAAATCTAGTTTTACATTAAATTGTACGAACTTGTTTTGAGCATTTCAATTTACAAAATAATATAGGCAAAAATTACAATTTTTCATTTTATTGTGTATGTAACTTATAACAGTGCCCCTTTTCTCCTTCTTCATATTTTCAGTGCCTTTTTAGGCGCCTAAAAGACGATTTTTAGTGCCTAAACATCCGATGTCTACTTATGACCAAAGGAATCGACCCATTTTTATTCGTCTTTTTTGTGCATTTTTTGTTGATTTCATCTAATAAAACATTTTTTAACATTTTCCGTAATTTTCAAAGCTTTTTCGCTGATTTCATCGATTTTAATGTCATTTTAATGGTACTTGTTTCAAATAATATTTACGAGATGCAAGAAATGTTCTCCATAGGATACCTGACTACCCGCTATACCTAGTAGCCTATTCGATATCTTCGCCCAGAAGTTGTAATGTCAGCCATTGTACGTAATTTAAGGTTCCTGTGACGCCTGTCAGCGTCATTGACGGCTCAGCCGATTTCGGGTGAACTTCATAAAGACAGAGATTTTCTGGCCAAGAACAGTCCAAACCAAAAGTTTGAAAGCTTAGTTCATTTGGACGAATAGAAGATTACATCGATTACATCAGTACCATTTCCAACAAGTTGTTCATTTAAACAAGTTTTGATCATATTTTTTAGGTAATTTTTCTTTGATTTGGGGCATTTTAAAACATTTTAAGAGCATTTTATTGCTCATCTTTGGCAATGTTTTAGGTCATCAAAATCCGCCCCTATTTATAACCAAGTTTGTAACCGAGAATTGTCTGTGGGTCACCATGCTACATGTGGGTTTGCGTTTTCGGCTATATTCGTCCAATACGTTTCGTAATTCATAACAAAAATACCATTGTTTCGAAATATTCGCTACAGTTAACTACAACCAATTTGTTCCGATGCTTCTTAACGAACGGCGCCCGGTAAAATATTAACGGAAGCCGACCGTTAAGAATCTCGTGTTGTGCGTTGCCGAGTTCAGTGGAACGAAAACAAGGACCGATGTATAACGACTAAGGTAGATGCCGGACCCCTCACTGAAGATGACTCGCTGCTGATACCAAGGCAGTGTAGCGTCACGTTGGCGGCCGTGGGTGGGAGAAGGAGCGGAAGTATTGCATATCTGCGGGCATGAATAGCTTGGCGCCCCGGCGTTGGGATAAATTTAGACAATGGAGACGCCAGCTTGACCGGGAAGGTCACGTGGTAGACGCGAGCCTCCCTCCTACACCTAGGACAGTCACGTGACGGCTACACTATGGTATAAAATCGAGCCGACGAGCTCACACGCGGTTTTTTTCTGGAAACCTCGCGCGATGCGCAAAACTTTACGCCCAGGCTGGAGCGTGTCGTGCCTATTGCACGGGTGATGAGGTCACAGTAGTGGCGAGGGAGTAGCGTCAGAGGAGGCGGGGCCTCCCTAGCTATGTGGGATATCCACAGGGAAATACTCACAAGTGTGTAGTTTCGGAGTAGAAGTTGGTTATTGTACATACGTATAAATAAACTTGTACATACTTGTAAATGTCTGTGTGTTTTTCTCCATGACGCCACAGCAGTGAACCAAGTGAGTTCTCGGGTAGCTCGGGTATGACTTTCACCGTTCGTAACGGTCGGTGTACGACGAGCACTGCAATGGTACTGCCAATGATACTAACACTTAAACGATGTGGCTGAACAGGCTTCACAGCCCGCTGAATGGCACTTTTGCCGTTTGATCTATTGGCGCGTGGCGGCCAGTCGGATCGCGGCGCGATCCTCCTCATGCTGCAAGGCGCACTTCTAGACCCTGCATGTTGTGTGTGGGTACTTTCCTATATCCACTGCCGCTAACAGCGGGCGACAGTGGTGTCCATACATGTGTGTCACGCAATACGGTGTCAGAACCATCGTTACTCCCACGGCACTACAATGTGACCGCTCTCGAGCACGTCTAACTGGACAATCTGATAACAAACGCGTCGCTTAAGTGTAGTGCACGTGAAGGTGTACACGTGACCGGGACTTAAGTGTAGTGCACGTGACCGGGACGTCTCTTTTGAGCCCCCTTATCTCGACCGCTGAGCACGATGTCATGCTCCACCGCTACTCTCCTACTGCGACAGAGAGAAAATCTACATTGGCTTAACTGTATGCAACGTACCCACCAAGTTACAGCTGATTGGCTGTATCCTAGGCGTTTGTTTTTTGAGGAGTAATAAGTCAAGGGCATACGATGATTTTCTGTCATTTATAAGAAACGATCGACACAAAACTCTCTAAGAGTGCTGCTGCTAAATGTGGATATACCTCCCAAGCCTGCACTGAACATATTCAGGGATATAACAGGGACGACAAGAGCAGCAGCCATCAGTATGATTCGACGTAACACACGTTACTATCAAGCCTAACTCGGAAACTATGCGTTCTGTGTCGTTAACCCAAGCATTATCAATGGGGGAGGGCTTAGAGACTCCTCGATGATTGTTTTTTTTTGTGTACTTTGGCTGACTGTACTTTGGCCAAATGTACTTTGGCTGACGATAGATGGCAACTGGCAAGAGAATGGGGCAAGACCGTAAAACCGGTCCACAGAAAGAAAACTTTACTACGAGAAAGTCTGTGCCATTGTGTAGCATCACTAGTTTAAAACAGATATTAATATTCACAAAGTGAAAAGCAAATCGTCACCTCTCTCTCTCATATGCCTTTTTTTAACCAAGCTATCAGTTAAGTTAAATTGAGTTTGATTAGTCGTAATACGTAACAGAACTGTAGATGATTTTGTAGGAATGTGATTGGCATGTCTTTGGGCCCCTTGTGCGCCTCCTCGCCCGCCCCCGCACTGCTCCGGGCCCAGGCCCCGCCCCCGCCCCAGCGCCCTCGCCTCCCCCCGTATTGATCGTTTGCGGAGCAGAGGAAGAGAAGCGGCAGCGGGCGGGGCGATGCTGAACGCAAGGAACACGGAGGATGGATGTGCGCTCTCTGGAACGTACGGAACAGGCAGAGGCGACAGTTATAGGAATGGGACGCCATCGGGACATGGATAGAAAAGAATAACGGCCAGTGAGAGAAAAAAGAAATGCGTAGGAACCGTAGGCGAGAGTAAAAGTGTAGTGGTGGGAAAATCTTCAAAAGTTAATAAGGGGGAAATTTAAGGTTTCAACACTACGATTTTGGTGACAAGATGAGAGCAGTCAGTCATCAGGTGAACACACATTCTGGTGAAAATAGTGAACTAGACCTACACACAAAAGGACGAATTTCAAAGAGCAATGCAGGAATTGTCACAAGCTACTGGAAATACACATATCGTATACTTCCTTCTTTATTTCCTTCCTTCTTTTCCGTCTCCCACTTTCTGTCTCTATGACACACACACACAATCGTCCACAAATGCATGGACTCATTACCTACAAACATACATTAGTAAGTAGTACTAGTGGAATCGAGCAAACGTCCCGCTCTCTCTCTCTCTCTCTCTCTCTCTCTCTCTCTCTCTCTCTCTCTTTCTCTCTCTCTCCCTCGTCTCTCTCTCCCTCGTCTCTCTCTCCCTCGTCTCTCTCTCCCTCGTCTCTCTCTCCCTCGTCTCTCTCTCCCTCGTCTCTCTCTCCCTCGTCTCTCTCTCCCTCGTCTCTCTCTCCTCGTTCTCTCTCCTCGTCTCTCTCTCCCTCGTCTCTCTCTCCTCGTCTCTCTCTCCCTCGCCCTCTCTCTCCTCTCTCTCTCTCTCCTTCTCTCTCTCTCTCCCTCGTCTCTCTCTCCTTCGTCTCTCTCTCCCTCGTCTCTCTCTCCTTCGTCTCTTTCTCCGTCTCTCCCTCCCTCGTCTATCTCTCCCTCCTCTCTCGTCCCGCTATCTCGCGCCCCTCACTCCTGTCCCTTTCGGCCTCGTCCCGCGTCACGCGTCACCCGGCAAAGCCAAGCAACAATGAAGCCCAGATGGAATGAGCATTGCATTTAACTGAGGCGCCATCTTGTGATGCAGCACCATCAAGTGCAGTTACAACAAAATGAACAGCATAAAATTCTTCTACGTGAAAAAACACGTGGATATGTCAACTTCCATGGAGATTAGTCAAACGATGTCGGAGTTTATCGATCTCGAACCAAATAAGATTCACAGTTTATTTATTTATATATAAATAAAAGAATATGAATCCCCTCTTTATATATATATATATATTATATATATATATATATATATACACAAGGTTTTTATATTTACTGCGCTGAACTGAATGAATAGTATGCATCAATTAATTTTTTTTTTCCAGAGAAAATCGGGATGAATTTTGTTGTTAATGTTTTAACGCTAGGTATTCATTGTTATATTTTAAAATCACACAATAGAAAAAGAACAGTAATGTTTTCCAAACGCATTAAACTATACATACATTATAAAAATGCATTTGGGTTTTTAAACTGAAAATGATTACTGAAATAACAGTTCAACTGAAAATACAAAGAAAAAATCCGTCGAATCAATACAATAATTAACGTTACAATACTTTGAATAGCTACGCGTCCGCTTGTTAGCGGAGCTTTCGAAGGAATGAGAGGGTATTTAAATGGATTCCTCGAAGATACCTTTCATCCTCTGTTAAGTCGTGCTAGGCGAAATGAATGTTGTATCTTCGCTTGGTCAGGGCTTTGGGAGAGATAGCCAAAGCAACTGTGTATCTTCAGTCGACTGTTCTAGCTGTCTAAAAGCCACCAGCGTTGTTCAGTTCATTCCCAGCTGTCAGACGGCAGCCACTCTCCAGCAGCATTTCGCATTTCCAAAGAGGATTTCAGCTTTTGCGGGAGACTTCTGCGGCGGGCTAGCCATGGTACCTTCCGAAAGGCACGGAATTTAAAATATCATGTCTAATTATGAGCAAAGATTTTTTCAGAGATAAGGAAAGTCAAGAAGTTGCATATTTATAAGTTATATATTAATACAATAAATAATATACATATTTATATAATTATATTAAAGTTATAAGCTATATAACTTTTGACTTCTGAAAAAATCTTGACTCACAATTAGACATTAACAATCCAGAGAATTAAAGAAAATTGATCAGTGAAATATATTTTTTTCAGAAATTTTCTCAGATGACTTGTTATACTCTTGTTAAGAGATATATACGAGGAATGGCAGCAAAATAATTTTGATGTGCAAACCAGCGAATACCCAGGAGCTACCACTGGACTGGATCAAGTGGATTCGTTGGCGAAGGAATAAGCAACAATGGTCTCTATAATCTTTCATTCCATAAGGAACTGAAGAACCAATTTCCAAGGCGTGAGAGGCTTGCATTAGATATAAGACTAACGTAAGTTTGTGGTGTGAAGGAACTAGGGCGGGGGTGGAGGGTCGGAGCGCAATTGGGAGGCGAAGGCGGGAGGGTTGACGGCGGGTCAGGGACGGAAAGGACCGGGCTGCCGAGAGCAGGAAGGAGACGAAACGAAATCTAAGAACACCCTGTAGCGGGGGATGAAACCATGCCAGTGGCTGGGGCAGGGTGAGGGTTGGAAGAGTGTGCGCTGGGTTGGAGGATGAGTGCACGACGGAGTGCGCAGATGCGGTGGTGGGCGAGCGGGCGCAACGGGGTAGTCGGGGAGGCGTAAGCGGGCGAAGTAGGTGGAGCACGGGAGAAGGGACGGGGGAGAGGGGGTAGGCGGGACGAGATAGGCGTGACAGGGTACTCGGGGTAGGGTAGGCCGGGCGGGATAGACAGGGTGGGTTGGCAGAGCAGAGAGGCAGACGGAGAGGGGGCGGTAGGCGGGGCGGTAGGCAGGCGGGGTAGGAGCGGGAAGGGGGAGGGGGGAGAGGCGGGGCGGGAGGCGGGGCGGGTAGGCAGGGCGGGTAGGCGGGGCGGAGTAGGAAGAACTGGGTAGGCAGAGGTAGGCGGGTAGGCGGGGTAAGCAGAGCAGAGTAGGTGGAAAGGGGAGGTGGGGCGGGGGGGGGGGCGGCAGGGCGAAGGGGGGGGGGAAGCATGGGCGCTAGCCGGGGCAGGGTGAGCGTGGAGCATTCGTGCTATAAGGCGAGGAGGGCGGTGCAGACGGCCCACAGCAAGCGGGTTGGTCGGGCGGGGGGGGGACGGGGTTGCACGAGGGGGGGGGGCGAGGCAAGAAGAGGCGGACGAGGGGCAGCCGCCCGCGGTGGCGGGGGCGGAGGCGGAGGCGGCGGCGGCTGTGGCGGGCAGTAGAAGCGCTCGATACGTAAGGCCGTCGTGCCTCGGCCCATGTCGGCTGCGTTCGCCCCTGTCCGAAAAACCCGCCTCCGTGTCCCTCCCACATCGCACAGTACCAAATTTCTCCCATCCACACGAGCACTAAAGTCCGCTCCTCGCTCACTGACATCGCTTAATATTGTTATAAAATACTGGCAACTCATCACACACCGTCTACGAAACACACTCGAACTCTCTACAAAAGCATGTGAAATACAAGGGTGCTTTTATTTACTGCAGTTGAGATTCAAATGGAATAATAAATTATTAACATTGAAATACGTACATAATTAATTAGTGGGTGATAGTTTAGTGTTTATGATTCTTCATAGTAACACTCGATCAGTTTCTAAATTCATCTATTGCTAGTCAGTTCGAGAGAGAATTTGACAAAATTAAAAAAATGAAAACTAAACACGTAAATAACCTACAAGTATATGTCAAAATTACCCTTCAATGGGGTAATTTGAACAATTTACATTAGACCAATAAGGGAACAGGATTTTTTCAATTAGTTATAGAAACGTTTCAAATTCATAATAAAATAATTTTCATGTTTCTCAAACTTAATTCAAGACACCTCTCAGAAGTCCAAACGTTTCCAGATAGTTATTTATTTGGCCATTTATTGATTTAATTCAGTTTTCTGTATTGTTAGATCTCTAGGAAGACATTAAGTCTCAAGTGAGACCATAAAACATACCAAGGAAGGCAATATCTGCATCGAATTTCCAAATACTGGGAGGATATATTTTTATTCACATGTTCATTATAACAATGTCTAGGCTGAGAAAATTAAGAAATACGAGACATTCAATGATGCAACCCAGAATTCACGATTTTGTTATTTTCTACCTTCTTGTTGACATTATCAATGAATACCTTTTTAAACCATATAACCACGAAGAGCATCAGAAAATTATCAACTTCAACTGTGCAATAATGGGAAATGCGTGTTCCAGTTCACTTTATTAGCAATATTTCGCAAATCAGAACAGCTAGACCAAACCGGACTGTAGTTTTAGAAATAGAAAAATATAGTAGTGTATTACTGTAATACTTTCAGAAAAATCATAGACTCAATTCTTTCAGGGTCGTTTATTACTTGTAGTTATTTATTAGTGAAATTCATATTTTTTCTTAACTGTCCATACTATCCAACAAAAAAATCGATGGAGCTATTTTTTCAAAGTTTTGAAAATGTCCCAGGGGCTTTATGTAAAGTACCTCAAAATTAAAATATCGGTTTCAACTCAAGTGACCGCAACATGAGCCAGATCGATTGGGAATATAAATTTTGGGGAATATTGGCTGAACGGTTCAGTCGCTAGCTTGATGCAACATCAGCTGATTTTATTGATTTTTTCGTGTTACGAGCGCGTCAACTTCTTCGGTCATTAGTCCCGTTAGTGTAGTGTATGTTTTTTCTCGGGAGATGGCGGTGATCTTCCCCCGCTGGATGGCGAGATCCGGCGCCGACCTACCGTCGACTAGTGGGGTTTCCCCCTAACCAGGACTCTCCCACCAGCGGGGCACCGCCCCAGCGGGGACGAGCTCTAAGCTCCCGACCGGCCTCCTGGAATATGTGGTAGTGTAGTGTATGTTAGTGTAATTGTGTGTGTAAAAGGGGAGGATAGGACAAGGAAGAGGAAGGACAGATCGCGCGCGGTCCGTGGCCCGTTCGGTAGGGTACTGCTCGGGCATTCGCCTGGTGTTGATCGGAGAAACCACGGAAAACTACCGATCAGAGCAGCCGGCCGCTAGAATTCTCCTCCAGACAGCGACTGAATTCGACCTAGCTGAAGGTGTCGAAAATCCTTCCGCCCTCAGGACTCGACCCTAGGACCTCCCGGTCAGAGGCGCTGCAGTGACATCAGTTGATGCACTGAGCTACCGCTACCGGTTTTAGTCGCTAGCGCTTTTCACAGACGGAGAGACAGGCATTTTACTGCCAGTCGATTTTTCTGTGTCGAGGACCCACAAAACATTGATTCTGGCTACACCATGAGTTACAAGATTTTTTTTCTAAATTTAGCAACTGAAACTCACTTTTTTGTTACCAGGGCCCTGTAACGAAATTCAAATATTTGCTGTTTTTCGCGCAGAATTGTATAATTTCATATCGACTCCTTCGTGAGAAAGTAGAAACGCTGTTAGCCGGTTGAGATGCTGCATCACTACAGCTGTGTTTCGCCTTCTCCCTGTCTCCCTTCATTTCCATACCCTACTTTCCTTTCCCGTCCCCAACTTTCACTTCCTGCCCATCAATCCTAGCCCTTCCCTCCCCTCCTCGCCCATTCCTTTTTCGCCTGTCCCTTTCCACCCCATTGGTTTTCTCCCCTCCTTTTATCTCTCCTCCGTGGAGGGGCGCCTGACGCGCATACGCGGGCGGATAATTGAGAATCTCGTGGGAAATCCAGAGGCGTTTTGGTGCGCTTTCGAGACAATTGGACGCTAAATGCGTGGGTTTTGTTGGGCGGCTAGCGCAGTGGTGGTGACACTAACGAAAAAAGGTCTTTTCCAATGCATAACTCTAATTACACTCACTGTGTGGCAAGGACGATGCTAGACAGACTGCTTCATTTTGATAATGAAAAATATTGTAATTAGGAAAATATAAACCCTTGTAAAGAAAACGCTGGTTATTGTTAATAATACACATGCGATTAATAATGATAATGACGTTGATCTGCTATACATACACTATAAATGTATGTGCACGTAATTTTGTCAAACGTCATGGGTGGTTTTTACCTCTATTTCTTTCTTCCTTTCGTACCGTTTATACTCGTCTATTATATTTTAAGCCATATTTTACGCTTTATTACATAATTTGATCTCACCATCTAAATGCTTTTCCTGGAAAGTCACTTGTTCTTTCCGTGACTGTTGTAATCTAATTCCGCTGCTTTATTCTAAACATGTTTTTGTATTGGTTTCACGTTTTATTGAGAATGGGATTTTGTCTCCTTTACCGACATTATGTCCGTTGTTTTATATTTTACTCATTTAATAGTTTTTTATTGGCAATGTGTATTGTTTTTTATGATTTTATGTGGTGAGTGTTTTAAATATTCTTATGACAAAATTTGTACTGTAGTTTCAACAATATTCAGAACTTTAAAAGGGTCGCAAGCCGCACCCAAAATGTACTTATGTATTTTTTAATCAAAACATAACAATAAAAATCCTCTAACAACTTGTTTAACCTCAAGACCTCAGGTTTAAAATTTTTCTGTATCAAGACAATTCATATGATTGTGGAGTCCATCATAATTGACACTTATGGTTACGGCACATCTAACCTTCACATGTAAAAATCAGAAATCACGGAACGGGTTGGGTTTGTGAATACTGAATATTCGATCTTGTTTCTAAACGAGTGACTTTTTCAACGATTAGAAAGTCAGCTGTTCTCAGGTAATAACAATTTCTATCACATGTCGATGCACCGCAGTCTAAAAAAAGAGAATCACTGAAGATGAATGTTAATGGACATCGCTTTGAAATGAAGTTTTCAAAATGAATTTCTGAAGCAAGCAATCATTCAAGATAGTGCACATATCTGCTATTAAGAATATTTCATGTTACATTACATTGTGTCCGTATAATTACATGAACAATGTGTCGGGATAATATAATACTATGTACTAAATAAAGTCCACACAGAAAACTCACCTGTCCAATTGTGGCAATTGCTGTATTGATATTAGCGTATAATGTTTTGTATTCTAAACCCTTTTCTTGGTATTCGCTTGTTTCGTATTTGGATGTTTGATTACTGAAAGGTGTTTTGAAGAAGAGATATTTAAACGTGAAAAATCTCCAATATTAATTTTCATTGTAATTCATTTTCTATAGTTTGAAAATATTAGCTTCAAAAGGAAATTCCATAACCTTAATTTAGTCTATTTTTATACCAAGCAGTATAATGATTCTCTCTTTTAAACTCCATCAATCAGAATAGTTATTTTTTTCTCCAGCAATTATATTCACATTTGCAATAAATGAAATAATCTCTGTATATAATACGTTCAGCTAACACAACGGTTTTGTACAATTTATGTCATCATCGACACCAAATGTCATGTTTAATGCAAATTCTAAAAAAAAATATCAGACCTTTTGGACGACCTATTCATTTTTGGAGAGTTACTCATTACGTAACAGTAGTTGTCAAAAGCGTCCGAGATTGGATTTAAGTATTAAAGCCATTTTTACTTTAAAAATAACGACAAAGAGAGCCTAATATTCACAGAGGCACTATTAAAAGAATTAAAACAACAAGAGTGACATATGAAGATAAATTACATTATAAAGAACAATGTTTAAAACAAATGGAGTGTACGGCGTTGCGAAAGCGGAATACACATTTTTGCGAAGACCCATTCCAGTCTCATGTGCCGTTACTAAACCTACGAGGTTCTTTTTTCATTTTCATTAGGGAAGCTTCTCGCTTTTGCGAGGGGGAGGGTGGAGGAGGGGCGAGGGGAGGAGGGGGGAGAGGGTCGGTAGGTTGCGAGGAATGCTCGGTAGGGGACGGGAAATGGTCGGTAGGGAAGGGGAATGGTCGGTAGGGGCGGAGAACTGTCGATATGTGTGGGGAGGGACAGGAGAGAGGCGGGGAGGGGCAGGAGAGAGGCGGGAGGGGCAGAGAGAGGCGGGGAGGCAGAGAGGCGGGGAGGGGCAGGGGAGAGGCGGGGGGGGGGAAGGGGAGGGGCGGGGAGGCGGGGAGGGTCATAGGAGAGGCGGGGAGGGGCAGGGGAGAGGCGGGGAAGAAACGGGGTGGAAGGATGAAGTGGGCGGAAGGGGTGGAGGGGGTGGAGGGAAACGGGGGCACGCGTGTGCGTGCGGCTAGTCGAGTGGGGAGAGGGGTGCGTTGCGCGTCCCAGCGATAAATTTGCCGTCCGGATGGCAATTTCCACGGCGCGGCCGTTTAGGGCCCACTCCGCCCGAATCGGGCTGATGCTCCGTCGGCGGCGCGGCGCGGCGTGGCGCACGCGGAGATATTGCGGCCCCTCATGCATATGCAGCTCCGCGGGCGGGGGAGCTGGGACTGGGGGCGAAGGCGCTGGCGGAGGCGGCGGCGGGGGCGGCGAATTCTGTTGAACGCAGCAGATCGCCATAGCTTGCGAACATTCACTCACGAAACGTCCTTACTCGCAATACGTACAAAAAACCGCACATCGAGCCATGTACCATCTTCCTTTAAATAATTTGGGAATCAACACTTGAGACACGGTACAACAATAACATGGTGTCCAAAATATTATAATTCTATTAAATAAATAGGCGTTTACATGATAAAAAATTAAAATAAACATGTTTTTTCTATTCGGTCATTATAATTGATCATCTACCTTCAAATTAATCGTTCATAAAATTATATAATGCGGCACAAATTATGTCATATACCGTTCGAAGCACGAATAATTGCATCATCACATTCAGCCAATCAGCGAGGAAATGGTGGATGGTAAACTCAACAGCCGACCACCATTCCTTCGCAGTGTCATTACGTGAAATTACAGTAAAGTTGTTTCCAAAAATTAACACTGATTCTCTTATATATTTATGGTGTTGTTATACAAAAAATAACGAATGCAACTCGTCTATAATGTTGCTTTATTGGATTCGTTCAAATTTGAATACTCGCTCGTGGGAGGGGGGCGACCCTGGATCTTCACAGGAGACACATTCAAGTCGTGAGAAAGTTAGGAGAACTTGTAATGGCGTTGAAAGCAAAGTTATTAAAAAAGTTGCCAAGGTATCCGAGTTATAAAAGAGTATAAGATCCTGATGTATCCTCCAAGTAATGTTTTCGATCGGGCTTCCGCTTATACTGGAGAAAGTATTTCGATGAAAGCAAGAATAAAATTAAAAGAGCCATGTTACTTTAAATTCCCCAGAATCAGGCCAGCACAGCTCAGTGCATCAATTGATGCCACTGCAATGTCTATTATCGGAAGGTCCTAGAGTTCGAGTCCTGTCAGTGACAGGATTTTTGACACTAGTAGCTAAACAGGTGAGTCCAGATCAACCGCTGTCTGCAAAAGAATTCTCGCGGCTGGCTGTTCTGATCGGAAGTGTTTCGTAGTTTTTCCGACACCCGGCGAATGGTGAAACTGTATTCTAACAAACAGGCTACGAACCGCGCGCGATCTTCCCTCTTCCTTGTTCTATCCACACCCCAAACTTACCCACACTTACAGTTACAGGTACTACACTACTACACATGGGGAGACCAATTAGGAGTTTAGAGCTTATCGTGGCTGGGCAGATGCTTTCTGGTAGGAGATACTTGGTTGAGGAAAACGGTCGGCGACGGATCTCGCCATACAGCGTGGGAAGATCAGCGCCTCCTCCCGCGATAAAAATTACACTTACGGGAATAATGACCTTAGAAGTTGACGCGCCCGGAATCACTAATCAATCAATTCCTAGAAACCCTTGGTAGAAAGGTAACATACAAGAAGATCAAATAATCGTACTCTACGTTGCTAAATGTTTTACATATTCCACCAATTCCTCAAAACTTCGAATGAAAAAAGGATTTGTAAAATTATAAGTCTTTAAAAATGTCTGGCATTTAAATTACTATTTAGACTGACAGGATAAAAATAAATTCATTATTGTAAACAAGATTTGTTACTCAGTCCACAAAGTTAGTATGCTTCCTAGGTCAAAAAATTAAACAGTACTATGACGTATCGACTTATCGCACAAGCTTTGAGCGCGGTCAGGGAGTCCCCGTCCGCGACACCATTTGGCTAACAACCATGATCTTCCCTGCAGGTGACATTCATAAAGACATGGGGACTCCCCCTAAATGTCATCGATTGATGGAACTATGAATTCCCAGCATGACATGACAAATGAGAAGGAATAACAGAAAGAGAAGTCTATGACAAAAGACATTCTGAGGAGTTCACCCACCAATTTTCGGGATTCACCTTGCACGTGACTAAATCGACGAATCACACCGATTACACGAGACGAGGACATATCAGACTAACGACATAGAACTTGTGACGAGAAGGAGAGACGAGTGTCGGTGAATATCGGAGAAACGGACAGACAGAGTGAATCTTTTGAGACTCTCGGAGGAGTAGGGAGGGCAGGGGAAGGTTACAGATGCTTGGAGGAGCTAGACCTAAGGCGGATTGACTGATTGATCGATTTTTTCGTGTTTCCGGGCGCGTCAACTGCTTCGGTCATTAGTCCCGTTAGTGTAGAGCATGTTTGTTTCTCGGGAGATGGCGGTGATCTTCCCCCGCTGGATGGCGAGATCCGACACCGACCTACCGTCGGCTAGCGGGGTTTCCCCCTAACCAGGACTCTCCCACCAGCGGGGTTCCGCCCAGCCCAGACAAGCTCTAAGCCCCCGACCGGTCTCCCGGAATATGTGGTAGTGTAGTGCATGTTAGTCTAAGTGTGTGTAAGGGTAGAGGATAGAACAAGGAAGAGGAGGAACAGATCGCGCGCGGTCCGTGGCCCGTTTGGTAGGGTACTGCTACGGCATTCGCCTGGTGCTGATCGGAGAAACCATGGAAAACTACCGACCAGAGATCGGAGAAACCACGGAAAACTACCGCTAGAATTCTCCTCCAGACAGCGACTGAATTCGACCTAGCTGAAAAGCTAGTGTCGAAAATCGGCCGTCAGGACTCGAACCTAGGACCTCTCGGTCAGAGACGCTGTAGTGACATCAGTTGCACTGAGCTACCGCTACCGATACCTGTGGCGAAAGTTGTTAGAGGCTCGGAGGTGCCGAATGTGCGAGAGAACGTTTTAGATATTCGGGCCATGTACGGGAGACAAAATAGCTCCAAGTGATCGACACTTTCGGGAGTTCGCAACACCGCATTATAATATGGTTCGATCTGCTAAGTGCACGAACTGACATGCCAGAAACGACAGTGCATAAATGTCCAGCCGAGTAAGGACCAAGACGAAGCCGGAAGCAGAGCGAAACCGCGTTTACCGCGCCGGGGAGTCATTGTCTACAAGCATCCACCCGACGGGCCGCCCAGCTGTACAGGCCACTTACCCCAGCGGCGCTTTCAGACCTACGCCTGATGACAACTTCCAGACGATGTACACTAGCAGCGTCCGTACATTTGTGGGCAACGTAAATAAATGTGCTCACATCACATATCATGGGATCGTTTCTAAGACAGGCAAGCCACCTTACATTTCCCTAGCCAAGTAACTTTGAAGAATAAACCCGCAAAGATTCGAGCTCGTCTGCAATCCACGTGTAGGATTGCTTCTGCTGGCAGGATTGTCCGGACGCGAGGCGATCGCTACCACGATCGCTCAGGGGCGCGGAGATAGGTCGAAGAGGGGCCAACAGGCCGGCGGTTCCCTGTGACCCCCGACCGGAACCGGGGACCAGAAGGTGGCGGTCGCAACTGATCGAACAGAGACCAAAAATCGGCGGTTGCTGTACATTACATTGAAATGTCGGTTTGACTTTGATTTTCCAGAGATTGGTCTTGCTTAAAAACTCTAGTGGCCGATTTTGTAACTAAACCCTAACTCTATACGTATTTCTTGAAGCCATCGGTCAAGAAAAGGTGCGCGCGGATATTAATTGCTACCAAGAAAAACGTGTTGGTCTCAAAAGTATAACACGGCGAAACACCGCTTGATGTCGCCTGACACCGTGGCTATTTCTGCCGCGTCCCATGGAGCACGCGGTCAACCACGGCCTAACTGTACCTGATCAGCCAGCGTCAATTCTAAACCTTTGGCTATACTCCCATTCAAACACAGTGTCCCTTCAAGGGCACGCGCTGGAAGGAGAGGGGGACATTGTCATCCAATCGGGAGCTTCAATTCCAAAAGTTTAAGACGCACGAAGCTCCCGACAGGATGACAACGTTCCGCCCTCCTAGCTCGCGACCTTGAAGGGTCACTATATTTAAATCGGATTATAGCGACAAGACGATGACGAGGAGATCATCTACATCAGAAAAGAGTGAGAAATCCCTTAAAAGAATACTCAACGATGCAAAAAGACCGCCAAAAAGGTCTAAGTATAAATATTATTTCTTAAATTAAAAAGCGAGTGGGCCACGAGCAAGCAGGTCTGCTTGCTAACGTCCAATTAAATCGAATGTCTTTTTCTTAAATTAACATTCGAAATTAATGAAACTTTTTAATTTGGTTTGTTTACCCTTTTCTTTCTTCACTTTTTAGAAAATAACCGGTTAATAAAAATTAAAACGAATGCCCAAACCCTGTGTTGGAGCCTCCCGCGGGATGGTAGTGTTGAAATATTTTGGAAGAAATAAGTATATATTAATGTTCGTATTTTGCTTTATATTTCAATAAATTGCATTTCCTAGTTACCATTTCCACAATTTCTATACATCCCATTTATTTTAGTTGATTACATTCATCTACAATTCTATTTATTTAATTAACCTTAAACCTTTTTTTCACATTCCTCAGAAGTTAACATTCTTTGAAGCTAATATCTGTATTATTATACGTCTCCATTAAGAGTTGAACTATTTTATTCTATTTTATTGCAAAGTTTTTCATCACATGGGGCCGACTTGTTGCAATTTTGCTTTTCAGTGGGCCCATGTCCTCTAGCCGCGTTACAGGCGCTGCTCAGGGCGAGCATACAGTGGTTGCGGCTGCCAACGTCCCTGCCTTCTGCCTCCAGACTCTCATTAACATTTCCACGTCCTGGTTAGCAGGACCATTTCACCCAATCACAAAACTGTATAGCTCATAATTGGTCGCTTTTTTGCCGTTCTTAGAGTTGTGAAAACAAAAAATTTGCCGCGGGTCATTTTCTAAAAAAACAACAACAGAATTTAAACTCTTGGAAGCCCCCGCCGCGAAGAAAAGGCACGAAACCTCCCAAACTAATAACCGTAACAATTCATACTTTATGCCAAAATTTGCTCTTAAACGTTGCTATATGTAATCTGAAATAAAAAGATTTGACGAGGACCGGTTAGTTTAAAATACCCGGTTAACCCCTTTTAAACCGCGAAGAAAGGGCACGATACCTCGTGAACTATTACCCTTAATAATTCATACTCTATGCCAAAATTTGCTCCTATATGTTGATAATTTTAATCTGCAATCAAAAATATTGGCACGGACCGGTTAGTTCAAAATACTCAGGTTGGAACCCCAGAAATGTAATTCTTGGATGCCCCTTCCGCGAGGAAATGGCACGATACCTCCTGAACTATTAGCCTTAACATTTCATATCTATGACAAAATTTGCTCCTAAACGTTGGTAATGGTAATCTGCAATAAAAAAATTTGCTGCGGGCCGGTTAGTTCAAAATATCCAGGTTCAAACCCCAGATTTTAAACTCTATGAACCCCTTCCCGAAGTCCTGGAAGCTCCCTGCGCAAGAAAAAGACACGTTTCCTCCTGTACCAATGGCCGTAAAAAATTCATTCATACATATACTGACACACCGGACCGGTTAGTTTACAATACCAGGGTTCCAACCCCAGAATTTAAACTCTTGGAAGCTCCCTCCGCGAGGAAAATGTACGATACCTTTTTGAAGTTGAAGTCTTGGAAGCTCCCTGCGCAATGAAGAGAAATGTTACCTCCTAAACCAATAGCCGTAACAATTCATACTATATGCAAAAATTTGCCCTGACCTGTTGGAAACAGTAATCTGTAATTAATTAATTTGCCTCGGACCGGTTAGTTTAAAATACCGAGGTTCGAACCCCAGAAATTGAAGTCTTGAAATCTCCCTGCGCAAGGAAAGACACGTTTCCTCCTGAACCAACAACCGCAACAATTTATACTGTACGCCAAAATTTGACATTAAGCGTTGCAAAATGTAATGTGTAATAAAAAAATTTGCCGCGGACCGGTTAGTTCAAAATACTCAGTTTGGAACCCCAGAAATTTAAGTCTAGGAAGCTCCTGCGCAAAGAAAAGACACGTTTCCTCCTGAACCAATGGCCGTAAAAATTCATTCATACATATACTGACATACCAGATTGTAACTAATTTGGAATTCAGCAAATTTCATTAAAATAACACCTTATTAGCAAAAAGACGTTTGTTGCCATGGTACCTGAGTGCAATATATAAACTATGCCCATTAGTTTAAAAGCGGACGATAAGTAGCGTCTGTGGTTTCGCTTACGAAGAAAGATAAACAAACGTACGAGAATTAAAAGGTAAACAAACTTATTTCCGGATCTTCATACATTTTTTGCGATGTATTCTGTCCATTCTTTAGGACAGTTCTCCAAATTTCTGTTTTTTTACCCTGACTTGTACGGATGTACAATTTTTTCTGTGAGCAAATTTTTTTAAATCTCTTCTGGAATTGTTAGTGTTAAATTTTCTTCAATGCTACTTGTATTACAAGAGCTCTCTGAACTTTCTGCAGATTCTTCGTGAGACGGTGGTGGACCAATCAATTGGGTTTTATATCGAACGAATTGTTGAAATCGAGTGTTGAGCTTCTGAAGTGAGAAGAATCAAAGACGTTTACAGACTTCTGGAAAAAATTCTTGTATTTCATTTTGTAGCATTACTTGAAATAATGGTACCGCTCCTGTTGCATTTCTAAATTCGCTTCTTTTGTACATAACTTGCAACTCGTAACTCCAACTGATAACGTATTGCGGAAAATAATAATTTGTGCTAATTATTTGGTATATATGAGGTGTGGCACATATTGAAGATGATGAAAAGAAAAATAATAGTAATACATTTTAAGGAAAAGTGTGTTTTATAAACGATACATATATATATATATATATATATATATATATATATATAATAATCAAATATACACTTAATAAATTAACACGCTGGCACTAAGAAAAATCAATATAGAAAATTATAGAAAATTAAGAATTTTCTAGTTTTCTAATAATTTTGTTAAAATCTTTAAAATTATACAATGAAAGAGACAATTATTTAATTTTGAGTTTACTAATGTTGGTCGAACTAAAACTCGAAATTGCCAAGTGTTGGCCCTCCTCCTTTTTTTTGTTTTCCTACTTCGTTCCCCAGGTAATGGATGTCCTCTCTGCCGCGTTCGACCAGAAATCAACACTCCCTCTCACCCTCTCTCTCTCTCTCTCTCTCTCTCTCTCTCTCTCTCTCTCTCTCTCTCTCTCCCTCTCCCATGAGTATCAATTGTTACGGATATTGGTTAAGAAGGAAACGCCTTTTCCTTCGCAGGGAGCTTAAGACTTACATTTCTGGGTTTCGAAATCGGCTGTTTTAAACTAACCAGTCTACGGCAATTTTTTTTGGACAGATTACAATTTCCAACGGGTAAGGGCAAATGTAGGTATAGTGTATGAATTGCTACGGCAATTGGTTCAGAGGTAACGTTTCTTTCATTGCGCAGGAGCTTCCAAGACTTCAATTTCTGGGGTTCGAACCAAGCAATTTATAGTAACCGGTCCGCGACAAATTTTTTTATTCAGATTACAGTTTGAACGCTAGGGAAAATTTTGAGAGTATGAATTGTTACGGCAATTGGTTCAGGATGTAACGTTTCCTTGCCCAGCGCAGGGAGCTTCGAGGACTTTAATTTCGGGGGTTCGAACCTGGCTATTTTCAACTAACCGGTCCGCGGCAAATTTCCTTATTGCATATTACAATTAGCAACGTGTAAAAGCAAATTTTCGCATGGTGTATGAATTGTTACGGTTATTAGTTCAGGAGGTATCGTACCTTTTCCTCGCGGAGGGGGCTTCCAAGAGTTTAAATTCAGGGGTTCCACACAATAGATTACATGATGTTATCTCTTATATTTAATGGCATAAGCCTATGGACCCCTGCCTAACCCTCTAAGCTCTTGTCAAACTTCGACACCAGAAGAACCCAGGCCTACGAAAGATCTAGAAAACGCACTCAATACTTACTTAGAAATAAAATAATTATTTTTATTGTTTAACATTGATTTATTTGTGTCAATAATAAATATTTTAACATGGTGGATATTTACTTTTGCATCACTATTCAACGTTTGGTCTGCACAAAACTACACATTAGCTATAAATTGAAAAAATATATCATACAAAAATGTAAAATAATAAGGTAAAATAAATACTAATAAACTAGATAACATGAACGTTTTTGCACTCTTTTAACAATACGACGTATGGCTGGCGATAATCATGAATACTGGACTTGAGGCACTCTATAACTCTGATTCTGGTTCTAGTTCTGATTCTGGTTCTGATTCTGGTTCTGATTCTGGTTCTGATTCTGGTTTTGATTCTGGGTTTTGGTCTGGTACTGGGTGCGGGATTTTACGTTTAAATCCCCTGAACCTCAAACGCTCTTTTCCTGTATAGGAAATTACATCTGTAAGAGAGAAAGAGATGATGGTATAGATTGGTAAAATATTGTTTTACAAGCGCATATTGACAAATTACTCTTTCATTAAACAACTCTTCATCATCAAAGCGAAAGCTACCAAAGAAAACTGTATGCATTGCTAGCACAATAAGCACGAAGGACTACGTGTAACTATTCCTAATGATATTATTAAATATATTTTGCAATCGAGGAATTTTATTCACCGAATTTGTGTGTCAATATGTTAATGTATTAATCAAAACTTATTGACCAAAACTGTAAGCACCTGCAACTAATAGTGTTGGAGGATTATGTAACTACTATACGATTAGAATAACATATCGTTGATATACAAAAAAAGGAACATATTACGAAAATGTAATTTTATAGGAGAGAGGGAGTATTGAGAGTGAACGACTACTGTCAGGCTAAATGAGGGAGAGGAAGCATATGGGATCGCAGGGTGTCTAAACCTGACCCGACGACGTGCTTTGTGACAGAGTCTGTATAGGACCAATAATCTTTCGCAGTAACTTATCGAGTCACAGAAAATTATGATACAAGACTTCCGAAGTGCTGCTACCTAACATTCACAATTTGTTCTCTTGGCATCGCCAACGTGCTCTTGACACATATATAGAAACGATTTATATTGCTTAACCATTTATTGCTACGAAATCATATTTAAAAATAGTCTTGGCGTTCAATATACATCCAAGCAAGGAATTCGTATAGTGATGAATCACTATTGCAATTTATATTTGAATATTTTCACTTTAAATTTTATAAGTAGTAGTCCTTTACTGTTTTGAATAAGGACGTTATTTGGTGTTTTACTATTTTCAATGAGATGTCGGAGGTTACTTAATATGACGGAACTGCAAGTATGGTCTACGCCAACGTGAAATGAAAAATATCGTTATAAAGAAATGTAATGGCGATAGAACAAAAGGAAAGATAAAGACAAGGACTCAGTACGTCGAATGCAGGCATGATAAACTAAGCTTAAATGTTTTCAAATTCAACAAGCAGCGTATACACGTGGTAATGCTCTATTCAATCGTTCATATTACAAGAATATTGTTTAAATGTGTTATATTGTTTCTGAATCCAGTTGCACGAAACGCTTTTGATTAATTGAATATCCTGAAAATAATTCATTTTTATGAAGTTATAGATAATACAGTTTTTTAGAAAGTACTGTGTGATGAACAACTAAAACACATTAAATTCAAGTACAGCAGTACATCCCTGAAGAGGACCGCGACATGTCGGTCGAAACGTCGGCACCTCAGCCTTCGACGCGGCGTCACCCGGACAGCCCAGATCATATTAAATTCAAGTTTGTCTAAATACGAGATAGCAATAATTAGGTATTATGCACTAAACTTCATCACAATGATATCACGTGAAAAATATTTAAAGGACAGAATTAGTTCTGTCATCTGACAGAAGTGCCTAGAGAGTAGGAATTGTCATATTGTTTGAATTACGAGCTAGTATTAATGTTAATAATTATTTTTATGAAGGTTAACTTATAAATGAAAGCTATTGAGTTTTATTCCAACATATTAAAGTACAAGGCAATATCATAGACGTATTTAATGAGAAATCATTACCATTATTTTGAACTTTAATTTCAGTTATTGTAAATGCTACTTTGTTATATTTTTCTACGAATTTAGACTAACTGTTGAAGAATTGAAAAACTAAATAGTTCAGTAACTGTAAACCGGATTTTGAGAAAAGTGCGGCATGACACAATGTGTTGTCTCGACTTCAATGATAGGCACAGACGCAACAGAGCTGGGTAGTGCTTGTTGTCTACGTAAAATGCTCGTAGAATGCTACGTTTATGCTCTCCCTTAGTGCGGTACATCTAGGTTCGCCAGAATATTCTGGAAGCGCCTTTGAAAGCAATTTTTTAACCTCTACCCTTAACCCTTTGCTAACATACAACATGACTGAAAAGGGCACGAAATTACCAGACGAGCTGGTTCTTTTCGATCTCTTTGAAATATTGACAACGCTCTAATGTGACGGAATGTGACTATGCTTTCACTTTCTCACTGCGTTATTTTGCAGATTCTGAATATTGGCAGTAACACATTTCAGTTAAAATTTTCCTAACAACTAAATCTTTTCTATACTCATTCCAGACGCCTCAAAATTACTCCTTCCATCACTTGCACACTAGGCCCGTTTGCATGGAATTACGTTAATCGCGCATATGCGGCGGCGATGGTGTAGCGGTTAGCGTACCGGACTTCTATACCCAAGTTTGCGGGTTCAAACCCGATCGAAGCCGTGGATTTTTAAGGGCGAAAAAATCCTTCGTACGCCTTCCTTCGGAGGGGAAGTAAAGCCGGCTGTCCCATGTTAGTAGATTTACTGCATGTAAAAGATCCTCAAGCCTAAATGATGCCTCTGAGCTAAATTCAAATCGCCTGTTTCGTCGCCCAGTAATACCTTCTTTCTCCCATGGTTGGTGAAAGGAGCGTAGCGGAATTTGCGTGGTCAGACGGAAGAGCAGGCCTCATGGCCTGAGTCTCGCCACGTAAAATAAGGCAAATTCAATTCAATTCAATTCAATTCAATTCAATTCAATTCATATCGCGGCATTCCTTCCTGCTGCTCACGCGTTTATTTTTCAAGTCTTCTTCTGATAGCATGTAATGAACGAGCTACAATCTTTCGGAAGTGGCAATACACTTCTTTTATGCTCTACCATTTTTACCAAAGGTAGCAAGTAGCTGTTGAGAATTTTATAAAAAGCAATGGTTTGTTTGATTACAGATTGACACTGGAAAATAAAACGAAGGAAACAAACCTATCAATGAAATATATAATACACAATTACCATGTACCACAGATACTAATAACTAATTGAATTATCAATATGTGCACATTGTATTTGTTTTAATTGAGATACTAGTTTTAAAATTATGTGTCAGGAAGAAATGTTCATTTTCATTTATGTGATGGAAAGGGCATTGATCTAATATGACAGAGAAATTAACTCGAATAAAATTCTGCACGAAAGAGAAGATTATAAGAGAATGTTTCAATATGTAGTAAAATATTTTCTTGATAAAGATAATCAAGAATGAATAGAAGTATTTATCAATAAAGAGAACTTACTGAGACAGCAGCAATCTAGGCAGTTGTTGAGGCACATAGAGAAGGGGTTGTGTCCACACTTCTGTCCAGTCCAGGCGTCCTTTGCATCGTTGTGCCCGTCCCTGCATATAAAGGAAAACATACGCATATTTACAAAGAAATTTCCATAAATATAATGGGCTACGTTATTATTATTATTATTATTATTATTATTATTTCATATTTCAAAATTTCACGCTCTTCCGGAGTTTTCAAGTATAACTCAAGGACAGAACGTCAACACATATGGTGAGACAGATGGTGAGAAGTTCTTGCTCCAGTGCACTCAGGTTCCGCTTCAATGATTTAGGGAGAGAACCTTGCGCACTATGTTGGTGGTTGCCAGCAACACTGCCTTCTGCATGGTTCTGAGGTGCCACTCATTTAGATGGAGTTTTTTTTTCACAATCCTCCAATCTTCAGTCACAAGCCCATTAGTTGAAATAACCACTGGTACAATATCTACCTCTATTAGTTTGTACAAGTTTTTCAGCTCAACTGAGAGTGGCTGATATTTTCTCCTCTTTTCTGCAATAGTTGTCAGCAGATTATGATCCAGTGGGACTGCGATATCAATTATTATTGCCCTACGAGTAGTTTTGTCGAATACGACAATATCAGGCTTATTTGCTTCCACTGTTCTATCTGTAACAATGGGAGTATCCCACAAGATTTTTGTTCTCTCATTAGACAAAACTTGTTCTGGTAGATATTTGTAGTATGGCAGGCTTTCCTTTATCAGGTCCGATCTTTTAGCAAGAGCTTGGTGGATGATTTTGGCTACATTATTATGACGTTGTAAATAATCTGTTTGTGCCAACTGAGAGCATCCACTGCCGATATGTTGGATAGATTCGGTGGCCTTCTTACATAGGCGACACTTGTCACTGATGTTCTCTTTAATAATATATCGCCTGTAGTTATTAGTGGCTACTACCTGATCTTGAATGGCCAGTACAAATCCTTCCGTTTCGCCAAAAACCCAGCTGTTCTCAGCCATTCAGTCGAGTTCCTTTGATCTCCACTGGAGTACTTTGAAGAGCAGTAGCAAACCTGCCATGGAGTTCCTTTGATCTCCACTGCTCAATTCGGTCCACAGGTTTCGGAACTCTTGGATTGTGATCTTCCTGGAGCAGCTTCAGAGGTGTATAGCCGTGATCTTGTGCACAAATGGCCGTCATGGATTCGTTGTTGGTGAAATAATTTCTGAGCTGTTTTTCTTGCTGGCGACACATAACTTCAAGATTTAACAGTCCACGGCCCCCATGATGTCTTGAAAGATACAGCCTTCGGTGGAACTTCAAGGATGATGCATCCGATATTTTGATAGAAGTGTTCTGACTTTTCTATCGAAAGCTTGCAAAGATGTCTCAGACCACTTGACAACTCCAAATGTATGTGATGCTGCTGAAAGAGCCAGGTGTTAATTCCTGTAAATTTGTCTCTTGAATTAATACACGACTTGCAGACTTTCGTCACACGAGAGAACCTTTCTTTCCACTTGTTTTCTTATTTTTTCATCCGCAGTTCCTAGGAGCTGCTGGAGGCCCAGATACTTGTATTCATCGCCACTGAAGAGTTCTTGAATTCTCAAATCTTCCATCAAATGAGGTTCATTCTCTGTATTCTGGACGCTACCTCTCTTCACGTGAACTACTGCGCACTTCTCCAAACCAAGATCCATACAAACAGAGCTGCTGAAGCTTTCTACTAGTGTCAGCATGCTGCGAAGTTGTTCTGGCCCTTTAGCATAGAGCTTGAGATCATCCATATATAATTGGTGGGAAATGATCTTCTTGGGGTTCTTCAAAGCATACCCATAGCCGGAAGCATTCAACATCCTACTCAAAGGGTTTAATGCTAGGCAAAACCAGAGCGGACTTAGGCTATCTCCCTGAAAAATGCCTCTACAAATTTTTAAAGTATCTGTCTGGTAACTGAATTTCCCTTGCGTTACAAGCAGTGTTGTTCGCCAGCTGTTCATACACGTTGTAAGAAATGTAATGATAGAGGGATGAACCTTGTAGAGTTGAAGGGTTCGCTGCAACCAAGAATGCGGAGTAGAATCGAATGCCTTTCGGAAATCAATCCAGCCCACTGACAAATTATGCGCTTTCTTTTTTACATGCTTGGATACAATATTATCTATTATTAATAATTCTTTGCATCCTCGAGATCCTTTCCTACAACCAACCTGTTCTGGCAAAAGCAGCTCATTTTCTTTCAGATGCTCGTCGAGTTTGGTGGCAATAATGGAGGTGAGAACTTTATAAATTGTGGGTAGACATGTAATAGGTCTATAATTCTCGGGGCAAGACGCATTTCCTCCTTTCGGTAACATAAATGTCACACCCATGGTACAAAATTCTGGCAGCACAGATGTTCCTTGCAAAATATTTTGAAATTGACTCGCCAATATATCATGAGTGCACGTCAGATATTTCCACCAAAAATTATGGATTCCATCTACTCCTGGAGCTTTCCAATTGTGAGTTCTCTTTATAGATCTTTTTACATCCTCTGTTGAAATCACAACTCTATTCATTTCTGGGATATTATGACACGCTTCTTCTTCCTGTCGTATCCAGTATGCTTCATCAAAATGTTGCTTTGGAGTGGACCAGATCTGAGACCAGAAGTCCGTCATGGCAGAAGCACTTGGGGGGTTTATATCATTGTCGTTGGCACCTCTTGACTCTAGATATCTATAAAAGCCTTTTTGGTTGTTAGAGAAGAGGGAATTTTCTTTCTTGCGTCGCGCTGCTTCATTATACCTTCTTATTCTCGCCCCTAGAGCTGCTATTCTTTGTCTTAATCTCATCTTCAACATTGAGTTTACTTTATTATTATGCATTGCATCATTGCAACATTGAGCTTACTATTATTATTATTATTATTATTATATTAATAATAATATATTAATAATAATAATAATAATGATAATAATAATAGCAGCAATAGCGTAAAAATATTTCACGCAGAGGCACATTTTTCCGCTCACCCTCCTCGGAGCACTCTGGCGACCGGGAAGGGCAGACAACCCACCACATTTCCCCACCGATTTTAGCGTGCTGCCATGGATATTCGCGTCACAATAAAATCATGCGCATTACTTTTATAATGGACCCCGAACTAGAATATGTTTCTGCTGTCCTATCAAATTTTATTTTAATGGATTTGGTACGTTTCAGAAATAAGCTTATTGTTCATTCAAGAAAGAAATTTCCGTAAAAAATATATATGGTATTCTAAATGCATTATAAGAATCATTTCGTGTCTACCAATGCACAAGATTGAACAGTCTTCTTTCCCAGATGAATTGATGCGCTCAGAATAATGACGGGAAATTCCAACCGGCCTCACATTTTCAGTTAGAAGAATGACGGTAAATTCATACTGTATACATATCATATGCTAAAATTCCAAATGAATTGGGATAACCCTGAAATTGCACCTTCAAAAATTTGTCCCTAGAGAAAGTGAATGTGAATGCAAACAGAAAATAGTCATTTTTCTCGAAACGAACTGCGGTTGGGATTTGCCGTGATCGCTCTGAGCGCCTCGGTATATATATATTCGTACGGGTTACTTTTGCGGGGAGACTGCCCGTAGGCAGTGTTCCGCACCCGAGTTTCGACCCAGGCTTCCTTCGAAGCCTACCCCCGACGCGGGTCTCTGGGGACTCTTTATCTAAGCAGGCGCGCCCCTTGGGCAGTCCCCTTCTGCGCCTGGGATTTGACTCTCACTTTCTCCGCCAGATGTCGGGCTCAGTGAACTATATCCGAACTGTCTGGTTGGGAGAAAGTGGGATCTCGCTAGGGCGGGATGTTGTCGGAGGGATTTAATTTTGCCGGGCATCCTGCCAGGGTTCTTTTACATGCCACAAGAGTGACATGGCTACTGTGGATTTTCCGCCCTTCGAAAATCCGGGTTCCTCGGCCGAGTTCGAACCCGCGCACTGGGGGTTCAGAGGCCAGTAAGCTAACCCCTCACCCACCGAGGAGCCCAGCGCCTCAGTTGAAGAATGCTAAATGCTCGGGAGTGACCTGACGGCGAGGAGGTGCAGGAGCGGCAGTGCGCCGGCGAGAAGGGCCAGCGTAAGGGCAAGGAAGACCACCCACGCCCCGTCCTCCCAGCCCTTGCCCGCTGGGTCCGTGCTCCTCGCGCCACCGCCTTTCTCCGTGCCCGCGCCCGCACCCGCACGCTGTGGCAGGGGGCAACCAACACTCTCTCAATACCTTACGCGCACACTCGATCACAGGTGTACAATTGATGTAAACAGACTTCAATCAAATTATAGACAACGAATAATACAAGGACAATTTATTTCATATTGCACAACGTATTGCACAAATTATCCGAAATAACAAATTAATAGTGAACGAAAAGAAAACGGTTTTAATGCAGTTTTCCATTTCAAATAAACAATTCTGTGCCCCATTGAAAATGAACAGTGTACCATTGAATGATGTTAAGGCAACAAAACTTTTAGGTCTCTCAATTCGGTCAAACCTTAAATGGAACGTCCATTTAAATGAATTGAACATACAATTAAGTTCATTATGCTACGCGGTCAGAATTCTTGCAAATTCAGTCAGCCTTCATACTGCTCGTTGTGTATACTTCGCGAATGTTCATTCCCGCCTGAGATATGGCATAAGATTCTGGGGAAATACATCTTATAGCTCCCAGACTTTTAGATTACAAAAACGAATTGTACGAATAATAACCAAATCCCACTCACGTGATTCATGTAAGCCTCTCTTCATTAATCTAGGAATTCTACCATTACCGTGTCTTCTTATTTACGAATCAGTGGTTTTTGTAAAAAATGACTTGCTCAAGGGCGGGAATATATTTTCAGAAAATGCCGAAGTCTATTACTATAACACTCGACGTAGAAATCCTATTCATCAGGTGACAGTATCAACAGCTCATTACAAAAAATTCACATACAATACATGTACATTATTTTACAACACTTTGCCAGATGACATTAAACGATTAAATTCAATAGAAAAGTTTAAATCCCAAGTGAAATCGTTTCTGCTGCATAACTGTTTCTACACAATTTGAAACTATACTGAGCATCACAAGAAAAGTAACATTAATTTTAACAATGATACATAATGCATTATTTACCATTTGAACTGTATAAATGAGTATAAACAACCTGTAACAACTATTGTACTACAGCTTCCGGGTCAATGACCCCCATCTCGATCAGGTTTTTCGTCCAGTTTCCCTGATCCATTGAGCAAATGCTGAGATGGCCCTTGTTTTGCTTCTGGACATAAATGTAACTTCATTTTCTGTGCACGTCTTCTAGAATCCAGTGGGAAATACAATTATTCAAATTATCGTTTCCATGTTGTCGCGGCAGGAAGTAATAAGAGCCAAAATTTATTGCTTATTTATCCTTGAAAATAGATTTTATTACATGGGAGTTTTTTGTTTTTTTTCTCCCTTTCAAATTCAAAATTTATTGCTTATTTATTTTGAAAATAGATTTTACTACATGGGAGTTTTTGTTTTTTTTCTCCCTTTCAAAATTCAAAATTTAAGTAGTAAGTATATGACTTGGTGTAGCGATCACAGAATTTTGAAAATGTGCACACAATTCACTTTTCCCCATAGGACGTCATACGCAGTTTTTAACTGTTTTTTTGACGTAAAATAAATAAATAAATAAATAAATAATAAACGTTTCGAAATCACATTGATTTCATATTCAGGCTGTAATTGACAAACATACAAACAATGGAATACATAACATCTTACATTAAGGAAATACAATAGTAAGGTACTATAATATCACATAAGATACCTTTATGGGGTATATATATATTATATATTTATATATATATTATATATATTATATTTATATATATATATATATTATATATTATATATTATATATTTATATATATATATATATACACACACACATATTTCTAAAGAGAGACTACAAACAAACTTGGATTGATATTACGTCAAGGGTGTAACTTCTTGTATAACGAATATAACCTCTGCATATAATAAGAAATGTAAAACAAAGGTTTCTTTACTATTAACACTGAACATAACCAACATCATGAAACCACTAATTTAGGTAGGTGTACAGCTTGCAAGGCCTCAAGGACCACAACTACAACCTTCAATTTGGCTGCGGGTCATATTTGCATTACGCGGGAGATCCACATTTGACTTTCCCAAATTACTTGGCACTTGGCATCATGTGTGATATCAGGGCGTACTATGCACAACGCATTGAAACACATTGAGGTGATTTTGAATTTACTAGAAAAAAATCTTAAATCTAAACTCATTTTTATATTAAAGAGGCAGTTGAATTCAGCAGGGCGACTTGGCAGTAAGCGCAATATGTTCTCGCCCGACATGGGCGAAAGGGACTTTCACTATTGACTAATAACGTTTTGCGAGCCGCCAGTTGGACAACCCTGCACTAGACCAATTTACCTTGAATAATAAGTAATTACGAGCGCATTGTTAGGGAGATCGATATCCCCTAAGTGTAGTAGGTATTTTCATCGCGTGATGTGGCAATGGACATCCTCCGCTGGCTGGCGAGCTCTGGGGCTCACCTACGTCGGCTTGCGAGAATTTTCCTCAACCAGGAATCAGTCACCAGCTGTGTACCGTAGCTACCGACTGGTCTTCCGATAAGTGAAGTGTGGTAATACAGTGCTAGTGCTAGTGCTAGTGCTAGTGCTAGTGCTAGTGCTAGTGCTAGTGGTGTGTGTGTGTGTAGTGCTAGTGCTAGTGCTAGTGCTAGTGCTAGTGCTAGTGCTAGTGCTAGTGTGTGTGTATAAGAAAGGGATGAGGATAGGACAAGAAAGAAGATTTAAAGATCGCGCGCGGTCCGAGGCCCCATTTGTTAGGCTACTGTTCCGGCAATCGCCGGGTTTTGATCGGAGAAATCACTTAAAATTACCTTCCAGAGCAGCCGAGCACTAGAATTCTCCTCCACACAGCGGTTGGATTCGACCTAGATCCCTTGCTATTGTCGAAAATCCTGCCATCGTCTGAACTCGAACTCTAGAACCTCCCGGTCAGAACGATATTAGTTGATGCCCTGAGCCACCTTTGCCGGTCACTAGCTCAAATATCCCAGCGTTGGCCGACATTTATTCAATCACCTATAACGTAGGAAACCTATGTAATATTAGTTATTTGGAAATGTGTTATGTGTTATTTGGTTATATATTTCATCGAAAATGGGGCTCGGGGACCAGCAGGACAAAGAAAAACTAGTGGTGCTGTAACGGCACGTACCATTTTATATGAAACAGTTATGTAATATTAATAAACATTAAATATCGAAAAATTGATTTTAATATTGCTCGATATTATTTTTTTATATTTTGGAGTTACATTTTTCATTTTTGTTGTATTTTTTGGTGTATTTGTTTTATATATTTTCTTGTGTATTATCTATATTTTTTGGTTTTCATTTTTTCGCCTTACTTCGTAATAGTATGGCAAAAAACGGTGAATTTTCTACAATCAACTCTTATTGTCGGGCTCTGGAAACGAAAAAGTGTTCTCTTCTTCTTGTATAAAGTAAATTATCTCCTCTAAAACGCTGTGTAATCAGAATCCATATTTTGTGGACCCTTGTCACCGAAAAATTGAATGAAGCCAAGTCAGTCCGTCCATCTCTCCGTCTGTGGTCAACGCTAGCGCCTAAGCCGTTTAGACAATCTTTTACAAAATCAATATTCCTCAATCTATTTAAAGGAACTCGTAGTCCTGCTAGTTTGAAACGGATATTTTAATTTCGCGGCGTACTTTTCAAGGTGCCTAATTCATATTTTCAATATTTAAACATTGAAAAAACATTGAAAAATGAGTTTTTTCTTTATTTTTACCTAAAGAAGTTTGTCAGACTAAGTCATTGTAATAACGCTTGGAGCAGGTCTCCTTTGCAATCTAGGGTTAAAGTGTCTGGTATTAAACATTGTATTCAAGCTCTTGAAAGGCCTTCTGGCCGATCAATAAATAAATATATTCAATCCCAATATTTTCACTATACGAAAAAAAACATTCGCACGAACATGTATAGTAGTCATCTCCCACACGCCACTATTATATCATCAAGTCGTCCGGTCTCCATGCCATGAACTATGTAAATACGTGAACTTCGTAAATATGTTCTTATCAACCTTATACTTCTGACTTACAATGTTACTGATGTTGGTAAATGAAATACTATTATACGCCTGATAAAAAAGCAAAATTATTTTTCAGATGAAATTAGTTGTTTGGTTTATTGTAGAATCTCAAATACTTCAACAACTCTAAAATCTTGAGACGAGAGAGGCTCTGAAAAACTAAGAGTAATAATTGAAAGAAAATTTTTCATTTTTGTGTTTTTATCATACCAACTAGAAACGTTAGCCAAGAATGAATTAAATACAATAATATGACTAACTCCCTTTGAATAGACGAGTAGCGTAAGATAGTTGCTAGTCCTGGACACTAAAATGCAAACATTACAAAGCAAATCACTAAATTTTAGAAAATACCTCGGTGGGTTCTTCTCGAACCTCCAAAGAGTACAGGGGTTGCTTGAAGCCTTTGCTGTATATCCTATCCGCCTCGTCGGTGGGTATGCGGAATGTTTCGACCTGCAAAAGACAGAAGATAATTAATAAATTTCTCTTCTTACAATACCTCAAACCAAAGATATTCGTAAATGTACTAGTCCTGCCATAGTTTTTAACGTCATCAGACCGATAAACAGCAAATAACGGATCCTGCAATTTGCGTTATAGACCGTTGTATCGTCCAAATATTTTCATAATAGCATCTCCTTAAAAGTAAAAAAAAAAAATGTTACAAAAAGGAAAAGCCGATCAATGTACACGTACGCCATCTTTAGCTATTTTCTTTTGATTGAACCTAACAGATGTAAATGTTTAACGGACGACGGCGATTCGGAGAAGCCTATCATTCCCGTTTCTTTGCATAATAACAGAAAAAAAAGAACAAATATTTTCCAAACTGTAGTGGAGGAGACTTTTAAATAAAACGCCGTTACCAGCATTGGTCACGCCAAGCAGAAAGCACGTTCAACCTTGAGCTAACAGAGCGAGTATCAGAAGGCGAGATCCATTGTAGGTTCAATTCGTTTCTGGCTCAACTGATTTCTCTTTTTCATAGAAAGAAAACAACTAACTTTTCAACTTAATCATCCTTTATTTCAACCCACTTTTTACATCTGTATATTAGCTGTTATAGGCGTTTGAAAAAAACACTCCTACTTTCGTTCGCAAAAGGGTAGAAAACTGCTTTTTTCGTCCATCACTCGTCTGAAACTTCTTCAGTTTTTATAAGTGGTAGACGTCGCTGGGTGCCCAATCGGGACTGTAGTGCGAATAGTGAAACTCCTCAATGCAATAGTCCTTCTCAACATTCTTTGCAAGCTGAGAAGTAAGCACATCGTGAAGAAGCTAAATACCATAAGATTCCATGTACCGCAGCGTATCCAACTTAAGTACCTCTCTCCACAAAAGTGAGTAAGATCTCGGGTGCAAACTTATGGTATTACAACAATTAAAAGTAAGACTATAAACTGCTCAGATAGCTTTATCATCGATGAACGATATATCTCGGTCAAGCCGGAAACTTATGGCACCACCCATAAAATGAGGCCAGGGAGAGAAGCAGCCCTCCACGCCCTATCGACGGCCAAGTGCCCAGTTACTCCGCGAGGCGATGAACTGGAGGACGCAGCGAGCTCCGACTGTTATTGTGAGAGAGATCGCGCATAGTAAATTATTGTATTAATACAGTCGACTCCGGTTATAGTGAACTTCTGGGGACTCACATGTTTGGTTCACTATATCTGAGATTCACTATATCCGATGATCTCAAAATTAAATACAATTTCTCCACAAAGATTGATTTTATTCATATAGAGATACAACAAAATTAATTAACAGCACGAACTGCAAATTTCGGAATCTTCATTTGCCCTAAAAAAATCAATTATTTTCAAATGTTTACTTCGTACATTTTTCATCTGTAATTTCTCTAGATACTTCTCCACCCAGAGTTCGTGCTCTTTCCATACTTGATTGTGTATTGTCCTCGGTTTCTAAGTATCGTAATGCAGTCTTTACTCCTTTCCCCACTGTTGGAGCCCCGCACCACGCCACACTCCGAAGGCCCTTTTACTCGCCTAATAACATCCGAGATTCAAATAACTTCCAGGACGTTGTATTTCGTTCGTTTAATATAGCTGAGGTTCAGGTTTATTACAACTGAATCTTCTAATGATCATTTGTAATGTAAGTGAATGTGGGACCAGTGACTTAAGTGCACTATAACCGAGTGTTCACTATATCAGAGTTCACTATAACCGGAGTCGACTGTACTTTGGATATTATTGACGTTGCTTGGTTGATTAGTGATTCGGGGCGCGTCAACAGATTAGGTCATTAGTCCCGTAAATGTAGTGCATGTTTCCCCTCGGAAGATGGCAGTGATGTTCCCCCGCTGGATGGCGAGATCCGGCGCCGACCTACCGTCGGTTAGCGGGGTTTCCCCCTAACTAGGACTCTCCCACCAGCGGGGCACCGCCCCAGCCGGGACAAGCTCTAAGCTCCCGACCGGTCTCCCGGAATTTGTGGTAGTGTAGTGCATATTAGTGTAAGTGTATGTGTGTGTGTGGAAAGGGAGAGAGGATAGGGAAAGGAATAGGAAGGAAAGATCGCGCACGGTCCGTTGCCCGTTTGTTAGGGTACTGCTCCGGTTGCTTCGCCTGGTGTTGAATGGAGAAACCCCGGAAAACTACCGATCAGAGCAGCCGGCCGCTAGAATTCGCCTCCAGACAGCGACTGAATTCGGCCTATCTGAAAAGTTAGTGTCGAAAATCCTGCCGCCATTGGGACTCGAATCTTGGACCTCCCGGTCAGAGGCACTGCGGTGACATCAGTTGATGCACTGAGCTACCGCTCCCGGTTTGACCTTGCTGCATTGTATCGATTATTCTCGAATCCGTTCACTGTGACCTGCCACTTCAGTTCGATCTCTCTCTTTCTCTCTCTGGTATTTTGTCAAACAACTGTATTACGAGAGGCAGTAATTCTGATAACTTTGATATTGCAACCCTACATTGTACATGGTTAAGATTTGAACTCGTCATTGACCTAATATTATAATAAATCTATATTTTATCAGATTGGGCTCGACACTAGCTAAGAATTTTGGTGACAATAAATACCATTTTCTTAATATTGTAATATATGCCTGGCCATTATAAGAACATCATAAGATTGAGAACATAGCCGAATTATAACAATAACCTTTATTACAATAAGCGACATGCACACTGTTTATGAAGTGAAAGTGTAATTCGAAATCTCGACATGAAATTCTCTTTCCTTTAACTCTTCAATTGCGAAGATTGGTTGAGTGTGAGAGTCACGAAACATTAATACAAAAATAACATTCGTGATGGTCCACATTTTCTTTAAATACGTCTAAGATGGACAACACTCACCTGTACATACTTCATCGTTTCGTTCGTGATACGACTGTTATTGTTCGTCCACCAGACCAAGTCTGAGAAGACAGCACAAAACACGTGCGAGGTTTTCCACTCCGGGCACGGATGCAGCGGCACCAGCTCGGGGAATGCGCAGCTGTACACAACGTTCTCGAACACGCCCACCACCTGCCACTGGTTGGAGCGCTCCAAGTCCAGCAGCGACACTCTGTAGCCCAGGAGGCTGGCGCCCGGCTCTTCGGGGGCGGTAATGTACACCGCCACAAAGCCTAGGCCTACCTTCGCCTCTATCTTAGTCACCGGTGGGGGTGTCTCTGCGAAAAACACGTCACGTCAACCAGTTTGCATGAGGGCGAGTTCTGTTAACCCACCGTTCTGTCACTCACCGATTCTCAGACTCTGTGTTCCTTCATTGTGTGACTAGCCAGTGAAAGACACATAGCCTAGTGCGCGTGCCTTTTTTCGGTATATGCCATTTTATCTCGCGTAATCCAGTAGATTATGCCTTTGAAGTTACATCAATGATATTTTTGGCGCTATATTGGCGCATTATTAACATTGTAAATAATGAATACGAACTTGTAGCATTTAAGTTTTGTACTGAACATTTAGCATTCATAACGGGACGTAGCGGTCATAACAAAGGTCGCATGACGAGGTACTTCTGCGGACGCTTCTTAAAAGCCATAATTAGTCATGCCTGATCAGCACTTTGCACTTTCACTACCCTTGATGACCCTACACGGTCATTTTTCATCCTTTTTTCATCATTTTTCTGTAGAGAAACTAGATGAAAAAAGGACGTTCGGTTCTATGGGTTCAATGCTAACCCACGCAATTGAAGAAAGTTCCATAAAGTGACACTAGGGACGTCGTAGTCAAACTGGATGAAAGCATGCATCATTTTTTCGTACAAAAAACATCCAGTCTGTTCAGTATCGACGGGAAATGATGAAAAAATGACCGAGTAAAACAGGCTTTAGGAGCCGCCCGCGCACAACTCGGGTGCAAAAGAGAGAACCGATGAAGTGTGGGGATGAGACTCATTCTTGGAGTGGGGACCACCAATTAGAATGCGCAATTCCAACCATAGCTTGTAAATTGAACGAGCAGTCCGCGAAAACAGGACGGCCACATACATTTCAAGTAATATTGACTTTTGTATCATATTGGAAGTGCTTGTTGTCGATATGACAGTTAAAATATGTTTGAATCTACGAGTTACACGTATTTGATTTGGACACCAAGTATCATAATTCCTTGTAAGACTGATAATGTAATTCGCTTTGCTACGATGTAATTACAAATTAAGTGTTTTTCTAAATACAAAATTATGATACTGAATTGTTTTTCTTTGATGATAACACTAATAAACTACTTCTTCATTAACTATGTTTAATTGAATGAGATAGTTCTATCGAAACTAAAACATATTATTCTAAAAAAACATAATTATTTTCTGCTCTAATTTCTGACAAGGTTTTTAATGTCAAAGCAAAGAACACCATTAATTCACCGTTTACGAAAATATTCTTTAAAATTTGGAGGTACTATACATGAAGCACCCGGACATTTTCAAAATTTTCACAAAAATTGCTCCAAATATTTTCTTTAAATTTCGAATAGAGTAAAATACATTTATAAAGGTGGCAAAAATTAACAAAAACAATATTTTCTCGAAAACATCCAAATTTTTCTTTACGTTTTTTGTAGGGTTAGTGCCCAGCCAACGATTTCAAATTAAGTTTTTCGAATACGCAATAAATTCCTGTGAGAAAGAGCTTCAAATTTCGCATTTACAGTAATGCTTAATCGCCATTTTCTTAAAAACCGCTTCAAAATTTTGAATGAAAATATCTATTTTGCTCGATATTTTACTCTTCTTTAATATTCTTGAAGTAATATTTCGGTTCTACTATTAAGTTACCGAAAAGTTAAGAAAACGTCAAGAAAATGTCCTTTTGTGACGATAGAGGACAGCTGGCCAGAGAATGGATGACGACCTTAAAGCCAATTCACGCTAAGGAAACTAGAAAAAAATACTACGAGAATGTCTGTGCCATTCTGTAGCATCTGTAGTTACCAAATGTTTATATTTGTGCAGCATACTCTAAAATAATTATAAACATTTTCATGACTATTCGATAACACGGTGGAGAAAGGCTGAGCACGACATAGCAATGATATTGGTTAAAGAACAAAACGAGAACAAATTTTATTTGAAGAAAAATCTTTGTAAGTGAATGCCACTATATACTACGCCGAGAAGTTTAATGGAAAATTTGTATTCATTTTTGAGAAAAGTTTGAAAATGTTCCTGGCACTTTCTGTAAAGTAGCCTGAAAATTCAAAGAATATTTTCAAAATCGCAGGGCTTCTAACCAGTTCAGATTGAGCGAGGAATATCAATTTTTGCATTATTCCTAAGAATGTTCGAGGCGCTAGTATTGTTCACTGGCAGATTGACAGTCAGGGACATTAAAAAAAGACTTTTTCAGTATCAAGGAAAAAATAGAAAAAATAGAACGTGTTTTTTCCATTGAAATCTGGTAATCGAGCTTCTGGAGAATTTCACAATTTTCTCTACAGTAGGCATATTACTCTGCGCGTATACAAGAGAGCAAACTTTTATTGATATTCTAGCCTTAAAATTTCTGTGATTCTTTTAATAGCGCATGCTCATGTTTTTAATAAAACAGCTTGAAAAATGCGAAAAAATGTTTTTTTTAATAAATTTATACTATCTAAGAACTTATACAACACATTTTAGTTTTTAACGAACTTATTTTAGGCGAATAAAATAGATTTATACCCTTAAAATCTGATGTCTATTTACCATTTATTCCATATAGGATCTTTTGAGCCTTCTGAAATTCGAGGATCTAAGAATCGTAGTAGCAAAGTCAGATTTATTTGTGATTTCAGATTCCAATTTAAAAGTAATGTCATTTCTGAGTTTTTGCACTTGACCTCAGAAAAAATTCGAAACTCACACTAGCAATGTTTGGATCGATAGTGCCAATACGACTGACAGGAATTGCAAATAAAGTGTCAAGAACTTTTAAAAGCCTATATAAACTTAAATTTGGAAAACAGGCCAATTTGACTTGTGCCACTAAATCTCCACCTCACATATCGCAGCTCAGAAACTTGGACTTCCTACTGCAGCAAGGTCGTCGCTTGTGATCAGTTGTAGCTTAAGTGGAGCGAATAAACAATAACAATAATTTATTATATTTAAAGTTCATTACCATTACTAAGCTTCCGCTAATTCTGGAAATTTACAGTAACATTACTGCTAGCTGAAATTATTACCAAATTAATCAATTAATGATTGTCACATTGAAAATTATTTTCCCTTTCTTATGTTCACATTCCAATAACTTTGTATAATTTTCATAGATACAATTTACAACTCTCTGCGATGCTCTGTAAATGACATCTATTTAAGGTGTCATTTGCTAAATGTTTACAGAGAACAATAGGACCAACCACATATATACAGTATTGTTACTTCTAAATGATATTACCGGGGAGAAAGGAGATCGACTGGAAGAGAAGAAGTTCATATCCTATAACTTGGAATATTCGAATTGCATTCTCTTTCCCGGGGTTGAAATTTCGGAACCAGTTCCAACCACCGTAAGCTGGTACGCATTCCTTCTTCAGCCATTGACGCTTTTCCTATTAAAGATGTAAAAATTAAATTCAACAACATATTGAAGACAATTGTATTTGCAATGTGCATTTATTGTTTTCCTAATTATAATACCAACGTAATTATCTATATAAATAAAAATAAATCGCCGAAATGTATATAAGCGCATAACTTTCGAACGACTGCATCAAATTGGATAATTATTTTTGTGTTCGTTATTGCCAGGACAAGGTTGTATAAAAGAAAATTTTTAAAAATCGAACATTTTTTTTTAAAATCTCATAATCTGAAAAGTGAGTGAATGAGTCAGAAAACTGTGAGAGATCTTCAATATATTAACACATTATTAAAAGAGGAAAAGGAAGAGAAGAAAAGGAAGAGGAAAAAAGAAAAGAGGAGATAAGAGGGTTATGAGAAGAGATAAAAGAGAGATGAGAAGGGGAAAGGAAAGAGGGGAAAAGTGGGAAAGGTGAAAAAGAGAGATGAGGAAAGAGAGAGAAGGAAAGGAAGAGACAGGGCGAAAAGAGAAAGGAAGAGAGAGACGGGAGAAAATGTCTACCTATCTATTATTTGATGAATTAATCGAGATATTACAATGAAAACCTTTAAATATTCATTCGCTTCCGATGTTTTAAAATGATCGCTCGTTTCTGCCCTGAGCTCGATTCTTGTGTTTGAAAATGACTTTTATTATTATAGTTTTCGATACATTTTTATTTCGTTCTTTTCGATTATCGTTGATTTGAAATTTCAGAAGAAGAAAAGTTTAATTCAGATGAACAAATAGGGGAAAATCTCTAATTCTGATCGTTAAAAGTGAAGTTATATATATATATATATTTATATATACACCAGGTGCCCAGCAACTATGGATCAATGGATCACCCCATAATATATATTTTCTCGTACAGGAAATGCAGCAGGAAATTACGTTATTCACCTTACCAGACTAGGGTTCATTCCAATTATTTTAAGATATTAAAATTTAGTGTTTTAACTAATGAAAATCCTTAGTGTTTTAAATATATTATAGACATCCCACATATTTTTTCATAGTTTCATTTCATTCGAATCTAGCTGGGTGCCATTTTTTAGGAGAATTATACTTAATTTCCAGTTCTGCATATTTTCTCGTAGTGTGTGACTAACGTAATCTGTCTTCGGTACATACCCTTTGTTCAACGACAATATTATTACACGGTGTCTCATCAGGATCATAAATCAAAAGGTATTTGCCGCTGGCGATCACCGCTGTCACTTCAAAAAGTTCTTTTTCACAGGAATCGTCTGAAACGAATTATTTCTTTTTAGTACAACACGTCGAATCTCGCTTATTAACTTATTTTCAAATTATCGTACATGTTGTGAATTGTTCTTCGTCAATTTAAAGTAAAACAGAAAATAAAATTTCAGAAAGAGAGAGGGAGGTGTACATCTTATATATTAAAAAATGTCAACAAGCTTTAAAAAAATGTACATCGAAAATCCACGATAAAAAATGATGTAGTTTTGAAACGCTTTTGCTAAGAGACATAAATATGAAAACTAAAATGGATAAAGTGAATTATAATTAAAAATAATGTCGGTTCCAGTTTGTATGGAAAATATGATTCTTTTGCTGTTTACAAGAACAGTGCAAACAACGAATGACAAGGGTAATCTAAGGAATCGGTCGAGCAATGATGGAGAGAAACACGCAACGTTGGTTATTGATGCAAAGGAATTTACTACTAAAATAATTGTGTTATAGGGAAAATACAAAGTTTCGTTTGGTGTTGAGCAAATACCTAATTTAATATCCGATTATTCAAATGAAAACAAGCTTTGAATGAAAATTATTCATGAATAAAGGCAACAAAATACAATTATCATTGTATTATTTTGAGTAATTTAGAAGTAATTATGACAATGTCTCCTATTGTGATATACCAAAATGACGAACCATTTTCATTATGGAAATATCATTTTATATGACATAGAGTGTGGTGACGTAATTGACAGTTGTTTAAATTAACTATCTTTTTTATATTAGGATTGAGCGTTCTTTTAGGAAGTAAAATTCGTGTCTAGGCGTCCACCCGAGACGCAAGTGAGGGAAGTCACGGATTATAATAGTATCGCCGGGAGAATTTGGAACCAGATCATGGACATTAGGCAAAGACTTTATCCAGAAGCAAGATTCTGCTGCGTCGATGGAGAAGGTTCTAAGGGGCGCCATCGAACGAAGAAGTGGAGAGCGCGCGAAGACCTACGAATGAATAACAAGGTTTATAACTATTGTAATACAGAGAAACTGGTCATGACCAAAGAATGATTCATTTTTGATTACCATAATAAATTATAATTTGTTAAGTTGAAAGAAGGCTGTTTATCATTGTTACGTGCAATCCAGCATATTAATAAGATTTTCAGATTCCTCGCCTCTCCGTATGGATGGCAGATTGAATAATTGGTTGCAGAGTAAGTAGCAACAATTATGAACTTCGAACCCCAATTAACTGAGCTAGCCCAACATAATTGTGTAAGAAGAGATATTTAAATTACGTAGGAATCATTTGGTTTCAAGTGTAACCTTTTCCTGGCGAACAAATTGCATTTGTCAGTAAGAATTATGTTTCAAATTGTCACCAGTCAACGTCGGGCCTGTTTCACTATACTACTTATACTACTAATTTTGTTAGCGTGTATAAATTTAGAGATACCTAAGCAATCTAGTCATTTGAGACACGTCGATGGTTTTGTTAGATACCCAGGATCTCAGAAAGAAACAGTGGGAATTTTTCCAGAAAAATGCACACATACGAATCTCTGACGATACTGAGCAGCACTCGAACACACAGCTGTGGGTGACGGTTTGCAGCTGATGACACCAATTAGCATCTATATTACTAATTTCGTATGCGCGCAGAAATTGAGTGAAAACCAAGCATTATGTGGCCATGTGACTTGTGGATTGTTTTCGTTAGGTATCCAAAAATTTTGGAAAAACACAAAAAAGTGAGACAATTTCAATCTTTTTAAATGCAAAAATTTAATTGTGTTATTCTGCCCATAATATCCGAAATCTTATCCAGTAATTCAAATCGAAACTCTTATTGGTGCTAAATTGCTAGAGGATTTAATTTTGCCAGGATCGGCCAAGTCCCTTTCTTAGGATGTGCTTTACATGCCGACAAACATCCGCATGCATGCATGCATGCATGCCGTCGATTTTCGGCACTTCGAAAACCTCCTGTCTTTGACAGGGTTTGAACACGTGAACTTGGGATCAAGTGGCTCTGGGATCAAGACGTGAGCCCAAATAGCCCGGCATGATAACCACTATACCATCAAAGTCGGTTATTCTGAACACTGTTTTTGTAAAATATTTGATAGTAGAGTATATAATGCAATTCGTGTTATAAGAGAGCATTTCGTATGTTATTCTGGAGTAGTGTGCGTGTGTATGTGTGTATGTGCGCGCGTGTTTGAATGTGTGCGCGAGCGCGCCTGTGCATGGCATGTGCGCATGTGTGTGCGTTTTGCGTGTGTTCGCGCGCACGCTTCTTTTTGGAAAATATGTCTAATGGTTTTGTTCAGCAGCATTTTTGCTGCAACAGGCCACTAGTATTTTTCTATTTGTGCTTAAAATCTTTGCAGATGCATAAGTGTTATTCGTATTGTCATTTATTCTTCCATCTGCGTGAGCCCGTGTGAATATCAAAGAATGTGCAGCCGCATGTGGTTTAAATACAATAAAAATTGACTGACCCAAAATGTAGAAAAAAATTATGTTTCAAAATTGAACATTACATTATTTTAGTTCTGTTTTTGATGCACACATTTCATTAAGAAAACTAGTGGTGTTAAAACAGCACGTTCTTTCTCGCCATTAGTAATGGAAATTAGTTTCAAGCGAAAATTAAATATATTCAAGTAATAGATTTTTATTCAAAATATTAAACGAAAATATATTTCTGGCATTTAATTCATTTTATAAGGTATGCAGTGTTTTTACGAAAATATGGGATGAGTTTTTTACCCTTACAATATTCTTCGTAAGCAGTATGCTAGAAAGTAAAATAATTAATAGTTAATAAATAATATGATACTAATAGCGTTGGCAAACAAATGCAAACAGCTAGAAAAATATATAATAGTAATTATTAAATACTATGATATTGTGATATTCTACAAATATATAAAATTATTAGTGTATATTACCGCCAACGAGAGGCAGACGTCATTATCGCCATCTGTTATCAGTGCGGCGTTACAGCAATGGTTTACAACAATTAAAGAACGTAATTTAAATTAAATAACAAATATAAATATTAATAAAATAAAATATGAAATAATATACAACTTATCCAACTTATCCAACTGCGAAAATTGGGAGGGGGCGACAACGCTAGCAATCTTTATTTCATATTTATTTCAAATATGTTTTAAATAATTTTTAAAAGATTAATTTGTCAACGTATAAAAAAACCTCCAATGTAAGAAGACAACAAAGAAATATGAAATAGTATACAAATTCTAACTTACGTAGCATTCACCTGCCTCAAAAGATCTGCGAAATTATGATTACGAAACGCAGGATTTTCAGAGCGGAGGATTAAGTTTGACGCCTAATTACTAAACAAATATTCATATTTTCGAAAAATTCAACGTGACCTTATTTGAAGATATTTTTGATAAATACATTTCATTACAAGAAAAACTGTATCTTCATAATTGTAGTTGTAGGAAGACGCCGAAAAAATGTTGATTTTTTTCAATTTTCGAGAAATCAGGCTTTTAACCAACGAGACCTGCGCCATTCTCTTAAACGACCTCTAGATTATCCAAAAACAAAATTTAATCCAAATCGGGAGCGCCATTTTTTGGAAATTTTGAAAAACTCCGTCTCCCTTGGTTTCTCCACCCATACCGGGGGTCCCAGGTTGTTGTTGTGTATGCCCATCGTTGCTGGTCTTGCCTTATAATATGTCCTCTCCAATGCCATTTGCTTATTTTGGCTTGCCGTACTGCATCGTTAATTTTAGTCTTTTTTTCTAATTTATGTAGAAGGTATTTTGTCTAGGAGCAAAATATTTAACATTTTTTGTTCCATTTTCCTCTGGCATCGTATCCATTTTATTTGTATTGCTGTTAAGGACCATGTTTATGATCCATAAAGCAATATAGGCAAGATACACGAGTCCATTACTACCTTTTTAATTTGGAGGTTTATCTTTATATTTAGCAAAATGAAAGAGATGCTCCAGAATTTCCTCCATGCTAATTTAGTTCTTATTTCCTTATCTCCTCTATTAGTAAATGATATTAGCTGGCCCAGATACACATATACTTGCAGATATTCTATGTTGCTATAGTTCACCATTATTGATTTGGGTTCACTGTTACTCATTACTTTAGTTTTCGATAAGTTCATTTGTCATCATCATCATCATCATCATCATCGTGAATATTTCAGTTCTACTCATTGTAAACCGAAAAGTTGAAAAAATATCAAAAAATTTACTTTCGATGACGATAGATGGCATCTGACAAGAGCATGGGGAAAGACCGTACTAGCTGTCTACACCAAGGAAATTGGAAAACTTTACTACGAGAAAGCCAGTGCAATTCTGTTGCACCACTAGTTTTGACTTGTCTCTCACGTCGGTAATATTTACATTACAGGCGATTTATTCACATTATTGTATTTATGAGTTCACGGGCTTTAAATAATGTCATATAGTATATACAATATAAGTTCCTCGAAAACCGAACAGTTTTCTATTAAAATGAAAATTCTATCTAAAAGTTCCGCATTTTCAGATACGCTCAAACGCCATTTTCTCAAAAATTACTCCAATTTTTTTCTTCTTACTTTTTCAATGGATAGCAGTAATGGTACTGTTTAATACGAAGTAAAGTTCATTTTGGTGTATTCTTTTGTTTTTTCAAAAATTACACAAATGTATTTTTTAATTTATGTCACGCCGTTAATATGCACATTTTCATCAATTTGTACACATTATTGCAATTGTGAGTGAAAGAGCTTCAAATGATTACAAATTAAGTTTATCGAAATCTCAATAGACTCCACTGAAAAAGAGCTTCAAATTTTGCATTTATAGTGATGCTTAATCACTATTTTCTTAAAAATGGTTCACATTTGTCAATGAAAATTTGTGTCAATGATAAATATTTATTTAGAAAGAAGTTTTACTCTTCTTTAATATTATTGAAGTAATATTTCTGTTCTGCTATTAGGAAACCGAAAAGCGTAGAAAATGTAAAAAAAAAATGTACTTTAGGCAACGATAGATGGCGGTTGGCAAGAGGATGGGGCAACCCCATAAAGCCAGTGCGCACAAAGAAAATAGAAAACTTTACTACGAGAAAGTCTGTGCCGTTCTGTAGCACCTCTAGTTTATTTCTGGAGTAATTTTTCTTTCTGAACATCTATATTAATTTATTTTATACACAATAAACAGTTTACATATTTCTGGACTGTTTCTATGCTTCTGCAATACAAATGTTTGTCTAGAAATCATTTTTTTAAACCAACTTTTGAGTGCTTATTGCGGCTCAGCCATTCGGAATATCCAAGTAGTTTATACTAAACTACAAAATATGCTTTAAGTTGTCTTAAGAACTTATTTTTGACCTTTCGTCCCCGCACATGCTGTACATATGTATCAAAAAGATAAGAAGGAAAGACATCAAGTGGCGTCATTGTTAAAAAGAGTAGAGTTCGCACGCTCGAATTTCGAAGGAAGAATAGTCACTGTTCTGATTTTAACCACGCCATCAGTATTGTATTTTATTTTCTTGCTCATATGCTGATAAATACAAAATTCATCTTCGCAAATGTTACTTCTACTTCAGAAAGGTGATGTAGGCAACTTAACTCTCTTCTCAATACATTAAATTCTTCACTACAATATTGATAAGAAGGTTATCTTTATATACTCGAGAATTACTTCAACATTCATATCGTGGACGTTTGGTGTGTGTTTGTGGAGTAATTTAACCTTTCTAATGGGTGAATAGTTTAAATAAAATTAACCTACTTTCTTCAGCATCTTCCAAGGCGTCTTCATCATATTCTTCCTCTGACAACATAGTTCCGTTCTCCTCCCTTCTTTCATCTGGTTTTAAGCTTTCAGTGCTACCTTCGTTCTCAATGATAGCCGCCTTACTTGATGAGGCTGCGATGTACACCAGAAGAAGGGTAATGCACAGCATCGATGACATCGATTAATTCTTCGACACGGTTCTAACGCGGCGACAGGGGTTTCATTTGTTTGGACGAGCTGAAATTGGAGGCTTCAAATGAAAACTCGTCAGAGCTCGCTCCGCGTTAGTGATTCAACTGGAAGCTCAACATTACAGATGTTCGTTTCCATGGTCTTCTTGATCAAACAAACTACCTCTGGCTTTGACATGATACTTATTTTTAAAACCGATGAATTACTTATTCTCTTTAAATCTGACAACGCGTCGCAGATTAATTAACTATCATTGTTTACATTAAGTCACTGCCTCCTAAATCCATACATCTCATGCATTCCTATATGAGTGGAACGAAAATACATATTTTTTTCATACTATTGTTATTGTTGATGTTCTTTACATAATATTGTGGTGAATGGACACGCTTGATGATCTAATGCATACGTTTCGAGGATGAAAGGTAATGACAATGACTTTTCATGGAACCTGACATCTACAACCAAGGAGCTTCGAAATTCTAATTGAGTAATTAATAAACTTCGTACAAATTTCACAATATATCTTATTATCTCCATCCTCAAGAGAATTTGTGACAACTGCATTAATATAAATTTTGCCATTCACACACTATGTGCAAGTGTTCATATAAAATTACAATGCTAAATAGCTGTAATTAGGGTTTTGCATTCCTGGCTCTCACTTCAGTTGCAAATTTATATTTTCTAAAATATAGATTTTAAACTTCAATTATACGTTGGTCTTACATCATGTAACCATATGTTTACAATCACAGAGTAGCGTTTCTCCCTGCAGAAGTTAGTGTTCATGGACAAATTTCATTATGGTTTTCGCATACTCGGCCCAACAAATCAGTGACATGCAAATAACATATTAAAATAGACATTTTAACTTCTTTTTGCAATTGGTCAGATCAGTTTTCAACTCGGTCTCATCGCCGCCTTTTCTCCTGCCTGCACTATTGTATAGGCCCTCGCCAATAGCTCACTGGCCAGCATCCTCACTTTTCATGACGCGACCCCGAGTTCGATTCCCGGTCGGGCAATATTATAGTATGCGTTTTCCTTGCACTGTCCCAATATATGTTGCTGGGGGACAATGAGAAGACCAGAATACGGCGTAGGGATGCCTATGTGCTAACTATATGTACCCCGTAACCTATGGCCGCAATGCCGGGACCCTGCTGGTAGACCCAGGTTTCTTCAGAGGCTATTGCGCCAATACATACATACGTACGTACTATTGTATAGCCTACAGATGTATAAAGTCGTCTTATGAAGCAAATATCCATCAGGCTGGAACGCAATTGCAGGGTCTAATATCACGAAGCTGTAACACCAATCAACTAGGGACCCTAGGGTTAGATTGGACACGGGGTAATATATAATATTTAAATCCGCTATCCTGCAATATGGATTGGTACGAATGCACCTTTGCTCCAAGCCTGCAGACAAATTGAAGTACAAGATAGCATCCTCGTTCTAATATTGACGAGATAAGATGATTTTTCATAAATTCGCGTCTTTTCTTATAAATTTTTCACGTGTTTATTGCCGCTGTAAGACACTTAATTGTCAAATAAGTTGATTATATTTTTTTAAAGCATCGCCATATCAGTTTCTGAAGAAACATTCATACAAAAACATGAACACTTTAACATTGGAAAGAAGTGCGAAATCATTGTGTTTTATTTGTCATGTTGGGGGGTTACAATGGAACAGACATCCAATGTATCCCCACTTTTTAAGTTCTCTCAAATCTGAGCCGTCTTTGCTGAAGGGTCTCTTAAATCTGGTCTTCCAAGATTATCTTGTTTCTTGTAACATCATCTTCCAGCAAATATGACATAGAAGACTTTATGTGAAGAATTTGGGATTTCCCTTTCGGAATCCTCTGAAGAGAGTAACAGTTGTTAAGATAATGAAAGAGCTGAAGATAATGAAAAAGTCAGATTATGTTGTGATATTTCCTCAGAAAGAAAAAAAATCTGTTTTGCACTTCGTTGGAAGGGTTGAGAAGGCGATTCAACCAAACTTTTAATATGAGATCCACTTTCTTTCAAAAATAACATAATTTTCATTTTGCATCATTTGAGGACAAATCAGTTGTGGTATTTGAAGATAACTACAAGAAAATTTCTCCATCAGTCAGAAGAGGTAAACATTATTTTCCTGATAAGCTCACACAAAAATTTTTCAAATATTCATTAGAAACTAAGTGCTGCTTCATGCCAATATTTATAATTTTATTCCTTTTTATTTTTGTGTATTTTAAACGTACCAAATCTGTCTTAACATTATATATATACACATATTTTGATGGTTCAAATTATCCCCTAGCAATGTCCATTTCAACCTCACCTATGGGGATAGATTGGACACTTTACACTTCTTAGGTTTCCTTCACTTAAAAGGGTGACAAAAAATGTGAAGGCACTTCCTTAAACATTAATGAGTATGAGGACATTATTAACAGTTAAATTATATTTATTTCAAAGTTATTAATCATAAACTTGACTTCAAAAAATGTCAATGAAAAATTGTTCAACCTATCCTAGGTCTCCGCTATATAGTCGTCTTATGTTTTTGTCTACACTTAGAAAAAATATTTATATTTCTGTTTAGTTTTAATATATCATCTTTAGATTTCGCTTTTCATACATGACGTAAGAAATTTGGCAACCTGAAGATAGCAAAGTCTTTCCGGAAAACATTCACCCTCTGTGAAGTTGAACCCAGTTAGGCCAGATCGTTACCCACTTCAAAAAGGCATGTCAATATCTTAGTGAATAACGTCTTAGTGAATGCTTACGCATGTAGTCGTGTACTTAATCTATATAAACGCCATTTTTTCGCACTTTCCGCGTGGCTCGCCTGGCTTCTTCATAAATTCGCAATCTCTAAAGCAATATCACTCAGAAGTGTTGCGCATTTTCTGTGAAACTAGCCCGCGTGTATCACTAATTAGAGGAACTTGGATTGCCTAGACTGATCTTGTATGTTCGGTTCTTAAATAGAAGCTCTTACGAAACAAGAGATATATAGTAAAAAGTAATTTGAAAGAGAGGTCCGTTACTATCTCTGTGCGTAACAATTAGTTGCAAAATAATCAAAACGTTCATTAACAATTCATTTGATTTGGAAAACATGTTTGTTAAAATGGTTTTGGTGCGAAATATGTGATAATTGTGGCAGTATACAGTATTTCGCAGTAACCCAGGATCGGATCCTGATCACGGCACCACGGACCATTAGAGAAACGGAAATTAAGGAGTGGGAAAGCAGCACAGATTAGTATGAACGGAGTCCACACTGGAGAGGAAATATATTAATAAGCAAACAAGAATTAAGTTAATCAGTAATTTAAGTTAAGTTAGTCAACTACTAAGTAATAAGTAAATAAATAAGTCAATAAAATACAACACAATGAAATAAATCTTTAAAATTAATAAGCCCATTAGGAGGCAAAGGGGGAGTTGGGTGTCGGAAATGTAAGTGCAAAGGCGTTGGTGCGGAAGATCTTCTGCGGAGCTGTTTGATTTCTGGTGCTGAAGAGGCCAAACACTGCTAGGAGAATGAGTGGCGTCCGCCCCAGGAAATGAATAAATAAATAGTTTTAAAACGTCTGATGGATTAACATGTCTGACGGCGGGTTTTCCCCCTTCAGGGTTTTTTCCTCAGACGTACCTCATGGTCTCTTTTCTTTAATGCGACGGAGAGACCATTCGGGTAGGATACCAGAATTCGAAAGGTTAGAACGCTGTAGGATGTAGGTATTGTAATGGGGGAAAGGCCTTCGGCGTAGCCACATGGTATCAAGTTATTTAATTTGGCTGTGTAATAATTACCGATTAAATAAAAATAAAAAATATTGTATTTGCTGTGTACGCGCCACATCCCAAAATACGCGCGACAGTAAGTTCGGGCAGCGGGCGGCAGGGCGCAGCACTGTTCATGCAGCGCCCAGGCGACCAAGCTACCTGACCAGTCATGTCGCCGATCCGGCCTGCCATTGGCTGGCGGCGCCGATATACACGGCATCTCCGCCTAGCAAAGGGAGTCGCAAATTTTTATCAGTCGCAACACGGAACGAGGCACTGCAGCGCCTCTAACCGGGAGGTCCTAGGTTCGAGTCCTGACGGCGGCAGGATTTTCAACACTAGCTTTTCAGCTAGGTCGAATTCAGCTGCTATCGGGAGGAGAATTCCAGCGGCCGGCTGCTCTGATCGGTAGTATTCCGTGGTTTCTCCGATCAACACCAGGCGAATGCCGGAGCAGTACCCTACCAAACGGGCCACGGACCGCGCGCGATCTGTCCTCCCTCTTCCTTGTCCTATCCTCTCCCCTTACACACACACTTACACTAACATGCACTACACTACCACATATTCCGGGAGACGAGTCGGGAGCTCAGAGCTTGTCCCGACTGGGGCGGTGTCCCGCTGGTGGGAGAGTCCTGGTTAGAGGGAAACCCCACTAGCCGACGGTAGGTCGGCGCCGGATCTCGCCATTCAGCGGGGGAAGATCACCGCCATCTCCCGAGAAAAACATGCACTACACTAACGGGACTAATGACCGAAGCAGTTGACGCGCCCGGAAACACGAAAAAATCAATCAATCAACGGAACGAGGCCGCACGCAGTCGCCGCTGGACCAGCCGACTCAAAGAAGTCGTCTCGGAGTCGCCTAGTCACAGCCCGTCATGTCTGCCGTCACCATCCACGTTACGCGCGACTACCTCTGTAAGGTCCGCACAAAACAACGTGGAGACAACAGACCGTCGTAACAGAGTGCGTCAACAAACGTCACTGCGCTTCACACTTCTAGTGTGGACACGCAGCTCCCCGTCGGGACCTCGCCGCGCTGACCATCTTAGCGAGTCTTCACACGGTTGCCACCCAGTCGCAACGGAATTGCAACCCAGTCGCCTCCAGTCACGCGACCGTCGCGACAGGAGGGCTCTGCCTATATCAAAGCACGTCACAAGTCTGTGGCCGCACCGACCTGTCTCCCGCCTCCCTGGAGTCTCTGCCTACGTCACAGCGTGTCACAGGACGTGGCCGCGCCGACCTTCGCGGAGACCACATCTCGCCGGGAGTCAAGACGTGCCCAACCTAGCGGCGCAAAAACTGGATCCAGGGTCTACAGCATCACACTTCCTGAACAAGACTTTTATTTTTTTTATTTATTTAGTCAAAAACAGTCAAAAACTGTAGGTGACGTATGGGGGGAGAAAATCATCTGCGCACGCTTTCTTGAGTTTCAGAATCCCTTCCCAACTACTTAACTATTAATAGTTGAAAAATGAAAAAAATAGTAATAATAATAATAAACTTAAAAAGTGACAGTTTAACATTTCAAAACCTAGATATTTTCGTTGCCGAATTATAGAAACTTCATTTGTAACGGTAAACGAACGGATTTGATTTTGTCTCTATTACTAACAAATAGACACTCACCCTAAGCTCTACTAGCACTACAAGCAAAAGGAAAGCTCAACAAAACGTGCGCATAGTGAAGCTACATTTACATCTAGAAGCAAATCAAGGGACCATTTCAGCATTTGCTCGATGGATCAGGGAAACTGGACAAAAACCCGATCGAGATGGGGGTCATTGACCCGGAAGCTGAAGTACATTACTTGTTACAGGCATTTAATTCTTTTTTAAAAATTATACAATGCAAATGTAAACTAATTCATTGTACTATATCACTGTTTTGTTAAAGTAATCATTTTTCTTTTTGACGATCAGTATAGTTTCTAATTGTATTGAAACAGTTATGCAGCAGAAAAACGTTTACTTTTCACTTAAATTTGTGTTGCAATTTTTATTGTTTAATTTCATATGGCAATGCGTTGTAAAGTAACGTACATGTATTGTATGTGGATTTCTTGTAGTGAGCTGTTGATACTGACATTTGAACATGATATCTACGTCGTGCGTTGTAACTATAAATATCAATATTTCGTGAACATTTGTTCCCAGCGTTAAGTAAGTCAGTTTTGACAAATACTACAGATTTGTAAATAAATAGGCAAGGCAATGGTAAGATTCCAAGCTCAATGAAAAGAGGCTAGCAGGAATCACGTAGATGGCATTTTTTCATTATTCGGATAATTTTCTTTTGCAATCTAAATGTCTGGGCACTAAAGGATGAGCTTCCCCAGAATATTATGCCATATCTCAGGTGGGAATGTACATTTGCAAAATACATGCAACGAGCTGCATGAAGGCTGACAGAATTAGAAAGAATTCTGAATGCATAACATAATGAGTTTAATATAGTGTTTAATTCTGTTATATGTACATTCCATTTTCCACTTCTCGGCTACAAGACCCATTTATGTCTTCTTGTCTTATGTGCTCGTCCTAAAGCGGTCTCATCTATATTATATGATGTGTAAAATAACCCAGTCTTTCTTTATGGACTTCTTATCATTCCATACGAACACAAAAGTATTGGTCTATCAACACGGGAATTTCAAAATAAAAGGAATCACACTGAAACTCTGAGATAAGTATCAAGATATTATGGGTAATTTAATTATAACTTAAAACATCCCATCACAAAATAAGCCACAAACATTGTTTATATTTTCAATTTATATAACCTAGAAATATTAAAATGAAAGCTCACTCATAGCTGTTCTAAAACAATCGAGGATTGGTTTCTTTCTCAAATATTTCATATATTATATTCTTTCTCTCAGTTCTTCTCAAATATTTCAAAAGTATTGTTCCAAGGATAAGTTCCTGTCCCATTCATTTCAAACTGTAATTTACACTTTGTTGTTTGCCTCGTTTGTATCTTAGTTTATTTAAGTGTTCTAATAATAAAAATAAAAAATCACTAATGTGATTAAAAATTCCGATCGTGAAACATTTTAAGTAGACAGTAAATGTGCACTCTGGCTCAGGGTTTTGTCAACAATTGACATTGGAATCAAAAGCATTCGTGTTTAATTGGATTATAATGGAGCTTTTTCACAAGCATGTTCCACGGAAAACTTAAGCTACGCGTCCTGTTGTTCCAAGGCTAATGAATTAAAGACAAATGAGTTAATAGCTCTCACGAAAAGATAATTCTGTATACAGCAGTTTAAAAGCTACTAAAACCTATGAAAACGAAAACAAACACTTAACAATGTGGTAAAGCAACACAAGTTAGAAACGAGATTCGTTATTATCACGCTCTCTTCAAAACGAATTCCAGTATTAAGGGGGTATGAAATACGTCTAAAATCTTGTAAATCTGCAAATGTAAGTCAAATGATAATTCATTCATTAGGAATTCTCCTAGGTTACCTAAATTATTTTTAATGATCTGCGAGAAACTGTCTTTAGCTGTGTCTTTCAAAATCTCAATCAATTGTAATTGGCTCATCTCAATCTCAAAAGCACTTCAAAATATAATCATAAATATTACTTTTATTTAAGAAAACAATTGGATATTTCTACTGTAAAGTTAAAAACGTCTGTCTAATCATTAATAAATCCCTAAATATGGAACCCCATGATCGGGATACTTATGACAAAATTTATGCATCAATTTACTCAAACGCGCGTAGAAATGTCTTTCGGTACCAAAACATTTTCCCATTCGGAAACCAAAGGAAGAGGCGGAGCGGAGCGGGGGAGATGAGATGGGGTTGAGCGAAGGACGGTCATTTCCGCTGTGCAAACAGCGTCAGGGTGGAGGGAACATAGGTAAGAGTTGGCATCGTTCACCAACGGGGGACAAAGTATTGGCAGACGCTGCGAGAGTGAGCGAGGTATGCAGGCGGGGGTGGATGAGCCAGTGGAATGGGCCAGAACGTGGGCGGGGAAGGGAGAGCAGCAAAACCAAAATTCTTGTTTTGTAATTCTATATATTGAATACAGTTGCCAAACATTGATCGCGAGAGAATCAGCTTGGTATAACCCTTAGATCATAGATATAGATCTTATCCTAAATATAAGATCTTGGTATAGATCTTATATTTAGTAATATTTTTAATTTATCTATATAATTTTGTAATATTCTTGGTTTGTAATTCAATATATTGAATACAGTTGCCAAACATTGATCGCGAGAGAATCAGCTCGGTATTACCCTTAGATCTAGATATAGATCTTATCCTAAATATAAGATCTTGGTATAGATCTTATATTTAGTAATATTTTTAATTTATCTATATAATTTTGTAATATTCTTGGTTTGTAATTCGGTATTACCCTTAGATCTTAGATATAGATCTTATCCTGAATATAATGAGATATACCAAAAATTTTCCTCTCTCTCTACATCTATATCTGCTAAAGATCTTAGCGTCCGGCTTGCTGGGTCAATGGGTCACGATATAATTATAATCCTTATTACCTATATAAAGGATTATAGGATCCGCCGACTATACAGCGCAGCTGGGAATCTGAAATAGAATGATTCTATTCCTAGTTCATTACTGTTTGGATTGACTAAATGAAAGATCACTTTCTTTTCTAAAGAACAAAATTTAACAAAGTTTATTTTTTTCTTTTTGGCAAACAATTTAGAGAATTTACAATTTTTTTAGGCCTTTGATCCAGATATCTTTCAATTTACAATTTATACCGCGGTTAACTTATCTTTTCTTCGTTGATGTCCTCGTAGACTTCTCAGTCGAAATATCTTGGATCTTGCCGTAGTCCAAAGTTCCAAGGAATCCTCTTCTGCCCTATCCAAGCTGTTCTCAAACTATCAAAATTACCAGTCCTGATTACGTCCTATGACATAGTCCCGAACTTGATTACCACTCCCGACAAAGTTCCAATTTATACTTCAATATTGCTTCCACATGAAAATATCTACGAACAGTTCAGAAGCGCGTTTCAGAGCAGAATGAAGTCTTCCTGCATGATTCATCCCTCGAAGACTTCGTATTAAACTACCTTCATTTTTTTCATAACATTTGACCGTCTAAACTTCTTCGCCCAATCCCAAAGTTTCTACTTTCGGCATCAACCCATCTCTTAATGCATTTAGAAAAACAAAACTACATTGTTTATTCACGGTCGTTGCTATGCTCTAGCCTCGTGATATTTCGTAATGCATGTTCCACTCATATTGTTCCAAATAAATGTTAATTTATTTTAACGTGACATATCGGTATGTCACAGCTTCCCCTCTCCAAGCGTCATTTGGTTTGCTACAACCTAACTAAATGACAAGACTAAAATTGAACACTTTCTTCTTGCTTCTTCACACTAAACGACATTAACACTTTATACTTTACACTGCACTAGGTCTTGTTACTTGCTGCCTTAAAACTATTTACATTTTTCTTTCGGAATGTGCCAACAATAACCATTTCATCAGGTATTCTAATAGCCGTATCTGCCTAATATTTGCTCCCCATTAACTTCATTGAATATACATAACAAAACAATAACAAAAGAAAAACTACTACACCTAATATTTACAACTATTTACAAATCTCTGTTATGACCAGTATATTTAATCATGCGTGTCGTCCCTCATATACGGCTTCATGTTCCTGTAGTTATATGTTCCCATTTGCCGTCCATTTTCATCATTCAAAATCGCGGCATTCTTGCTAATACTTTACAAATTCGATACGGTCCTTTATACAACGGGAAAAATTTATAAAATAGCTTCTTATCCACTGACGACACTTGAGGTACTCTAATTAACACTTCATCACCCTCCTTATACTCGCCTCGAAAGCATTGTTTCTGTTTTAGCTTTCTTTGGCTTGCCTCCTCAAATTGTCATAAATTATTCGCGTATATCTCACATCATCTGGGATCCCACTTATTTCTGGGTGTAGTCCAATTTGCCAGTACGACGCAGTAAAATCCAGTCCCGTGAATATCCGAGCTCCTTTTACCTTCCACATCATTTCATCTAATTTCGGCGGTTTTTCATGACGAGCGATGGTCTTGCTATTGAGTTTCCTAGCATCAACACAAAATCTGATCTTATTGTCTTTCTTACGAACTATCACTATTGGGCTTACATACGGTGTCATCGATTTTTTTATTATACCATCCACAAGCATCGTGTTTATTTGTTTACGGACTTCGCTTTATATACATGGGGATCGGATATTGTTTCAGATTAAAAGGTTCCTCATCCATCAATTCAATTTTAAATTGATATCCCTTTACCGGCTCCCTTGAACTTCCAAAAATATCTCTATATTCATTGACTAACATTTCAATAGCTTCACTAGCATCTATTCCGTTTTCGTCGACCGCGCCCTCTGCTGCCGTGTGGATCTGGTCCCTGGTCTCTTCAATTTGTTCCGCAATATCGCAAATACACATATCTTCGCCCTCCTGGTCTTTGATCCCTAAACAATGTTGTTGCCCTTTGTCACCTCGTAACAATACACTCCTGTTACCTATGTCGACCTTGGCGTCACACATTTTAGGCCATCAATCCCCAAAATAATTGACGAATCAAATTCTTCACTACAATTGCCGGAAACTGAATTGATCCCTTGAACTTCCACTTCCACCCAAATTTGCGACTTCTCGTTTTGATGCGCCTTCTTCCATTAGCTGTCCGAATATCCAAACTTCTGGTGGGTAGCTCATCAATTTTATTTCCCTTTTTCTTTAACTGCTCATACAATTTTTCCGACACTGCACAAACATTAGCACCTGTGTCAATTAAAATGTCTACAGGTATATTCCGAAATATCCCTTCAAAATTAAACACGTGCTATTCTCCCCCGTTCGTCCGTATCTTCCTTAATAAATCTTCCGCCGATACTTCAATGCTATTCAACTCCTTAAGAACCATCACGCCCTCATTATCATCATGAAATTTTAGGTGGCTTGGTATTACAAGCGCCGATGCATGCATTGGTATATTTCCCTGTGAACGCATCATGAATTCATTTTCTAACTGTTCAATCTTGTCCTAATGTCCGACATATATTTCCCAGATTCAGATTCTTGCACCATTTTAATGTTTCTAAGTCCCTCCTGTGTTCGTTTTTCTAATTTACAATCCGAATTAACTAATTTAGATTCTATGGTTTCAATTGTTTCGCCATGTTGAAGCGACATTGCATTTAAATTATCTACACGCGATTCGACGATTGTCAACTTTTCGCATTGTTGGTCATGTAAATGTCCTACTGTCACAATGTTTTCCTGTAAATGATTAACTTTGGAATTAATTTTTGGCCAGATTCTTTAATTCCTCTGCATTTGGTCGACTTGATTATTAAAAGACTCAATTTTTGCGTTCATTTCTGCTAACATCTTAAGAATTAAATTATTAGGATCCATATTTCCTAACGGTGCAGCCATTATTTCCTTTTCTTGTGGTTCAATCTCAATAATTTCACGCGAAATTTCTCCCTCGGGGTTAGTATTAGCAGACGCCATATCATCTACATTAACATTCTCCATACGCAATTTTCTGCTCCTAGTATCCATTTTGAATTCTAATACAAATTAAAATCTATCTGTTAAATTATTTTAAAATCACACCAATGAAATGGTCTTGGCCCTTTCTTATCATTAACAATTAATTTCAAATGTCAATCCATAAATTTCAGATTCCCTTTGGATCACTATATTATAATTTATAAGACTAATTTTATCCGTGTCACCAATTGTTATAAATTATAACAAATTATGCATCACGTTGGGGCGCCATTTTGGATATACCAAATTTTTCTCTCTCTCTACATCTATATCTGCTAAAGATCTTAGCGTCCGGCTTGCTGGGTCAATGGGTCACGATATAATTATAATCCTTATTACCTATATAAAGGATTATAGGATCCGCCGACTATACAGCGCAGCTGGGAATCTGAAATAGAATGATTCTATTCCTAGTTCATTACTGTTTGGATTGACTAAATGAAAGATCACTTTCTTTTCTAAAGAACAAAATTTAACAAAGTTTATTTTTTTCTTTTTGGCAAACAATTTAGAGAATTTACAATTTTTTTAGGCCTTTGATCCAGATATCTTTCAATTTACAATTTATACGCAGGTTAACTTATCTTTCTTCGTTGATGTCCTCGTAGACTTCTCAGTCGAAATATCTTGCGATCTTGCCGTAGTCCAAAGTTCCAAGGAATCCTCTTCTGCCCCTATCCAAGCTGTTCTCAAACTATCAAAATTACCAGTCCCGATTACGTCCTATGACATAGTCCCGAACTTGATTACCACTCCCGACAAAGTTCCAATTTATACTTCAATATTGCTTCCACATGAAAATATCTACGAACAGTTCAGAAGCGCGTTTCAGAGCAGAATGAAGTCTTCCTGCATGATTCATCCTCGAAGACTTGTATTAAACTACCTTCATTTTTTTCATAACATTTGACCGTCTAAACTTCTTCGCCCAATCCCAAAGTTTCTACTTTCGGCATCAACCCATCTCTTAATGCATTTAGAAAAAACAAAAACTACATTGTTTATTCACGGTCGTTGCTATGCTCTAGCTCTCGTGATATTTCGTAATGCATGTTCCACCATATTGTCTCCAAATAAATGTTAATTTATTTTAACGTGACATATCGGTATGTCACAATAAGAACATGGTATAGATCTTATATTTAGTACAAAACCTGCCTGCGTGTCCTCTTAAAATTATAAAACATATATAAATAAAAACATTTAAATAAAAATGCTTCTCGGATGACTTAAAGACAGCGCGCTAGTTTTTTGTTAGGTGGTGCCGGATTTTATTCCCGGTCGGGGCAAAAATGAAGTAGCTTTCCAATACTAATCATTTCAGTTTTTATAGTTGAAAGAAGCTCAAATAGACCAAATAAACTAGGTACGGTGACGGTAATGCGTCATGCACGTCACATTTCTTACCCCCAGGTGTGGACAATAAATAAAAACAGGTCTCAGGCCTGAGAATTCCGCTACATGGCAAAAGTCGGATGACCCTAAATACCAAAAGCATACATACATTAAATAAAACATTTCTTTCCTTGGGGCCGTGGAGGTGGCTGAGGGCATCAATTGATGTCAACGTGGCGACTCTCATCGGGAAGTCAAAGGTAGGGGTCCTGACGGTGGCAGTATTTTCGGCACTGGCTAGATAGCTAGGTTGACTTGGGGGAATTCGGATACATTGGAGAAGTCTAGCAGCGGGCTGGGCTGCTCTGATCGGTAGTTTTCAGTAGTTTATCCGATCAATACCAGGCGAATGTCAGAGCAGTATTCTAACAAAAGGGGCCACGGGCAGCGCGCGATCTTTCTTTCCTCCTCCTTGTCCTATCCTCAAACTTACCTACTTAGACTCCAATGTTCTCTACTACCATACATGCTAAGAGACCGGCCAGGAACTTAAATCTTCCCGGTTGGGGCGGGGCCCCGCTGGTGGGAAATTCCTGGTAGCGAAAACCCCGCTAGTCGAAAAGTAGGTTGGCGCCACATATCACCATTCAGTGGAGGAAGATCACCGCCACCTCCCACGATTAAAACGCGCACTACAGTTAAGGGACTAATAACCTTATCAGTTGACACGCTCGGAATCACTGATCAATCAATCAATCAATATTTGCTTGAGATCGACCAGTGATGTAATATACTAGTAATAATAAGCTGCACCCTTGCGATTATATCGAACGAAAAAAAGTCGAAAAGTTGCAACAAAGCACTACAGTGAACCGTATCTTAAGCTGTCACTCTGGCAAAAATTGACTGTTAATTGAGATGGCCGCTTAATGAGGTTAGGGGGAGCATAAGAAATGATTGTGCTGATTGCTTCAAAATGAACTATTTTTTCATAAAATCATTTTAATTACTATAAACTAGAAAATATAATTTTAACAACAAACTACCGTAGATTTATAAGATTAGATTTTTTGACTAAAACATTTGCCTTTTTCTAGAATCATATGCATTCTCTCGGCTGTCTAACCTGCCTAACTATTCCCCCAGGGAACCAACTCAAGAGCAAAGAAAACGTTCGTTTTATACAAGTTTTTTATATTCGAATAAATTAAATTGAAAAAATTGCTTTTTTTACGAGATTCTCCAAGAAAACCAATATTGAAATCTCCACCTACAACACTGGGTTCAAAAGAACGATGGCTAGTTTTGTTTAGAGTTATCTCTAATTTTCTAAAAAATTAAGTAATGCATAACTCGAGGTTTGTAGATGCAAAGTAAGGTGATTTGGAATAAAGGTAAGTAAGTAGTTGTAGTAAAGGTAAGTTTTGAGTAAAGTAAAGTAAGATGTACCACATTTATTTCAAAATTATTTTCAACTTCTTAAAAACTGAATTGAGCACAAAGTAGAATCAAGATCATTTGTAATAAAATAAACAAACCTCTACGTAGGGCACTTTTTTGATTCCCTCGTAATACAATATGATCCTACAAGATAAAACTAGGAATTTCGTTAGTTTTTAGATCATTGAGAGGTAATCAATGTTCTGTAAAGCCGGCCTGGATAGCCGAGGTTGCCAAGGCTGAAGAGATGTAGCGAAGTCGAATCCTACCCGGACATGGATGTTTGTGTGACGAAGTAGAAATGATGAATTTCTACGAGATGATAGAAGTCAGAAGTAGAAAAAATGGACTGAGAACCAAGATAGAAGACAAGAAAAACTGCTCAATAAAATACTTGTACGTATAGGCCTACTGTCACCCATACCATAACTTTGAAACGTGAGTTGAACCTCTGTAAGTTTTAAAAACATTAGTTTTTAATAGATTTTTACTTACAATGACCCTAGGAACCCCAAAATAGCTCGTTAGAGAGACCATTAGTAATTTTAGGCAACCTCTCGTAATGTTTGCGCGCGAAAAATAATTTTAAAAGCAAATATGTAGAGACTTTGACCTTCAAAATTGTACATAACCATTTTTGCATTAATATCAACCATTAAAAAGTTACTACACAAACAATTGTCCGAAAATTTTGTTTTCTAGGCTACCAAATTTTTTTCCCTAGCTATTTCGAGGTGAAAAACTCAGGTTCATCTTACTAATGACAAAATGAAAGCTATATCTTTCTATCTCTCCTTTTGCAAGGTAAAATAACTTATCATCTGCAGTTTCCATGCCAAATGCCACTTTCCACCCTGCCAAATATACACATATTGAAAATTTGCATTTTTACATTCTCATATACAGTTTTTTACTTTCTCGTATACACACGTATATACGCAGTAATATACGTAGTACAGAGAAAGTTATGTCATGCTGCGGAAAATCGATTTCGAGATTTTAACAGAAATACACGTACTGGGGTCCCCTGATACCGAAAAAGTTCTTGTTTTCAAAACGTCCGTCCTTCCGTCCGACCGTTCGTTCGTCCATCTGCCCGCTTGCGCGCCCATCTGCCCGCCCGCCCGCCCATCCATCCGCATGCCCATCCCTCCCGTATGAACGCCCGCCCGCCCATCCGCCCACTCGTCCGCACATCCGCAAGCAAAATATGTACTAAAAACAGCAAATAATATATTTAATTTTTATGAGCCTATAAATACGTTAGACAAATTGTTTAAAATAAGGCGAAGTGCACTGAACAAATTTGAGCAAATAACAGTATGCTTTTGCGTCATAAGATTATTTAATATAAATTTAGAAAAACATCGCATTAGTATGCTTTAAGCGCTCTGGCCTTATTTCCATCTCCTACCCCTTCCCCTAGGGTCGAGGACTTAAGGACTCGTGGTTAGACTCCTAAAACGCAATAATCCGCGAGGGATTCGTATAATGAAATGTTTCTCGCCGTACTTAGAATACCAAAATGCTTCCGCTTTCACAGTGCTGTCGTGAATGCGAGCGAAATTGTCGGAAAATTGTTTGGCACGTCTCACGAACAAAATATTTGCTTCTAATCAAGAATAACCAATGAAGCACCCAATATCAATTTGTGCATTGTCTATTCAGTCATGTGAGACGGTTTTGGCATTCATTTATTATTATTATTATTATTATTATTATTATTATTATTATTATTATTCACAAAATTGGAGGAACATGATCTGTGAGTACCAGGCAGAAATGATCTGCATTCTAGATATTTATTTAGTCAAAAACAATAAAAACTGTATGTGATGTATGGAGAAGAAAATTCATCTGCGCACGCTTTCCTGGGTTTCAGAATCCCTTCCCAACAATTTAACTATTAATACTTGAAATATTAAAAATATTAATAATAATAATAATAATAATAATAATAATAATAAATTAAAAAACGATAGATTTACATGTCAAAATATAGATATTTTCGTTTTCGAGTTATAGAAAACTTATTTGTAACGATAAACGAACTGCAGATTTGATTTTTCTGAATTGCTAACAAAATAGTAACTCACCCTAAGTTATATTACCTCTACAAGCAAAAGGAAAGTTCAACAAAACGCGTGCATAGTGAAGCTACATTTACGTCCAGAAGCAAATCAAGGGGCCATCTCAGCATTTGCTCAATGGATCAGGGAAACTGGACAAAAACCCTATCGAGATGGGAGTAATTGACCCGGAAGCTGAAGTACATTACTTGTTACAGACATTAAATATTTGTTAAAAACTTTACAATACAAATGTAAACTAGTTAATATTGCTATATCACTGTTTTGTTGTAGAAAACATTATTTTCCTTTTTGACGATCACAATAGTCTAATTGTATAGAAACAGTAATGCAGCAGAAAAAAATTACTTTTCACTTAAATGTGTGTACTAATGTTTATTGTTTAATTTCATCTGTCAATGCGTTGTAAAGTAACGTACATGTATTGTATGTGGATTTCTTGTAGTGAGCTGTTGATATTGACACTTGATGAACATGATTTCTACGTCGTGCGTTGTAACTATAAATATCAGTACTTCATGAAAATATGTCCCCACCGTTAAGTAAGTCAGTTTTGACAAATGCTACAGATTCGTAAATAAATAGGCAAGGCAATGGTGAGATTCCAAGCTCAATGAAAAGAGGCTTGCAAGAATCACATGGATGGCATTTTTTCATTATTCGGATAATTTTCTTTTGCAATGTAAATGTCTGGGCACTAAAGAATGAGATTCCCCAGAATATTATGCCATATCTCGGGCGGGAATGCACATTTGCATTCATTTCATAAAAGTTGACTAACTTGTACTGGGGCTATTTTACTCCCTATTGTTGTTCTAGTATACAAATTGCAGAATATTTGCATGGAATCAATAATTTATGTAGCTTTAATGCAAGAAAAATACTTTAAAATTTCCATTTTAAGAAATATTATTTACATGCATAATCATTTTAAATTAATCACTTGGGAGTTTAATTAAAGCCATGATAAACGTTAACAACGCAGGCTGTTCAAAATTCGTTATTCAAGGTCAGTATGTTTACATCCTTTTGATGATTCGTACATATTTTAATCTGATTTTGATATGATTTGTATCAATTCTTACAATTTTCTTCTTAGTATCTCTAATCAATTTGAAGATCAATTATTGTTGCGTCCAGTTTTTGTGGATCCACAACGCTCTTGATTTTTGCCCAACGATTTTTCTTCAACGCTCCAGTTTTTGAGCTTCATATATATATTTCTGTAGAGGTACAAAATGAAAATTTAGAACTAAAGATGAAATACAACATATAATTCCAGATTTTTAGAACGAGTGCACATAAGAACATATTTGATCGAAAATGACGAAAACAGGTTTTTTCGACTTTCTGCTATAAAAAGAAACATCTGCAGCAAAGTTAGAATCTCGCCACGGAAAACAGCTCATAAAGTATCCTCTCAACTTTTCTCACATCTTTTCATTTATAGGTAGTTAAGAGTCGGGATATGAAAAACTAATAAACCAAGATACACTAGAGAAGTTTGAGGGCGGCCTTATCTTCCCCACCGTTGGTCCTCTGCGATGTCGGACGTTTTGAAGCTGGCGCGTGTTTGAGGACGAAGGAATGTGTTGCGATCCCTCACTAGCACGCACGTGGTTAGTTAAAGGAGAGAACTGGATTTAATTATGTTAATGGTTCACGTAGCTGCCTTTCCAACCGGGCGCTGTGCTGCACGATCGTTTTCCATGCACGTCTGGGAAGGGGTCCTTCATTTCACTGCAATTACGAGAACTGCTAACGGGGTCACTTTTGTTGAGTGCTGACGACCAACGTGTTCTCAGCGCTTTTAAATATTAAATTACTATGTGGTTTAATTGCTGATAGTACGTGCATTAATGTTTCTTCCTTACTCATAATAAAATATTTTGTGAACAGAAAGAGCTTCCGTGTCGCGGAAGCGTCGAATTTAATGAAAATGGAAAATAAAATAATCGTTTACCTTGTAGTCATAGGAGTATATTTATAATTACATAATATAATCTACATTGTATTTGCGTCCGTGAATACAGAAAGCATTATAGCGATTGTTTAAACTTTTGTATGTGGTATGTGTGACGACGTGGGATGTCTAGTTGCATATAATATAGTGTGTGTTGTGGCATATAGACATGATAATTTAGCATGTCGCATTGATGCGAATTTGCTTCTGAAGTCTTCACAAATTCACCGGCCCTGACAACATAAGCAATGACCTGGGGAGGTGAATCTTATGTTACATGGGACTGAATTACAGTTGGCTGCCAATTAAGACAGAGTTGAAGTGAACTAAATAACAAGTCTTAACGGAGGCCTTCGTCTACTCAAGATCTACAGGAGTTTCCAGTGAAAACTACAGTTCTTTTCTATCAAAAAGTTGCCCACGAAACTAAGTATATTACTGAGCTCTGTCTGCTACAACACGCAACGATCAGACAACGCAAGCTAAAGAAACAATTCTTATGTTAAAGCGACTTCATTACTTCTGTGGTTCTAGACGCGAACATGCTCCAACCCAAATGTAATAATCATAAAAAGCCGATGAAGGCAAAGGAAGAACGCTTAACTCCCAATCTCTTCCGCCCGCGGCTTACATGAATCTACTTCCGGCTCTTTCTGTGCTCACAACGCCACATTGTCTCCTTACCTCTCTCAATTTGTCTGATCTAAAAACAGAATAAATAAAAAAATGCAAGTTATGAAAATGTGCGAATTGTCATAGTGAATTCCTGGATTGACAGACAAGTGAGAGGGGGGAGATACGAGATAAAACAGTCGCAAATCGTGCAGCTTTACCTATATAATAGAATTAAATTAAATTCAATCACAGGAATATTAATTTCTATTTGATTATTGTCCAGATGAATCTGCTTCAACACCTACAGCCTCATCAGTGAATATCACACATTTGGAACGAAAACACAAGAAAATGGATGAACCTTGATTTTGAGGTGTTGAAAAGATAGGTAAATGATCCGATGATGGATGTCATATTAATCTCCACTGTCGTAAAACTAGAAAGATAGGAAGTCGACAAACCTAATGATACACTATTTATCACCTACGTTGGCTCAGCGTAACAATGGTTGTCACTGCAATGCCTCCAACCTGGAGGTTCTAGAGTTCGAGCTCCGGCGGTAGTGGACTTTCAACACTAGCTAGACAGGTAGGTCGTATTCAGCCGCTGTCTGGACGAGATTTCTAGCAACCAGCTGCTTTGATACAGTTTTCAGTGGTTTCTCCGATCAATGCCTGGCGCATATCGGAAAAAATAAGCCCAGACCGCGCGGTGCTCCGCTTCCTCACCTTTGTTCCCTCCTTTCCCCTACAACACACACGCATCCGCACATGTTGAAGTGAGAGCGAGGGACTCGGAAACAATGAAGAAGAAAGCAAGGGGAGGGTGCGTGCGTGCTTCGTGGTCATGGTCGTGGGCGAGGGCGAGGACGAGGGCGAGGACGAGAGCAAGGGCAAGGCTGAGAGCGAGGACGAGTGCAACGGCAAGAAGAACGTCGAGGACGAGAGCGAAGGCGAGGGCAATGGCAAGGGCGAGGGAGAGGACGAGAGCGGTAGAAATCGAAGGCGGGACGGGGGGGGGGAGCGGACGAAGGCCGGCGGGGACAAGGGGGACGTGGGTGTAGACATGTGCGAGGGCGGGGGCGGGGACAAGGACAAGGGAGGACGAGATCGGTCGAAAGCGTAGGGTGGGGAGGTAAGGGCGAGGGCGATCGCGCAGATGAAGGGCGGGACAAGGGGGCGGGGACAAGGACAAGGGCAAACGCGAGGAGCGAGCGAGGGCGCAGGGCAAGAGGCGAGAGGCGGAGGGAGGGGCGATGGTCGTGGCGTCGAGCCCCGAGAGCAGTACCGCAGTGCGACAGCCAGTGGGTGGCGCCGCGCCGGCTCCAGTGGCGTGCAGGTGGGTGCGGCGGTGCACGCTTTGACGCGGCCACCCACGCCGCGCTGCACTACTCGCGTGCTTATCGGCCAGCGGCGCACGCCCTGCTGCGCCCACGCGACACGACAGCCCCGACGCGCGTCCTCTCTTTATTAAGTGACTTTGACAGGGAAGGTTTCACAATGCGACATGTTCGAGTCTAACGTCCCTTTATTCTATGTTAAATTGACTAAACTTCTGAACCGTTAGCTTAGAAACTAGTTTACTTTAAACGTTGAAATTTTTACAGTATATTCTATAACTATTAATTTACTATTTTATTGAACTCTCTTTTATTTTACTCTATTATTATTTTACTAAAGCAATATTATAGGTTAAATATAAATGCGTTATACAAAATTTAAAAAAAAACAATTGAAAATAATTTTTAAAATTAATTTAAATATTAAATAAATATAAATATAAAATAATAATTTAAAATATTAATCCATAATTTGAACAATTTTGCAAAATACCTCATTATTTTGATTAAGTAACACTTTTATAAACTTATCCAGAAGATTTCATCTTTTTATCATGAATGGTTTCTGAGAAAATGGATCATAGCGACATTTTTCTAACAAACAAGGTATTCGTCCCTAGAAAACCTAACCTAACGAACATAGAGAATAAATGTAAACAAACCAACGTTTGTGCACAAAACTACGAGAATAAAGAAGTTACAATTGTGACCGTTCTATTAATGTCAAGAATAGAATCCCTCCTAAGTTTACATATATCAATGACGTGTAGATAATTTGACACATAAATTAACTTGGGGACTTCATTAAGTTGATGAATAAACAAAAAATCAATAGTCATAACAAAAGAGACACCCCCATTTGCATAGAGTATTTAAAATTTAAAAACCCACTTCCATATCCAATTTTACAATGGAAGTCCTATCGTTGTGTTCAGGACAGTCTAAATAATTTAACAAGGCTACGTTTCAAAAATATCAAAACTTTCAAATTTTTGCTGCCAGACTCACCTAAGTAAAGAAGTCACAACACTAACTCTGCAAACAACAAATGGATCTATCCCACATATTGGTATTTTTCAATATAAATAAAATTTAAGTAATGATAACCTAACTCAAAATATATATGAAAGCATTTAGGAGGGGAAGGTCGAATATTTGTTAAGTGTTTTGATTCGGCAGACTCTTTATTTAACAAAAAATATCACACTATGGCCACGTCACTCTGACGTAAAGATCCTATTATAGCACCTATTATAACTACAGTTGATTTGCCATTGAAATTAACTAGTTTAAGAAAGAAAGTAAAGTCTACGTAGTATTTTGAGCAGAGAAAAAATTGAAATGATGACAGCATGATAAAGTTATTTTATCTCATGAGTATTTTAGGAAAATGCAAGAGAAACTTGCAGGCGTAAATGTCTATCAAATAAAAAAAATTATAAACAATAATTTAGAACTTTCAAGGAAAAAGGACACGAAGGGTATGAAGTACATTGTTGAATTTTTGGCAAATTTTTTGATGTACAAAGAAAAAATTTTAAATCAAGATATCTCTTCTTCATTTGTTTTCTACGAGATTTATTTTCCGATAGTTAATTCTAATGTGCTGTTTTGTTTATATTATATTCCTAACTGTCTTTTTCTCGATAAGAAGCCCATCGGACATTTTCGGGGCTAAAGAGATTAGAAAACTAGTATGAGAAAGTCTGTGCCATTCAGATGCAGAACTAGTTTAATAATAAAAAAGGTAAATGCACATTTTTTTCGTTCTATACGAAATGATTCTTTGTGATATTTGTAAATTAAGCTTGATTGGTGGATTACACTATTTGTGGGTTGCACGAGCAAGACTGTTGTACATGTTGATGTTAAAACTGAAAGATTTTGTAGAGAAATATGCATTACTGTATTGGTAAGAACTATAAAACTACAAAAACTTAAGATGCGTCTGAAGTAAACACTCCTGAGGAATATTTACTGCTCTAAAATAATATATTTGTGCAGTTCCTTGCACTTAAATGAACGGAAGATATACATGGTGGTAACTTTAATTTTTGAAGAAATGCACAGCTTTGGACATTGCCGCTTCGGTTGTGACCACCAAGAAAGTTCCTTTGACTTTCATCAACAATGCCAAAATTAAGCGTGCTCCAACATACTGTAAGAAAGTAGATTTCTACAAAACTGGATCAGAGGTGCTACATTGAATGCCTAAAAAAATGAATGCCGCAGCCTGTAAATTTATCTCGAGGCTGCTTTTTTTTACTACCTCTCGTAATCTGGTTTTCTCGTCATCTCCTCAAGTGACAACTTCACCTCCTGGTGACCCCGCTCAAAAAGTTGATGACAGGGACTATCTCCAGGAGCACCCCCCCCCCAAGAGCCAACGGCTGAGACGAACGAGTGGAGGTTTAGGGTTACACCTCTTGCTCTTAGAGCGGGAAACCGCACTTAAACCCAGTGACAGGAGGGTGGAGGTAACGTGACCTCAAGAGAAAACTTCCCCGCCTCCAATTTTGTACCGGCTTAGGTGGATTAGGGCATCAGCTGATGTCACTGCAGTGCCTCTGAGCGAGTGGTCCTAGGGTTTACGTTCCGACAGAGAAAGGATTTTCGACACTAGCTACACAGCTAGGTCGAATTCAGTCGCTGTCAGCAGGAGAATTCTAGCGACCGGCTGCTCTGATCGGTAGTTTTCCGCGGTTTCTCCGATCAACACCAGGCGAATGCCGAAGCAGTACTACCAATCGGGCCACGGACCGCGCGCGATCTGTCCTTCCTCTTCCTTTTCCTATCCTCTTCCCTTAAACACACACACACACTTACACTAACATGCACTACACAACATATTTTCCGGGAGACCGGTCGGGATCTTAGAGCTTGTCCCGACTGGGGCGGTGCCCCGCTGGTGGGAGAGTTCTGGTTAGGGGGAAACCCCACTAGCCGACGGTAGGTCGGCGCCGGATCTCGCCATCCAGCGGGGGAAGATCACCACCATCTCCCGAGAAAAAGCATGCACTACACTTACGGGACTAATTACCAAAGCAGTTGACGCGCCCGGAATTACTAAAAAATCAATCAATCAATCTAATCAACACCAGGCGAATCGGATGCTGCACGCCGCAAGGCAATCGGATCTCGCCATCCAGCGGGAGAAGATAATCGCCCCTGGCCGCGATAAAGACATGCCTTACACTTACGGAACTAATGACCTTCGCCATTGACGCGCCCGGAAACTCTAATTAATCAGTCACTTAAATTGTGTCTGCTCTATCCTGATACAAAAAAAAAAGCAGCGAGCGGACCTTCCAGAAACGACCAACATTGGTCAGTGCTTCGCTAACACCCGTACACTAGCCGCTCTACAATCCCCAAAGGAAGTGTGGGGACGCAACTCGCAACTCCCACCACAGTGAGAAAACGGAAATCAAACCACTCATACCTATGAGATTTGAAATGTCTTATGTCGTCAAACGTGGAATTACATTCTCCATGTCACACAAGTTTTCGGACTTAGTATTAAATATACACTTCAACGTTTGTTTCTAATATTGCCAATGATACTGCAGCATCAAACTGTTTGATTCGCCGAGCGTGCGGCGTTCGCTTCCGCCAGCCACGTTAGTGATATGATCGATGACGCGTGTTCATTAATGGAAGTCGAGAAATTTTGCCTATCCTCTTCACCGCCAGTAAACGCATGAGACATATTATATATTCACACTGCTTGTAATAACTGTCAAATAAAATATATCGATACTCGTTTGCAATTGTCATTGCCTTGAAATGAAATATTGAACTGAAAGAATACATTGTACAGTTACAGGATTGAAATAATTTTGGGATTTGGGGATTTTTTGGAATTTTTAAACGGCCTTAATACGCCACTAAATGATTATTTGTTTTAGTTAAAATACACGACGGACTAACACGAAAACGTACACGACAAAATAAAAAACAATAGTTAATTAACATTTTCACCTCTGTGTTTTTGTATCTAAGATAAAATCGAAATTTAAACATTAATTGCAAAATCCTAATGGACGCGAATAATGTAATTCATACTACACATTTTGCAAGAATTCTAGAGACTAATTGCATCGGTCGTTTCCCAGGTTTCCTTTCATCCAACTTAAAAACATCGATCGTTTGGGAGAGACTATTAACTTCGCTGCATGCGTTTTAGTTTGAGTGATGTTTTTCAATTTTGAATATTTTAAAATATCGATGTTTTTCTGCCGATGTCGCATTCTTAATTCCCATCCTCGAATGACGCATTGTTCATTAGAAAGATTCTACGTAACATATCATAAAATGTTATATGGCAACCATATGTCCTTTAAAAATAGTTCGTTCTAAATGGAAGTATTTCCTAACTGTAACGGCAGTGTATTCACTAAATTTCAGTAATGCCAAAGCCTCTTGATTTGTATTTCGCATTCAAACTGGAGATGCCTACAAATCATTGATCTATTATTTTATTGTGTATGTACTAAAAATAATGTTGAGACATAGAAAAATATAGTTATCAATACAAGCAATTTTGGCGTACGAATCATGAACGCGAGGTAATACAAACTCCAAGATGCTCATAATACCAAAATTACAAGGACTACAATTATTAGACACATAAAGACATTAGACACAAGAAAAGACTACACGTCATTTTCAAAAATTGTTTTGGCTTGTATGTTAAGAAACTGTGAGGGCCACTAAATACTAGATGTGTCTGGAGGTGGAATAACCGGAATAATTCAAAGGTAGCATTTAGATGATTTTGCACATTTATTTTGTTTATTTTAAACGACGAAATTTCAGAAGATTACTTGTGACATTACAATGAAAGAATATTCGAAAAAAGTTGAAACTGAAAAAAACAACAACCATATTTACTATTATTGCTGAAATCTTTGAGAACGCAGGCTAAGCACGTCCGAATGCAGCATGCGACTTTTTCTTCTTCTTCTTCTTCTTCTTCTTCTTCTTCTTCTTCTTCTTCTTCTTCTTCCCTATAGAGTTTAGGTCATGTGTCACGTTCTGGTTCCCATTTTTCTTCTCGGTCTGCCAATGTCCCTTCTTCCTTCTGTTCTATAGTTCACAGCTATGAATCGAAGTCGGTTCGATGGCATTCCTGATACATGATTGTACCATTTTAACTTATTTTCGAGATTGTTTTCATGTAATTCTTTGACTTTTAAGACATCTATTTCAGAATTTCGTTTCTTGTCGAGTACCGAGTACTCTAATGTATTTCGGAGAAATTTCATTTCTGCCACTTGTATTTTATTTTTGATCTATTTCGTGTTCACCCATGTTTCGCTGGCATACATGAGTGTGAGGACTGCAATTGTATTGTAAAACTTAAGCCGTGTCTCCTTTCGTGTTCGGTTTCACAGATACTGATGTATCTTTCCACAAACATTTCGAAATTTTACTAGTTTATCTTCCACGTCATGATCTATATTACAGGATATATAACAGCCTAAGTACTTAAAGTAGCTAATTTGTTCTAGATAGTAGTTTCCTATTGCTATTTTAGATGTTACCGGATAATTGCCTCGAAATGCGACTTGTCAGCTTAGCGAGATGACGTTACCAGTATATTCCGCCTGAAGGGGCACCGTCAATACCTACTAATAGTAGGTATTGGCACCGTGCAGCGCAACGCAGCGAGATAGTCGATAGCTGATCAGCACAATGGCGCCGGCGTTTGTTCATCCCTTTTAAATCGTGTGACGTCACGGTACGCCAACGGATTTCTTTCGTTCACGCACGTGGAGGTCGCCTGCCATTGCGGGGCAGGGCGTGTCGGGGCGGACTGTGCGGGGCGGGGGTTGGGGCGGGGGTTGAGGCAGGGGTTGGGGCGGGGGTTGGGGGGTTGGGCGGGGAAGGGGCGGGGCGGGAGGGAAGGAGCGGGGCGGGAAGGGGGGAGCGGGGCGGGGAGGGGAGGGGCGGGGCGGCGAGGGGGAGGGGCGGGGCGGGGCAGTGGCGGGGCGGGGGTTGGGGCGGAAGTTGGGTGGGGGGCTAGGCGGGGAGGGGCGGGGCGGTGAGGGGCGGGGAAGGGGAGGGGCAGGGAGGGGGAGGGGAAGGGGAGGGGCATGGAGGGGGAAGGGGAGGGGAAGGGAGGGGAGGGGAAGGGGAGGGGAGGGGCGGGACGGGTTGCGTGGCACTAATACGCGCGCCGGGGTGTAGCGCGCGCCCCAACTCGTTTAGGGATTCAATCAGGTGCGTTTAACGCGACCTTTCAAACCAAGCGACAGCCACTGAATGGGCAGGCGGGCTCTCTATGCACATTTACGTCAGCTCGCTATTTAAATTTACTCTCATCCCTTAGTGCTGACACAGTCTATAGCATCATTTCGTGTTGCATCGACGGTGCTTTTATTTCAGAGAATCGTCGATTTCACTTTATACACTAAACAGAGGTGGATGGAGCCGTGCGACAAGCTTGTTTTTCCTTCAAGCCATTTTAATTTTCATCGCACGTATACCAAACCTTTTTGCACTAATATTTAATTTAACACAATTTTGATCTTTATCATATATTTGGTATATTAGTTTATCATTTGGTTTAATGTTGACATGAATTACATAGGAAAGACATTCCCTGTCCATGGGTAGTACTTTCCAAGTTCTCATGTTGTACACGCGTGTGATCAATCTCGATTTTGAATGGATAAATGGTATTCTGATGTTATGGCTCTAAGAAAGGGCTAGGGGCCCGCGGGGAGTTGTGGCATACTAAGATGTGGGGTCTCCATTGCCTAAAGCACATTATTCGATAATAGTAGTTTATGCAATCAGTTTATAATGTTAAGCTTTATTGCACGAGTACATGATTTGAAAATGAGCGACGTTACGAGCGAGTTTTCAAATATATATGAATGCAATAGAGCAACATTATAAACGAGTTGCATACGCTATTTTTTGTATAACAGCATTATAAATTTTTAAGAGAATCAAATTGCGAATTTTTCGAAACAACTTTTTTCTCAGGTATTTGACAGCTGTTAGAGAGTACGATGGTCGGCTGTTCCGTTTATCGCTATTTTCCCAAGCTTCTCTCGTTGCGATTGGCTGAATGTGTGATGCCGCAATCATTCGTGCCGTAAAATCTAATGCGTCATCATTAGTGCCGTAAAAGGCCCTTTTATGAACGATTTCTTGCAACAGAAAATATCGATTATAATGCTGGTATAGAAAAATGTAATTATTTTGTGTTATTAAGCAAAAATATACATTTCTAATTTAATGTTTGTCGAAGGGAAATTTGTTCCACATTGATATAAAATCAAGTAATTGAAAATGTGAAACTTATGTTGATAAAGAGAGTAATAAAACTGTAAAAATATATAAATTTTACATGATACCTAAAATATAAACTCTCATCATATTAGGTCAATAAAAAACGCATCATTTTTAAAGTTCAGTAGTCGGTAAAGTAGAGTCGGTTGATTGGTAAATACATTATTATTATTATTATTATTATTATTATTATTATTATTGCGCGTCTTCTAATACCAATACAGTTCTAGGATTACGGGTAGTTCAGTGAAAAATCTTATATCATTGTGGAATGAAAAATATTTTTAAAAACTGTATAATGTGTAAAACCTGCGTCAGATTTGCATTGTTGATTGATTATTTTGTGTTTCCGGACGCGTCATATTTTGTGGTCATTATTTCCGTAAATGTAGTGTATGATTTCATCACGGGAGGTGACGGTGATCTTCCGGCTGGCGAGATTCAGCGCGTTGAGTTTAAGGGTTTTCCCTATCCAGATATCTCCCACCAGCAATACACCGCCCCAGACGAGACAATCTCCAAGCCTACGACTGGTCCCCCGATGTATTTACGAGTGTAGTTCACGTAAGTGTGGGGGTAAGTATGTGTAAGTAAAAAGAGAGGAAGAAGAAGGAAAGATCGCGCGCGGTACATGGCCCGTTTGTTAGGGAACTGCTCCGACATTTGCCTGATCAGTGAAACCACGGAAAACTACCCATCTGGCCAGTAGCTAGTGGCAAAAATTCTGTCACTGTCGGGACTCAAACCCTAGGACCTCCCGGTCCGAGAAACTGCAGTGAGAGTAGTCGATGCGCTGAGTCATTTCACCCAGTCCAGATTTGAGTGTTAGTAAAGTTGCGAAATACCCAGACAAAACGTGTGTGCGGAAATTCAAAATATTACGGTGTGCTCAATATTAGTGTTTGTGCTGTAACCAATAATTTTAAAAAAAGTGTTATTTCCCTTGTTTAATTCTTAGTACAAAAAATCGAAGATGTGGAATACGATTATGAAGCAGTAAGGGGATATCAAATATGACCAAGAAATAGTGTCACCTTTAATTTCACTCATTGTAATTGAGCGTACGTTTTAATCGTATAAAAAAAAGTTTCTTCAATCTTATTTATAATAATATTATTTTTAAAAAGGAAAGGTGATATTGCCGAAATTATTTCACCTATTATTATTGTACACAAGGCCACCACATTCTAGGCCAAAATTTAGCACTGCTTACCTTGGACTTGAATTCATGCTTCAATCATGCTCATTGATATTGTGATCAAAATGCTTTCATATGTGCTCGAGCATTGTAGCGTGAAGAGATCAATTACTGGTCGTCTCGAGCAATCTTTGGACAAGAAATAGGGGTTGAAGCATGAAAACAAAGTCCTTACCGCAAAAATGAATGAGGACATTTAAGCCATGTCAATTTTTCTTCATTTCAGAGCCCAGCGCGCAGAAAATATATTAGAAGATTCAACCTTATCAACACGTTTTTTGAATGTTGCAAGAACAATATTCAGTAACTCTAACACTTGGCCTGGGGTTTGTAAATAATATGTTGTGTTTCATTTGTAATTATCAATTACAACCGATATTTAACCATGATTTTACACGACTTTGTGCGAGCCCCTTCATAATTGTTATAAACAAGAATTTCTGCTAGCAGTAACCGTCGTTCAGTTTCAGTTTTTGATTTACCAGGCGCATTTAGTACGGTGACTAGCGTGTTTTAATATCAAGCAACAGTAATTCCTATGACAAACTGCTTTCTTTGATGCAAATGTACGAAAGAGTGTCGTGGGGCTAAGGCTACGTACGATGCACCGCAGCCTGAGTTTGGTGGGCGGTGGAGGAGAGAGGGAAGAAGACACCCACCGGAGGAATTGGGGCGAGATGTTTCGCTGCGGAGGCCCTTGCGGCCGCCGATATTGCGCTATCCATTAGGATCCAGACACTGTTGGGAGCGGAGCAGGGCGCCTCGCGCGCGGCGACGGCGGCGACGGCGGCGACGGCGGCGACGGCGGCGACGGCGGCGACGGCGGCGACGGCGGCGACGGCGGCGGCGGCGGCATGGTGGTGGTGGGGGGGCGGGAGGGTAGTGGTGGGGTGGTGGTGGCGGCGCAGTAGGCGGCGGCTGTAAAGGCAGCGACGGTGGCAACAACGGTGGGGGAGGTGGCGAAGGCAGCGGCAAAGGGATCGGCGGTGGCGGAGGCAACGGGGGACGGGGGTGATAACGGCGACGACGGCGACAGCAGCGACGACGGCGGCAGGGAAGGCGGCGGTGACGGACAGAGGAAGAAGTCTCTGAAGCAGGTCGGTGCGGCATATGCGCATTAAGTGATATGGTGGGAAGGAGGAGGATATAACGAGCAATAGAAGTCGGCGAGGGCGCTGGGTATGCCAAAGAGGGGTGGGGGTGGTCATGCGGGATTGGGGGAGGGGGCAGAGGAAGTCGTTGAGGAAAATAGGTATGTGAAGGGTGGCGACGATGGTCTGTAGTCCCGTAATTGAAGTGCATGTTGTATCTCGGGAAGTGTTCCTGCCCGTTAGAAAGTGAGATTCGGGTCCGACCTACACTGCAGCTTGAAGGCTATTCCTCTCCTGATATCTCCGCCAGCGGGGCTCCGACCCGGCCAGAACAAGTTGAAAGCTTCTTACATGAGTGTTAGTGTAAGTGTGTGTGTGTGTGTATGTATGTATGTATGTATGTATGTATGTTTGTATGTATGTATGTATGTATGTATGTATGTATGTATGTATGTATGTATGTATGTATGTATGTATGTATGTATGTATGTATGTATGTATGTAAAGGGAGAAGAGACAGGGATGTGGAGGGAAAGATCGCGGGCGGTCCGCACCGGTAAAATATTACTCCAGCATTCACCTGGTCAGCTCAAGAAACAATGAAAACTACCGATTAGTCCAGCCGACCACCTGAATTTTACTTCAGTCATCAGTCGAATTCGACCTAGCTATCTACACTTCGATTTTTCTACAGTGGCCGATAACATTAGGCCATTGTTACACTTCCTGTCTTATAAAATTAATCTTTTTAAAATTAGTAAGCACATTTTTGAGGCTACGAATCGCGAATTACTTAAAAATATTCATTTTGTAAGACAGGAAGTGTATCAATGACCTACTATCATCTGCCACTAGAGAAAAATCGAAGTATACTTGGTATCGAATACCAGCCACCTCCGGGACCCAAACTCTTGGATCTCCCGGTCAGAGAAACTGTTGCAATTGTTGCCCTGAGGCACCCCTGGCGGGAGCGAAAGGCCGAATCGTGACGAGCGCCGTCTTCCATTCCCAGATGCCCTTTCGGATGAACAGGTAGCGCGCCGCTGGCGATGCGGGATGCAAATCGCAGCAACAATTCGCGGCAAAAGAATGTGGCTCTCGTGACGCTTTCGTCTGCAAATACAGTTCTGCGCAAGGCAGCAAGAAGAAAATTGTTTTCATAGCTTCAGCTCACGAAACGACGCGCAAAATGTACACACGATCTCTCGCATTAACTGTTCCCATTCCATTATTGCTCGGTACGCTATGTTTTTTTAAGAATCTAATATTCAGTTAAATGGAATGATGAAGAAAGAAAGCCAGGAAACCGAATAAATAGTATATCGCACTTCCCATATTAAAATGAGAATAGAATGGTCATTATATTGATGATTGGTTTGGTTCGGTTTTTTCGTGTTTCCGGGCGCGTCAACTGCTCTGGTCATTAGCCCCGCTAGTGAAGTACATGTTTTTCTCGGGAGATGGCATTGATCTTCACCCGCTGGATGGCGAGATCCGGCGCCGACTTACCGTCGGCAAGTGGGGTTTCCCCCTAATCAGGACTCTCCCACCAGCAGGGCACCGCCCCAGCCGGGACAAGCTCTAAGCTCCCGACCGGTCTCCCTGAACATGTGGTAGTGTAGTGCATGTTAGTGTAAGTGTGTGTGTAAGGGGAGAGGATAGGACAAGGAAGAGAAAGGAAAGGTCACGCGCGGTCCGTGGCCCGTTTCGTAGGGTACTGCTCCGGCATTCGCCTGGTGTTGATCGGAGAAACCACGGAAAACTACTCCTCCAGACAGCGACTGAATTCGATCTAGCTGAAAAGCTAGTGTCGAAAATCCTGCCGCCGTCAGGACTCGAACCTAGGGCCTCCCCGGTCAGAGGCGCTGCAGTGACAACAGTTGATGTACTGAGCTATTGGTATTTTTTGACGAGATTGGAATGTTTTCACTCCTCGTAGTTTTATCTTTAATAAGAAACATTCTTAAGGGACACATTTTCAAAACTATAAAATTGTATTAACCGTGCATCCGGGTGCCCCGAAACAATATTAACAAATCAAAATAATCTCACGACACTTCCTGAAATATAATTATTTGTGTGAGAATATTGCATTACAGACGACCTCGATGGCCGAGGTGGCTAAGAGCATGTACCGAATCAGCGCTTCGGTTTGAAGGATCGCAGGTTTGAGCCCCGCATTGGGCATGGTTGTTTGGTCCTTGGTCTCGTGTATGTGTTGTCGCGGAGGGCCACGCGTTCTGCTAACTCCAGATCAGAGGAGCCCGCAAATGTGTTCATGTCTACTGTATGATTGAATTAAACCCCTATCGGGACATAAAGAGTAATCGGCTGTCGGCTGGGTAAGGCCCCAGAAAAAACATTGTATTACAAAATTAATTCTTACAATATAATAGGTAGTATTGTACAATATACTCTTACTCTAAAGCAAACTTTAATTGCTTACTGGAAGGAGACATATATTCGTTTATAATATTTTTAATTCGACAAATTATGCAAGAGGCAATGTAAAATTACATTACACACAATAAAAAAAATTATCAGTAACGAAGAAACGGTTTTTAACATCGGTTCGATAGACACTTGAGAGAATCAGATAACATCATGCCTTCAGTCAGAAGTAGTAGGACATGGACACTGACAAAATTGGCAAACGTTTAATGCTGAAGGTTTCAAGGAGAGAACAGTGTTCCTTTCTATAATTTATTTAATTTATTACATTCTTAAAAATGAAAAGGGAAATGTTTGAGACAAAAGAGTGTGATGTGACAGGAGCATTCAAACCATATTGAATGCACTTTATTGTCACTTTAGATTAGTTTGGCTCGCAAAAGTCTATCTTGTAACTATGTTTTAAGAAATTGTAATGTAGAATACCGTTAGTGTAGATGTATTTGTCGCTTATTTTATTGCATTCGTTTAGAGTACAATGTAGACGTTTTCTGCATTGACAATAAAACGCAGTAATGTTTCCATAAAGTATGTATTATGCATTGCCTGCACTCACGACATTTACTGTCCCTGAACTAAACAATACACAAAGAATAGCCTCACCAACCCTGGCCCAAATCCCTAACAAAACCCTGTAGAACATTGAAGAGCGGACACACACTCGATCCGAACGTCCTTTCTAGAAATTCATATTACAACGCGAGTTGTGGGTCGACCTATCTCCCCTAGAGCAGGGATGCACATTTGTTATTCGTGTGGCGTGCTGATCCGAGTACCACGAAACGGGCGGTCGGTTCCAGGGAAGGCCAGTGCACGGCGGCTGCGTAGACGACAGGCCGTGCCTCACGCGACCCAGCGCCCCCGCCGCCATCCCCCCTCCCCCTATCGTCTCCCCTCCCCCTCCGCGATGGGGTGATGCAGTGGTCACGTCGCGTGAGGCGCCGCCGCCGCCGCCGCTGCCGCTGCCCTCAGCGCCGCCGCTCTTGCCACAGCAAATGTAGTTACAGCCATCACCATCATTTTTTCTATCACACTGATTTGCAAAACAAAAAGTACACGCACGGCCGCCACCCGGTTTAGAAATGAAACCTCAGAGATGCAGAAAAATCACACATGTAGGATACACAATATTAATTGTAGAGTAACATATCCTATACCCCTAGAACAAGCAACCCTGAGGGATAAAAGTTGGATTCAGCATAATGCTGATCCCCCCCCCCAAAAAAAGAGTCGCAAACACTTGCCACGGGATAAATGTAACAGCCTTGGTAAGTGGAAGTGTATGTCCGCGTGCTCCTAGACGGCCAATTCCCGACCCCCCAAAAAATGGTTGGGTAAAGATTTGTTTTGACGACACACCCTTTTTCACGACACACCCTTGGGCGGTCAGTTCATGTCTTGGCATTAATGCTAATCCGAGTTACGCCCCTCGGCGCCTACGACCGACGATAGAACTAACACTTGAAATATTTCTAGGCCACTATTATTTTCATGCCTTTTCACCATTTTCGACAAGTCTTACTAATGCAAAAGGTTGTGATCTTATTACAAGTGGGCATGAATGCTTATTTCAGCCAGAAAATAAACGCTTTCCTTTTATTTAGGTTTCTATTCCTCATATTGTCGACTTTTTTAAGCGCAAGAAACAAATTTCACTTCAAACATGGCACACCATGAAGCTCCATAGGATATGCGTAAACCTGAGCACTCATATATACCTCAGAGCTGTTTATAAAAGCATATAAATTTAATGCAGTGAAACGTACATAACAATTGTATAATTGAAATGAGTGTATCACACTGTACTTAGAAACAATACAAAAAGTGTTTGCAGTCATAAAGACGTCTACTGTTGTCCTGAGAAAGAAATTGGCACTTCTGCTGCAACTGAAGCTCAACATCTTGTGTAGAAAATGTTGGCTGCAGTTGCGTCACATACGGTTTCAAACATGTTCGTTAAATGACCAGTCTGTGAATCTTGCCAATCAATGATACATGTTGGCATCACAAAGGCAGTCAAGCGACGCTCATGCCCTGTAGTACGCGCGTGGTCTTGTTGGATTACTGCGATTTGGTGATGTTCCAATAAGGAAAAAAACGAGGATCCAGGACTTTCTTTGCATACGTCTGGGTAGTTAATGTTCCCTTGATCACCACTACATATATATGATAATGGCATTCTACTACCATATCAGCGACTGGCAGTTTGACGATTCACAGTAAACTTTACATTAGCTGCAGGGGGCGTCTTTACACTCTGACTTTTTGATCTTTCAAGTCCAGACAAAACCTGTATAGTTCGAAGCACACACCGGATACCATTCCGCAAGAGTTCATCCCTTCCTTAATAAAAGTAGCACGGATGAGACAAGCGCTGTTCAGTTGTTAACGAGAAGGAATGTTCTAGTAGACCTGGATTTTTCAACGTTTGTGCCACTTGTCTGAGGACGGTATTCAGCATCTGGTCTTGACTTGATAGGTGCTTAACGAACAATTAATGATCTTCTAGTCTTGTGGGTTCTGGAGAGCTTCCAGACCCGCGAGCTTTATCACAGCAACACACAACAACAGTGTCATTGACAATGCGATCGAAATGCGTAGTTATCAGAAATATCCGGATATAAAATTATTTAAATACTAATTAAAATGTTTAATTAGTATGTGAACATTCATATCCAGATCATAATTCAATTTGTTATACCCTACAAATAAAGACCTAGTCTTTCGATTTAAAAAATATAGTACATAATCTAGAAATCCTTAATTTCTGAATCTTGAATATTCGTCAGCATTCCACAGTGAAATGTTTCCCATTATGAACCACATAAATGCTCTTGCATTAAGAGTGACACTCTTCAATTGCGTTGAGATAGTTCCTCATTGAATAAGAAGGCGGTGCCTAGAGCACAGAGAGCACATCAATGATCGTCTATCGCGTCCGGAAGCGCGTAGGGCCTGTGATACCTAGAGCTGGCGGGGCGGAGTTCCTACCTCGCCAGAGAGAGAGGAGAGAGAGAGGAGAGAGAGAGGAGAGAGAGAGGAGAGAGAGGGGAGAGAGGGAGAGAGAGGAGAGGGGAGGAGGGGAGAGAGGAGAGGGGAGAGGTGAGAGGAGAGAGAGAGGAGAGAGAGAGGAGAGAGAAGGAGAGAGAAGGGAGAGAGAGAGAGGGTGATCCGCCACCAACCAACATGTCGACCTTCCTCCAGTTATCTCTACCAGGATGGCATCGTCCCATCCGGGACTTGTTCTAAGCTCCCGTCTGGGCTCCTAGGTTTTGCGTTAGTGTAGTACATGAAAGTGTGTATGTAGTAAAGGAAGAGGAGAGGATAAGAACAAGAATGAGGAAGAAAACATAGCGCGGTCGGCTGTTAGGAGATGCTCCAGCTTTTGCTTGGTATTGATCGGACAGACCATGGGAAACTAGCGTTCAGACCAGCCGACCGCCAGAGTTCTCCTCCAGTCCGCCGTTGAATTCGTTCTAGCTGTTCAGACGGTGTCGAAAATCCGCCTCCGTCAGACCCTGTCGCAGGCACCGAGAGGCGCTGGTCGCGGCAGGCAGTAGCCGCGCCGTCAGCCCCCGGCGTAACCTACTTCGCGCCGCGCCGCCCCAAAGGTCAGGGGTCATCGCGTGCCACAGAGGCATCTCCGCGGAGCGCGAGCGGGGGTGGACGATCCTGCGCCGAACACCCCGCCCTGCCCCACCCAGCCCGCCCCGCACGCCCCGCCACGCCACGCCCCCCTCCGCCACACCATGCCATTCCCCGCCACGCCCCGCCACGTCTCGCCCCTCTTGGACACTCCACGTCACTCAACGCCACTCCCCGCCACGCCTCACCAGCCACCCTCACTCCCCTTGCAGCAAAGCGCACTACGCGTACGCTGCGTTGGCGGGACCTCGCTTGCGCCTTCTGTTGTTTTATTTTTAGAACGCGTGCTCACGTTTCTTTGTGGAAGAGAGGGTATTTTAAGAGTGTACGTCGCCTTCAGTAGTTGTCGATTCGATAATGGCACAGTGTGAGAACGATAAAGGTATTGATAGCGAACCTGGTTTAAAGAACTGGAATGAATTTATAATTTACAAATCTAAAAGTAAATATGGAGGGTGTTAATTCGATATTATTACTAATTCAGAGAAAATTACGTTTGATGTTTGAATAGAAAAGTCTGGAAAACTGTGGCTTGAAAGCATTTATCTTCTAAACGAATAATGTGGTTGAAGTACGTAATGAATAGCAAAAAGAATTCTGGTTCGAATATGAATGGGATCTTAATTTATTTCAGTTATTGTCTTTAAATCTTTAATTAGAGGAAAGCTTTATCCCTGAAAATTTGAACAATACTTTTCTGATTATTGAAAAAATTAACTATATAAAACACTATGAACACGACTAATATAATTCTTTAAAATACAAAACTGTAGCTACAACAGAGGTAGTTCTACTGAATTCGTTATTCTATAAAATATCGCTTTGCGACTAAATAGTATGGAGACTTGTTAATTCCTTACATAACCTATATTTTTACTAAATTGCGTGACTAGAAGTAGCTAATCAAAATAAATATTTGCATTGTACATATAATTGCAATAACCGTTTCTACGAACGATATAAGAATTAAATCTAATAGTACAGCACGCCAGAAAATGAAAAACAAAGCAATGTAATGCACCCGAATTTAAATTGTGATATTGAATGAGGATTTGTGTGAAAGTACAAGTACAGAAATTGAACAAAACGCGTTTCTCGTTCGACATAATACAGTGACCCACTTAACGCTACACCCTACAACGCCACAACTTGCAAATTCTCACATTTTTTAAGCAGTCATAAGGGAGAAATTGACGTTTTATATGAGAAATGTTACTGAGTTTACAAGACCAAAATACAAATGTATGGGTGCGATATTATAGAAGTACTACATAACAAAATAATAAATCCCCTAAGTTCCTGTTATTACTTTATCGACCATAGTGTAAAACATTAAAACGTGCATATTCTCCGATCAACCAGGCTCATCTTCAAGTCCTGAGAATTGGAAACGGATCTTTTATTTTCAAAGGGGGGTTCATTTGATACTTAGAACATTTTGAAAAATTCTCAAAAATACCAGCATTACCCCCCTTAAATTTCTTGTTCGAATCGCAAAATTGCACTTGAAAATTAAATAGGAGTTATATTTTATTTTACATCTCTGAATTTCCGTATCAAGTAGCTCTTTGAAATGTTTAGGACATGCATAAACGTCCTACTTTTAAAATCACGTTGGTAAAATATTGCACGAACAGTGAAATGTATTCCAATTAATTATTATTTATTAATATTATGTTTCTCATATTTTAAACGATAGATAAACTCTTTCTGGACGTTCTAATATGGGGAGTGTTACAGTTGTTTCGGCAATGCTTTTCCTGGCAAGACGTCGCGTCACGTACTTAGGCCCTCACAGGGGCGCTTCTCCGCCGTCCGCCACGCGCCGCCGCCTGGAGGGTTGCCTACCCTGACGTCACCGCACGGGGCTCACGTCGCTGCGGCGCGGGCGGCCCTTCTGCGCAGGCGAAAGTGTTCCCTCCGCCGCCCGGGCAGCGGCCGGAGGAGACACGAAGGCGCGCGCCGGCGCCCAAGGGACCTTTTGCCATCAGAGAGCCCACGCCACACCGCACCGCCCTGCCGTCGACCATTCATAAAATATGACTCCTCGGGAATTGAGAAAAAGAACAGCGGCAATGGAATGTGACGGATAACATTCCGATTAAGAAACACCTGAGATACCCTATATATTGATAGAGGGAATCTAAAATACGTTGTACGTACCGACGTATCCCTAAAGCGATATATAAGTCTATACAATTACATAAAATTTTGGCAGTGCCCAACAACGCAATACAAATCCCAACACGATTGAATAGTACTGAGGTTGTTCTCAGAGTATTTCGAATCCCAAAGAAAATTACATCACTGCCAGTTACATTCGACGAATTAGTTAAATTACCATACTAGTTAAAATTCCAGAATGTATTAAACATATTTTCTTTCAATAAAACATTTGTACGGTATTGTTATATTTCAAAACATAAAATAACATAGCTTTTGTAATATTTCTACATATCTCTCAAGAGTCATTACTTCAGCATCTTTCATTCTCTTAATTCAAATTTTACATAAAACCAACTTTATCATATCCTAACTTAATCTTATTCCAACTTTATGTACCCAAAAGTAACAAATCGTTAACACGGAACATCGTAACGGAGACACTACTTTACTGTCCAGTTCCAAAGGCGAAGGAAAACTCACTCCGGGAGCTGCGGTGCCAGGCACAGCGCGGGAGATGAAGAGCGGAGGCCGTTCTGCACGCGATCTGGCGTCCCCTCATCTAAACTCGGCAAAAGGGTAAAGCCCCGGCGTGCAGTCGCCTCGGGCCGCGACACGCCACGGCGCGGCGCAGAGCCCTCGTCCACACGCCGAGCCATTGGACGCGTCGGACGCCCAGGATTCTGAAGACATTCACGAGGATGTGAACACCTTCACAATTTACGAGAGAGCAGAGCTTCGCAACAATTCGTATTATTTAAAATATCATGGTTCCTCAATAAAATTTTGGCAAT